>JAWWEV010000083.1:95347007-95357810 GCA_035583235.1 Hafferia zeledoni
AGGAACATTTATTCAAATGCCAGTGAAAAAAAAAAAAAAACAACCTTTTTTTTTTTTTTTTTTTTTTTTCCTTATTTAATCAAAATTTGCTGGACAATCGATTTAAGTAAAAGGACTTCCTGCAACCAACTATGTTTGATTTTTGCTGGTAACCTTTATGAGAAAAACCTCCTAACAACCACAAAACCAACAAAAAACACCAAAAGATTTTGTTTATTGAGGAAAACTATGGCTGTTACAAATCTCTTCTGGGTCTGATAATATATATTTCCAATCTCACTAATTAAACGCCTTCAGCAAAACTAATGTGCCTTGGAGTTTCTGCTAGTCTATCTTAAATGTCATCAACATGCAGAAGAGACCTCTGGGCTTTTTGTCTTGCTGCAGCACACAGATTGTGCACTGTGTCATGGAAGGGCACTGTCTCACCACAATACCATCTGCTTGAAAGTGCAAGAGGAAATGTTGAATACTTTCCTGAATTTCATGCCATAAAAGCAGTGAATAGGAGCTCATTAGCCTACAGCAGCTCCTATTGTAATCACATTATATCCATGCAGAGAAAATTGCCTGCCTGAACAGTAAGTCCTTCATAGTGTTTAACTGGCTGGATGCTTCCTGCCATTTCTGCAACACAAATTGCTTTCATTGTTTTCACTACAGAAGAAACATTTTGTGAATTTTCAACTCAACATTCTGCAATGTCTAATGGAAGTTAGCACTTTATAGATCAACAGTCTGAATTGCAGTGGAGGGTTTTGGTTTTGTTGGGGTTTTTTGTTTGTTTTTTCTTAACATCATACTTTTAGTTTAATGAAATAATTTTCTTCAAGAAAAAGGTAAATTATCTTGAGAAAAAGAAAAAAATCAGTAGTTCAGATGCCAAAAGGACAATCTTAAATTGTTTAAGGGATAACGAAGTAGATTACAAACTCTCTGAAATATTACTCCAGTACTTCCCCTGCCCCATGAGTTGCGTAATCCTTGCAATTTAAAAACTTTTTTGAATTTGATAAGTGTTCTGAAAAGAGGTAAGCAAAATATACTCTACAACATTTGAGTTCCATCCTGATGATGGCTAAGCAGAAGTGGTAGATGGACAAAACCTTTTGTGTTTCACAGTGATTTCTGCTGTTGTCCATAAGGCTGTGCTGGTCTCCTGTAGTTTTAAACCTCAAACATTTGTAATAAAAAATAATTACCCTGGAACCTACACTCAGGTTAGGTTAAAGTATTTCACTGGTTTATATTTTTTATGATCCCTCTTTGTATCTTTGTTATGACTAACCTGAGATACCGGAAAGCTCCTCTGTAACCTTGAAAAATCAAATGTTGTGATGGTGGTATCAAATATGGTGTTTATGGTGAAGATATATAAGAAAAAGTATAGATATTTTCAGTTTGTTTCTGAATATACTCATCCTCAACACCATGCTCAGGTTTAACATTAGTCTTTGCCAAAGTTTTTTTTTTTTTTAATTCTATGCTTGCTCAGTGAAACTAGTTACATGGGGAGAATTTCTGTCTTTACTTGAGTGAAATAGAGCTTTTATAGCTTTTCATTTAAGATAGAGATTGAATGTTAGTAATCTGATTTTTATGTAACTTTTCTTATGTTTAGAGTCTTGATATGCTTTAACACATATCAAGAGGTAGAATATTTTTAAAATAGCCTTTGATTTAGGTATTGTAATTTTCTTGATCTTCAGGTGAATTCCAAAACTTTCCTTTTCTTGTGCTGTAATAAGAAACTGAGGGGAACCCTTGGACCTATGTATTTTTTTCATTGTGCTTCATGTCCTAATTTGCCACCTTCTATCCAGTTTTCCCAGCATTTTCTTTTTAATTTGTGTTATATTCATCCAATTCCTGCTGACAAACATTTCAGATTGTCTGGAAACAATCTTGGAACTTAATTTGGATGCATTGTGTCCCAACTGGGAAACTAGTGAATCTAGGGACGCCATGCATCTCTTACCTGGAGCACTGGAGCAGAGCAGAAATGGAAAATGTTTAATTCCACTAAAAGCTATTGTGATTTAAAAAATTCTTGAATTTAAACTTTATGTGCAAGTTTAGCATCTAAGATACAAATTTAATGGAAAGACATTTTCTCTTTTTATACTTCCCCATTTTGTCATATGGTAAGAAAAATAACCTACCTTAGCCTATGTTTTTTGTGAGGAAAGATTTTTTGAAAAGCTTTTTAAAATCTGTTTGATCTCCATGATATGATTAAATTGCAAAGCCCAAATTCATGCTTTCTCAGAATTCTGGACTGTTAAACTTCATTTATGAGAAATTTTAGCAGTTAAAATGCTTTTATTAGCTATTTTCTTATTTTTTTTTTCCAAGGAAAATATTTGTAGTCATTGATAAGCTTAATCTCAATCATAACTGTAGAGAAATTACATGTAAATAACATGTATTAATTTCTAAGTGCTCATTCCCTATCCATTAATTTTTTTAGCAGTACTTTCTCCAACAGAGTTTTTTATAGTCTGAGTTGTCTAATTACAACATAAAAATGTTATTTCTTGTGGATGAAAGAGAAATTTACAAATAGTTAAATGTTTGGAATTAATATATCAATTTTACTGCTTAAAACATTCTAATCCCTTATCTACCTTCATTGGATCAGTGAAATTGTGGGCATACATGTTAATATTGATTATAAAATAAATTAGTCACCATATAATTAAGGAAACAATAATAATCTCATGAAAAATAGCAAATAGAGATTAAACTCTTGAAATCCTAATTGTAAAGTGCTAATTGACTGAAATTTGACTAAGGCATGACCCAAAGAAAAATGAAATTTCTGAGGCTGTATTTTTGAAGATTGAGTGGTTTAAGATTTATTCACTGTAGAAGTCTGCAATTACTTCAGTTTCATGCTGGTTTTTGAGATATCACAGTTGCATCAATAAAATATCAAATTTTGCACTGCTATTTCTTCTTTTCATCTTAGTGTCCTCAAAAGACTTTCAAAGATTATTCCTTATTCTGTCACTTGGATCATCAATGTATGAAGCAGCAGTGGCATTGAGGTTGCTCAAGTTGACCTTCTGAGAGCTTTCTGGGATTGACCACCCAGCTGACAGTGGTTTGTGTTTGGTTTGGTTTGGCTTTACTTTAATAAACATCTTTACATTGTCTCTATGACACATTAGCTAGATGCATATTTACTGATTACCTTCAAAGGTGACTGAGAGAGTGACAAAGTATTTTGGAAGAAATATACATGACTGGTTGGTAGGAGATCCTTACCCTCACCTTTTCGCTGACTCCTTCCTCTTTCTGTGTCTGGCTGTGGGTGTATTTGTTGGTAAGAATTTTGAAGTGCAATTGTATTGTCTCTTTCATTAAGTATCTGTTCTTCAGATTACTGTTTACTTAAAACCTTTAATATCTTGTTTCTGTCTTATCTATTAATTTGTTATTTTAGAAATAGAAAAGTGATCTTATTTATTTTCTTTATTCCTTTCTCTTTTCAAGCACTGTCATACAGGGTGTTTTTCTGTGTTTGTTTTGTTTTACAGAACAAATTTTATTTGCTCTAAGCAAATTGGTTCATTTCTGCCTCTAGCAAGGAATTAGTTTTGCAGAGCCATCTCTAAATTGAATTAGTTTGCAGATGGTCATCTTATCTGTTTGCTTTAGAGGGATTTAAACCTCAGGGTTCAGAGTACTGGCTGATCTCTGCAACTATAAATTTTTTTCTTCTTCTTTGTTTTAAAGCAATTTATTTATCAGTTCTAATGTTCAGGGTTTTATCTGTGAAGCTTTTAAGCTTATTAGGAACCTGCCATCTGGAACAGCATATTAGGAAAATCTTCTCAGAGGAATCAGTTATAATTATAACATATTTGTTTAGATGTGTGTACTTAAAATTTATATTTCTTCTCATCAAGGTTTAGAAGTCAACTGAAACTGATCTTTCAGTCAAATATGCATATACAGTGAATTAAAGTTTGAGGATGCAGGATACATAATCTAAATGAAAGCAGATGAGATATTTGGAGGGTAAATGTTGATCTTGATTTCTATGACACACATGAACAGATAGCAAAACACAAGCTCATCAAGTCTCAGCGTTAAGTATATTCCATTGAGTATAACTTTGATAAATAATAAGCACAGGTTATTAAGTTTAATAAAACTGTACTATTCTTCAAGCTAAGATCATTCTTATTTATTATAATCCATGTAGCATTTCTACAATATTATTAATCCAAACCAATATTTTTTTTAATGATAAATCTAATTTTAAAATTTTTCTAAATTTAAAAGAAAACTAAAGCATAGTATTTTATTATTTTTAATTTCTTCAATTATTTCCCTAAATGAAGAATGTTGTTTTACTGCTTAAAATATATTTATTAAAACAGTTGTGTTGGAAATATCAAATACACTGAGGCATGAAGAGAAATAGTAACTAAGATACAATACATGATACACAGCTTCCTTACACCTGATGGAATATTATTCAGAAATACCCAGATTTGTTTGTAGTAACAGTGGTACACTACATATTTTATGATGGCATTGCTCAGATATGATAATCCCACATCTTGGAAATCAAGTAACAAAGTTAGCGTGGGACTGAACCCAGATATGTTAACACTGGTTTTTCTGGCTCTGAAATGACCTTGAAATGCTTTGTATTGTGTAAAGTCAGTTTATTATTTATTCCTTCAAACTACTGTAACTTAAATCAGTGACAAAGGAAGTCACCTGGTGTCATTGTTGCCTGTCACTCTTTCTCTCCTGAGTCTGCCCGCAACTCAGAATGTTTATTTTGTGTTACTCGGAATCTTCCATGTTAAATTTTTGCATATTCAAGACCATTTTATTATCACCAGTGGAGGATTTTAAAACTCACAGATCTTATTAAAGGCTTCATTCTCTTTTGTTATGGATGACAGGAAGACTATTCTAAGTTTATATCTAAGTATTTTATCAAAGGCTAAGCTTTATGGTTCAAAATATCTAGTGATTGTATATGCAGTCCATGAGGAAAAAAACCCCAACAAACAAACAAACAAAAAAAACCCAAAACAAAAGCTAAGGAAAACGTTTTTATACCCAGGTTCAATTTATAAGTTAATTATTTTGAGCATGATACTTAATCTTTAGTGATATTTTGAGTTAAGCAGAAATTTAATCATTACTTCAGTACTATTTGATTTATTTGTAAGAGTATTTAGGGAATATCCTATTAATCAATTTTATAGCTTGTTTTATGATGCTAAATATCCCATATTCACCTTTTAATAATTTTCTAATTACTGTATTATGGAGTTGAAATACCTGTTTGTTGGCTAATATTTATATTATTTTTCCTTTGAGAGTCTAGTTTTCAAAACACTCCTTTTAGTAATCTTTCAACACAAACTGATCACTGGTGTTCTGTGTGAACAAGCTTGATAAAAATCTAGAACTGATTCATAGTTCAAGGGTCCCTTTTTTGCCTGTCTGGAAAGATGTTAGTTTAAATTCAGAGCACCAGGAGGTAGTTGGAAGCTAGTTTTTAGTGGTGTCTGAGGTAGTCCCCAAATTTATCAGATTTATGTTAAAGACAGCTTCTAGAAACTCTTCCAGCTTCTGGCAAACTTGGACACTCCTGACAGTCGTATCTCTGGCTGAGTGAGAGCATAGAAACTATACCACCAAGCTCTGTGTTACTGCACGATTTCTCCATCCCTGAGGAAGTAGCCATGGGAAAATTCAGTGTAACTGATGCCAGTACTCCAGTTAATGAAAGTCGTAGCATTCAGATAATTTCAGTTTTTCAGATTATGAAGGTGATTATCACTTACTTGTAGATGTCATTCATTTCAAAACATCTAAAGAATGAAAAAAATCAGCTGCGCTTTTTTTTTTTTTTTTTTTTTTTTTTTTTTTTTTTTAATGATAAACAGTGAAATTATTTTTTGTCCTCATCTCAGGGTCACTTGGGTTGTTCAGATCATATTGGAAAATCTGAATTGTGCTGTAACTCCAGCAGTCTGAAAGTAGTCCCATGGAAAAAAAAAAAAATATACTGAAGTGGAGGAAGCATGTGAAAGTCATTTATTGTCTTAAGAAATATACATTTTGCTATGATTGTATGAGTCTGGGAAAACTGTATGGACTCCATTGACACAGATATACATTTTTCATTGTTTCCATATGGAGACTGCTCATTTGAAACTGCCCTGATATGATATACTAGGATCCATCAGAAAGTGGCCAGCAGGTCAAGAGAGGTGAGTCTCTCCCTCTACTCTGCCCTAAGGGAGGACACATCTGGAATGCTGTGTGAAGTTCTGGGCTCCTCAGAATAAGAAAAACAAGGAGCTGCCGGGGATGGTCCAGCAGAGAGCCACAAAGAGGGGTCTGGAGCATCTCTTTCATAAGAAGAGACTGTGGGAGCTGAGCCTGTTCATTTTAGAGAAGATTGAGAAATACATATAAATATCTCTAAGGTGGATGCCAAGAGGATGCTGCCAGACTTTTCAGTGATGCTCAGTGTCAGGACAAGCAGCAATTGCTACAAACTAAAACACAAGAAATTTCACCTTACCATGAGGAAGAACTTCTTAACACTGAAGATGGCAGAGCACTGGAACAGGCTGCCCAGGGAAGGCATGGAGTCTCTCTCCGTGGAAACATTCAAAACCTACATGGACATGTTCCTTTCTCACCTGCTCCAGGTGACCCTGCATTGGCAGAACTGGATGATCTCCAGAGGTCCTTTCCAACCCTAACATTTTTGTGATTCTGCGAAACTAGGGTATAGTATATATAATGCATGAATATAGACAGAGGCTTCATCTTCTTTCTGACCTCTTATATGGTCTTCTTTTTATAAGTGCTAATATTCTGAGTTATGTTTGTCACTTAAATATTTAGAAAAAATGTGGGAAGAGAGACAGGCTGTCAACACAGTTTTTCTCCAAATTTAAACTTCATGTGAGTCACAAGACTGAAACAGTAAGAACTGAGTCCTTGAACTATGGTGTGGAAATACAGCATCTTTGATCCTTTTTGTAAAGTTTAGGGCAAAGAAGAAGCATGATGTCATGACAACATGGCATTTTGTGGTTGTGGACATTTAATTTTCATCTACGGTCAAACTGGACCATGTCTTTAATATTTTGTGCCATAAAATTTTTGTTTGATGAGATGATGAATCTGCCACTCCACTTAGCATCAATTTCAGTGACTAAAGATGCATTGCTAATACAAAACCCCCTATATATTTACTAAAAAGAGAAATGGATAGCAGTTGATATGAGTTCTAGAAATGCAAGTGGAATTTATTTCTAGGTTTACTAGAAATAAGACAAAATCAATACAGAAGAATTAAAATAAAAATTATTATAAGACAAGAAAACCTTGGAGGAGAATAAATAATTCTCTGTCCAAAACTATGAAAAAAGCTAAAACATGTTTATTAGAATATTATAAGCCAGGATTAGTCCGGGTTGCCATTATCCTCTTAGTAAGATATTTTGATTTCATTTAGCGAATATAGGGTTCTCAGAAGCATGTCTTCTCTTAAAAGTTTCAGTGTTTAATTCTTCATGTTACTTACTTTTAATTGGTTTTTCACTGGAAATCCTGACATATTGTTGCAAATAAGAATTAAAAAAAAAAAATTACTGTCCACTGGAATTCTTCTTTGATAATAATCAGTTAGGTTCAATATCAGTAAGTTCTGAATTATCAAAAATTATGCACCATTTATTCTTATTGTATCTTTACAAGCAGGACATAGTAAAGATAACAAAATTATTAGTGGCTTTTTTTGGCTTTCTGACCATTAATCTCCCTCTCCTTCTGAAATAGTCTCTTAATATCTCTCACGGAATGGAATTTCTCTGTATAAACCCTCATACATGCTAACTGATACTTTGTCATATATAATCTGTTCAATGCTCTGATTATTAATTCTTTTTAAATATTTTTATTGAATCCTCAGAGATTCAGCAGCACTCATAATCACAACAGTGACTATGATAGCTTATGAAAATATGAAAAAAGCACACTAAATTGAAGTTGTTTGGAATAGATGTAGTCACAGCTATTAAAAGGATCCACTCCCAAACCTTTGGATAACTTTACAGCACAGGGAATCCTTAATTTTCACTTTGTCCTTTTCAGGCATATTATTTGGCATCTGGCAATATTTGTTAGTCAAAATGTTAGTCAACTACAGTGATGAAATTTAATAAGTCTGTTGAATAAAAATCTGTCAATCATAAAAGATATGAAATTTATGGAAACTGTTGTTCTGTTAAAAAAATTATTTACAGGCTACATGCATATTATTTCAATTAAGTTTGTGTATAATAGAATAACATTATAGATGCTCTCAACCAGTTCCACAAATCAGGCAATTGCTTCTTACACAAAATCATCTGTAGTAGTGTGAGATTTACCCAAAGTACAAAAAGGATTTCATACTGATAACAAGTACAATTCTTCTAGAAAGTACTGGAAGTCACAGTTCAGCAAATGTTGTCCAACATTATAGCAAAATCAGGGTTTGGTTTTTTGTTTTTTTTTTTTGTTTGTTTGGGGTTTTTTTGTGGTTCAGATATGACTATCAGTGGTAAATTAAATGCAGATAAGATAGATTTTCATTAAATTCAGTTCTTCATTCTGTGAAGCCTGCCATCTCATTTATATTTGTTTCTGGACCCACACACATTTTCAGAGAAGGTGTTTATGCCAAGTAAATCTTTTTGAGAGTGCATCTGCAATGACATGTTTTTAACCCTGCTGGTACAATAAGGGTTTTCCCAGAAACTTCACTGAAACTAAATGAACCTTTTCACACAGTGAGGATGAAACAGAGTTCTCTCTTCATCTACCATAAACATCTGTCAATGACCACTTTAATTATACAGTGATCTTTAAGTTTTCCTTAGTATAATAGAGGTTTATATACCCAGTGCCATAAAAAATTCAATTTATAAATATATATGCACACATGTACACACAAAAATGTATCATTGCCATGTATCATCATTTAGATTTTTACAGATGGAAAATTTTTATGGAAGTAAAAAATTCAGAAATCTATGCAGGCATTCTGGGTTACAGAAGATAAAAGAAAAATGAGGACCAATGAGTGTGTTGACAGCTCTTGATCAGTCTCTTTTAAAAGGTGTGTGATGGGTTTGATCGAGGCTTCCTTTGTAACCAGTTGTAACTAGGGAAATGGACATTACATTAGTATTCCACACATGTTTTCCACGTAACAGAGGGGGAGGGGAGATAGGAAGATAGTTTAGTCTTCCTTCTTCTGGGGAGGCTTGGGGAGCAGAAGGAACCAAGTCGGTCCCTTTCTTCAGTTGGTTTTCTAACCCGGGACGTGATGAAATTGTATCTTTGCCAGTTTCCCTCCTATTTAAGGTTTTTGATTGTTTTTGTCTGTTTTGTTTTGGGGGTTTTTTGTCCCTCCTTGTTCCCATCTCCCTTTCCCTTTTCCCCTTTTCCCTGGGGGCCCCTAAAAGTGGGTACAAATTGCATGCGTAGTAGTAAATGTTGGTAAATAAATGTATGTTCTAATTTGGTTCAGTTTCTTTTGAGTTCTTGCTTTCTTTTCAGTTTTTTTTTTTTTTCCCTCCCTTTGCTGGGAAGAGTTTCGGAAGGAGGGAGGGGAGGGCAGTCTGGGCTTGGCAAGAAATAGCTGGGCCAAACGTAGACAAGGTGGTGGCTTGAAGGCCCTTACCGTAATATAGAGCATATTGCTCTATGCATATGAGAAAAGGGGCACAAAGGTTACTATTTGAACTCACTAAACTCACACTCCTCTGAGGCCACTACAGAAGTTCATCCCCTCTCCAGTCAGACACTTTGATTTCCTTTTACTGGTTCTTCCTAATAAGTTACTTTGCTTCCAGATTCGAGTGGCTTTTTGATCTTATTTAATTCTGTATGTCCAAATTTCTTGTAAAAATGCAGCTGATGTTGTATGTATGCTGTATGCAGCCATGTTGTATGTGGCCAAAGATGAGGGAAGAGAAGGAATTCTCTTACTTCACTGTTGTTCTTGGTGTGATCCTTGTGCAGAACAGTCCACACTATTGCTTTATTCCACTCCTTAGGAACCAAAGTATTAGCAAAAGTTGCAAGGTCTGAGCTGTGGCGTTGGAGCTTGCTTCAAAGATCTTTTGATGGCACACTAAAACCTTACACTAACCTTGGAAGATTAGCAGTATATATAAAAGCTTTTACATTTAAACTCCTTAACTTTTGACTCTTGAAATTATAAACTTAAAAATTCCGATATACACCTTATATTTCTAATGTTATATTTAGTAAAAAATAATATTGTTACACAGACCATGTTTCATAGAATCATAGAATCGATTGGGTTGGAAAAGATGTCCGAGATCATCAAGTCCAACCCTTGGTCCAACTCCAGTCCCTTTACTAGATCATGGCACTCAGTGCCACATCCTTGTCCTATTGCTGATTGCCTGGGAGAAGAGACCAACCCCCACCTGGCTAGAACTTCCCTTCAGGTAGTTCTAGACAGTGATGAAGTGTTATGGTTTCAGCCAAGTGAGCTTAAATTTGGATTTTAAAGTTCAGACTAGGCCTGAAAATTGTCAGGTGACTTAAGCTGGGCTGAGCTAGCTAACAGCTAACTTCTTTTAGCCGATAATATTGTATACTACATCATCTCAAAGGGAGTAAAATCCAGTGTTGTGGGTGTGGCTTGGTCAGTTCCACCATGGCCGGGCTACAGATAAGACCTGTGCAACTCCTGTCTGGCTAGACTAGGCCTTGCTCCTGCTGCTG
>JAWWEV010000083.1:95386281-95408823 GCA_035583235.1 Hafferia zeledoni
CCCCCCCCCCCCCCCCCCCCCCCGCCTTAAATCATTGCAATAAACTGTTGCATTTTAAATGTAAGTGTTTTTCTACTGGGAAAGTTCTTGTTTGCTAGGCTATGATTTATATAGTTATAGTCAGCTTGAAGTGTACCTTAAATAAAACAGTAGTCTTTCAGAGATGACACTCAGAAAATGGATGGTCTTACAGTGTTACACACTTATATTCTTTAGACATGGGAGACTGAGAGAAAGAAATTGGAAAATAGCTTGAGCAAACAATTCAAACAATGATAAATACATACAAAGAGCTATCGTGAAAACGGGAGTTTATCGGTGATATGTTCAGCATGCCATAAATTACAGATATATAAATTACACCCTTTTAGTCCAGAGCATCTCTTATGCCAAGTACCACACAACAGCTTATAACAGATCTTTCATATAGGGATGGGTGAATAAAATACGTTATCTGCCTTTGTTCACCTCAGTTGTTCATGTAGTTCTTAAAGTAATCTTAAAAATACCCAAATATAGTCATGGTCAAATACATGTGCATGTGCATCATGAGCTTAAAAGTCATATCTTTTATGTTAGACCAATATGATTACACTCACAATGTACAATTACTTCAAGAGACCATATGGAAGTTATCATCAGGTAAAAGGTATAATATTAATTCCAGATTCTGAAGACATAATATCAAAACCTGAATAAGCAAGATGTTACAAATTTTCTTTATTAATGTCTTGCTGATATTACACTAAAAGTGAACACTTCCTTTGACCAGGTAAAAATTCGGTTTGTGAGATGACTGAGAACACAGTTTTTCCTTTTGCATAGCTATTGATATTTGTATTTCCCCTTGTAAAAATATGATTGTGTTTTTTAATGTATGTGTAAAGATTCTGAATTTTTACATTTCATTAAAAATTCCAAAGAAGTTTCAAACAATACATTTCTTTTATTTGAACAATACAAAGCTTTTTTAAAATATGACAGCCATCTAGGTCTCAGTGAAAATTACTTGATGTGCTCTTCTGTGGTATCAAAATGTTATGTAGATGCATATTTTCTTCATTTTTCATTTAAAATAATTAATTCTTCAGAAAAAAAATTGCACATTCCTCAGAATCTTTTATTGATGAAAAGAAAAAGCATGTTGCCTTGTGTAGTATTGTGATTTCTAGTGTTTTAATTTGATGATCATATTTAATATACTTAATGTTTACCTTTGTTAACAGGGTACTTTTTACCAATGACCAGATATGTCTGTGGATATGGGTTTGCCACAGTTTCTGAACTGAGTTTCTTTTTGTTTTTTTATCCACCCCCTCCCCCCTACCCCCCGCCCCTCTTCTCCTTTCTATGTCTTTATTTTGGTCTCAGTTTTCATTTAAGATGCATTCTGGGCGGTGAAAATATATTACTTGAACTGCCTCCTGTAATAAGTAACCTTACAGATACTTACAATATTTTCTTTTTCACTCACCTGAGAAAACAGGAAATATTTCAACAGCTCTACCTTTAGTAAGTTCACTTTTAATATCTTGACATTTTGCAATACATAGCATATGACACTGTTTTCATAAAAGGATGATCTGCTAAAAGTTATGATCTGCTAAACATTCAGATGAGCTAATATAGAGCACAGGAACACACTTGATGGTTCCCTAACTACTGATCTCATAAATTTTTTAGGTTCCATAATAGCTATAACTGTAATATGTATCTATATCATGTCTTTTAGTGTTCTTTGTTTGGTAATGTAGAAATTATTATTTTTTTCTTTTTTATTTTTTCAGAAAAAAAAAAATTGTGAAAGTACATTTGATACTCTGGAACACAAGATAGTAAATTGTAAAAGCATTACAAAATGCAAAGTGGAATAAAAAACTCAAATGTTCAAAACTCAACAGGTCAATTCAATTAATGCTGAAAATGTTACCACTGGCACTCTCAAATATGATGATGACATCAGGAACTGATATAGACAAATTTATCTTATAGCTAATAAAAAGAAATTCCTTATATTTCTAAATGTTCTTATGGTATTATATGCAATTTTTATATTTGCTTGGGAGTTTTGTTTTGATTTTCTTTGTTTTGTTTTTATTTTCTCTTTTTGCGGAGTTTCCAGAGGTTATGACAATAGCTAGACTGCTTCATCACAGCTTACAACACAGTCATGTCAGGCAGTGTGGTTTTGTTCTTAAATCTATGAGTATGTTCTAACTGCATTTTGAAATCTAATTTTGAAATAGATCCTGCTTTGAGTAGAGAGTTAGCTCCAGAGGCAGAATTCCACTTTAAGTATTTTACAATTCTATCTTATTCAGTGGTGTACTATTCTTCCTCTTCTTCCTCCTCATTCTATTCTTCCTCCTGTTCCTTTTCTTATTCCTCTTCCTCCTTCTTGTGGTTAACTTTTTGTACAATCTCACAAGCCCTAAAATAAGGTAAGTACAACTTGTGGTCTTTTTCTCCCAAATAAACTGAGACCTTAGAGACAATAGATAGCTGTTATTTGTCCTTAAACTCCCCTCACATTAGTCATTATGTTACAGTGAATTTACTGTTTTAATGTTAGAGTAGATTTGCGGACTTAACTTGACACTTTAATGCAGAAATACAGTAACCTGTGTAATTAATCTTAGATAATAAACCATAATTAGAACAGTCCATGTTGGAAAGTACCTTGAAATCTCATTAATACTTTTGTATCAAAACTGCATTCGCACAGTCAGTTCAACTAATTTGTTGAGATCATCACTAAGATTACCTGAGGGGAAAATAATAATTTATGTTCAGTACTTGGTTTGAATTACATATATTTTGTAAAATAAAATACGAAAATGATACCAGGAGGAAAGAAACCTAAATATTTGCTATTTTAAAGGAATCTTCAAAATACTTCAAAATTCAAAATTTTGAAGGCATTTAGCTTCAAAAATACCATATTGAGAGTGGGATTATGAAGAAGATGCACAAGAGACATCAGTTACAGCACACACTATAAACAGGATCTGTAGGTCATGTAAATGTAATGTGATAGTACTGAAGTCCACAAGGTTACATGAGTTAATGGGAGCTTAAAAATTTTAAGTTATAGCAACAGACAGCAAGTTTGAAACAAACCTAAGTCTGTAATTATAACAGCACTGTCAGTAGGCTCATGGAAAAAATAAGTTGGTTAGTAAAGAGTCAGGTATTATTCTTTTTTAGGTTTTTTGGTTTTTTGTTTTGTTTTGTTTTGTTTTGCTTTGTTTTGGGGGTTTTTTTGTATTTATAACTGCAAGCAACTGGCAAAAGACTGCCTAGTTCTTTACTGACTCCCTTGAACAGATTTCTGGCCCAGAGGCACCTTAGAACACTTTTTTCACACTATCATCCTTTCACTTGTATCTATTCTATAAGAAGAGGGGCGGTCCCGTGGTGTAATGGACTCTGAATCCCAAGGACCTGAGTTCGAGTCTCAGTGGGGACAGTCCCCTGGCAGTGAAATGCCTCCCTGACATCCAATCCCATCAGATCTTGAATGCTCATCAGGGTCCCGAGGACAGTCCCGAGGACTTCATTGTCACTGTCCGAGCTCACTCGGCCTCGGCAAATGGACCTCAGAACTTAAACGGTGGGGCCAGTTCTGTGCATGCTGTGCCTCACCTAAAAAAATCCACTGCACAGGCTTGAAGGGCACACCCACGTAGGGAGAGCCCTTCTCAAATCTTCATTCGCGAAGTCTGACCATACATACATATACATTCTATAAGAAAGAAAAAAAATGGCGTAGAAATTTATTCATCATAAAAATTCTCCATATATTTCTAGATGACATTTTTTTTCTTGACCTTTCCCCCCACCTCTTCAAACTGTGATAATCCTATTATCTGTAAATCCGATAAAATGTTTTTGCTGAATATGTAGGTATGATTACATGAAAGAAACTTGGAGAAACAGTTAAACTCCTAGTTCAGATAATGGAAAGATTGGTTTGTTCAATGCTACCTTTCTGTACTCTATATTACTCTTCTTTACTTTGTTTATTTTTTTTTTTAATTGTGCTTTATCTACTATCTTATTTCCTATGTAATTTATTTTCTCTTATTCTGAATTCTATTTGTCACCACTGCTTAAAGTGTATCTACCTAACTGTCTTAAATGAGACCAGACTTGTGCGTGTGGAATAGATATCCTAGTAATTCCACTTAACTCAATTTGGGTGCACGTCTAGCCAAACCCATAACACTCTCTTTGGTTTATAGTCTGGTAGGTTGGAGTAGTCTTGGAAAGTAAAAAGTAGATTTTTTTCAAGATGAAATTTAGCTGGAAAATGTATTGCAGCAGCTGATAGACATTTTAATTCATGGGACCAGACTAAAGATACTCTAGTCTCTGAAATGTGCATAGAATAAACCAAGTGTCATCAGCACCCTATGCTTTATTCCACAAACCTTCTCCAATCTGGCTGCACTTCTACAGAAGCAGACTTAGCCATAGTCTCTGGAAAACTAGTGTTATTCAATGAAAAATAGCACACTCACCCCTTCGTCAGTTTAACTTTTGTCAATTAAACCATGACCATGAGGATGGAGGAAAATTGAGGATTCTGCCCAGGTAGATATTTCCTTTTAAAATTGTTATTTATATTCTAGTTTCCTGCTTATTTTTCAGTGCTGCCTCCTCTAGAAGAGAGAGATTATTTGTTGTTTCTTTCATCCAAATACAACACACATCTCAGGTGTGCTTGTTTTTTTGTTTTTTTGTTTGTTTGTTTGTTTTTTTGTTTTTGTTTTGTTTTTGTTTTAGATTTTATTTTTTGGCCTTCTTTGGTGCTGTTGTGGATGGTCCTGCTTCACAAACCAATCCATCCAAGTACCTACAGAATAAAACTGCAGCTGGTGACATATGCCTGTGTGTGCTTTTAGAAAAACTCTACATGGAGAAATCCAAGAACCTTTATGGAAGAAATAGCTAGGTGGGCAGGTTTAAGGTGATAAAAGTCCTGATTAATGGTGACTGGCATAAAAACTGTAAGACCTTCTGTATATTTTATAATTCAACATAATGGTAATGCACCATATTTTAAAGAAATTATTAAATGGCCTATTCTATCAGAAACAGAAATCATAAATTAAAAGCTTCCAGGCATCTGTCCACTGACTGAAGGAGGTGTTTTGTTTTCATTTCCATTATAGCTCTGAGAGTAATATTGATGTATGTGTCTTCATTTCTCATAGAACAAATATAAGTTTATGGGCAATTGAATCAAATTTCTAAAGTGGTTTTCACTTTGTCTCTAATGTCCAAATATTATTATGAATTGATTTTTATATTTACTGTACTAACCATGCTGCAATGAATTACTTGCTGCTAATAATTATTTGTAATTCTTACTTGCACAGTATATCCATTTATCAAACAATAATACTGTAGTTTCCCTTCTTCTATTTACTGTGCAAACTCATGCTTAGCTGTTATCAGGTCTTTTTCTAGAAATTTATTCCTCTTCACATAATTTATTTCTCACTGAGTGAATGAGAAGTTTTCTTTTTTTTTGTTTTGGTTTTTTTTTCTGTAATCCCAGTTAAACATGAGCAATGAGCATCTGAAAGGTTATGAGAACAAACAACAAAGTGAATGGGAACAGAGAGCACCACCACGCATGAAGAGGCTGGCTCCACTGCTTTCCTGATACAGCTATGCTCCAGCCTAGGGCAGCTTTAGGATACAGTCAGTGGCTAAAAATTTGGCTTAGTGTGATGAAATGGTCAGCAGGCAAATTCAGATAATTTTGTCTTTGAACTTCTTTGAATCAACAACCTTGAGGGGTCAGAGTTAACTTGTCTAATGTTTGGATGGGGACAGCTTGCTCTGACTGAGGTTTTATTTGATGACCTTTCCTCTGTTTGAACTATGCATAAATCTGTTACAATAAAGCAATAGCCCAATACATGCAAGGATTTTGGAGGAATGGTATGTGGAAACAGAACTGGAAACCTCTGCATCACAAAACATAAGGTTTTTCTAGTGAAAGCATTGTTTAGGTCAGGGTAGCAGGTCTGCTACCACAATCATGTACAGAGGCTATCTGCTAGTGGGAGATGACAGAGCTACATGTTGTTTTGTGAAGCGCACAGTTGCCCTTCAGCATATGGTCTTCTGCCAGTGTTTAAGGAAGCTCTGCTGGACAGATAATTAGAAACTTTGAGATGAAGTCTCAGCTCTTCAGGCCAAATAATCATAAACATGGTGAATTAAGTCCAGCAGCAAAACATTTGGGAGAAAGAAATCTGTAATCTTCTGAAACAGTCTACTTTGCATTAAAGTGAGTCTTAACAGCATTTTCCAAGGAATACTCTAACACTGACATAGATATAGACATATCTATGTCATATACACAGGGAGAAATGTGCATCTCTCCTTTGAAAAGTAGTTCTCCAATTATTAGGATAATAAGGGTTGTGAAAAGTTGGTATCAGCAGTGCAAAGTAGCCAGAGATATTTGAAGTTTATTCATGATACGTGGTTTGTTAAATATTTGTTTTTATTCACAGAACTGACTTCAGAGTCTTAAATCTTGGGCATATTTGTTTCTTTCTTTGCTTCTTAAAAGGAAAGATAACAAGAGACTGTAAACTCCCAATTGCTTAATGAGTACTAATGAGTAAATGGGTGCTCTTGTCATCAATACTGTAAGCTTGCTGTAGTGCTCTGTGTGCACCACTGATAACTGAGTTTACGGTTACTTTCTAATGCAAAATATCTTCAGTTTATTACTATGTCATTATAGGGAAGGAAATGTTGCCATAGAGTCTAATAATAGAAATTATATATCTTTTGGTTAAGGGCAGAAATAAGTAATTTGTGAAACATTTGCCTTTCTGAAAATTTACTTCTTGCAGTTGTATGCAAATGAAAACTGGCCACCACTGCATCTCTGGTTGCAGTTTACACCATCCTGGGCTTGTATATAAGGAACTTAGGTGTCTCTGTGTCATTGGTAATATTACTCCCCCATAGTGCTTGAAAGCAAAGAGGAATGGAATAATGTGAAATAGAACAGAGAATGATGAGAAAGGGAGTCCTTGCTGCTTTTCATAAGCATCTCCTCATCCAGTAAGAGATAGCTGACTGATGAGCAATAGGGAGGACAGGAACTGTCTATGACTGAGGCTGGGATAATAAATGCAAAGGAAAACAATTTAAGAAAGATGGCAAGTGTTTACTATGCCTTGAATAAATAAGCCCTAGTCTACTTTTTAAATAGCTGCCCGTTAAGTGGATTTTTTCCCATTTTATAACTTAGGAAAATCGGGATTCCTGCTGACAGAGATATGAGAAATAGTGAATTTAATTACAAGGTTTAAGGACTATGTCTTTTTTCCTTCACATATGAGTATTTTAAGTGCTGGATGTGATATGTTGCCTCAGTTCCTCTAGAGAAAAACTGTGAAACTCGGTACAAGATAGGACAGGAATTATAATTTGAATTCACAGAGAACACTTTTTTAATACTATTTTTATAGGGTGAATTTTTAGGAAATAATTTCAGGAAAAATTGGCTCATACACCATTTTTGCACCTGTTATATTTAATGAAATAGTTCAACATAATTAGTCTTTATAAATTCCAAAATGAACATTGATAACTCTCTATTAAATTGATTCTTTGTAGGATGTACATTTCTCCTTAAATTTGATTAAATACTCACTAGTTTCAGAGATTCCTAGTATGCTCTATCTTACAGAGCATTTTCCTTATTGTGTTTACATGTGCAATCTGTGTAAAAAATGGGATACTGTGCTAGTTTAAAGGTAAACCGGCAGAAGAAATGAACCCAATACAAAAGAGATTGTAAGTCAGAGTTACAATTTAATAACAATATTAAAATAAATGCAATGTCACAAAGAAAAATTGGTTTTAACCCACAAACCCCAGAAGTATAACCCAGCAACCTGGGGCACAAACACAGAGGGGTTTGTAGCCCCTGTGCTGAACCCCATGTGGTTCCCCCAAGTCCAGAGTAAAAGGAAGCGAGAAACCTGTTGGTGCAGATGATGGTTGCAGTCTGGTGGAGTGGTGGTCTCCTCCTGTCAAGGTTCTGGTCCTCCTCTGGATCTGATAAGTGGTTCCAGAAGTCTCCAAAACCCCAAGATTATAAACCCTCAGGTCCAGGTGGGACCGCCCAGTACCTCCCTCAGGGCAGGGAATTACACAATGGGTGATCTCACTCTGTGTGTCAAAGGGTATTTTGGAATCATTGATGGCCCATTAGTAGACCTGACCCCTCAGGCTGGGTGTGGAGGTGCTAACGACTTCCTGGAAGAGAGTTATCACAGCTCTTGTCTCACAGATGTCTTTCACACCTAGCTCACAGCCTGAGGGGTCAGGTGTGCCTCCGACAGCTACTGCACGTGGTCTATTGTTAACAGTTCTTGGGAAATGGCATAGAGGCTTTAGAATACACAGCCTTTTGTCACGCCCACAAAGTGATAAACTGGTTCCAGCTTGCTGAACTAGGACAGATACTTAAACAAGAACTTTAAATGTAGCATGCAATTTCCTGAATGGGAATGTTGTGTAACTGTAATAAACAATGTAGCAAGGTATATTTTTCTCACCTCAATCCCTGGAAAGGTGATGGATCCATTCCCAGCCACATGAGGGGCAAGGTCATCAGGAGTATTTATGGATTCATCAGTGAGAAATCATGCTTGACTGACTTGATACACTTCTGTGAAAAAATTACTGTCTTGGTAGAAGAAGGGACAGCAGTGATTATTGTCTACCTAGACTTCAGGAAGACTTTCAGTACTGTTTCCCATGAAAGCCTCAGAGAGAAGCCGATAAGTATGGTGTGGACAATAAGACTGTGGAGGATGGATTGAAAACTTATTAGCAGGGCTCTGAGACGTAGCAATCACTGGAACAAAGGCTAGCTAGGAGCCAGCAGTGTACCCCAAGGGTCAATATTGAATCAAATCTTTTAAAGGAAAAGAGTGTGTGTGTCAGGGAGTGAAGATCAGACCTGGGCTGGGGGATTTGTGCAACACTTAGATAAGGGTCTATGTGTTCTTAAAAATCTACTCAACTACCAAACATCAGTAACAGAAAATGAACTATTTCAAATTACAAATATAAAATGAACCAAGCACACAGAATGAGGTCTCTGGGAAGTAATTGCTCAGCAACTCAGGCAGTGAAGCTACTGTCCATTGCCAATGAATGGCCCATGGAGCCAGATGCTGCCAGTGCCTCTGGTGTTCAAAGATTCAAATTCATTTTGCTCTGGTCCCTTCTTCTCAGGGGTCCTAGAGACACTGCGTATTATGACTACTCAAAAGTTGGCCTCACTTCCAGACTTTGTAAATCTCTGTCTTCTATCCTACTCTGTTGCAGCATCATGGGTGCTCAAGGGGTAAGAGCTACTGGTGAATGGCTTTCAGAGAGAGGCAATCAGCAGCATTGCCAAATGGCACAGGTGGCATCAGCCTGAACCCATCACATTTATAAAAGGCTGCTCTTGGCAGGAGCAGGTGCTGTGCTGGCAGGGACTCCGTGTGGAATTTAATTTACTGGATGATCTGGCTCGGCAAACATTCAGCATAGATGCTTGCTCCTGCTTAATGTTAAGTGTCTGAGTAAACGCAATAGAAGAACCCCACAAGTGTTAAATAGCTGCTGAAAAATACAAGTTCTTCAAATGTCCAAGTGCACAAGAAGTACTCTCACTCATTTGACTGCTAATATGTCTAATTTGTACATGATGTCAAAGAACTATTCTTTCCAGGTTACTCAGGATTTCTCAAAGGTTCTTTTTTATATATTCCCAAAATTTAATTTGTGCAGAAAATTCCAAGTGTGACCCTCCAATCCAAAATTTTGGAGTAAATTTTCAAAGACTTCCAGGTTACCACATTCCAGGAAATGTTGTCTTACTCCAAAACAAAACTTGCTACCAAGTGTCCTACAAGTTAATTTTCTTGAAATGCTGTCTTATTTTTTTTATTTCTAAATATCTCATCCTTCTTCCAGTTGCATTTTCAGTAAAATAGACATTGATATGAGAGATAAGTGTCAAGTACCATTTTTAAATAATATCAATGTTTTGAAGAGAATGGTAGAATTAAGAATGGGATACAAAATTACAACAATTCTGGTTGTAAATAGTTACCCTTTACAGCCTCCACCTTAGTTGCATCTTCCACCGCTTATCTGTCATTTTTGAAGAGTGACATTTAAGTATAAGTTACCTGTATTGTTAAAAAATATTGATTGTGTTTTATTGCCTGGGTGTAGATGTTGTGTAATTAGAGTATTCCTTCTATTCTATTAGTGGAGGAAACTTTCAGTTTTGTAGATTGATGTAATAATCCATGTTTGTCACATAATTGCAATGAAGATATTTAAAAGGTATCACAAGCTAATAAAACACTCAGACTGTGTTTTATGATCAAAATAGCAAATTTGCTTGTATCTGGCTATTGCAACACTTTTTAATGACATAGCCCTTGCATAGTCGAAGTGGGTTTTTGGCAGTTCATGTGTGAAAGTGTGCATGCATTCTGCTTCAATGTCCTCTAAATAAAAGTTATAATACTAGCAATAATTTAAAACACTTATTTATTACTTAAAAAAAAAAAAAAAAAAAAAAACAACTTGGAAAAAGTAAATTTAGAATGCTATAGTTTAATATCAGAAATGTTGTGCATTAATAATTCATAGTTAAGTATCTGACTTTCTGCTATAGCTGATCAGAAAGTTCAATTGTGTGACTATTGAAGTAAACAATTGGATGAAATTTCTTTCCAGTGTAAATGTGACACTTTACACTGGAGGAGGCTGAGAATCAAGTTGTTATATCACATTGTTATTCTCTGGAAAATAATAAATTAGACTTAAGTTGTTTGAAGTCTGAATTTATTTTGTTAAAGTAGATCCTCAGTTTACTGTCCATGACATTAATCTAACTTTTGCCCGCAGTGTAAAATGTTTGGTCCTATTAACCCCTACACATCCATTTAACAATTAAGATCCTCCCAGACAAGTATAAGTGGCAAAATTATTTCTTTTACTGCTGTCCCCTTTGTATTCATGCTTCTGATGGTCTACAATAAATGGCTGTTGAAATTTTAATAGTTGAGTTATCAGCTTTTTTTATCCCTATGGATGATTAGCACAGTTTGTATTAAGAAAATAAAGCTAATTTTAGACTCGGTATTAGTTTCACCTGCAGCATTAGCAAGTAAAATAGCTCTAAAGCATTAAAAAAAAAGGTAAATAATTTAATTTCTTTTGCACGTGCATATAATTTTATATCATATTTAATCTCTGTTTTTTTCACTATTACAGAAGGAGACAAACTGTTGCAGACTCCTGCTTTGTCAGGAGTTTCTCTGGTTAACTATTTAGAATTGCACTCTAGTATTATCAGCAAGTTCTCCTGCAACTGTTTTCTAAAATGCTACTTTTGCATATGTTGTCTTGTTTCCCCTGTTTTGTTGTTTGTTTTCATTTGCTTTGGAAAAATCACTTGGGAAAAACTGGTGAAATGTAAAATTGGTTCCTTGGAAAAATCTTGCACTTGACCTTCAGCAGAGGAATTGATCTATGTCATGAGAAATAAATCCAAACATAATCTTTCATGAATTCCTTAACAGACTATGTCACTAGTGGGTAGCTACCTTTGCTGTTTTCAATGGGTAACTCGTATACACTCAGATTTGCTTTATATAAAGTCCCTTCCTTCCAAAAGTCTGCCATTGGATCTTGACACACTTTCAAGTGCAATATAAATCATTAAAGCCTTCATGAAAATATCATTGTGCCTGACTGGCACAGTGAGGAAAATATCATTCGTGGTATGTATTGACAATGAAGATGGCAATAGGCTGTTTATTGTTTCAGAGTATCAGAAAACATTTATTTTCAAGAAGACTTTAAAATTCATGGTAAAAAAACCCCTAAATCTCCTGGGTTTACAAAAAAGTATTTCAAGAAAATCCAACAGCTCTTTAAAAGCTCACGAGATAATTATAAATCAGGGATTTCTGTTTCTCAACAACAAAACCTGCTTTTAGTTATTTTTCTTCAAAGACAAAACAAGTGTAGGTGCATTTTTCAGTGTTCTGAAAACATGCTGTCTTTTAGTTTAAACTAACAAGTCCTGTTATCAATACTGGATGGTGGAGGAACAGGTCAAGAGCAAACCTGCAAAGAAAGACTTGGGAGTGCTGGTGGTTGATGGGCTGAACATGAGCTGGCAAGGTGTGCTTGCAGCCCAGAAACCCAACCATATCCTTGGCTGTATGAAAAGAAGTGTGACCAGCAGGTCAAGGAGGTGATTCTGCCCTTCTACTCCACTCTAGTGAGACCCCACCTGGAGTGCTGCATCCAAGTCGTGTGCCCACAACATAGGATGGACATGGACCTGTTGCAGCAAGTTCAGAGGATGGGCACAGAGAAGATCAGAGGGACGGAGCACCTGTGCTATGAAAACAAGGCTGAGAGAGCTGGAGTTGTTCATCCTAGGGAAGAGAAAGCTCTTGGGAGAATTTACAGAAACCTTCCAATACCTAAAGAGAGCCTACAAGAAAGATAGGGCAACTGTCTGTGCTGGCATAAAATAAGCAGTAATGGTTTAAACTAAGAGAGTTTAGATTAGATAGAAGAAATAAGTTTTGCACAATGAGGGTGGCGAAACACTTGAGTGGGTTACCCAGAGAGGTGTTGGATGCCCCATCCCTGGAAATATTCAACATCTGGTTGGATGGGGCTCTGAGCAATCTGATCTCATTGAAGGTGTCCTTGCTCAATGCAGAGGAATTGGACTAGGTGACCTTTAAAAGGCCCTTTCCAAAACAAAACATTCCATAATTCTATTATTCTATGATAATTATAGCATTTCATGTTTAAAATAATATTAATCTTATGATACAATTAGTAGGAAGAAGAAATACAGGAATATTAATACTGTGACTCTGAAATCTTAAACTTCATAGTCTTGAGTCTTGGACACAATATTTCAACAGATAACTATTTTGTTTGGTTAGCCAGCTGTAGTGTTTGGCAGCTTTTTCTAACCAAAGTGTCTTGCAGCAGGCCTTGGGAATTAATGACTTTTAGCAACCTGTATTCTTACTACAGCCCTACATATGAAAGCAAAGCCAATCTGAAGGTGCACCCTGATGGACCATGAGATATAATTTATCCTAATGGGTCTCAACCTGGTCTGCAAACATTATGCAGCAGAACTGACAGATGAATTATTTACAGCACCAGAATTATGGCAGCCTTTTTTTGTGAAATCTCCTTGGAAAAATAAAATAAACAATCTTTGGTCTCATATTCAATCAGTTTCTTGTTGGTTTCCTTATTACTATAGAACTCTGTAGTTCTATTGCTTTGTTTTTGTTGTTGTTTCCTTTCTTTCATATTCCACTTTTACAGCATGCTGTACAAAAATTTTAGCTTATTAGAAACATGTTACACATGAATAACATATGAAGGTTATTTTAAAACACCTGGAAACTGAGAATCTTGCCTCTACTAGGCAAACACTTGAATCATCCTGTTGGAAATTTTTTTTTAGAATATAGTTCTGTCCTCAGTTCAGCTGGAATAGAGTTAATTTTCCTCCTAGTAGTTGGTACAGTACTGTTTTGAATTTAGTGTGAGACTAATGTTGATAACACACTGATGTTCTGATTGTTGCTAAGTGGTGCTTAACCTACGTCAAGGACTTTTCAATGCCTCATGCTCCACTAGCGAGGTGATGCACAAGAAGGGAACATACTCAAGACAGATGCTCCAAACTGGCAAAAGGGATATTCCATGCCATAGAATGTCATGCCTGCTGTATAAATTGTGGGGAGTTGGCCAGAAGCTGCCAATTGCATTGGTATTATATTTTATTTTGTTTCAATTATGAAAATTATTAAACTGTTCTTATCTCAACCCATGAGGTGTTTTTTTGTTGTTGTTGTTGTTTTTATTCTGCATGGTGCTAAGTTGCTGGCTGCAATTAAACCACAAGAAGATCCCTCTTTATCATACAGCTTGAGGATTTTCCCTAGGGAAACTAATTTCAAGTAAATTGTTAATGCACTTCAGATATACTTACATGTGACTACACAAGCTTTATAGATTTGTGAGAGATTAAACTATTTTAATGTGATCCAAAATGCCAGAGGAATGAATAATCACGTAAATCAAAATCTTGCATTCAGATGATGGAATATTTGGTCATATTTTATTATTTGTTCATTATACTTTTTATGTCACCTAAAATATTGCAACATGAATTTATCATATGTATGTTGTCACATGAATAGTTTGTGTAGCTGGGACAGAAAAGATGCTAGCTTAAAAAAAAAGGTTAGAGGCTGCTGTAAGGACCTGAGACCAAAGTCTCTGATGCTTAATTCATTTATTACCACTATATGTTATTAAGGCTTGATGTGTTTGCAGTTAAGATGTACAGAAACTGATTCTCTTGTTTGTATTAATTTCTATTCCTGTAACAGATTCAGTCAACTTTGTGAGGTAATGGAGAAGGGTGATAACAGAACAAAGGTCTTTTTTTTTTTTTTTTTTTTAATCTTAAATTTAGTAGCTTCTATAAAATCTTTCACCTCTAGTGCTTCCATGGAGTCTTTTTGCCTTCTTAGAGGAAAGGTGTTAGAGTAGGTGTAAGATAAACTGACCCATCTTTTCTTCACTCCTTTCCCTCCTTTTATGCAACAGAAGCTACAGGACAAAGCACTCTTGATTTGCTGGAATGGAAATAAGTTGTTATGTTGAAACACAGAGTTGCAAACTTTCTTCTACAGTGCTCTCAGGGGCACTGTGAGGAAGTCAGTTGAAAAGACAAAGCTTCGTATACCTGTCTGGTTTTTCCAGAAGAGATCCAGACTGTTGAGGAGAAGAGTTCAGTGTCAAAACCTATACACCATGGTCTTATTTTGCAAGTGGTATATTAGCAGGTTATCAGGATTTCTCAGCTCTATCACACTGGAAGAGTTGTCTTTCAATGCTTTCCAGAGAATGTGACATTATGTAATTCTATTCCTTTTTGCTTCTTACAGGTTCATCAGAACTCCCTGACTACCTGTGTACCTGATTATTTTTGGGGATGGAAATGTCATAAATAAATCTCCATGCTTTCTCAAATTGTTTCAAATTACTAAGAACCTTCTGGACAGACATCACACTTACATATAGATGTTCATATCTGCATCTCTAAAAGCAAAAGTAAAAAATATTTTGAGCTGAAGAAACAACTCATGATTCTAGTTAACTAGCTATAAGTATTGAATTCTCAGATTATGTTCATGCATTTGTGGTTTAAGATTCACTGAAATCTCAAAATGAAAGTATATTTTTAACTTTAGTTTTAAAAGGTACTCTTGCCTTCTTTTTTTAAGCAATTCCCAGTGGCAATATCTTTCAACAAATATGCTGGAAAAAATGTAGTTAACTAAAAAATTCTCATCCCTGGCATTGATATATTTCTGCTATTTTTTTCAAAAATAAAAGTGGTTGAAGAGAAAGTTTTAAAAATTAAAATGTTATAAATTATTTTACTTGGGGAAATTCTTTAAAAAAAATTCTTTGAATTTCTTTCTTCAGTAACTTCTATGTTGGAACTCAAGCTGTTTTATCAGATATGACAAGTGATGGACTATTTGAAGTTGTGCCTGATCAATAACTTAGAAGGCAAGAACTCCCCCTAAAATGATTTCTCACACAGATTTCTTTCTACTGTACAATAGGATATCAAATTTTTCATGAGAAGGTCTTAAAACAATGTCAGAGGAAAGGTTTAAGAAAAGTGGGGAATCTGGGAAGAGTGAGAAAAGTGGGAAATCTTTAAATAAAAGATGTTTGCTCACTAGTCATGCAGCATATCAGTGACGATCATTAAATTAAGAAATAAGGTAAAAATGTAAGAGAAGAAAATGACCAGATGTCCTGGTAGGAGCATGCTATAGCCAGGAGGAAGCAGCTTCATTACAAGTGTTAGAACTCTGACATGCAGGCCTTCAGTGATCGTTCAATTTGGGGAAAAAGAATCTGAAACTACTATTTTATATCCTTTTTTCCTTTTTGTTTTCTGTTTTCACATGACCTATGCTTATCCAAGATTAACACCTTATGCCATTGCTTGAGGATAATGAGTTCCTATGGGAACTGGATTTGGACTCGTATAAATGAATGGTCTAACCATTTGCGTTTTACTCACAAGACAAAATAGAATCAACCTTTACTGTTCACCAACTATAGAGCTCTAAAATACTTAGAAAGCAGAAACATGTTGCAATTAAATCTATTTACCAAAATCAGGCTTGTTTCAACTCATGGATTTGTTTTGAGTTGTGTTATTGACATTACTTTTTGCATAGCTGTATTTGCAATTTCCTTTCTGATTAACTCCCATTTTTAAAAAGTAATCTTTATGCTAAGAGAGGAAACCCTTGTTTTTATAAAAACCTTTTGTCAGTGGAGGTGACTTCCTGAATATAATGTACAGGGTAATTTCATTTCCTTTAATAGCTGTTCTCATGGAAAATAATTGCATTACAGAGGAAATCCAAAGACAGTATTGTAATTGCTGAAAAAGGAAAATGACAGATGGCTAACCTTGGGACACAGGCACAGAAGAGCAAATAAAATGCTAACCTAACTAGCATGGATTTTATTCTCATTTGGGGTGCATTTTTCTTGTTCTCTTTTCTTCACTGATCATTTGCATAAAACTTAATTTCCTTGTATGGTGTAACACACCAGTTAGAGGACTTTCTATAACATTTTTGGTGAGAACCTTTAGATACTGGCACTGTTGATTGCCTCTTTCCCCCCTTCTATGTTAATAAAAAAAAAATCTTAATAAATGTTCGTGCTTTCAATTTTAGAAAATAATTATTTGATTTCTTATTTTGATGTATAGGATTATTTCCTGATGCTTTTGCATATATTCTAGCAAGGTATGTGTAGAGTTGTATAAATTTTGTTTTCATGCAAAAACATGATGCTATCATAGTTCATTCAATTAATGAACTGGAAAATCTCTTTTATGCTGCTGTTTATCTGTATTTTTTGAAGGTTTACTTCTGGTGATGAGAAACAGCATGTTTGACATTATTTGTTCTGATTTTTAAATGGTCAGGGGAAAACAGCCATGCTTTTTAATTTCTCTCCTCTTCAGCAACAGGTGGAGTACTTCAAGTTCATCAAAATCTGAAATCAACTCCTTGAGCTGTGTTTTTTTTTTTTAATTTGCTTTCAGTAATTTTACCAAGAAAAAGTGAAGAGATTTTAAAACAATGAAACAAAAAATAATATTTATCCAATTTAATTTTGGTAGGGATTGGACCTAACCTTTGATACACCCTTTCTTTAAATCCTGCTTTTTTTTTTTTTTTTTTTTTTTTTTTTTTAAAATAAATTTTTATTTTTTGAATTTTAAATAAATAGGACCTATATATTATTTTTTTGTATAAATGTGTATAAGACTATATTGCAAAAATTAAAGCAATGTATTTTATCCCCATCAAGAAAAAATGTGTATGTCTCTTCAATTTCCTAAATCTGTAGTAATTGCCTTTCATATTGTAATAGTTTTTTTTCCCACAACAAGTACTTCCTTTTCATATCAATACAAGGAGGAAGGGAGAAGAAAGAAGGAAGCAAGAATAGAAAATTTTAACTTAATTTGATTTAAGCTACATATGTTATATATTGATATTAACTTTATGTAAGGCCTTTTCTGGTTTAATGCACTAAATTATTCACTTGAAATATATGATTTAAGTTTTAGGTTCAAGAAATACCCACTGTCAGTAATGTTCAGTATCAAGAATATCATTAGTGTCAGATATTTCATTCTTACTTTGGACATAGTGTTTATGATTGGAAATGTGAAACTTCCATAGGTTAACTTTCTACTTCTAGCTGTATTTCAGAAACTCCATGTGGTTTTAAGCAAGCATTACAGCGTTTCCGTGGCTCCTTTTTCATCTGCATACAATAAAGTAGTTTCAGTTTGTGGGGATTAAATAAAATTAACAAACCTGTGCTATTCACAAAAGCTGTAGTGGCCTCTAATTTTTCCAGGCTGTCACAAAAATGGATCCACTTGGAATTCTCTCCAAATACTACAGGGTTAAAAAATGCTTCAAACTCTGGCAAATTTCACTTTAACCCTGCACTTCCTGGGTATCTGTCAGCTCTGGTTCAAGTGTACCTAAGGAAGAGGAAGCTACCCAAAGAAAAGAGCACAATCAAACAGAAAATTTGGAACCATTCTCAGCCTCAAGTAGAGATACTGAGTTTAAAACACGATAATTGCCTTTTTTCAATTGTTGTTCATGTAAAAATATTCATACATATGTATATACATATGTTTATAGAAACATAAAATATGAACTGAGAATGCAAATATGATACTTTTAGGAATTGATACCAGTGTGGTTCATTATGATCAGTTAAATGGCAACTGTTACGAAGATTGTAGTAGTGCTTAAAGAAATTGTTTGCTCTGTTATGCTATTGTGACAGCTACATTTTTAATTTCTCTGTGGATTGTCTTTCAGTGTTTTATGTCACTAAATATGTAAGCTGTGTATTCATAGTTTTGGGTTTTTTTCCCACTGACTTCACATTCTTTGACCATGACTTTTATTTTTAACAAAAGTATGAAGAATTGCTAGCATAACTCTTTTCAGGGTAAAAGAGAAGATGAAGTATTTTTATTTACACATAGTGTTGGTAGACAAAATCTTAAAGAGTAGATATATTTCTTTCAGAATTTGCTGTGTCATACCAGGTCCTTCTCTGTGGCCTTTTGGGGAAATTCTACCTCCATAGAATATTAATTGTTAAAATACCATCCACAGGGCAAAAGGGTTTTTTAAGTGAGTTCAAATTTTTATGTACTGGATATCATAAATGTCTTGTCACAAAGAAACTTTGTTTGTTTAAAAGGCTTAACATTATTTGTTCCAGTTAAGATGCTCATAAAAGTTCTCTCATTCTGAAAAAAAATTAATTTCATTTAAAGTGCACGTGCAACTGTATGCACAGATTACTGTTTGTTCATCAGCAGCTAGGCCATACAGCAATAAAGAATACTTTGTGCCCCCCAGTCCAAATAATTTTGATCAGACTGGCAAATGGGATGTACAGCTTAGCTACCTCAATTAACATTATTTTTCTGTGTATATACTTTGGATAAGATAAGCCTGTTTCTAAACATTGCATCCAAATATGAATTGAAGTCTAGAATCTGTACTTTCACTTTTCATCATATCTACCAATGAAACTTATGACACAAGTAGTGAAAAAACCTAACCATTAATGTTTCAGTGAAATATTTTTTAAAATTCCTGTGAACCAAATGGGAAAGGCAGGCCTGCTTCAACTTTCTCGGCTCTGCAGTGTTCAATTACAAAATCCTTCAATACCATCTTCATTGTCCTACTTTGCCTCATGCAGTGTTCCAGTCCCAAACAATTTACAGTATCCTATTAAAAACAAACAAATAAACAAGCAAACAAACAAACCGAGACAAAATTCCTAGATCTTGGAATGCCTGTAGAAAACACAAACTTGTTTGGACTACATTGGATAATGTTAGTTATTGACAATGACAACATTTTGCACTTCAGTATGTGAAAACACACTTATAAAAGAAGTTCTATAAAGATTTTTTTATTTCCTATTGCACTATTTTATGCCTTAAAACATACCTTATGAAAGGTGACTTTCTTAGGAGAATTATACTTTTCCTATCAACAAGATTTTCCCCTTCTTATCTAAAGCTAGATGTGCTCATAAAAATCTCTTTATCAGTTGCATTTAACTGCCAGCAGCCATTAAACAACTCACAAGCCTCTCAAGAAAACTACTACAATTTGAAGAAGATAGAATTGTGTATAATTCTCTCTATTCCGCATACAAACTAAGAAAGATTATGTAATTCTGAATGAGTTTCCTGTCACAATGAAGTACCTTGGGGCTAAATTCACCTACTGAGAGGCAGTATGGTGACCTGTTTAATTACTCATAGTAAATGTAAGAGAAGTATATACAGATGCTTTAGCAGAGTTTGTAAAGAGTTACTATCAATTACTGAAAGTTCTTGGCTGATACAAATATTCTGGATCTGTTTGAGGTGAGAGAACAGGCCTAAGCACCTTTTACATGGTGTGCACAAAAGCCTGCGTGAAGGACTTTGCCACCGTTTGTGAGAGCCTGAACTCTGGCTCAGTGTGTACTTGATATCTTAGCACTTCATTTGTCAAAATAGTTTAGAGTTGGAGGAGAGATAGTAATCCACACTGTTAATAATCTGAGGGGAAAAAAAAAAAAAACCAAACCAAAAAACAAACAAAAAAATCCCACAAAAATCCCCCCCAAAACACCAAAGGAGAAGGCACAGAAAGTTAAGCTTCCCTTTGAGACCAGAGACATGAGAATTCTCAGACTCATAACATACATTCCTTCATTTCTTCTCCTCATGTATTTGCATATCATGCTTGTCCAAATCTTTGAAAAACTTTTTCTTTTTTTGGTACTAATGTGTAAGGCAGCTATTTTTCCACTTCATTAAAGAAGCCATGCCTAATGGAATTTGCTGGTGCATGTATACATTGCATGGACTTTTTGAAAGGCTTAAGAATGCCTGTGAAGTCCAACATTCCTCAGCAACGGGATAACACAATGGCAATCTGTTTTTCATGTTGTTCACCACAGACACAGTTACAAACCTGTGGTGGGTTGACCTTGGCTGGATTCTCCATGGTGGACCTCCATGGGCTGCAGGGGGACAAGCTGCTTTACACTGTGGTCTTCACCATACACTGCAGGGGAATCTGCTCTAGCACCTGGAGTACCTCCTCCCCCTCCTTCTTCACTGACCTTGGTGTCTGCAGGCTGTTTCTCTCAAGAATTCTCACTTCTCTCTCTGTCTGCAATTGTTGGTGTGCAGGTCTTCTTTTCCCCTTCTTAACTCTGTTACCCCAGAGGCACCACCAGTGTTGCTGATGGGCTCTGTCATGGCCAGTGGCAGATCTTAGAGCCAGATGGCATTGACTCTATCAGACATGGGAGGAAGCTTCTGGCACTTTCTCAGAGAAGCCACCTTGTAGCCACTCCTGCTACTAAAAGCTTGCCACACAAACTCCATACAAAGAAAATGTTGTCAAGAAAATTTTAAAAAAGGGATTATGCTGCATGTGTAACTGGGATAATGTAGTATAACTGCTCGCAATTTGTGATGTTATTTTGTGAAAGAAATAGTTAAATCATCAGTGGGTTTGTCCTTGAAAAGTGCCTGTTGCACAAGGAAAAGAAAACTAATCTGAGTCTCTTTGCCCAGATTAAAACTGTAATGAATGTTCCTGTGTAAAATAATTTATTCTATGTTTAATTTTTATATAAGAAACCATTGCTAAGCAATTTATTGCCTTTCTACAGGTAAAAACACAGAACATTTCTTGTTTTGTCACCCAAACTTCAGCTGTTCTCTGGTGTTACCAGTTCTGTGCTTTCAAAATAATTCACAGTCCCTGGGCACATATGTATTATCTTGATATTTTTCCTTAACTTGTGTTGATATACCTTCCCTGATGTATTTGTGGCATTTCTCACTTATCTCCATTCTGGACTTCTTCTGTCAACATATGCATGATAGTTTGAACTGGTTTTATTTGTGTGTTTCAGTGAATGCCGACTCTCTTTCATTTTTGGAGCAGCTTTTAAAGAAAATTTCCTTTAAGGTTAATATAGGATAACTTTGGTCCAAAATTTTAGTTTTTGTGAAGTGGATTTGGTGATCTACAGAGTTTGAATAGCCCATCCATTTTTTTTTTTTCTCCTTAACTAATATTAGGAGAGAATTTCTGAAATAATTTAATTTGTATATCCTAGAATGTTCCTCTTCTATTCAGTGTGCTTTCGAGTTATATGGATACAGAAAACTCATTAGTGTTTAGTCTTCACAGGCAGCCTCTACTATTTTAAGACCCCAGCCAAACTGCTAATTTGATTTTTTTTCTTTGTTAGAATTAGTATTGATGTAGTTATCAGTGCAATTTGAGAATGTTTGTGCTCCTTCTCATTCCTCTCACGCAAACCAAAGTGGAGAAAGGAAAAAGAACTGCACTTACTTCATACACTAGTTATTAGCATTAAAAAAATCTTACAAGGCATGTTTTGTAATTCCTAGTCCTGTGTTGCCAAATATTTTCAGAACAGGAACAGAAACAGATTATTTTGTGAAATGTGATAAGAACTTGCACAAATGTTGCAGTCTCTGCAAAGATTTTTTGCATTACGTCATATGAAATATTTCCATTGGCAGCTGCTTAATTTAAATTATTTCAAGTGATTAATTGCTAGATGTATCAACACTACAGTTAGATTTCTGTTGCTAATGTGGAGATTTAATTGCACACTTTTTCTTATTGATATTATGATATATAGATGTCTTGGTTTGAGGGGAAAAACCAAGATGTTTACTCACAAGAGGAGGAGGGGGCTTCCTCCTCAATAATCACG
>JAWWEV010000083.1:95415758-95452973 GCA_035583235.1 Hafferia zeledoni
TTTCAATGTTGCTGCTCTATTATAGTAAAGTAGGACAGCTATGTCATAAATTGATATACCTAATCATTAATATATCACCTTGGACAGTATAAATAGCTAGATATAGATATATACTCTTAAAAACATAAACAGCCTGAACTGCCAGATGAACTGGAGTTCTGGAGTCCTGCTCTCACCCTGCAATGCATGCCTGCAATACTGTGCCAGCACATTTTCCCATGACACTAGAGTTACCTGGGTATGAAGAAATGGATTTAAAAGTGTTTCTGTTTTGACCGTTTGATGTTTGAAACGAATGTTTTGATACTAAGTGATCTAGATTACTTTTGAACAGTATTTACCTAAAAAAGTTAAGTTAGAAGATATTTTCCTGGTGATATGTGCAATTTCTAAAGAAAGCTCTATCAGAACAAAACTCTTCAACTTTTATAATAACAATTTGACACGCAGGATAATTACCCAGAACTAAAATTTCTGACGAGTTTTATAGTTTTACAAAAGCAGCAGCCATCCAGAAGCATTTAAGGCCAAATTCACAGACATAACTTTCCCATTGCATGTAACACTTGAGAATAATAGAAAAGTTGGGGTCAGAAGGGACTTTTAAAGATTTTGATCAGGACACCTCCTGATGTGCAATGCATTTCTGGATCCTATTAAGGATGGTTATGATCTGCTTGTTCCACTCCTGATGATAGCACATACTAACTTGCTATGCAAAACTGTTACTTTCCGCAAATGTCACAATTTCTTTTCAATCCAGGAAAGATCCATAGTAGCATTTATAACTTTGCCTTTATTTATACAGGTGTGCACAGATGTGCACAGCCATTTTGGTGTGATTCTGTCCTATCCTTTGATGCTCTTTGGCCACATGTTTTTTATACATTAGGACCTTGTAAAGTTATAGCTTGTTGTCCACATGGTTTAACTGGAAATATTGCTAATCAGTAAGACTCATATCTGCAGATGTTTTTACTGGATTATTTCTTTCTTTCTACAGTGGAAGGGTAACTGGAGGAAGGCATAAGAGTTTGTTTGGCTTTCTTTGGGTTTTCCTATTTTTTTTTCCTTTTTCTTTAGAAAAACATACAATCATGTGTCTGTGGTCTGAAATAAATAGGATTAGATTCTATTCTGATATCCATCTTTTAGCCTCTTCATATGTTGTTTGATTCATCACAGGTTTTGGAAACGATGTCATTGTAATATGCTGCCATTACAAAATGAGGGTATGTTGTGACATAGAGGTAGACAATAAATACTCTGTGTTGATTATAAAATAAAGTTAGAAGCTTTTATTCTTAACACAAGCAAGAATACTTTGTTTGCCACAACTTTGCCAAAGGCCAAAAATTGTTATTAGTAACCATAAGTTGAGATGACACATTAAATGCTATGACTTTACAGTGCAATTGTGTGTGGCTTCTTAATAAAGATTGTTCCTCTGCTCTATATCTTTCTCAGTAAAGTCCACTTTTTACCTCTAGCCTGTTCTGTTATAATAATGTTGCATTATATTTGTTGGGATGTTTTATGAACTAAAGTCCCATTTTTCCCTTGTGACTATAGGTATCTGGTGGCAGTTTAATATTTAGGAGGTCTCATCACTCAAGAAAACAGTTTTTGCCTCTACAGCATCACATGCTTGTTATAGGAACTCGAACTCTAAACTCACTGATTTTTCATTAGTGGTAGATCACATTCAAGATCATTGGAGTTTTACAGTAGCTTGATCTTCTTTAAGTACAAAGGGAAGTAAGGAAGAAACAAGATGCACCTGAGTTGGGCTTGCTGTTGTGGTGATGGTGGTGGTTTTTTGTTAGCTTTTTTGTTTTAAATAATGGCACTTGTTACAATACCTAATCAGCAGGCTGTGTTCTCACCTGTCATATCATGGTATGTTCTACTCCAGAGCACTGGAGAATTGAAACTGGAAGGATTAAAGGTAACTGGTAGAAAGCATAGTTAGAAGGTAGAATTCCTTGGGACAGGTGGGAAAAAACCTTGAAATTTGGGGCTGAAAGAGATCTGAAAAGAACATCTAAACATGTTCCTTGCTCTGAAGCTGTCAAAATGTGCCTATAACTTCAATATGAAGTTTTTCTCAGTAATAATTGGAATGTAATTTATTAAAATGTTTTTCTCTTCCATAAGTTAAAGTATCTCTTTTCACATCATTTAATTTAAACTGTTCTTATGTTTAAGCAAGTATGATTGCAATGGTGATTATGGGTACAACAATACTTCTATTTTCTTTTTGTAGCAGATTTGTTTAAAGACTGTTGTGTGTACAGCTTCTATCTTCTCACAAGGTCTTTTCCAAAAATGCTTATATTTGTATTCCCTGTGCTTTCTCCCAGATGTATATATTCTTATTGAAATATGATGCCCCAAAGTGGACACAGATATATATATTGAGAATTTCTGTTTCATGAAGTGAAGGAATTATTTCCTGTATGTCTGACAGTTCTGAAAATCAACATCAATCACTGTTTTGCAAAATCATCCTATTATATTAATAGTTATCATGCAGTAGTCTTTTCCTATTCTACATTTGCACATTCAATTTTCAAATTCTCCTGTTCTGAAGGGCTTGATTTTATACAAAGTTTACGGTTTTGCTAGCAGTCTGGTTCTGTTCTGCCCATCCTTGCCCCAGCAGGTGCAAAGCAGCATGAAGAACTGAATCAGACAGGACTGACTTGACTTTGAGGTGATGTCCCTCTCTACCAGAAACCCACACACCTTCCTAAAATCTTCCTTTGACATTCTATTCCAGCAGCAAAACAAAATGGTGATGTAATGCATAGATAACTTTGTAAAAAATTGCTCTGTAAAATAATTTTTCACAGATTTTTGTTTGTTTGCTTGCTTTTATAACAAATGTTGAAATGCAGTGTTATTATTTACCACTATAAATTTTCAGGTCTTTGCCAACTGAGAAACCTTAGAGCTGTTACTGGAATCAGGAGACTGATTCTGATCTTTTCACCAACCTTTCCAAAATGGCTACTTTTAATCCACATCAGCTCATTACTCAGTCCTACACCTAGCTCTCTGAAACTCACGTGGATGAGCAACACAGATTGAAGTAAGGAACTAGGGTTTAGTAATTGCTTAAAATGTTCCTGACAGAAATCTGGACTGCTAAGCCTGAGGAATAAAGAAATTTTTTCTGAAACCAGTATGTTTTCAAGATCTCCTCTGTTCCACTGGTCACTCTTCAGAGGCATCTGGAACATACCAGGAAAAACCAAGATCTGTTCTTTCATTGTTTCACTGCATAGTATTTAATTTAATGAATTGTTTAATTTGTAGTTTCAGGTTTAGAAACTCACTTCAATATGGCTTATTGGAGCTGCAAGATCAGCTTTCCATTACCAAATGAAAGGAAAAAACATTCTTCTTTATATCATCCTCTACTAAATACTATTAGAAAATGGGCTAGGTAGATCTTTGATGCTATTTAAGGCTCTTTTTGGAAAAAAAAAAAAAAAGAAAAAAAAAGAAAAAAAGAAAAAAAAAGTCTTAAGAAATTACCTCTTGAGAGTGATTTATTAGGGTTAAATTAGTGCCAAAGGTATATGGATATATTTGTGTAAGTCACCATCAGTGTGAGAAAGCCCCACTTGCCATTTACAACACACGTATTTTAAAGTTTCCTTGTAGTATTTAAGAATTGTCTAGTTCCTAAAATAAATTAATAACTTAGAGGTTAGTACCTCTAGAAACTATTTATAATGAAATCCAATCATGTCTCACTCTTTCCTCAGACTAAATGGCGGCTTCTGTTTCAAAATTACCTTTGTGTCAAAGAAAAGATGGCAGACACTGAAACATTGCTACCAATGGATGCAGGACTCAAAGCAATACTAAGTAAGTTTGGTCTCAACTCCCTCTACTCTAGAGAGCCCTTGCAAAGAGACCTTGACAAACTGGGGAAATGGGCAATCACCAACTGTCTGAAGTTAACAAGGGCAAGTGTCAGATTCTGCACCTGGAATGGGCAGCCCTGGTTGTTTATACAGACTTGGGAATGAGAGACTGAAGAGTAGCACTGCAGAAAAGGGACCTGGGGGTCCTGGATGATGGCACACTGAATATGAGTCAGCAGTACCCTGGCAGCCAGGAGAGCCAACCATGTCCTCGGGGGTACCAAGCACAGCAGTGCCAGCCAGTGGAGGGAGGGGATTTACCCAACTCTGCTCTGCACTGTTATGACCTCACCTTGAATACTGAGTGCAGTTTTGGGTACCACAATATAAAAGAAGACATTAAGCCATTAGAAAGCATTTAGAGGAGGAAGACAAGGATGGTGAAGGGTTGGAGGGGAAACCTTACCAGGAGTGGCTGACGTCACTTGGTTTGTTCAGCCTAGAGAAGAGGAGAGTGAGGAGAGACCTCACTGTGGACCACAACATCCTCATAAAGGGAAGTGGAGGGGAAGATGCCAATCTCTTCACTCTCATGATCAGTGACAGAACTGCACAAAATGGCATGAACCTGAGTCAGAGGAGGTTCAGGTTGAATATCAGGAAAAGTTTTTTCATGCAAAGGGTGCTTGGGCACTGGAACAGGCTTCCCAGGAAAGTGGTCACAGTACCAAGCCTGACAGAGTTCAAGAAGTGTTTGGACAAAGCTTTTGGGCACAGGTTGTGATTCTTGGGGTGTCCTGTGCAGGGCCAGGAGTTGGATTTTATCATCCTGATGAGTTCCTTCCAACTCAGCATGTTCTATGATTCTATCACATTATGTTGTGCTATAAGACTATTGTTTTTCAAGTGAAATATTAAAGTCAAAGAAACTGAAAAATCATATGTTGAGATAATCTTATTTAAAATTTTACTTCAAATGGATTTTCCTTTTTTAAGTAGTTATCATCCAAACATTTTTGCATTCATTTGAGTGATAAGCTTTTTCACTGCTTCCAGTTTTATCACATCCTTTTCTTAATTTCTGGCTTAAATAAAGAAAAATGGGAGTGAGTGCAGGGGGTTTTTGTTGTTTTGAGGGAGTTTTTGTTATTTTGTTTTGGGTTTTTTGCTGTGTTGTTTTGAGGGGGTTTTTTTTGTTTTAACACTGTATTTCTCTTCTGTGGAGAATGACCTTAAAAAGGGACTTCTTTTTTTTTTTTTTTTTTTTTTTTTTCCCCTGGATGCATTATAGATTACAGTATCAGGAGTCTTTTAAAACCTCATGTGGAGAACCGTGGGGTTGGCATTGACAGTTCTAGTGTGTTACAGAACTGCCAGCTGCTCTTCGTTCCTGTCTTGCTGGCATGTTGTTTTACTCTCAGCAGGAAAGGACTTGAAGCAAGGAGCAAAGAAGTGTTTCAACCATCTTTTTTGAATTAATTCTAATTCGTTTTTTTTTTTGTTCTACAATTTAGATTTTTTTACTAGCTCACCTCTGGTGCAGCACTATAGTGGAAACAGTCTTATGACTGTTTTCATCCTGCTGATGTTATACTCTTTTTTAAGTACCTGCTATTAAGTTCAATAAGATGGCCTCATATTAGGATAAAAATGGGCCTTGATAAAATACTTGTGATTTTGCTGACTTTAAACTTCTTTATAAGATATGATTCTATAAATTTTATTCATAGACAAATACATTTTATTATTTCTTTTCTCTTGTCATTTTTGTTGCAGATAAATTGAGATTTTATGGCAAAAAAATTATTAATTAAATCAAACCAAACCTTGAAAACTACAAAATTACAGATTTCCAAAGAAATTGCCACTCTGATGCAGAATTTCAAAAAGAACTTCATTGTCTGTTTTTTTTTTCATAGCTTTATTTATATATTATGAGATGTACTTATATGAAGAAAATGCAATTAAAAGTTGGTAACATCCCTACATCACAAAAAAAAAAAGCTTTATCTAGTATGAACTTATCAACTTATACAAGAGAGTAGATTTACAGATACGAATAACACTGTGCTGCAGCAAGAAAGAAAAAAAAATATTCAAGTATTATAAAATTTTCTAAAGCTACTTAATATAGTAAGAGTCTTCCTTGTGGAAAGAGGGAACAATCTTAAGAGGTTCTGATATAAAAGTCTTACTATAATTAGAAAAAGACTGAGCATACTTATACCTGAAGGCTAAACCCCTTCTTGTTAGCTATTTATAAGTGAATGTATTCCAATAATTGTGCATCTATGGCCTTAAAATCCAGAAGCACCGAATAGTTTAAAAGGCATAAAAATGTGGTTAGAACATAAAGACTTGTCCACCAGTGACAACACTACTTTGTTATTTTATCTTTCTCCTCTTGATATCTGAGGAGTCTCTGTATGTTGTGAAAATTTAAGTCAGCTGAACAAGTCTGGCTTACAAATTTGGATTTTCACTTCTGAATCCCAGAGAAAAGTTATGGAGGTTCCTGAATACTTGAACAGGCTGCCTAGGGAAGTGGTGGGGTTACAGTCTCTGGAGGGATTTAAAAGATGTACAGACCTGATGCTTAGGGACATGATGGACTTGGTGATGCTGGGTTAATGGTCAGACTCTATGATATCAGAGGTCTTTTCTACCTGCAGAATTCTATGATTCTATGGTGACTTTATATAATATCTTCTCGCAGTAGTTAGCTGAATGCCTGACTTTTGTGCTACTGTAAGAGCTGGCTCAGGCCAAGTCAGAGATCATGTCCTTGGTGACAAAGCACTCAGTGTCATGGCAATGCAGGATGATTGCTGAGCCTGTTATTTCTGTTAGACCTGTTGAAATGGGTCTAGATGAGGACCACAAAGATGATCAGAGTGCTGGAGCACCTATCCTATGAAAGGGGGATGAGAGAGCTGGATTTCTTCAGCCTGGAGGCTCTGGGGACACCTCTTAGCAGCCTTTCAGTGTTTATAAGAGAGAGCAACTTTTAACACAGGCAGGTAGCGATAGGACAAGAAGCAATGATTTTAAATTAAGATGGGAGATATTTTAAACTAAGAAGGGAGACTAGATTTTAAGAAGAAAGGTGGTGAGGCAGTGGAATAGATTGCCCAGAGAAGTGGATGTCCCATTTCCCTGAAAGTGTTCAAGGCAAGGTTGAATGGAGCATTTCACAACCTGGCCTAGTGGAAGGTGTCCCTGCCCATGGCAGAGGTTTTGGAACTAGATAGTCTTTAAGGTCCTTTCTAACTGAAACCATTCTATGATTCTGCTCATTTGGCAGTTCTGAACATGGTTAAATCAACATAATGAGCTTTGTATTTGTGCGTCACATAACAGTAGCTGAAATAAAAGGGTATTATACAAGGATTCCCAATATAGACAGTAAAAACGACAGAATGTGTAATGTTAGTGATGTGAAAATCTTCCTATCTGTATATTTTTATTCAAATAGGGCAAATGTTTATTAAATGTTCTGTCAGTTTATAATGAAATGGGGTCTTTACCAAATATTTTAGGCAGAGATTTTAGAAAAATAGTAGAGTAGAGTAAAGTAAATCTGAGAGTGTAGAGATGAAAGGATAGATAAGTGTTTTTTAACTAAACTCTTTATATTCTGTGTTGGTAAAACTGATTGGTTTTGACAAAACTTTTAAAAATTTGACTACCCCATATTTTATCTATAATGGCTGTCCAGAAAAGTAAATTCTAATTCAGCGTGCCTTCATATTTATATATAAGAAGTAAAATTATCTTAGGTCATTCAAGTAAATTGACCAAGGTGAGGGAGCACCAGCAGTCATAGACTAAACTTGGTGGACAATCTTTGGAGAAGAATAATATTTATCTTGTACTTGGGACATTTGTTGTGTAATGTTGTTGTTGTTGCTGTTGTTTAAATCAGTCTGTATTTAAAACCAAATCCCTTATTTTCTTCTTAATCTATAATGGTTATTCATATACCCTTAACTCAAATCATTGACTTATCTTAGGGTTTAAAATTATTGTAAATTTCAGTTAGGCTATTTTATGTTTGTGGAAAAAATCATTACCCCAATCAGTCTGTGCTCTTTCTTTAACCTAATAAATTTTGAAGCAGAATAGGTAAAATATTTATCTCACATTCAATTTGTAACTAGACTGGAAAGAAAACATTTAAGAAGAGTTGAAAAAGTTTGGCAGTCCTTTTAAAATAAATGGAAGTCATATCTGAAGTTTGCAAATATGAACCAGATATTCTCTGAATATATTGCCTCAGTTAGGCAGTGAATTAGATTTTGCTAGAAGTACACCCCATGGGTGTACCTGAATTTTGAGGTTCAGTCTTCCCAACGTGAAAATAGTTCTGGACACATGTCCAGACATGTTGAGGAAACTTGGCAAAACTTTTGAAGATTGCATGCTAAAGAACTGAGACAATGTTTAAGCCAGCTCGTTACCTGTTGTCCCTTCTATCTGTTCTTTCACTAAGTATTATGTTGAGGCTGGTTGCTGCAGTTCATCAGCGACATACTTATGTATAAAACCCATAATAGTAGCCATCTTACTCCTCTAGATTTATACTATGAAGTGTTCTGTATCAGTATATAATATTGTTCTTATATGAAACCTACTGTAATATGATATGTTCCTAAATATTGTGAGGAATCAATATAACAAGAAAACTTTAATAATGTGTTGTAATGATAAAAACACAAGAAGGAAAATAAATGTAAAAGATGTGAAAATGTAGTAGAAGGAGAAGAGAGAAAAGATCTAAACCTAAGAGCCCTGTGAGGAAGCACTGCCCACAGTATCTTGTGCTGACCAGGTTGCACCACTTCTATATTTAACTGACCACTTTTCATCCTTCTTGACCTTTCATTTTGCATTTTGTAATTAATATTTAGCCTCTATGCTAAAAAATAGATGAACTTCAAAAATCAGCTTTCTCTCATTAGTATCTAGTAAGACATTTAAATTTTGTTCCTGAACAGAAATTTGAGATATCTAAAGTATTTAATTTGCTTTCCAGTACTTCAAATTGACTTGGTTTTATTTTGGCATAGCTTCCTTTAGTAAATGGAGCGAATGACTGCAACAGAATTATTTATTGTCAATTATAAAGTCTGAGTGGCATTACTGGGTAACCCACACATATAGTGAAGTCCCCAAAGTAGGAGAACATTATATTAAAACTGGCAACTGCCTGCATTGATTTTTTTTTTTTTTCTGAGCTACCTTTCACATTAAAAATACAAAAGCATAGATGAATCCAATGAATTAAAAATAAGTTGCTCATTTGGAGTCAGAATGCAAATCCAAAAAGAAATAAATTTCAAGAACAATTGGATTAAATTCTTTTTAAAACCCTAAGAATATATTTCATGTTTATGTTTTTATGGCATCTTAACTCTAGCTGCTGTCAGATTAAGCCACAGAGCACACTCTTAGAGACAAAACAAAAAACAAAGTTGCTTCCCTATAGAAAGGCTTTTTACTTTTCTATTCATTTTCCCCCTTATTGTTTTAGTTGTGACAGTGATATTACCATAATGACCAATCGGTCATCAGCAATAGAACCTTATGTATAAGAAGTCTGATTATGGGCTACAAGAAGTAAAAACACCTTTTGATAGCTTAAGTATTTTTCTTTATTTTTTCCCTAACTGAATGAATTCCCAATTATAAATTTCAGCAAGCTATAAAGTGTAAATGATTCCATTTTCTCAAAAAAACCCCAAAGCATCCCAAATTATACTCCTTCCAAAACAAACTCCCCCTCTCCCAAAAATCCAACCAAAAACAAACCCCAAAAAACAACAACAAAAAACCCAACCACCTCCCAAAACCAGAGCCTGTCTTGATTTCTGAGGTCAAGGCAGTGGCAGTTCCACTTGCCTGTTTTTATTCTCTCTGGTCCTAAGAGACACAGAATCATCATGAAACTGTTAGACTGGGGAGATGCAGTCAAAAGGGTTATAGAGTCAGCTTGTTAGGGCATGAGCTATGGCTTTGTTGAGATATATACTTGGCCAAGGGAAATGCATGGCACTCAACACATCTGATCAGTCCAGATCAAGCAGGAGCAAGCTATGCCTTTATAGGAGGCAGTCCTGTTAGTGACACTGAAACTAATGCAGAACCATCAACATAGTTTTCTCAGATGTGCTATTCATATTTCTAGGGCTTAGGCACATAATAAAAGATCATTATGGAAAGATATTACCATAGTGGAATATTCTAAGAACAAGAGCTATTGAAAACTAGATTGAACTTGAAGGAATAGTATTTACAGTTCCAAAGCCACTTAGCTTTTTTTAGCTAGTATTTGTACAAGTGAGGTAAAGACGAAATTTTACTTTCTGTGTGACTGAACTAAAAAGTCAGGAACTAGTTTTAAATTAGGAGGAAACCTATAGGTTTATCAGGTTGCTAGAAAATAGCTTTTTGGAAGCTAGAAAATAAGCTTTCAAAAGCTGAATGTAGTCTGGGATCAGATTTATACTATAAGGACATGTGCATCATAGTCTATCTTCTCTCATTGAAATTGTATTATTTCAACATGAGGAGCTTGCTCTGGATTGGAAGCAAAGTTTAAACTTCAGTAGTTTTATCCACATCTACTTGATTAAATTTTGTGTGTGTGTGAAGGTCAGATGAATCATTAAGGGAGACACAGAGTAAGAAATGTGCTATCATTACAGATGAGATATGAAATTCCTGAGCCAAGACAGCTAAGGTATGTAAGACTTGTAAAAAGAGGGAAACATGCTGAGTTCCTGTTACTGAGTCCGAGATTTTTTCCCCCTGATTTCCTGGTCCTGAAAGCGTTGCTTATGTACAAAAACTTGTGTGCTTTCATTTGAGTATTTTCTCCTAATATATTCTAGAGAGTCAAATAAGATGAACACACAGAATATTTAGAGATATTGTGATTATGCATTTGCCAGTTAATACTTGAGAAGAACTCTTCTTGCTTTTATTTATAAAATTCTGAAGTTATTTCTCACATACTAAAATTAGTGCCTCTAAGTCATGTTCCCTTTAACTTGTAAAGGTCAAAAGGTAAACAAAGACAGATCCATAGATAAATTCTAACAGAATCAATTACCAAGTTAAATTCAAGCAAACACAGAGGCTGTGATTCAATAAAAATGTGTAAATATTTTATTAATTTAGAATGGAAAAAAAAAAAAAAAGAAACTTGAGTTTTTGAGTTTGGTATACAAAATCTTCTTATTGATTTCTTAAAATATAGGCAGAGGAAGGAAATAATCCTTTGTACCATACAAAGCCAACAAATAAATGTGGAGCACAATTACTGCATTTAAAATACTGAGTGAAAAATGAAAACTAGACTGAAATACATGACTCAAGAAATGGAAGTTATGGTAGATTCTTTCTCTCTGGAGATTTTTTTAATTAAGACTTATTTAAAAGTTGTTATTCAAAAAAGAAACTGCAAAATCACTATGGGCTTCATAACTGCAACAAGTTTAGATGATTATAATGACCTCTTCTGACTTTAAATTCTGTGCTTATATAAAAAGAAAAGAATTTTCAAACCTGTAAGACTCATTTATTATCATTTATCAATATAAAAAATGCAAAATGGATTCATTGAGGCTAAAAATTTAGATTAACATTAAAAAGGAGCTTTAACATTTATATGAATCTCAGAAACATCAAGACTTATACAGAAAGTTCATAATAAGGTGGCAATGTTAAATCTTCAAAACACATTTATGTCTTGAAATTTAGCTCTCTGGCTTCAGAATAAGAGTAAATTTAGACAGCCAAATATTTTTTAACCTTTGCCTTGAAGACTAGCCAAGGAGTGACTGGTGAGCTGCAGGAATAGATAAATGTATCTATTTAATAACAGCAGAATTATTAAACCTCCCCTTCTTCTTCCCGTTCCCCTTCCCGCTCCCCTTCCCATTCTTCCCCTTCCCCTTCCCTTCTTCCCAATAGATTCAGACACTGCCAGTATCAAATCAACCCTTGAATCTTCTCCAGGTAAATCATATTTTCTTATGACAAAGTTTTTTCCATTCATTAGATTACAAATAGAGCAACTGTTGCCCAACCCCAACTACAGTGATTTTAATTAAAGTGATTAGAGTCAAGCAATACATCAGTCTTATAGGATGAAACACTTAATTAGCAAAAACTCCTCCCATTTGCTTTATTACAACTTACATGACAGAATATTTAAAGCCTTATAAAGAAATGAAGAAAATCTATTAAACCAAAAAACAAAACAAAAAAAAAACAAACAAAAAAAACCCCACAACAAACTGCTACAAGTATGTTAGTCAGTCATTTATACTATTTTTTTCAATAATCCATAATAAATAAATGTTAAATGTGGAAAGAGTTCAGATATGATTACTTTTTATCTGAAAGAGCCATCAGTGAAAATCAAATTACAAGCTCTAAAAAGCTCTATGATTCTGCTGCAGTACTCCAAGTGAGTAAGATCTTTGATATAATTTTACTTTTTTGGGGGAGAACTTTTGAAACAGAGAACAATGGCCTTTAGGAAAGATGAAAGAAAAATTGAAATATTTCAAACCACCTCTATTTTTAGTACAGCATGTCCTTCCAGGGTGGGAGTCTTTCCATCATTCTCGCTGTCACTCCATCTAGTTTTATTGGTCTTCTGGGTTATAGTAGACTTCATAAAACCTCTGGGCAAAGCCTTCTGGCAGAAGTCACCCAGGGGCTTTGATAACACTTCTCTGGAGATCAGGCTGAGCAGAAAAGGGGTACAGCCCTCCTCTTGCCACCTTTTTGGGGCCCAGCCTGGCAAACAGGCTGCATAAAATGAGGCTGCTGGCCATTTGCCGCAGTCACATTTTCCACATGGGATGGAAACATTGTTATTTCTTGATTTTATCTCTCAGTTCCATAATACCCATGGATTAAGCATATCAGCATCTTTGATTATTGTCCCCTGCAGTGTGCAGCTGGGTAGCTAGTGGCCTAGTGGACTGAAAGAAAGAATTGATTTATCTGGACATTGATATTTTACAGTGCATGTAGAAACCTTTAGAATGATGACAGTTTCTTTACATACATATAAAATATTGCTCTATGCCATTTTCTGATGTAAATTTTAACATTAGAGAATGTCAATGTATATATTTTTGCCTTAAAATAATTTGGACCAAACACTTTCTCCTATGACTTTTTTTGGAAAAACACTGTGGTAATCATTGGCCTCTTGAGTAGCAGTTGCTACCATCTTTCTCCAGGTTACTCTATGGTACCTTGACTCAGTAGTGTCAAGTGAGTGCCATGCCTCCCTTTGCCCTTCTCTGTAGCAGAATTCAACATGTACATAGCTGAAGTAGGAAACAACAGTGCCTTCTGGCAAAGCAGAAGGCATAAGGGGGAGGGCTAGAATGTTTCTGCTAAAGTCAGGGAGAGCTGGGGAGCAGGTCTGGGCTGGGGACAATCAGGAGAAAGATTGAGGATTGTCATCTGGGCCATGGAGATGGCAGGCCACAATGAGGTAAGATTTTTAATCCTCTTAATCTCTCCTCTAAATGCAAGGAATGAGCAAGAAATCAGCACTTCCAATGTCATGTGCTATAATGTAGTGGTGCTGAAATACCAAGGGAAACAGACATGCCTTTATTGCAGGGACTCTTGGGTCTGCCTCCCTGTGCAAAAGTATTTAAGCAGATAATGTACAACCCTTCTGTTGGGATGGAAATAAAAAAAACACCCTAAAGATGGGTATTTCACAAAGGAGTGAAGCAGTTGCTGTGCTCTTCGGTGCCAAAACACCACAATCAAATATTGTGCGGAGTCTGACTCAGTAGGCACAATACCAGAAAGTATCTCCTTGTGGGATCTATAAGCAGGGGAACACCTGATTTATAACTCCTCCTAGGGCATAAGGAGCAAGGTGCTTGTCGAGGGTGACATCTTTTGCCTTTGGACACTCAAAAGCTGACACATCAAACTTCTCAGGCTTTTTGCAGGAGTGTGAAGGAAAACAGAGGGTGGGTGGTTTAGATGGAATTCAGAATCCATTTTATATATTAGTTATAATGTTTGAAATATACTCTGTTCATTGATATTTCAAGTGACCTTGCTCAGTGTTTAGTATTCAGTAAAGCAGCAGCACATATACAGCTTGTAGGGCAGTATGCAGTACATGCTGATATGCTGCTACATACAGCAAATTTTTGTATCCAGAATACTAGGAAAAGCAGAACTCCCTAAATCTGGATACATTCAGTAGTACTAAATAGCAAAAAAACACCCCAAAACAACAAAACCAAAAAACCAACACCCCCCTCCCCCCCCCCAAAAAAAAAACCCACAAAAAAACCCCAACAGAAAACAAAAAAAACCCAATAAATTCTTTTAGAAGGAATTCTAAACTAATTAGAAATTGTAAAAGCAAAAATGAGGTGCATACAGAGTTAATATTTTATGACTTTTTGGTAAGTATAGTTAAGTTTTTTTTAATAACATAATTGTGAAAAGACAAAAAAAAGTCTACAGCAGTATTTACTTTAAAAATTATTTTATATATAGTGGTTTGACTATTAATTTCTTTGAAACTGATAACAGTGTAAGTTATTTTAAACCAAGATATTTATGAACTTTTGACACACAGAAAATGCTGAGCTGGAAGTGACTCACAAGGCATCAAGTCCAATCCTTAGCCCTGCACTGAGCCATTCCCAAGAGTAACACCATATGCCTGAGAGTATCATCCAGATGCTTCTTGAACTCTGTCAGGCTTGGTGCTGTAATTTGGTCATAATTTAAAATGGCTCATCTTATCAGAGAAAAAGTGCTTCTTATACATTCATCATTTTTTTTTAGACTTGTGCAGATTGATTTTTTCTTTCAAATTTCTTTTAGAGTGATGATGATGGAGCTATATTTTTGCTAAGCAGGCAGCCCTCTGAAAAGGTTATTTTTGGGATTGCCATGCTTAGTGCTATAAAATGGGCATATGCTTATTAAAATTGGTCATGCTTAGTCTCAAAATTAGTAGCTCACACATAGGGTGGGAAGGGTACAAGTAGCAAGAAGATTCACATTTCTAGGTACTGTAGTTGTGTGAAGTGAGTGGAAAGAGGCTGTGAAGGCAACTGGATAGAAACATATTAGCATACTGGTCTGTGATCACAAAACCCCCTTATTTAGCTTTCGTTAACTTACAAATATCTTTAAAAGTGTTTAAATATACTGGTTAATTGGTCTGACATGTTTACATTTTGTAACGATGTATTAGTATAAGTGACAAACTTTTACAGGTTGTTTTTCAGTTTACAGTGCTCTGACTTATGTAAGACACTTCTGTAGCTGTGATGGTATACTATTATAGAAGGGGTGACAGTGGTAGTGCAGAAGTTCTGGAAAAAGCTATCCAGTTGTACTGTGGAAGAACTCAACTTCCAAACTTTCCCCAACATGTATAACTTTTTTGTGTGAGTTTGGTCATCATAGTCTGCAAAGATAATACTCTGAGTGAAGGAGACCCAATAAAACTCACAGCAAGCCTTAGGTTTGCAGGAATGCTTTTGTTACAATAATAAAAATAAAAATAAAAAAAAAAAAGTACTCTTTGCCCTGTGGTATTTTCATGAATGTGATGGTGTTTTAAGGGCACCTCTACTGCTTCTTATTTGATCCTACTGTGAACCAGCTCATGAAGCTAAATAGCTAAAGAAAACCATAATGAAAATAATGAATAATTTTCTGCTGTGCCTGTTTCTTTAACAAGAATCAGATGTGCACTAATGCAAGAGAGAGGACAAGACCATATCTCAAAGTAATTCTAGACCAAAGGACCAACTCTCAAAGTAATTCTAATGTGACTGTTCAGTCAAACATAGCTAAAATAATAAGCATTAAATGGATCTTAAGTATTCTGATGACCAGCTGCTTAAATTGGTTTAAAGCTAGATTGACTGATGAGTTTTTAAAAGGGAACTCCTACATGTTTAACACACACAAAAAAAAAAAAAAAAAAAAAAAAAAAAAAAAAAAAAGTTGGTTAATTTATTTACCTACCGTTTAAATTGCAACACTATTTTAGGGTCAATATTAAACAAAGTTTAACTCTTAGTATGGATTCCTAGTAGAACAAAAGGAATTATAATATAAGAATAATAAAAAAAAATCTCTAGGAGAGAGATGGTTTGGGTGAAAAGTACAAAACCTATTATGGAAAACTCATTCAACTGCAACATAAAATAAACCGATAATTTTTATTTCCTTTTTTTCACAACAGCAGCAAGATAATATAGTTAAATTTTTTAATTCTTTTCTATTATTATTTTTCTTTTTGGTGATGTCAATTTAACTACTGTTGGAAGAAGGCACATCATGGTTCTTTATTTGTTTGGGTTGATCTTTTTTATTATAAGAGCTTAAATTAAGTTTTAGGTTAATGGCTTTCCTATGTGTCTGGACTCCAAAGCTGCAAATTTTTAAAGATATCATCATAATTAGAAACTAAAAACTTAACAGGATACGGAATTTAAACTAGTCTTGTATTAGGTCTTCTCATAGAACAAGCTGGACATTTAGAACTGTATATTAGAGTCTGCACCTTCTCAGTGATGCATGACTTCAGATGGAAGGACTCTGCCCTGTTTTAGATAAAATTACAGTGGGCCTGAATTTCAACACATTTTTGACTAGAACTGTTCACTACTGAAGGCTCACTGGCTTTGATATACTGGGCCAGGAGATTGATGATTGTCTGTTTTCAGAATGCCCTGTACTTTACATGGAGAATGTAAGTATAAGTTAGGAGTAAATGAAATATGGTTATTCTTAAACAAAAATGAAAACACAACTGTGTTCCTAAAGTATTGTAACTAAATTTTGTTACTCTGTATGCCACTGCAGCATTACAAAATAATTATCAAAATACTGACTGACAGGTTGTGCACACTCTTTTAGGGTGAGGACTGACTGTAGTGGTCAATTGATTTAAGACTCTCTGGTATTTTATTTCTTTGTATAGTTATCTGCATTTTGCTTCCACATAAATGAATGTAAACTTATGTCTATTTTTCTTCTGATTTGATAATGAAGATAAAAGATCAGTTATTCAATACAAGGTTACCATATTCTCAGGATGCAGATATATATTTAGGAGAATAGGAGAAAATTTAAAAAATTGCGCAGCTTTCTGCACTAAATTAACTTCAAAGGGAGAGATTTGTTATCTCTCAGAGTTGACAGTGATTAAGGTCTTCCAGTCCTTTTACCTAACAGATAGCTTTTCTTCCTGCTTACTATGTTCTCTGCCCTCACAAATAAATATACACATGGAAAAGCTGAAAATGTTATTGCAAGAGTAACTATTTCTTATCTACTTTCTTATCTACTTAATGGCTACTTTTTCCTAGCAAGTGCTTTTTAAGAGCAACTTTGCAGCCAGTACCTGAAACTCTTTGGATTAACAATAGTCATGGAGGTGACTTAATAAAGACTGCGTTAGCTTAAAGTAACATCACAACCTATCATGATATCAACTGGAATGATAAAAAGAGAGATGAAATAGGAGATGACCCAGCTGCATTCCTTCCTTTACACAAAATCCCACCTAACTTGTTCATGCTCTACTGTAGAATGACAAGCATAGTTTTCCTGGGTTTCAGCAATTAAAGGATGAATTACACATATTAAATTACAGAAAGACCTACATACTCAAGATTCCTACATTATTTCAATATGTGCAAAGAACTGTGTGAAATTTTTGACTCTTGCATGTGAAATCCAGGAAACCCACCATACTGAGGAATTTGGAACTGCACCAAAATTCTGGATGCTTTCACCTGAAATTCTTTATGTATGCTTACTTAATTTCCTTCCACTTCCTGGAAGTAGCAAAGGATTTCTATTCCCCATTTTTTCCTGATCAATACAAGTCATTATATTCCAGTGTTACAGGTATCATAAGATAGTGCCAAAGCCATTGGAGATATAGCAAAATGGACATTTTTCTTTATCTCTCATGTCTATTCCCTTCCTGCAGAGAAGGAAGATACCAGCCAGAACAAGTGTTTGCAAACCATTAGGACATTCTGTGGCTGCTGTGAACCTTCCCTGAACAGCAATACTTAACAGTCCTCTGAGTGCCTTACCTTTTGACATAGATTTACATGGTTAGTTGTTGTTTTGTTTTGTTTTGTTTTGTTTTGTTTTTTCCTTTATCTCTCCACAATATTTTTGACAGACTCAGCTCTTTTTATCTTTTAAAGCCTTTTACTGTGCCTTTGTTCAAACATAGCTAACTACTCATGCCGTTGGAGCACTTAAGTTTCAGGAGATTTCCTTTCCTCTTCATATAATTTATAAAAGCAATAAAGTCACACAAATAAAGATCTTAGAGCCTATAAATGTTAAAGCTTAATTAAGCTGCATTTTTGAAGCCAGCTACTAAGTAGTAAACAGAAAGTGCCATGTTTCCTGTGATATTTATCAAGCCTTTCAAAGGATTTGAAAATAAAATTGAAGGATAGATAAATTTTGTTTCATAAACTTCTATCTTAATCTTTCAGATATTCTTAATGCCCAACAGCACATAAAATTCAAAGTTTTAGTGTTTTGTTTTGGGGCATGTCTTTCCTCTGAACAGAACAATATATAAACAGATATATGCAAAAACTTTGCACAAATCATTTTCTAGACATATTTTGTAGAATATTCTGCCTATCATTCATTGAACATTTTGTCTCTCTTTCTGTCTATCTATACAAACATACACCTAAACCTGCTGTCACCATCTGCGAGTCCTACCTTATTTCAGATTCCTTTTCAGCCACTCACATAAGTTCTTGTCTGGGACAGGTGCATGCTTTTCACCTGGCTTTTGTTGCTTACTAAGGAAGTTTTTTAACTCTAATATTCCTTCAGTTGCATATTTTAGTCCTTAGTAAAATAAAACTGAAATAAAATAGCTTTTTATAATTTTTTATATATGGATTTGCAATGTTTCTAACTGTCGAACTGTTGGGAACGCAAACTTTATTTGAGGCTTTATTTTGATTTTTCTTCTTTAATTGCAGATGAACTCTAATGTCAGTTACTATAAAATTAGTAGAGTAGATCTATCTGATTGAAGGTGGTGTTGAAAGCACTTCATGCCAGTTCTGCCCAGTATTTCAAATTTCTACTTCTTACAGACACTACATAACATCAAAAACCAAACCAAACCAAACCAAACCCAAACACACTAGCTTTTTCTCTAGAGGAGATCTATAGTTCTTAACTTTTAACAGTTAAAATATTCCAACTAGAAAAATGTTAGTGTGAAATGCTTAGATGATTTTCTGCTCTAAATGTTCACTCTGTGTGTGTGTGTGTGTGTGTGTGTGTGTGTATATATACACACACACCCCATATAAAACCTACCATATATTTCATACACTAGAATACTAGAATTTATATTGTTAATAGTTTGTAATTCAGTGTATTTGTATTTCTGGTGCATGAAGCCATTATTGAGGATAAGGAAAAAAATATGTGGACTGTAAAGATTTGCAAAAATTCACAGATATTGTGTAAAGAAACTTTTCTATGTGACTTCCAGCAGAGATTTCTGGATTTAACTCGATTTGCTGCTAGTACTGTGTGGTCAGCTGATGTATGGGACAGTAAAATAAAAGTGGTGGTTGCCAATTTACATCTAAAACTGTATGGAAGTTTCAAGAGTTTTTAATCTTAAACATTTTTTTTTTTAAATTTCTTACAATGCTAGTAAGTAAGGCAGACAATGAATTTGATGGGGAGAAGAAAAAAGGGAAAGTACAACATGCCTTACATCTTAAGGGCAAGCTGTCATGCAGAGTAATGTATAATTCTCATTTTAAGGTATTAGTCTTGACAGGGTTTTCCCTTCTATCTCATTAGAGACAGGGCAAACCTGCTGAGATGCAGGATTTCACATCTTATAATTCTGTCCTACAGGGAAGGAATGAAAAAGTTCTCATCAAAATGAAGATCCCCTGAAAATCAGTTCTGTGAAACTGGTCTCCCTGCTGTTAACAGGCAGTGCTAGCAAGAATGACATGTTACTGTATTTGCTTTTCTTGAAATGAAAGGCCTCCTGCACTCCCTAAGGAGGCAGTGGTATTAGAATGTTCTACCTACCCCAATGCTTCTCAGACTGCCCTACTGTCAGTCTATAGCCACAACCTTCTCTGCCAACATGTCTGTCATCTTCCTCCTCTCCCTCCCTCTGTTTTATTCCATTCTTTCATCTATCTTTCTTAAGAGCCTGAAACTTAAGTCTGTTCTTGGTACACACATAACATTTATGCCAATTAAAAATTAATATGTTGGCCATTTGTTAGACACTAGAACAATATTTGCTGATACTGTGAATGGTCTGAGCTTGGACTCAGTGCTTGTCATTGACTTGGCTTACACCACTTTAAGGAAAATTATAATTTTAAATAAATCTTCTCCTGAGCTCCATGTTCTCATCTGTTGCTCCAGAAAGTAGTTGAACCACATATCTAGGGGAAGCAGAGCAGATAGGGAACACTTTAGCATATGTATATACATGTGTATAGAACATATCTATATATATGCTTTACATATATATTTTTATATATGCATATATGTGTGCACACATGCTTATGAAACATATTTTACGTGATTTATATTTATATATATGTTTTATATAAAGCCTATATACATGCTTTAGGCAGTTAAATGCCTTCCTGACATCTGATCCCGTCAGATCTCAGAAGTTAAGCAGAGTCAGCCCTGGTTAGTACTCGGATGAGAGACCTTCTGGGAATACTGGGGGCTGTAGGTTCTAGTCCTGAGGACCTCACTGTCACCATCCAAGCTCATTTGGCCGTGGCAGATGAACCTTAGGAGCAAAGGGTGGGGCCAGTTCCACTCACGCTGTGCCTCACCTAAAAAATCCACTGTGCAGGCTTGAAGGACACAGGCACGTGGGTGAGCCCTTCCCAAATCTTCGTGCATGAATCCTAGCCATACATACATACATATACATGCTTTAGGGATCCTTGGTAGAATGAGGATTGGCCACAGGGTTGTAGTTACAATGAGAGCTTTATTATTAAATAAGTATTTTAACAGTCACTGTAGTTTGTTTATTTTATCTACTGTTTTTAGCAGTTAGTGTAACTTACTATTGTAACAGATGTTTAGCAACTACCATAGCTTTCAGTTAGGCAAAATTTCTACTTAACTAGATGTTTAGTTACCTGGACCCTCTACAGATGAGGTCAACTTCTTAATAATCAGCGTGTGATGCAATGATAACAATTTAGACTCAAAATGCTCTGAATAGAGCATGAGTCACTCATTCCATCCTCAGAGACTTCCATTTTGGTGCTAGCCTAACACGTGAACTTTGTATAATAAGATTTGCTGGTAAGAAACAAAGAAGATTGCCCTGAAAAAAATGAGTTTTGCAACAAGACTCCATGGAGTTTTGGGAGTTCATGTTAATGGTTTCCAGCAAAATATCATGTCCTCACATGACCGCATCCTCACATGGTCACATCCTCACATAAGCATTCTCTGACTTTCACATACACACCTGAGTTCTTATAAAAATGCATATTTTTGTAGTTGTTACTAGTGGAGTTCAGTTAGTGGTGATACATGAGGGATTTCCAGATCTCTACTATAAATGCATGTATTTTTTTTTTGTTGTTGTTGTGCTTCATGGATGCTAAATTTATATTTGAACTATTTGAATGTATCTCTTTTATAGACATGTTTCATAATGTGTCTTTTGTCTTCAGAACGTTTTTCTTGTGACAAATAAATTATTAAAATATAAAAACTATTAAAAAGTTTGTTTCAATGATTTATAGAAGCTTCAAATATATTCTTGGTTATGTGCATATTCTGAAATTATTACATTATCTATGTGTATTTTTCTCCCTGATGCTTTAGGTTGTGTTTTTTTTTACTTTGCTTTGTACTGTTCTTTATACTAAGATGCTGAAGATTAGATTTTTTTTTTTAATGTCTTAAAGGAACCCCTGCCAATTTTTTTGTTTGTTTGTTTTATTTTTCCTTTGAAAAAGAAACAGTATAGTAGCAAAGGTGGGTGTGGGAGGGGGAAACCTCACAGAATTTAGCATTAATAAATGGAGCTTTTCTTTTTCTTTAATTAGTCTGTCTTTGGAAATGGAGGAGTTGGTGTTACTGGGAAATGCCTACCCACATCAGGCCTAAGTTTCAGAGTGGCCAAAAAGCAACAAAGATACCTTATGTAGTGGAAGGAATGGAACCAAAATGTTCAAATGGTGGTAGAGTGGAAACAATGTGTAGTGTCAGATTTTTGAGGTTATCTTAACATTATACTTGGAGTCTGCTTCTCCAGTGTGAACTACATACACACAGTTTTGTTTCAAAATCTAGAGACTTGTACAGGATTAAGTAATGATACTTAGTGTTGAGTTTATTTGCCAATAAGCAAAATAATTTATGCAATCTTTTGGTGTAATGTATTGTTCCTCTGTAGCTTTGCATGTAATTTTATTGACTTGTTATTGACAGGACTTTGTATTCTGTTAACAACTACCTGAGCCCTTCATTTACAGTTCATTCAGTACACCAATCCATATTTCTAGATGTTCAAACTGGTGATGTAGTTGTCTATTTTTGTATCATGCAGAATCTATAGAATTTCCTAGGATTACATTAACTTTTAGTACTTTTTGATTTATGCTTACTTGAAATGTTTCACTGTTATTAGATTTTTCTAAACGTTCAGTGTTCATAATTGTGAGAAGATGAATACAAAACTGAGATATAAAGAAACAATTTTTTTGTTTAATAGAAGATAAATTGCACATTTTTGGAGGGTATTTCTTAAATAAGGTTTTGGGGTTTTTTTCAAGTATATAATCATAGTTTTGGTGGAAATGGAGTATTTTGTGTTTGATTTTTCCCATTAAAGTCCTAACATAGTAATAAAGGGTGTCCCTGTGTAAACTAAGTAGCTCTTATTTGCAATGCATTTAATAAGAAAACATGATAGTATGTGTGGGGGTGACAGTGTGTGTGTGTGTGTGTATCTCTTAAGGTCTGAGGTGATTAATGAATGCATCCTTAAGGACCAGAGAACCACCTGTTGAATGTGGATGACTTGTAGCCAGTAGAATCTTTCCATGTATGTTAGGTGAACTACTGACCAATAGTGTGCTGGCATGTTATATACAGGACTAGATAAAAGTGAAGCTGTTACTAAAAATAAAGTCCTTTGTCTTCAGTGAAGCCTTCTGATCACACTGCAGCCTGAGCTGTCTCTGCCTCTGACTGCCGCTAAGCTAATCTACATTACCCCAATGAAGGATGACCCCAATAAATGGTGATACCCAACATGCCCCAATAAGTATGTACCATATTTTGTTTTTACTCTAATATGTACTTTTCTAATGAGTAAATATCCTTGGTCTAAAAAGATATCTTGAACTAAATTCATCCCTGAAATGTGACTATGATGATTATCTTGGGCATTGATTGCTACAGAAAAAGTTCTCTTCTTGCATGTATATGCGATCATGCTTTGGAAAGTTTCTTGTCCCTTGAATCGGGAGCATTGCTTCAGTATCAGGGACATCTCCTGAACCATGCTTTTGCAAAAAGAAAAAAAAGTTTGCAACAGCTATAGGTTAATGTTACTATTAAACCTGGAATTTTACTCTCTCTCTCTCTTTTTTTTTTTTTTTTTTTTTAACAGCAAAATAATTTCTAAAAGTAAAGTTCTGAAGGTTTTAAGTTACTCTAAAATTGGCAAAATGAACCCCACCTTCTTTGTTCATTCAATTTCATTCATTTCCACTGGGAAATATTTGGAGTGATTCAGGTTGTGAAGCTTATGATGAGAGTGCAGCTGAATCCTATTAGGAAACTGACAAGCTGTTTGTCCAGACAGGATGCCTGTCAACCCAAGTTTGTTGAAACCCTGACATTCAGGCTGGGGAATGTGATGGTGGGTGATTGATGCATGATCTACACATTCATATCTCATTCTGCCCAGTGAGTCAACAACTTGTCATTGGGAGAAAATAAGCATGTTATAGGGTAAGATAAGCAGGAAGAATTTGGCTGTCAAGTATGGCAAATTTAGTCTTTAGGTAGGTAAGTTGGCAGAATTTTATGCGTATTCAAGGAAGAATCAGACTTGTCTGAGAGAAGAACTTCAACAGCTTTTATATTAACAGTTACTGCCATTTTGAATGCTAAATTTCTTAAGGTAATTTAGAACTGTGGATATGAGGGAAATGAGCTATTTATTGCTGAATTTGAAAGGTTTTAAAGAAAATTGTATAAATACCTATATTAGCTGAGTTCAACTCTGAAATTTATATTTAAAAAAAAAAAAAAACAAAACCAAACTCCTTTATCCACACAGTTTTTTGGCAAAGACAGTTCATCCTGAAGGACAAGTAATAAACAAGACTAATGAGAAGAAATCGATGATGAAGCAGCATAATTTGCACTTTACTTTTTGTAAAAAAAATTGTGTGAAACATAAATGCAATGCTACAACATCTGAGTGTATTTTTTGAGTAGATCCTTCCTTAGGATTAGACTGAACCTATGCAGATTGACAAGTTGCAAAGAGTCTTTCAACTGCCTTGTAAGGTCAGATATGACTGCTGAAATTGCTCCCAAGCTCAACTTCTTTTCCCCAATCAAAAACCACCAGCCTCTGTAGAAGATGATGTTCTAGCTTGAAAAAGAGACACTACTAAATGAAGACTTGTCAGTAGCTTTAATAATAAATACTTTGAGACTGACACATGTTGGTCCATACTGCAACACATCAATAAATGTAACTTTTGCCTGTTGTGGAGGAGAAAGGAACATGGTATGTTAAGCTATCAGAACACCAGATGGCATACATTGCCATGCTCTTATGTCTTCCTGGCCCATCTAAATGACTTTCAAATATTCATTTTACATGATGGAAATGAAATTCCAATAAGGTTTATTTAATTGTACAAAATCAAACATTGAAAGCTGGTCAGAAGGCCAGAGAGCTCCACAAAAATATTGGCCTTTAATCTCCTACAGAAAGTGTTTTACTGTCCATTTGATTTATAGATAATACCTTACTAGTATTTAAATACACTTATTCACCATTTTAACAGTTTAGGAAATAGTCTTCTTTTTCAGAAACGTATGAAAAAAATCTAAAATTCTTTGTAGTTAATTAGTATGAATATCTTCTATCTTCCTTATCATAAAAATTTTTACACTAAGTGAAAATAAGATTAATTTCCATTGTTGCCCTGATATGAATGTACAAATTAAGGTTTAGATGGTAATGACTTAACAAGCATGACAATGAAGATAAAGCACTAAGGATACTCGATCATTTTAGCATCACAGGTAGATCTAGTATCAGCTTGCTGAACTGCCACTCTAGTCCTTTGACCACCGTATAATGTAATTTTAAACCTTCCACCTGGAAACGATAATTTAGTTTGGTGACTCCCAGCTCCTGCTATAAGGGTAAGGTGAATCTGTAATTTTTTTAATCCTTTTTTCAAGATAAAAATTAGAGATGGGAATAAGAACTCTTGGACTCAATTGTCTTCCCTCTCATGAAAAGTAATTCTTCCCATAGGTTTTTTCCATTTTTTTCTATAAGTCCTTCTAATAATTTGTAACTTTCTGGAAGCAGAATTAAAAAATAAAAATTTTTAAACTCCACAACAGTTTCCGAAAGGAAAATGTGTGTTAGGCACATAAAACAACACAGAAAAACATGAAGGAAAAAAAAAAATAAAAGAGTACAATAATGTAAAGAAGGCATATAAGGGTACTACAGAATTAAATTTGTACTACTGAATAAAGCAAGATCATAAATAAAATTTCTGTAATGATACGTGACATTATTTGAATGAAGCATTTGTTTGGAGACAGGAAAATTGTTAGTCGCTAAAAATCCAACCCTGAGGGAATATGTATGTATTATTTTCTCAGCCTGTTCAAGCAATTAATGTTTTCTTTGTTTCTTTCTTTCCACTTTCTGAAGTCTGTTTCTGAAAAGCTGTGCAGAATAACATACAACACAGAAAACTTTTCAGTCTTTGGAAAAAAATATGAGAAGGCCTGACTTCTTACAGCAGTCCATTAACAAGGATTTGATAATTTAAAGTGCTACATATCCTACCTGTTAACCAACAAGAGAAAGCTTTTATTTTTCTCCCAAGTGGAAAAAAGGAATTTGCTCTGCTTAATCATTCACTTTCTTAAGTACTGCATGCTCAGACCTAAGCATATTAACTACATTTCCCACAGAATTTGTTCAGACTTCAGTTACTTGTGAGATGGAAGAAATAATCTTTGAAGTGACTTGGGAAGACAGAACTCAGATCTTAGGGTTGCGACATTTTTTTTTGTAGCACAACATTTTATTGAAAGTAAACTTCCATCGATGTTTTTATTAAGTTTTGGTAAATGCCAGTTTATTTGAGAATTTAAATATCAGTAAAATTCCTAACACACAGGTCTTTATACTTTTGGAATATTCTGAATTGGAAGGCAACCACAAGGATTATGGAGTCCAACTGTTAAGTGAATGGCCCATATAGGTGTCAAACTTGCAATCTTGGAGTTATTAGCACGATAAGCTATCACCAATGAGCTAATATCTGGTTCACAGTCCTGCCCTCTCCTCATCTAACCATGTTTCTTGCCATCCTTGGTACATACTTCAACATTTTTATATCCTGCTTATATTGTAGAGCTCAACACTACATATAGTATTCAAAGTAGGGCTGAGTGTTTTGTGCAGCAGCAAAATTGATAAAAAAATTAAAAGGCCAAGAAGACACAACACTAAATATGCTCACAGTTTTAACATTTTTTGTCATGTGTAAACTAGACATGATTTTTAAAAAAATATGGTTTGGAAGACATTTCCTTGAATTTTATTTTGGCAAATACTTGCAACAGTCCTCCTTCATATGTTTGCAATTAGTCAGTTTTTCTTACCAGATCTTTTATCTTATAAATACATCAACCTTAAAAGCTCCTTTCTATTTAAAAAAGTGACTAAAGTCACAAAAAGTGACTTACTTTCTCCCAGTACTGGCAGTATGAAATGTTTAACTTCAAAACTCAATAATTTTATAATTTTCTTTTTTCGTTTTTCAAGTAGGAATAAAATGTTGTTGGGTTTTGTTTGGGTTTTTTTGTTTTTTTTTCCCAGTTAACTTTGTCTGATTTCCATAATGCATTTTGCATCTTGAACTCTGTTGTCAGCTGGTAGAGTCACTGAAAATTCAAAGACTGCTTTTCATACTTGTGGTAGGATGCATTCTTGAACTACTGTTTCCCTCTGTGATGGTCTTGAAAAAAAAGTGTGGGTCAGGAGGTAGAAGGTGGTAACGTCAACTGGCGTCCTTCCTGGACTCCTGGCAGAGGGTGCCTCTGTTTGCCAAAGACTATTTGGCTAATCTGAGTGCAGGAGAGGACTTGTCCTGGTGGCCTAATATCACATACTGGAGAGGACCTCATCTCTGCTTACCAGCAGGGGTCTCTTCCTTTCAAGGACTTCGTTCTAGTTCAGGATGTTTCTCATTCTTGGTTTGCTCTAAAAAGATTTGTATAGTGCTTCAAAATTAATTTAATTTGTGAAGTTTGAGACTCACATTTTTTAAAGTTATAGAAAGAAGTCCCCTGAGAATCTTACAAGGCTGTAGTTTAGTGCTTGTGTTCACTGTCAGATACTTCCTTCAGGCTATGAGGACAGCTGCTTTGCCAGGTCTGTCTACCACTTTATCCCTTTCTTAATACTTTGCTAAACACAGATAATAACCTCATAGAACTGAGGACTCTAAACTCCTGCAAGCAGCACAACATGTCTTATCGGAACAGTTACATTTTTGAACAGTGAATGCCAATATATCCCTCTCAAGAGGGAACTTGGAAGCAGGCCGGTTTTGCCCACATCTGTTTAGTAGTTCATTCATTTTCTTTTCCAGTAGTAATGTGATTTTCTCCACAACTTCCCATTTTACATCTTTTCTGCAATGTCCTTCCTGGAATTTGAGCTTAGGACTGTGAGAGGGTTGCCTTGCATCAGCCTAATGTGAGGTGTCTTGGCTAGGATAAGAGTTCCAGCACCTGATTATGATATCACAACCCCAGTGTAACCTGCCCTCTTTTCCCCATGTACTGTAAAGGCTGCCTGCAGCCTCTTTAGCACTTGGGAGTTCTTTAACCATGGTGGTGCTGTACGTGTGAACAGAGTTGTAGAAGACACAACTTTTAGAGGAATTATTATGATTACATATTTGGTGATTTTGTTTTGTTTTGTTTTGTTTAATTTGTATCAATTTTGAGATAAGAATTTTTGTTTTATCAGTGATTTACATTACAAATTTTTTTTTACACAAAAAATAGAGGCTTTAGGTGTGTCAGTGTTTCCCTTTTTATTTTATTATGAAAGAGAAATTGTTATGTAAGAACTAAAATATCTGAATGGATATTCATTCTGGATAAGGAAAGTTTCCCATCAGATTTCTGATTGTATTTATTTCTCCACATCATGTACGTTATGATGTTAGCCTATTCTTAAATAATAAAAATAAGGAAAATAATGTGAATGTCAACATTTTTAGAAGGATAACAATAAAAACTTGTTGTTCTTCTTCTTCTTTCTACTTGTTTCTACTTCTTTCTTGTTTCTACTTCTTTCTTGTTTCTTCTTCTTCTTCTTCTTTTCTTCTTCTTCTTCTTCTTCTTCTTCTTCTTCTTTTCTTCTTCTTTCTTCTTTCTTCTTCTTCTGTTTCAAGATAACAGCAAGACCTATTTAAAATATTGCCATTTGAAGCAGGTAAATGAGTTGATAGCAGAGCATAAATTGTTGAAATGTTTTTATAACAGGAAAATTTATTTCTTCTCTGTGTGGATAAATAATTCAACCTCCCAATCACTGTCAATATATTTTAAATTTAATTTAGAATCCATGCAGAGGTCTGATTGAGTTAACCTGAAACATGATGGATTTTCTTTGTCTTTCACCTTAAGGTCACTGTTTGGAGCTTTTTTTTGTTCTTCAGTCTTTTTACCTCCCTACTTCTTTGATGTTTTCAAGTAATGTCTTTCAAAGAACATTTCTGATGTGTGTCACATTGTAGCATTATACTGTTTGTACTTATCATGTAGCGTGGCTGACAGTCAGGTTACTTGTTACTTCTGTTTCACAGGTCTAGAAATTCAGAGATACTGGTCAAGACTCTTTAAAGAGAGGCAGGAGTAACTATGACTCTCTTAAGACAGAATCATGGTTGCTACCACAGCTCAGCTGCACAGTTCATACCTCTCCATGGTCATGTTGAATACCCTTAGGGGTAACTGAGTCAACCTCTTCCCCCAGTATGCGGGAATTATGGCTACTTGCTCCCTATTGAGCAGATTCACTGCCTGCTTGATGGTATTTCAAGTGAAACAAAATCATTGTGATCATGTCATGATATGCAGATCCCTGACCTGTGGAGTGGAAAACCTGGGTAAAGCAATGGGGAGGGTGGTGCCATTAAGACTGATGGCACTCCTGCAGACTGGACTTATGCCTGCTTGCCAGTCAGGGACAAGCCTGTGAGCTGCCACTGAAAGGCTCTGCACTGGTTGCAACCTAGGAGGCATAGAGCAGGTGGAGACACATAGGAATATCAGACCATGATGAGAGTGGTGATCAGCCATATTTTCTTCCATACCAAATTTGGTTCTTAATTTTTCATAGCCTGACACCAAATTACTTGATATGACTTGCATGGTAGGAATCACATTGATGACCATTATAGCATGTCAGTACCATCTATGCAAAGGTTGGATGGGCCACCTCTAACTCAGAAGAGGGGCACACATTAGGGTGTTCAATCAGTAGCTCCATCACTTGGATCCCTTTTACACAAACCCATTTTTTTCTGAATTCATCTTGAACAAGATGCGTCAACCCCATCTGTCACCTCTTGATGCCTCTGGGGCCATGTGCACTGGTCTTAAATTCAATGCTGAAACTGATGTTTAGGTCAGTAAGCTATCTGAAGTAACTGCCAGTCAGGTAGAGGAGAGGTGGTTAATCTGAGCTTGCACATTTGGTTTTTCTGATCAAATGATTTGGAAGCACTCATCTCAGCTGACACAACTTAGAGCAGGTCTATGTCTGTTGTATCTACCCTTGCTTTGCTCCTCTTGTTTCTTGCCTGACAACAGGGGATGGACAACACAGAAGTGCACATTTGTCTCAAAAAGACTACTTAGAATTTCTTTTCAGCCCAAGATACATTTATGAATAACTATTTTTCCATTCATCTTTTTCATCATAAAACTATTAGTCTGTAAAATCTCTGCATAGAGAGATCTAATGTCTATTTTTAACATACTTTCCTATGTTTGTGGAATTTGAATGTAAGTGCCAATATTCATAAAGCTAATACATTTTTGCTGAGTCAGGAGCTAGCAGAGAGTTATTTTGTCCAGTGCAATGTAATAAATGAAGGCTTTAATTATTATACTAGAATTAATCTTTTCTGTAGCAAAGGCTGTGGTTTTGATTATCTGTAAATTAATTCATAGCAGTAATATCACTGGAAACCTTTTTAATTATAAAATAAACACCATAGTAACTCAAAAAGTAAGTGAATTAATATAGATTAAGCAATTAATTTCTTAGGTATAACCTTATTTTATAATTAAAAAGCTTTCTAGTCATACTACTGATGCATAACATTTCTATAATTAATGCAACACTCATAACTAGGTGTAATTAGTATACTTTCAACATAATTTATCACATAAGTCAAAAAATCACAGTATTACCAAAAATGTCAGATTTTCTTATGGTGTATATTTCAACATCAACATAAACCGTGTTAAAAATCATAATATGTATTTTTGCTCAAAATTGAGAAAGACCAGCATCCTTTTTTTTTTTTTTATTTAAAAACAAAATTGCTGCCAAAAATATTATTTTCTATACTTTTAGCCATCTAGATGTTGTTTAGACTATTCTTCAAGGATGAAACTGTGACTAGAGCAGAACCTAAACTGTGATATTCTCTCTGTTAAGACTGGAATGACTAAAGACCTTCTTTCTCAAAGCTAAAAGCAAAGCTGATTTTTCAGTGTGGTAGTCCTTCCTCAGTAAGTAATTCCCAGAAATGTACATTAGCATTCTAGTCGTTTATCATCTCTCCTAATGAGCCAAACAAGCTTCCTCTCTCTGTCAGGCTGGGAAAAAGAAAAAATTTACACTTACAGATAACAGGAAAGCTCTTGGTGTAACATTGTTCTACACACCACAAAGGATCAAGTATTTGACAGAAAGCCCATGACTATAAATTGTTCATTGAAATTGTCTGGAAGGCTTTTTGTGTTTTATTGGTGTAAAACTGTCTGGCCTCATGGATACTTCAATACCTGGAGAACAGAGAAGTGAGTGTTGTCCAACTAAGCCTGGCATTTTACTTAACAAGAGATGCTAGGCTCTAGATGGCATGCAATGGCAGTGAGGAAGGAGAAAAGATTAGGTCTCAAATTTGGCAGTAATGCCTACATTCCACTATTCATTAGTTCTGATAGACTGAGAGAGATTTCTTTCTCTTAGATAAGAGGTTTGAAATATTTTGTTTCCAGGTTTGGCACCTAATTTTAATGTCTTAACTATGTTCCACATATCAACACAATGAGAAAAGACTGCTGATACAAATTATTTCTTTTCCCTCTGAATTCAAGTGTATATGGACTCCCCAGTCTTTATAGCTGCTCCGGTCTGGAGTCATTCCCACAGGAGACTATCTTTCAGAAACATCTCCAATGTAGGTCCATCCCCCAGGATGTGGTTCTTTGAGAACTGTTCCATCATGGGTCCTTTCCCTGGGGTTCAGTCCCTCAGAAAATGCCTAAGTACTTTAGTACAAAACTGCAGACCATAAACTTTGGTTATCATCCTCTACTTGTTCAGAAGAACAGTGAGTTTTTTGGAAGATGCACCAACTGTTTTTGTAATGGATTTTCATCATGAAGGTGTTAACATATTTGCACATACAGCTGCATATTTAGTATCTGAGTGGTCCAGAAAAGATTCTAGTTTTATTAAAACAACCCAAACAAACAATAAAAGCCCAACACTTAGTTTTCCAGTTCAGTTACTAGCAGGTTAGTTAAGAAACTGAGTGGACACTGATAAAAGCAGAGGACTGTGAGCTGAGCACTTTTTTTTTGCATATGCTATGTGATTTGAACCACCAGAGAAGAACAGATGTCAGCAAGGACATCCTTTTGTCATTTGAAGAGACCAAATGAGCATTCCACTCCTCAATATTCTACAAATGCAGGAGTCACTCCAGTGGTTATTAAAAAGTTTGGAGACATCAAAGTGCTTACTGGTGGCAAATATAATTTCAATTGTTCACAATATTAACGCTTCGTATCTCACATAGCAATATCATGTGAATTATAAAATTATTTCAGGACACAACGATATTTTAGTATGGTGGTATGATCTCCTTCCTGCTCTACTCTGGTTGTAGTATTTCAGCACAGGGAACACAGGATCCTACAGCAATGGCATATTGCTCACGGCAGGATGTGTTACAGGCCAAAAAGAAAAGCATATCAGCATCCAGTAATTTAGTGGAATGGCTGCTTGGTGTCTTCATATTACATAGCAGTAATATACAACTAGTCACTGCTCTGCAGACTGCCCTGTGGTGGAAATATCTCCTCCTCTTAAGAAAGGTAAAGTTTTTCAGTGCTTGACAGGAAGGGAGGGAACATGAAGGCAAAACAGGTTCACTGCCCAAATTCAGTCTTCTGATACTACTTAACAAAAGAAATTTGTTGGGTTTGCCTATTCCATATTGCTGATGTTCACATACCTCTTGGTTGTGATTCTGAGGTGCTCTGCTGTGAACTGTTGTCAGAGGAGCTGCACAACAAGAAACCTGCTGTGTCTTGTCTTTGGGAGCAGCTTACCTTGTTTCCTTTGATAACATCTTTCACGATTGTCCAAAACTTCTCTGCCCTTGCAACTGCTAACATACTAATGTTTTTAATTGCATAGAAAATCACACTAACAACAAGAAAAAAAAAAATCTCTGTACTGCTAATTAATATTAGACACAGGAAAAAGAGAACTTAGATGAAAGTCGGGGCAGCTTCCCAGTGCTAACCATTTCTTCTTCAAAATGAGTATGTAGTGGTTTGTTTGTTTGTTTGTATGGAGGGTTTTGTTTATTTTTTGTTTTAAACATCATATTATTAGCAAAAGAGAATCTACTTTATCTTAAAAACAAATAATTAAAAAATATATCAACAAAAGCACATCCAGCAAATGTTTCTACTATACAAAACCATTTCTATAGCTCAGAATACTTTTTTCCTCTTTTTCTCATAAGAGTAGTCTATAAAACTGAGTTACTGTATGTTTATGGTCTCCTAATATTAAAATGTCTGAAAAGAAAATGTGATAGTACTGGGTACTTTCCTGTAAGAAGCACAAGCTTTCCTGCTGCTTTATACAGGAGAATTTTTTTGGTTTTGTTTGGATTCTCCATCTTTTTTTAACTTTGGGATAAATTTCCCTTCAATACTATAAATATGGCAAAGCTAAAGGAAATAAATTCACAGTCAATAAGCAAACACATCTTTGGAAAATACATGTATGTAGTTTTAATTACAAAGATTGCTCATTTTTCTTAGCTTTTTCAAATGTGATTTTGGTACATTTTCTTGAAAATTTGCTTTTTCTTTTTTTTCCCCCCAAAAGCAATTAGAAAAAGTATGCATAGATGTGCTTTAAAGATGTTGAGGCTTTTCAGCAGCAGACTTACACTAATTGACTCTTTCATGTTTTTATTTGTTGTGAATACAATGTATGCATAATGTTAGCTGCCTGGCAGAGTTGTTTCACCTAAGGACTATTATTTTGTTAATTTGTGGAAATGAGATCACATGTCATGGTGTAAATGCATCTTGCTGTTTATTCATAAAACAGGATTTTCATTTTTTTAATGAGTGCTAAATATAGTTCATCTTGTCACCAGATGTCTAGGAAAAGAGGGCAGAAATTACTTCACATAAGCATTTTTGGTTCATAACACCAATAGCTTCCCAGCTAAGATTAAGATTCCTTATGAACTCATCTTTACATGATTAACTTCTAATGACCTCAGTATATTAAAAAAGATGGTTCTCAAATCTCAGACCATGAAGCAACATACTGTTACTAAGGAATAATTGCACTTAGGCCATGCTTGAATTGTGACATTCCTCATCTCAGCTACACTTTTCAGTCCACTGGGAAGATGTATGGAGTCCAACCCATACATATGGAAAAAATAATTTTTGTTTTGTCATAGCAAAAGTGGTTTACTTGTCAATTTTCTTTAACAAACTACAGAATCCTGCATTGGGTTGTAACTCCCTTAAAAAAAAAAACAGTGTCATGCAAGGCACTGGAAAAAGACACCTAATAAAAGCAAACATTTATCAATTAAAAAAACAAAACAAAAACCAAAATCCAGAAGCAGGATTTATAACTATGCATGTCTATACGCAGACTGTCTAAACAAGAGCATGAATGTCATGTTAAAAAGCTGTGAAATTAATATGATCCCAAGGTGGGAAGCAAATTTCGGAGAAAATGCTGAAGGAGAAATCCCATCAGAATTTGCCTTAACTTAAACAGATCAGCATTTTACATCCATCATGTGCTCAGACTATACTTTGAAACACTTTTCAAATGTTATGCTAAAGATATGCTTAGGTTGCCATTTTTCAGCTAGGGAGGATTTCAATCATAGTCCCTGACCTTTTTCCTGATCAAACCAAAATGACCTCTGTAATTGGTTTAGTCTTTTACATTACACTGACTACATTTTTCCTGGTCATTTATGACAGAGTGAAAAAATCCTTCTCACTCCATGTCTTTCTTCTGCTTCAAAAGAATAAAATACAAAGCATGGTAACATCAGCTACTCCTTGACAAAATGCACATCAGGAAGGGAAGTTACAAAAACTAAGGAACTGGTGTTTAGTCTCTGTGTTATGTTGAGGTTAGATTACTTCAAGGTCCAATATGCATTTTTTTCTTTACTCAGATGTACTGAATTGGTCTTAACTTAAAATTTCCAACAAATGCAGGAAGATTTTACACAGTAATCAATGATTTACTGAAGACAAGTCAATCTTTTGTATGCCATAAAACCAGCCTATTGTTGTCAAATTTGTATGTCCTATAGCTGGTTTTCTCAAGAGCTGTTCTTGTGCTTCTAGTGCACAAGAACAGGATAGAGGGAGAGGAGGGACCTGACACTGATGCAATTCAAAGAGGTAGTTTTGTGTGTTTGTCGTTGCTTCTAGAAACTACCTTGATAGCAAAGATGATATGAATACACTTGGATAACTTTTTTTGATAAAGGAAAATAGATTTTTGCTAAAACATACACTTCTGATTGATTTAAGAAACTGTTATCAGATATTGTAAAACAAATGTCTAGTCCTTCTAGCACCCCATTGAGCTCTAAGTGTAGTTACAGTCCTGCACTCCAGCTGCTGTGCTTTCAACGCTGTCATAACCATAATGTTTCAGACTAAACAATCATCTTCCTTTGAAGCACATAAATTTAATTTCATAATTAAAATCAATGAAAGGAGCAACATTTCAGAATAAACAAAATATTTTCACTTTGGTATCAGTATAAATTAGGTTTACGTAATTTAAGGTAAATACAATTGATATCCACGAAAACATGATGACTTTCTTATTTTCATTTGCTTACTGAATGATAAAGTATAGATCCTTCATCTCTGAATTTGATTTATTTGGTGAGTTATAGAAAATCCACTTTAACTTATATACTTTGTCTTCAGATTTAAGTAAAGAATAGTAAGGTGATTAATAAAATATTTGTTTTAATCATAATCATTAAAATACCTAAGGTAAATTTTGGTAGGATTTTATGCTAGGAAGAGGTATGGTGCATTTCCTCTCCAAAGGAGAAAATCTGAAAGTAACTCATCTAAGCAATCAACGTCATGATAATCCTTTTGTTAGAAATTCTAACTTCCTTCTCCACTCTAAAAAGCAGCCCAGCTCTCTCTGACCTTATATGCTGTACTTCCATAAGCAGTGATTTTAGAACAGAATTCTCTCTCTAAATTCCTGCTATGTTCATTTTCTGTTTCAGGTCCTAACATTTACTCAGAGCCTCTTTTCAGAGCAGAGGTTTTAAGAAATGAAGTGTAAGACATTCAGCCCTTTTGGTCAATGTGGATTTATTCAGAGATCATTCTGCCAGTCTTTTCATTTATTGGAGACTGATTCTTCCCTTTTTTTTTCTGGAATTACATTAGGGAGATCTTCATAATCAAAATTTGATGGAGCTTTATTCTTTATTATTATGAAGAAAAACTGTATTTGTGAGTCTGCCTTGGCTTTACAAAATACACTTTTTGTTTTATTGTACAGAAAAAATATCTCTCTTAGGAGGTTTTGTCATTTAACATTAGAGACCTCTAAACTTGTTATTATACTGAAAAATTTGTGTCTATAGTGTACACTTCCTCACAGAAGAGATATCATGGCCTTTTTTTGGATTAATTTATCTAGCCAATTTGATGGTGCATGCTACTTTAATAATTGCAAGGTATTAAGTGATGCTTTGGGGAGTCAAAAACCACTGTAAATTATTTAACATGGGATATTACTGCAGCATCAATTAAAGTTAATCCAACAGGCTCAAGGGCAATTTAAAAATGGCCTAATTGACACTCACTCTGCAGTGCCATAGCTTTTTGGTTCTGACTAACTATCCATTTATTACTCGACAAAGTGCAGAAGAGGCTCACGAATTCAAAATGTAATTAGTTTTCATAGAGAAAAAAACAAGGAGGAAGAATTGGGAAAGGTTTAGCATAAACATGCTAATATGTTGTCCCCTGTGTATGCAGATGCACAGCTTAGTATGGCTTGATGCCAGAAAGCTCACAGCCCCCACATTAATGTGTTAATAAATATTTATGTTTTTATATATATTGCATCATATTTCAAAGTAAATATAATTTGTTCTGTTTGTGATACAGATGTTTGTGATACAGATTCCTTTTGCATAAAAATAAAGTTTTAAAAGCTGTGCCTAAAAACTTAAGAACATTCTGTTTCCAAATAGCTGGTCATGGAACTGTTAGGACTTTTCATTTTTCTTCCAGTTTTTATTAGATTGCTAATAATCTTGCACTAGCTCCTGAGTTCTTCAAGGTACAGGTTATTCTGGGAGTTCTTTTGATGTCTTCATTAAAATTTGAAGATAATGACGCT
>JAWWEV010000083.1:95458780-95473854 GCA_035583235.1 Hafferia zeledoni
GTGTGGAATACTTGTTAAGTTCACTTCCTTGGAAACCCTGGTTACCGAGGAAGCCATGGGTCAAACCCATTACACTGCGGTGTACTTCAGGTATACTTATGATATACTCTAAGTATATTTAAACTATAGTTACTTAATGTAGGATGCTTCTTAAATCCTATTCAGAATAAATGTATTCCTTGAGATTTGAGAACTAATAATAGCATTTCTGAATTTACAGTAATTAATGCTCGTTAATGTGCAACTTCTAGACATATAATGTTTAACTTATTTTAAAACTTTCTTGACTAGAATCTTATAGAAGTGAATTCCACAGGTGTAGAATCCCAGAAGTTAAGGGGCTAATGTGTGTGTCTCAAACACTGATAGCCGGATGGCTGTGGAGCCAACCAAGGATTGTTGGTAATAACAGACAAGGATTGTTGTTAATAATATGCTGAGGGAAAGAACTGGATGTGGGTGAAGAAAGGAGCCATGCAGAGGTAGGGCAGCACATTTGTAGGACAAGCATCCTTATCCTAGTTCCTGGAGATAAGCGCAACACAGTCCAGTGCAAGTGCAATAGAGAAGTAGGCATGAACTGTAGGGGAGCATCAAGACCATCAAAGACTCCAGGAAACCCTCCAACCCGTTTCCAGAAAGGTTTGAAAGAACAAACTGCACATCAGAACAAATTTGCACAGAAAGTGAGAAACCTGTCTTCAGGGCAGAGAAAACCTATCTCTAAAAAGGTACCCCCACCAAGCCCAGTTGGCAACCCCAGGACCCCAGACTTTCTTTATTTCTTGCATATCCTCCAGCTTTTGTCAGTCCTTTCAACCATGGGCATTTAGGCATCTTAGGTTCTCTCTTTCCCTTAAAGGTGGGAGATCACACATGGGTTAATTAACCAATGCATACATATAAGAGTATTGCATTTATTGTTATTTAATCTCCAGCTTAATTCTTTCATGCTGAGACTATCAGACTGAAAGAATATTGCTCTTAGTAGTCTCTCAAATACACTCTGATTTTTAAACACTTAAGTTTGCTTAGTTGACAATCAATAGTATTGACTAGGTGGTTTGATAGCATATTGTTTTTCCTGCTGAATATGTTGCAAACACCATGGATGGTCTCATGGCCCTTTCAGATCAAAGTGGTGGGAATGGTATTGGACAGAATGTTAAAGCTAAATTAATGCCTGTAGTAATAAGTGACAGAAACATCAACTAACTGAAATGAATTCATAGGGAAGAGAAGTAGAACAAAATTAAGTAGAAATCTTGTCTGTCCCATGGTACTAGAGACCTGGCTCTACTTTATATAAATGGATACCTGGGAAAATGAGAGAGGTTTTACTGCAAATGATTCTCACCGGAAGATTGAACATACACTTAGATAATGAGATTTTCTTACAAAAAGCTGCTGTAGATGAGCCTATCATAAAGTCTTCATATGAAAAATGGAGAAAGCAGAAAGCATAAGAGATGTCTAAGTGCAAAGATAGACTTACACTTGCAGGGAGGGAATAATACTACGGAGAAGTTATAAGACTATATATTCACTATAGAAAAGATATGCAGTAATTGAAAAAAAATCAGAGGACTTAAGAAAATCAGTTTCTATTTTCCTTTTGAACTCTGTCATATAGATTTCTTACATGATCCTTGAAAACTTCTTAATATTTCTTAATACTCAATATCTCAACATCTTACTGGTGGCATAGGGATGCTATGTACCTGCAGGCACAGAGTGGTCAGATGCTGTTGTGGAACAAGTTTGAATAAAAAACATATCCAAGAAACTGCTCAACACCCTAGACATCATCCTGTCAGCAATGTATCTTGTAGGCATTCAAGATTGCTCTCTTATTCTCATACTTAAAATTTCTTTCTGCACCTGTAAGCCTTCTGAACAAATACTTATCTGAACCTGATCGATTCCTGCAAACATTTTATTTTGACAAATCATCATTTCCCTCCAAAAAGCTTTCCTCCAGAGTTCATTAGATCCACATAATGAGGTGTATTGAAAACCATATATTGATTTAAATATGATATGTAGCCCACTATAAGTGCTAAAAGTTCCCCCCAGCACACCGAAATAACATGACCTCCAACACTGCTGCCACTGCAGTATGAGTTTTATTCTGAATCAGGACAGATAGTTGTAATAAAACAAGCCATGGTTTTGGGACATGCACAAACATTCCAAACAGAGAAGTTCCAGACAACCAAATATATTTTCACTTCTGAAATGTCAGATGTCATCCTGCATTGTCTCATATGTGAAAAATAAGTGTACTAAGCCACTGTGTCTTCTAGTTCTCTAAATATGAGATAATAAAAAAAAAAATAAAAAAAAAAAAGGCGCAAGCTGTGGAGATAGACTGAATAAAACAGAAATTATCCTTTCCCATTGTTTTCCGCAGACTTCAGATTCTGAGTCACAGCAGAAATACAGTGGAATGGTAAATTTGAAGTACCTCTAACCCATTTAAACAAGACCTTTAAGCATTCTTATTTGCAATTACATGTGACAACATCATGCAATTGAATATTTTGTAATGAAGCAATTCCAAGAAGATTATTTCATGTCATGCAAATTGATAGGCAATTTCCAAGGTTTTTATGAGAGAATAATATCTCTAAAGCAGATAGAACAAAAAAAAAAACATTACTACCAAGTCAGGTTGATTGGATGCCTTACATTCAGTTTTAGACAACAAATCTCAGTACTGATATTAAATATTGCTGTGGAGAAAGAGATAAATGTAATGTCTACAATGGTTTTGTCTGAAGCAATGCTTACCTAATGTACTGACATAAAGAAATTTTTCATACAAAACAGATTGAAGAGTGACTCAGGCTTTTTATTTTCCATGGGTTGAATGCCATTTACATATTTCTATGTAAACAGAAAACAAAAAACAAAAACAATCTCTGTTTTGGTTTTTTTGTTTAGTTTCAGTTTGGTTTTTGGGAGATTTTTTAATCAGAGAGCTTCTATGTTTACAGGTTATACTTAGACCTTGGATTGCTTCATATGATTTTCATAATTTGCTTCTTGAAACCCATTCTGATCACATGAAAAGTAAATATTTATCATGCCAGCTTTGTAACTGAGGTCATTCACAATATGTCTTTATTGAGAAGAACTAGTGTTTAGTGATCTACAATGTATGCCATTTTTTAGATACATCCTCTACATTAAAACCTCCCCATTCCTAATCCCTTCTCTACCTCTTACTTTGGACCTATGATTATAGCTCATTTTTGGAGAAAAAATTTTTGAAGATTACATTTGCCTTTTGACCTGCAAAGGAAATCTTGTTTACAGTAAAATTGGTGCAAAAATATAAAGGCTTCATTATCATGTGGCATTCAGAAACCTAGTCATTTGAAGTGCTTATTGAGGTACACATTTCCCTTTGCTATTTTAAAATGTTAAATTGCTGATAAATTCTTAAGTGAGCATAACTACCAAGCAGGAGATTCTATGGTCAGCAGCTACAAATATGGAAGAAAATAACTGCCCCAGGGACACAGATATGTATTGAGAGTTCAGGGATAACATGTGAAAAGGTGACAAAAGATTTATTCATATTTCTATGCTCACACTCAACATATTTTTCCTAAATAATCTACAACCTGATTAAATCTAATGAGCTATTTCTGTGTCTGAATGACATATTTGCAATATTTCAGCGACTAAGGAAATTAAAGTCTAAAGGAAAACGTGTTGTTTCTCAGTGATGAGGGAAAGGCAATTTGAAATAAACAGCTTTGGAGGGCCTTGGCATTCATAATTCCTTTACATGACCACAACTTTCATTTTAAATTCATTTTCTATACTGCCAGGTGACCATACTGGCTGCATATTTTTCTTTAGGACGTGATGTGAAAAGGAAATGAACTCAGTATCCAGGTAGGTAGGATGAAGTAAGAATAGTTACCTCTAAGCTGCAGAATAAATTAAGAAAGTAAGAAGATATTTATCTTTCTGTGAAACATTATGCAAGGGGAATAAAGTCACACCTAAATGGTTACTGCGACCTTAGGTTTATTTACTTAATTCTGTTTCCCACCATCTTTGAAGGTGTCTAGATGAAAAAAGACAATTTCAAAGTATTAAAAAAAGTTTTCTTTTTTATTTCAGTTATTGCTGATTTTGCTGATAAAAGCAATCCCAACAAGGACTGAAATACATTTTATCAGCAGAAAGTTCCCTTACCCTTTTAAACGAGAAATGGATGCACAAACAGGGCACAAGGAGTGCTCCCAACACAGCTCAGTGGGTTCTGTTCTGCCTTGGGTTGCAGGGAAGCCCTGCAGGCTATAGTAGAAGTTATGAAAGTATTCTCTTACTTAATAGGTTTGTTTCAATAAGGAAGGCAATGACTCAAAGAGATGAACCATTCTGTAGACTAAGATTACAAGATCAAGAGCAGTGAGTTGAAGTAAATGAGAGGAAAATAAAAAATGGGGTATTATTTTCAAGAACTTGAAGAATTTTTTCCTTTTATCTGATTTTTTAGTAGCAGCTTTTATTAACTGTAGAATAACAATAACAGAACTTTGCAAGTGCATATGCTAATGTTTGACACTTCTGAAAGAGTGCAGAATTATTCTGAATTTATTTTGTCTGGCTAATCCAGTGCTAGACAAACCTACTGCCCACAGGCAAATATTGCAACAATTTTCAAATAATACTGACACATCTTGAAACATCCTCAAGAAACTGGAACCGTAAATACCCTTTCATGGCTATTAAACAAAGAGATTAGCATGGGAATAAATCTAGATCCACTCCTGTTTATTTATTACAAAAAGTGAAGGGAAGTGGAGAATTTTTCCCTTTTCAGTCAACTCCTTGCTGAGAGAGGGAGTTCCAAACAGCTTGGAAAACAGATTGTCTTCCTTTTTGTTCATCACTTTGTATAATAAAAAAACAGCAGTAATACGTCATCAACTTGGATAATACAAGCTCAGAAACTTTAATCTTCTTAGGTTAATTTGCATGATGATCTGTATGGACCATAACAGTCTTTCAGTTTTTTCATCTGCTGTTGTATTTATGAATAATAATAAAAAAATTAAAAAGCAAGAGAAAAAAGTTTTCCTTAAATAATATTCAGCTATTTCCCTGGAGATAAAAAGTACATGAGACAAAATCAGAAGGGAAAAAAAATACTGTTTTCCCTCGGTCTTTAAATTTATTGTGATGTTTTGGTATGTTATGATCTTATCTCAGAGATGTCTAATTAAGGACTTTCTCTCCCTCCCTCCTACCAAGTCTACAAAAAAAATAGGTCATTTGAATTTCTCCTCTGGGTAAAGTAGTGCCATCAATCTTCAGACATGGTATTCATAAGGTTTTTAGTTTAAACATTAGCACACTTTTTTTAGGGCATCTTTCTGGTCTGGCACAGGAGGGAAGTAAAGACTGAATTTACCTCAATAATGCCAGTTTGTTACCCAGACTGAGTGAGAAGGTAATACTTGAACAGCAGAGAGATGGAACACTCACTTCTCTTTTCCCTGCTTAATTTTGAAAGATTTGAACTCATCTTTATCAATGAAGAAATCATCTGTGTTTATATTATCTCCTGTAGGATTGTGTCAGATGACACATCAGGCCCATTGTTCTGTCTAACTGCAAATTCACCACATTCCAGGGGGTGGGGATGACCCATGAGTGAATTAAAAAATGCACTTCTTAAAGTACCACCCATCCAGAAAAAGTATGAGGTTTTGTTCTCTTTATCAACTTCTACTTTGAAATAATTTGTTGCCCTGATAAAGTGTACAGTTACCAGACAGGTTAAACTGGATTTAGAATCTGGACTATCTCCTTTGTCAAAAGCTACTGCAGAGTTTTAGAAGAGCAGTGCAGAACCAGTGACAAGTGAGGAGTGTCATCAGTGTTTTCTATTACAAAAAATGTGAACGTAGAATACTTTACTGTGACAGAAAGCCATGACGTTAATATATCTAATTTCCACCACTATTACAATTATTGCTGTTGACTGTGTTGCATACAACGTTATGCTGACTTTGGGCTGCTCTATTAAACCTCTTGTTCATATGGGAAGATTGAAGGAAAAAACACATGCACATGAGCTGCTTTTTAAAATTCTAATTTATTTAAGCTATCAATGTCATGTGAAATAATACTTTATTTATTGTTCCTTAGTTTCAGTAGCAAAATACAGTCAGAGATGAACCAAAAAGAGATGTCCTGAGAAAAGACTTACTACAGATATGCACTGGTGTTCATGAATCATGGGGTCACTAAAGGTAGAAGAAATTCTCCTCTGTAGTCTTCATCTGTTCACATTTTGTAGAGGCTAAAAAACAACTGGTTTTTTACACTTAATTGTTTTTTCTCCTCACATTTTCACTACATGAGTTGTTTTGCATATACTAGTTTAGCTCTGTTATGCCCTGAATCCTTCTTTATGCTCTAAATGTTGCTAAGATAATCACTGTGTTTCGTATTGGGCCTCTGGTGTCATCTTGTTCCTGTATTCTCAAGATCTTTGCTACCATCCTGTGCTTGCACTTCCTGCTACACTTACAGTGAGTGTTAATCTTTCAGTTTTTGGGTTGTCTCCATGCTATGATCCATATATTTCCATGCCTTGAAAATATCTCCATCTACACACTTAATGTTTGTGCCCTTCTAATGCTTCTTCTTTCAAACTGTTTAACTTCATCTGCAATATACATAGCTTTTAAGAGATGAGTGTATTCTGTTCTCAAAGACAAATCACTTCTTTTTCCAGAAGGCCTTAGCTGACCCATGCTCCAGCCATCTACTTGGCCATATATTTAGCTAAATATATTGTATATTATGACTGAGGAAATCACACTCTTTTACTGTTTACCACATTAGTAGAAGTCTGCGCGAGTGATAGGTTGGGGATAGAAATACTTTTGTTGATTTTTTATTTTTCAAACAGGTAATTTGTTTATACTGAATTAGAGCATCCTGATGTCTGTTTGCCATGGTTTGACTTTTAATTAAAATTTTCCCCAGGATATATTCTTGCTGTCTTGGTAGGGCATACATTTGCTCAGTATGTATGATATGTAAATTTACTTTCTGATACTGTGAACAAATTTTCTTTGAGTACAGAGAAAGATTGTAAGAGCCAGAGGACTTATGTATTTTCAAGGAAAAGTGATTTGTGAAACTGTGGTTGGGTCCTATTTTTGTATGGAAAATTGAAATGTATCTGAATCCTATTGTGTTGCATATTTCTTTGCAGGTTTAGCTAGACAAGGGTAGTAGTAATATGGAGGATAAATGACGATGCTGTATAGCTTGTCACAACTTCATGAAATGAAAAAAAAAAATGCAAAAATGTCTATTTTAATTTTATTTTCTTAATTTTTATTAATAATGGTAAATTGATTTAAAATAAGAATAGTTCTTTTTATGCTGACACTGATGAAATTCAGAGACTAAATGATATTACCAGATGAACATCATGGCTAGGCTTTGCGAATGAAGATTTGGGAAGGGTACTACCCACTCTTGCTGCAAGTGTGCTGGTGGCTGAAAAGGCCTATGCAGGATAGGCAAGTCCAGTCACAAAAGGCACAAAGGAACATCGCCTTTGGTGATATTGTTGAGGAATGATTCTTTCTACTTTGTATTTTCTCCTTGAGACTGACTCTGTGTGCATTCTCAAAGGAAGAAGCAGCGTCGTGAATGGTGTGTCTCCATGAATCCCGATTGGAAGCCACAGTGGAACATTGAAGGCAGTCAATATGGCCAAGGCTGAAGTGTTGTTTCAGGGAGTCCTTGTATCTCTTCTTCGGGGCTCCTCTCTTGTGACAGTCGGTGGCAAGTTCACCATCAGCACAATCTTCGGGAGGCGGTGATCCTCCATCCTGGAGATGTGCCCTGCCCATTCTCATCAGCATGGCCTTGATACTGGTGACCCCTGCCTGTTCAAGAACAGGCACATTAGTCATGTAATCAGTCCAGTGGATGTTTAGGATTGTAAGGAGGCAGCGCTGATGGAAGTATTCAAGAAGTCATAGGTGATGGTGGTAGATGATCCATGACTCAGACCCATATAAAAGAGTAGACAGTACAATGGCTTTGTAGACACTGATCTTTGTACTTTTCTTCAGGTGTTTATTTATTGGACTAAGCTCTTTTATGGAGTTTTCTGAAGGCTCTGTATGCCTTTGCTAACCTGTTATCTATCTCTGTCAATCTTACTGTCTGAGGAAATGATATTTCTCAGATAGGTGAACTGCTGGAATGACTTAAGCTCTGATTCACCTATGGTGATGTGCAGGTGATGGGAGACTTCCTGAGGTACACATTGGTAGAGAATTTCTGTCTTCTTCAAGCTGACTTGCAGCCCAAAAAGCTCAGAAGCCTCTGCAAAGCAGGATGTTAAGCACTGTAGAGCTGTTTCTGTGTGAGCAACAAGGGCGGCATTGTCAGCAAAAAGCAGCTCATGGACAAGGTGATTTATAGTCTTAGTGTGGGCCTTCAGTCACCTTAGATTGACTTCCAGTACGATATTGGATGTAGAGGCTGTATTCTTCATCAAGGTCTGCCATGGCCCTTTGGAGCATCATTCTGTAGAAGACTGTGAATAGAATTGGTGCAAGAACGCAACCTTGTTTCACACCATTGGTTATTGGAAAGGGCTCAGAGAATGCATCGCCATATCTGACTTGTCCACATACATCCTCATGTAGCAGGATGATCCTTTTGAGGAACTTAGGGGGTCAGCCTAAACATTCCAAGATCTGCCACAGGCCTTTTCTGCTCAAGGTGTCAAAAGCTTTGGTGAGGTCAACAAAGGTTACATAGAGACCTTTGTTCTGTTCCCTACACTTCTCTTGCAGTTGTCTGAGAACAAATACCATGTCTATGGTACTCCTATTGGCTCTGAAACCACACTGGCACTCAGGTAGAAGTTCTTCTGTGATAGCAGGTACTAATCTGTTAAAAAATATTCTTGCAAGGATTTTACCAACAATGGAGAGCAAAGTAATACCTTGATAATTTGAGCAGTTTGATTTTTCTCCTTTCTTCTTGTACAGGGTGATGATGAATGCATCATGGAGATCTGATGGTAGTTCGCCTTGTTCCCAGCAACGTACAACAAGCTCGTGAAATTTAGCATGAAGTGCTTGACCTCCATGCTTCCAGACTTCAGGTGGAATTCCATCAACCCCAGTTGCCTGGCCAGTTTTCACCTGCTCTATGGCCTTAAGTATCTCCACCATAGTACGGGCTATATTCAATTCATTTTTCACCAGTTGTTGTCTATTGTGCTGAATTGCTTAGCCTTGGTCTACACGTTTGGCACTGAAGAGAGTCTGGAAATGTTCAGGCTACTGGTTCAGGATGGAGGTTTTATCTGTGAGAAGCATTTGGCCATCTGTGCTGAGCAGGGGGTTTTGAACCTGGTGTGTGAATATGTACACTGCTTTCAGGGCCTCATAGAATCCTCTGTGGTCACCCAAATCTGTGCATAGTTGAGTCTTTTCTACTAGGTTTAGCCACCATTTGTTCTGGGTGTCTCGAAGTTTCTGTTGGAGCTTACTGCATGCAAGATGATACATGGCGAGATGGTTGAGCAAGATGCGCTTGGTGAGCAGTTATCTTCTTCTTCAACAATTCCTGTATCTCTTGATTGTTTTCATCAAACTAGTCTTTTTTGTTCTTGGAGAACCCTAAGGATTCTTCAGAGGACTGCAGGATGCTATTTTTAATATGTTACCAAAGCACTTCAGGAAAGAGATCTATGGGATGATCTTCAAGTCTAGTTCACCTGGAAGCTGTCTCTCACTGTAGCTGTTTGAAGATTAGTAACTTGGAGCTTCCTCCTTGGAATGCTGCCTCTCTTAGGTTTGGGCTTAAAGTGGAGGTTAAGTTTGCAATGCACAAGGCGTTGGTCTGTTTGACATTCTGCGCTAGGCATCACTTGGGTATGATGCACATTGCAAACATTTCTCTGTTGCACTAAGATATAGTCAGTGAGGTGCTAGTGCTTGGATCGAGAATGCATCCAGGTTATCTTCAGACTGTCTTTCTGCTAAAAGATAGTATTGGTGATGATGAGCTGCTGTTCTGCACAAAACTCTAGCAGGAGTCAACTACTGTCATTGCAACTTCCAACACTGTGCTTGCCCAGGACTCCTTTCCAGACTTCAGAAATCTTTCCTACTGTGGCACTGAAGTCACCAAGGATTATGATCTTATCATCTGCAGGAATCTTTTGGGTGAGGCAGTGCAGATTGGTGTATAATTTGTCTTTTTCCGCTAGGTCAGCTTGGGGAGTTGCTTGTTGTGTAGTGGGAGGTGTAAGGAGATAATGTGATCAGAATGACCTGTCAGGAAATTTTCAAGTTTAGAGGCAGTAGAGTTTTTAATAATGAAGCCAACTCCTGAAAGGTGTCTTTCAGTTTTGGGTTGGCCTGACCAATAGAGTGTGTAGCTGGCGCCATGTTCTTTAAGACTGCCTACCTCACGAAGACCAACTTCACTGAGAGCAGCAATGTCGATGTTAAGTTGTGACAGTTCGTGGGCAATTAGAGTAGAACGACGCTCAGGATGTCCACTACCCGCAGTATCAGGCATGGTTGTGATTTTTCAGCCTGTGAGTGTCAATTTGAACACAACTTTGGAGGCAGGTGTATGCCTTACTCTCTTTGTCTTTGTTTGGCCACATCAGAAGATGCCAGTTGGCTGCAGTTAGCCAACTGGGTGTGGAGATGAGCTTTGGTTAGGGTATCTTTTCTAGGCTCCTCTCTGTGTGCAGAAAGCAGTGCTTCCTTTGAAAATGGCTGCTTGGTCATTCAGGATGCTGCCAAACCAGACTATCATCTCTGGGGTCAGTATCAAGCGACCAATGTCCTGAACTGCCTGCATGCAGGATTGGATCTGCAGGTTCCAGTGCACCTTATGACGTACTGTTTCGTTGCTTGCTTGTCACTGCAGCACTTTGCAATGTGGATGTACCCTTTGAGCCTGCGCAGTGCATTTTTTAGGTGAGGTGCAGTGTGCACTGAACTGGCCCCACCCTTTACTCCTGAGGTTTATCTGCCAGGGCCTAGCGAGCTTGGACAGTGGCAACGAAGTCCTCAGGATGCAGGTCTGGTTGGAGTATTCTTCTCTTAGATGGATAGCCTTACAAAGCTAAGTGAGCTCCATCTGCCCTGATTTGGAATTAGAATTGTCCTTCTCCTAGAATGGTTGCCTCTAGCTTCCTTTTCTCTTTAACCCAGCTTTATTATCTGCTTATCAAAGGGCTGGATGTATGACAGAAACAGAAACAATTGACATTTCTAGACAGACATTTAAAAAGTATTTCTATATCTTTTAATAGAGGAATGCTTTCCTTACCATGATCTTCTTAAACCCTGAAATTAAATGTGACATTCTGGAAGAAAGGGTTGAATTCTAGGGTGCTAGTACAGTTACAGAGTAAGGTGTTGAGAACATCATTGCATACCTAAAACTGTCTGGTTCACCACACTTCATTAGTTATGAAAACAATTTTTCTGTTGTAGCTGAAATACTTGAAGAAAAACCTTGCCTTAAGATATAGTTTTGAACCTTCACAGGTCTTTTCTGACTCTTCTAGAGGTTGGGGGAGGTAAGAGTTCAGATCTTGCTTCATATATCAGCTTTCAAATGTTCTTTTTCTTTCTCTAAGATTTAGCAGAAAAATCCTTGCCTAGTTCTGTCTTCATAGTAAGTCAAAAAATGGTGGGAACTTTCTCCTTTTGAGTTTTTCTACAGCAGGCTTCCAGATTATTGCAATATATCAGCATTTTCAATAGATATGAGTTCAAGCTTGGGTCATATGTTCTTTCAATAGGACATCAAAAAATTGCTAATGGAACATGGTGGGTGGAAGTTTGTGTTAGTGCCTATGCATATTTCCTTGATAATCTTTTTTATTCTTCTGCTTTTACAAAAAAACCTGAAACAAGTAAATATCTTCCCTTTCAAGTGTTGTATTTAAAACAAATCATATTTGCCGAGTCATGCATTTAAAAATTGGTAGGATAAGTCAGTTTAAATAATATGATTAATTCTAGTATTCTGTAAAATTTTGTAGTGGGACTAATCAAATTCATGCAAATGTTCTTAATTCATATTATATTTTTTCATAGGAAGGAAGAGCAAGCATTCAAAAAGTTCAAATGGATCTTGGTCATTGAAGGCTAAGCCACATGATTGACCAGGTCTTGGGTTTTTTTTATTATTATAACTATTATTTTTAAAATTGTCGCTTTTGATTTCCAATTCCAAGGAAATTTAAAGACTTGGAGTCATTATGCATTGTATGTTTATATATCTATATTTAAGCTTTACCTAGAAATAAAATGTAAGGGTTTTCACCTTTTAAAAATCATTTTACACTTGTTTGAGCTACTGGTAAAACATAGATCTTTTGAGGTCATTATATAAAACCTTAAATGTCAAATCTGAAACACTGGTAACATACTTTGTTTTTTTCTTGTATGTGTGGTGGCACATCCTCACCTCATCCCACCCCTCCTCTTATGGGGCCTGTTCCATGCTGTCTGAAAAGTCTGCAGAGAAAAAGACCCCAAGCCAATTTAGAGGAGATGATAAGAGAGCAGAAGCTTTATTGAGCACCCAGGCTCAACCAGGACTACATATCGATGTGTGTGTGTGAACACTGATTTCCATGGGTTTTATAATAATGTCCATCCAATCCCTGTTCACCCATCCCTCAGTCCTGCCCCATAATGCCCCTGGCACACTCCATCTAGAACTGAGTCTGGAGGAGTTTTGGGACCCTCTTTTCATCATCCTTCATCTTCCTCATCACACATAGGGCACTTGGAAGGCTTCCAGTATTCTGGGCTTCGAGGATATTGGCCTATGTGTATGTCTTGTGCTTCAGGTCTTGCAATATTATTTAGTCTTCTACCTTGAAAACAAGTCTAAACAGCTAAAAGAATCTTGAGGGGTTGATATGGAATAAGGGTTAGTATGCATAAACATTGGACTTAAGCAACTAAAAATCCTGGTATACTAAAATCTACAATTCACTACAAATATTTCCAAAATATATAAAAATCAAAAAACCCTCTGAGGCATCATCCATGATCTCAGGAGCACCTGACAAGGCTTGACCAAATAAGCTGAATGATGAAGCGCCCCTTTACTATACCAGTTGTATGTTGTAGCATCCTCTGACCATACCAGGAGCTCTTGCATGGCAAAGGCAGAAAGAATTCTGACCATTCAAGGTACATCACTTGCCCAGCCAAGGTGAAGAACAAAGGATAAGTGGATATCCTTAGCCTTGGTAAACTTTTCACCTGCATGAAGTTATTCAGTCTGAGTGAAATGAAACTTTTTGAAAAGGTCTGAAACCCCTTACACACACATATTCCTTGAGCTGCAACCCATGCCTGACAAGAAGCACTAAGGGATTTGATGTGAGTATTCCACTGAATCCAATTGGAATTTTTGATTGGTACTTTATACATATGATGTACACACCTGTTGCCTGTTGCATGTGAATTGATAATGCTGTTAATGTCATTATTGTGAATCTTTAACTAAGTGACTTTTACAATTTATATTTGAATTCTATTTAATCCTTTTATAAATGTTAAATTAGTTAATGATTAAGTGCTACTAAACCCTTTTGCACCCTTATATTTTGTCTCCATCTTCTTTACACTCAGCCTTTTGCATCCCCGATATCCCTGTAAATCATTCTAAATTGATTCTAATCCAATATTCCTTCATCTCTGTAGTAAGTAATAGAGTGAACCTTGCCACTGAACTCTCTTAAGTTGCACTTTCACGAATTTATATTAAAACCTACTTTCTTCCAGTAAGTTTGATAATGCTTCTTTAAGCTGTCCAAACCATTTGTGGTAGAATGTCATGATTTTTCAAGGAGACACAGGGGCTGCTAATTTATTAGGAGCCAACAGGGTTGGTTCTGCTGAAATGTATCAAAGAAATTAGGGCATGTCTCCTGTAAAGGTGGCACAGTTAATATCTCAGCTGCAATGCCTCCACACCAATGCCCACAGCATGTGCTGGAAACTATTATGCAGATAGAAAGCTGTGATCTAATTGTTGTCACTGATACGCGGTGTAATGAAACTGGTGCATTAAAAGTGATGGCTATAAACTATTCAGAATGGACAAGAAAATAAGAGAGGTAAGGATGTCACATTTATGCAATAAAATGGATTGAGTGCACAGAGCTGTCTTTGAAAACCAGTGATAAACAGGTTGAGAGGGTACAGGTAAAAATTAGGAGCCAACAAGGAAACTTCATGGTTGTTTACCAGAGGCCACCTGACTGAGGAGACAATGTTGACAAAGCGTTCTTACTTCCCCTACAGGAAGCATCATGCTTACAGGCTCTGATTCTGCCGAGAGACTTCAGTCACCCTGACAACTGCAGAAAGAGCATCACAGCATCAGTGTAAAGCATCCAGAACACTCTTGGAGACAGTCAAGAATAATTTTTTTAATCTGACCAAAAGAGAAGTGTTACTAGACCTGTAGCTCACCAGCATGGAATAACTAGTTAAGGATGTTTGCCCAGTGGCAGCCTGGGCTGCAGCCATGATGTCCTGGTGGAATTCACAGCCTTGAGGGACACAGGGCATGTGGAGAGTAGAGTCAGAATGCCGAATTTTAGGAGGGTAAACTTTCTGTTGTTTAAGGCAACCATGGATGAGACCCCTTGGAAAAGTGCCCTCAGGGACTACAAAGCTGAACAGAGCTGACAGCTCTTTGAAGACATTTTTCTTAAAGCACAAGAACTCTCGATAATCACATGTAATAATTTGGAGAAGGAAGGCCCAAGACCAGCATGCCTCAGTAAGGACCTCTTGGTCAAAGCAAAGTATGAAAATAAAATGCTCAGACAGAGGAACCAGAGATGTGTACATTGGGAAGAGTACAGGAATACTACCCAGATGTGTAGGAATGCGGTGTGGGAAGATAAAGCATGGTTGGACAAGAGAGACCTTATTGTGGCCTTTCAAGATATAAAAGGAGCTTGCAAGAAATATGGGGAAAGTTTTCATATAAGGAAG
>JAWWEV010000083.1:95487352-95514577 GCA_035583235.1 Hafferia zeledoni
AGAGGAAAATTAATGTATTTCATTTTCTGTGATGAAAAGTTATTTATTCCTGGATATCATAACAAATCTTGAATCCCAGGTGTGTGTTCAATTTAAAAACTACAACTAATGTTGAAAATGTTTTAAAAAAAAAATCAGTTCTTTTAATAAGCTTAAAAAACTGAAACTAAAAGAGAGAAATAAGGACAATGGTGACTGGTTTGTTTGACCTGTATTTTAATATTGAATTTAGTTACAGATTCAAATTATTAAAATCTGTATCACCAGATAGTCACATAGAGCAACAGTACCAGTTAACAACTAGACCCTATTGCCATGCTATACTCCAAAATTACATTCCCTCAATACTCTTGTCTGTTGATCATATGGGTTGTTTTGCTTACTAGAAAAAAGCGGAAAAAAAGATAGAATGGACTGGATTTATGATTGTATTTTTTCAACAAGTATTTTATCTCACTTGCTATAGAATAAAGGAAACTTTCCCAGCAACAGCTAGTGGTTATAAGTATTCAAAACACTACAGAATATTCTAGTGTGTTTGATCACTGTGGTTTATGGTCTTTTACAATTAAAAATTGAAACAATGCTTTAGAAACTATGTGCTCAGCTGCTTTATGGTGGATAACATGCAATATAGATATTTTAGTCAGTCCACATAGTTTAATCACTTCTGTTCAATGGAAAAACAGACAGATAAGAATACCATATCTTCCTTCAGGTCTTAGTCCTTGACCACATGTAGGTTCAATGGACACAAGGTTAATAAGATACATAAGCATTGTTTAACTCTGACATTTCTGACATTTGCATTGAAGGCAGTTTACATTGACATGTCTAATTTTTCAAAGTTTAGTTGTAACCATGAATTAGCACATTGAGCTTTGATGTTTTTCAGCATAGTGGGTTGGTATATTAATCCTAAAGCTCTGAGTAAGAAACAAAATAATAAATATTTGGCTTCCTGAGCAGAATGACCCAGAAGCATAATACTTTAGTGTGCTAAATCTTATATTATTCATTCTCAATTAAGCACAAAACCGACTTAAATCTCTTCTCAAAAATCTTGTAATATCTTGGAGCCTAGATTAATTTGTGTTATGCCATTTTTTAAATTGTTTTTTTCTTTTTTCTTTTTTTTTTTTTTTTTATGAAAAGAAAAATAACAGTAGATAGTTGCTAATAGTTACTTCCATGGTTCTCATCCTGAATGCTCTTCTCTCATATTAAGACATTACCTTAGGATGCTTTAAAAAGTGTTTCATGTTTTTAGTATTCATCTTTTACAACATTTTAATAGAAGAAAAAGAAAAAGTAGCAATGATTATATGTTGTTTTATATGTTGTTGTGGGGCACTGGATTTTTTATTATTGGGTCATAACTGACTCAAGTGTGTGTGTGAGGAAGGCTCAGGCTATATCCCACCTGGCAGGGCTCACGGAGCCCACACAGCAGGCTCTGTAGTAGCAGCATGAATCAAAAGGGCAACCTGGGAGCCCACCCACACCATGAGCCCTGAAACTCCTAACTCAGCCTCTAATTGCTGCACTAACCCTTACTCCAGCCTGGAGGCACCGAGTGGGCGGAGAGCTGAAGTTCCGGCTGGAAAGAGTGGCCAGAGAGGGATGAAGAACATAAATACAGGAGCAGTTGGGCTTCATTCCTTCTCACTCTCCTGGGACCAGCCTTCACCATGTGAAGCTGGACTTTCATAAGACTCTTTGATGGTACCTATTCAATAATGTATTTTGCTCTTATTCTCCTTTCTTTTTCCTCTCTCTTCTTCTTTATCTGTACTCCTTAAAAAAAAAAGAAAAACAAACCCAAAACCAAAAAAACCCCACAAACTATTTTATTCTTTTTTTACTCTTTTCATCTCTTTTCATACTTAATATTTAGGGTAACTTAAAACCTGTGGGCTGGATTTTTTTGGTGAGTTGTGTGGGTTGGCTTTATGAAATGCTCTACTTTGTGGAATGCTCTACTTTGGTTTTACATTACCCCTTTTAAACTTTTGCCAGGATTCCTTTTTTTCTCCCTGAAATTAAAAATATCTCCTGTGAAACATGTGGAACATTCTTTCTTTGCATGATCTCAAGGTATTAAAGAACCAAAGGCTCTGCAAGATTTCAGTGGGTGAAATTTTGGAGTCTTTTATAATTTTTAAAAGTAAAGCTCTCAGCTGAGCTTGTGGCTTTGGGACTGGTGTCTTACAGTTGATTCCAATAACCAGCAATTTAATTCATATGGAAGTCTGTATTGTTGTTTAATATCAATTGATGGGACTTTAGTCGGGAACTGTACATTTTATTCTGTCTTCTTTACCTAACCAACACTTACAACCAGTAAATAGCATCATATAAGTGGCTTAGTTATATTCTGAAATTTTTAAGAATACCTGTCATACATCATACTTTATTTTTAAAAATTTCTAAGTAGTCCTTGAAATATCAGTCATACTAAATAATATATTATTTTAGTTTAAACCTGGAAAATCTAGTTGGCATAAGAATGAAAAATGTAGTACTATTGAAAATGTACTTTATCAACATGAACCACTTGTAATTTTTGGCAACTAAACCAAACAAGCTCTATCTTGTCTGCTTGTCTACATATAACATATCACATGAATAATTATATTAGTTTTGTTTTCATTATGGAAGCAAATCTTTGTTTTACCTGTCTCTTTGTCTTCAGTGTTAGCACATGAAAAGAAAAGCTGGAAGTAGCCTAACTTTTCCTTAAAGTTTTCAGTAAAGATCATTTATAATTTAGGAAATGACCAAAAGAATAACAAAACAATGAAAAACATGACTTTTGTTCTTAAACGTTTACTACTCAGGCAGTGATTTATGGACACTATTACTCTTTTTGTGATGTTGGCATTGCATACCACATCAGTGCTTCAAACACAATCTTCATCTTTTAAGTGCTGTTGAAGTGGAAAAGCTAATGGATGACAGGGCTTCAAATTTCAAAAATGTTGGCTTTTCATGAGAAGCAAGATAAGTAATTGAAGGTCCAGAATAGAACTTATATGTAAATAAAGTTTAAGATAACTCCCCATATATGATAATTGTACTACTGAGATCATAGCTTAAAGGATGTACTGACAAGTTCTTAAGAATCCACAAAGAGAAGCTTTTGAAAGGTGATATACTTTTTTACCTTGTTCTACCAACATTTGTTTGGGGATTTTAAAGGAAAAAACAATAGCTTCATATTCAAAAAGAAAGAAGAAATCAACTCCAGAGGATATTTAATGTGGGAAATGTTGATAAATTTTATTATTTTTCTTTTAATTAACAGTATTAATATTTGCATGATGTAAGGATTTTCATCTGGTAGATGGGTTTTCTCCCCCTTTTGTAATTACTGTTTTTCCTTTTGATTTTTTTTTTTTCAGGACCTCAAAAAGTCTTCCTGTTATCTAGTATCAGGTCGGATAGGAATACAGTTTCCCGCCTGCTGTGGCTGAGGAAAATATCTGGATTTTGGTTCACTTCTATAGAATATAAATTATATTAAGTTTTGAAGATACTTATCTGTTTTTACTTTGTGTTGGAGCATGTCTTGTTCATCTTTCCTCTCACCTATGCAAGGCAGAATGAAAAAAAAGGGTATATTGGGAAGCTAGTCAGAACATCATTAGAGAACAGAAACAAATTATGAGATACATCAAAATATGCTTTTAAAATAGTCCTGATGAGATTACAAAGATTCTAGTTCTCAAGAGAACCTCAAAAATTATTATTAATCACTTTGTATGCCCCAAATTGCTCCAAATGATTCTGAATTGTCAGTAAAATAGACTCATTGAAAATAAATGAAACTTGGTAGGTCTATGAACATCATTTTTCCAGCTTCTTGACAGCATTTTGAATATGCCAAATCATAGCCCATATGTTAAAAAAAACCCCATTTTATACTTTTGGAGAAGATTCATCCAGGTATTTTAGAATAAAAGTGGTGAAAATAAAGCCTTCCTAATACTGAAGACAAATCCTGAAAATGAGAATGGAAGTGTGTCTCCTTAAGGGACAAACAGCAACTGAAGTAGACTCTGCCTATTCTTCAACTGTTATCTCTACTTTTCTAACCTTGTACTCTATGAGAAGAACCTGTCAACTGTACAAGGTTTCTTTGTGTATACCTAGTGATTTTGAAGGGCTCACCAAACAGGTACAGGCAGGTTAAACTTGGCTTCCATTGACAAGTACATTAAAAATTTGATTCTCCATATACAAAAAATTTTGGATTATTGTTTCTACATCTCTAAAAAGAGTGAAAGAAATCTGTTTGCTAATATCATGGAAAATCCCTTTGTGTGTCATTAATTTGAAATGGCTAAAAAAAGTCCTTTTTATATATAACCTGTCATTTAAAGTGACACATAAAGGAGGAATAGCTGAATAGCTTGTGACTCCAATTGACAGATTAATTGTTGAGTAAGGTCTTTGAGTCATGTGTTTATCTTCATAAAACAGTCCCATCCTTTTGCAAAAGAATCAGCAAGCCATTTGGTTAACTATATGTTGAACATCACCATTTCTTTTGTTAGGGTAGTAAGACCAGAAAGGCTGCATTTGAAATACCCACAGTAACTCATGAGGAACTTCTGTCTTTATAGAGACAGAAATCACTTTGGAAGATGGGCTTTTATATATTATTTATGTTTTAATTCCTTCCCCTAAATACTTAGAATTCATTTAAACAGCATAAGTCCCTGTCAAAACAGGAAGAGTGAACCAACTCTCCAGAAAGAATACTTATGTTACACTGGGATTTAAAAGATCTGATGAAGGCATTTTTTTGGAGTTTTTTAAAAGTCCTCCATGTTTACCTCGGGACTGTTACAGTATGAATTTTGCTTAAAGCAATCCCTTATATCCTAGATAATTCTGGCAATATCCTTCACTCAATAAGTCAAATCTTAATTTCATTCAGAGGCAAGGAGAAAGTGCTCAGCTTCTACATACAAAGAAACAAGACTGTTGGCTGTTAAAAGGACATATCAGGTCTTGAATGGTAAGTGTAGAATTTGCTGCTATGATTTTGCCTTGGCATATTTGATGCAGTGCATATAAGTCATCAACAAATGGTGTTGAGGATTGTGTGTGTGCAATTGTGTGTGTGCATTTGTTCCAGTTTAGTTGCATCCATAGTGCAGTTTCTCACTGTTGTATGAGGAAAGCAGACTACCCAGTAGTACCTGGCATATGTTATCTTATAGCAGGAAAGAAATGGCAGAACTGCACGTATGAAGCTGTTGTAGTACTGTACTGAGTGTTTTATATTGGAATCTTCCAGTGTCCTATAGGAGCTTCACATCAAATGGCCCTTCTTTTCTTTAAACAAGACTGACTGAGAAAACATTTGTGCAAGCCTCTCCTTCTTCCTTCCAATGCATACATCATCAATCACTGGAACTCAAATCAAAACTTCTTTCAAATAAAAATCAAAATAAACTAACATTAATTTTGAAAAAATGCCACACAATTTTATTACAGATATTGGGAGAACCTTCATATCTCTACCTAGTTTGGTAGAGGGAAACATATTAAAATCCCTGATTCAATAATACAAACTATTTTTCATAAATTGTTGGGATTTTGTGTATTCTAGTTTTGTTGAGGAAAAAATCAGTAAGAAACAATAATGGAAATCATTACTTTCCAAATAGTACAGCTCATTAAGGGGTTTCTTTACAAGGGAGGGGTGATTAAGTATTACAACCTAAAGGCTAAATCCCACTCTGAATATTATCATGTTTTTACTGCTTATTAAACTTTCCATAAAACTTAGGGTAGGAAATGGCAATGGAAATTTGCTTTTTCGATATTACACATGAAAGACTATCAGCAAATTGCTCGTGTTACTGTCCTGATGAATAATCACAGTTACTGTAACATTTGCCTTCTATTACAAATACATGTTTATATAGAGGAAGTTATAAAATACTGTTGCAGGCACACTAATACTGTGTGTGTTGAATGAACAGCTTACCAAACCCCCAAAAATCTGAAATCCTGAACAGTAAAATAAATTACAGAGCATATAGCTAGGTTGATTAACCCCTGCAAGATAATATTACCCTTAATTTATTACCTAATGTTTAATCTAATAAAGCACAAGCACTTGTTTACCTCCATAAATTATATGAATATCTGTTTTGCACCTAATGACCTTGTAGGATAATTGCTACAGTTTTGACTGATAACCAGTGTGTATTTTAAGACAGCAAGGACTAACAAAGTGCATGAAAGAGGTTCATGATGACAATGTAATTTATAAACATGCTGCATGAGTAATGCAGAGTACATGCACACTGATGGCACATATTTAACAAATCATTGTGCCTTCCACTGCCTTTAGTTTCATGTAAGTTGATTGGAATAGTGCTGACATTGCAGATGGGCTGCTTAGGAAGGAATAAATAGAGTATGACATTCAAAGTCAGCCCAACTCAACAGTGAGTGAAAGTAATAATGTTCTGCATGTTATTCACTTGCCTACACAGAGAAAATTAGCACATCATACTGAGATCTTGATAAACTAATCCAATCAGAACTGATATTAAAGAGACATCTTAGCTGTACCCTACCATCATTTATAGATAAAGTAATTGCCAAATTCAATCTTTGTCACTATTTGCATTTGTTATATTTTAAGAAGGCATATTGGCTATTTCAGACTATCAACACTTCCATATTCTGATTCTCTTTTGCCATCAGTCCAGAGTTGTCTAAGGAAAATGTTTACAATATTCCTTTAAAGCTTGTTTTAAGAAAGATGGGTAACATTTCTGTTAGCATTGACAGGTATAATAAAATCATGCTTTTCAAAATCCAAATTGTGGGTCTGTGTTGCCCTACCTGTATGTCTTCCCATCACTAGCATTTTCTTTGTGAGAAAGGTGAGTACAGGAAATAGGTCAAAGATTTAGTTAACAAGAAATCTTTCATCCATTTTCTTCTGGTTTTCTTTCCTAAGAAAAAATAAACAAAACAAACCAACTAAAATATTTTGGGATTCAGGCTACTTTGGGGCTAAAATTGAACCTTGTGCTTAATAAGCTGAAATCAAATCAAAAGGTTTTGCTTACTGAAAAATAGGCTAGGTAAATTAATACTAAGTAAGTGCATATTTTTCCATAAACATGTATGAAGGTTTTTGGACATCAAGATAAATGTACGGCTCAGTCTTGCCTGCAGTTTTTATTATGTCCTTAGAAGCATAGGTGCCCAGAGTAAAGGACTGAGTCAAGAGGCTACCTTACCTCAGAGTTTATGTCAATAGCCTATCTATTGAATTTGTGTTTACCTAAGTAAAAATAATAGAAGTTTTCAGCACTAGTAAATGTGATTATTTTGTATTTGTGTGTCATGCTGTTCATAGTCATTATTAGAGTTTGCTTAGTGGTTTTGCTCATACCTGTGAAAAGTCAAAAGCTACTGAGCTCAGTGAACTTCCTATGTCCAGCAAATCCATCATGAAAATCATCTCACGGACCTTTGCCTTTCTCCCATCATACTGAGCAAAGGCTTATTATCAAACAGTTCATGCAAAGCTTTATGTTGCTGATGAAACCTAGATTTTTGCATTAGTTATCGATAACGTGCTGAGAACAACGGTGCATGTAGCCACTCGTTATACATGTGCAAAGCCTTTGGATTCCAGATGGTCAGAAATTAACTTGGAGTAGACAAAGAGAATAGGTTAAAGCAAGGACAGCATGTATTGGGGAAAGAAATAAATAAAGTAGCTTTTCTGTATCTCATTGAAATAGTAACTCCTCTTTCAGAACTTAGAACCTGTAATGACTTACTTGTTTGGTTTTTGTCTTGATTGGAAAGACAAGCATGATTTTTTAGTTTCTTCTTAATATCAATTTGACTAATTACTAGAGTGGGCTGGGATCATCTTGAACAATCTCATTAAGAGAATTTATATATGCTATTTATTTTATTTTGTTATGCTTATTACACAGTTGTTCACAGAGAACTTCTTAGCAAAAATAAGATGTGAAAAACATATGATGGAGAGAAGAGGGGAAAGGCTGTTTCTGATTCACTATTGGTAACTTAAAAAGTCACTAACCATAACTTAAAGTGTGTTTATGACTAATATGTTTATAAGTATCTGTGCTAAAATTCAGGAGGAGACTGGTATTTTAGAACCCTCAAATAAGGAACGATAGCAGGCAGAACTCTGAAGGAGAGGATCAGTCTAATCCAGTAAAGACAGAGCAAATATTGCTTCCTTTTCTGTGTCATCTACCATATTTTCAAATGTCAATAGTTGATCCATGTCAATAATGAACTGCTTTCACGAAGTAACAAACATTACTTGGAAATTGTGTTGTGTAACTGATACATGGCTTTGGTGATGTTTTGTTGTAAATATTTGTGTAAAACACATATTCTTGGTACTTTCAAATAAAGTAAATTTTTGGTGAGCAATTTACAATAAGTTTTGAGGCAGGCTTTACAGTGGTCTTCCTTCTTCAATAAATACCACTTACAAAAAGTCTTTGCAATACCTTTTCAAAAGACCTCTAAATAGAGAAATCATTTACATAAATATTTACAAATACTTTCTGATCACCTTAACATCATGTCTGCTCCAGAAAATCTCTTTTTCTAAAGAGCACTATGAAGCCACGATACAAGTTTGTGGAAACACATATTTAATGCAGATAATGTGGAGGATCAAAGGACATCACACAATGAACCAATATGGTTTTAGGTAGAATGTCCTTTATAAATGCAAGCAGTTTATATACGGTCAAAGCTACGTGCTAATTGGCTATAGTAATTTTCACACCATAAAGCAACATTTCTTATTGGTTATATTCCATATCTCACAAGTCCAGTGTTTTGATAAAACATCACAGTGGTTCCCAGGTGAATCTCAAGAGTTCTGTGAGAAACTTTCAAGAGTTCTTGTGTGAAAGTCTGGGGAGTTGCTGTATGAACTCCTGGAGTGATTTCTTCTTTACCACTCAGCAGCAGCTGTGTCTTTGTTTATTCTTTGCTGGTAGCTGCTTAAATCTCACAGAGTCCATACAGTCTGGATTGCTCACAAGGCCTTTTTCTGTAAGAAATCCCTCTACACATGTTATGTGGTGAAAGCAGCATAGTCTGTGATACTGATAGTTGGCTTCCAGTGCAGTAAAAATAGACACTAAAGGCATCAGAAAACATATGACATTTAATGGAAACATGCCATCAAGGGAAAGCATTCATAGTCTCAATTCCAAACTCTATCAGAATGTATAATGCTGAATAAAAAAAGCAGTATACACAACTTTTTATATATCATACTTCTAGCTGTAGCAGAGAAAAAAAAGTCTAGTAACTTTTGAAGAATTCCAAAGTTTTAGTCCATTTTCTTCCTCTCATCTTCCCTCTCTTCCCATGAATAAAAGAAGGAAGTTGCTTGTCAATGAACACTAGACTCATCAACATAAGAATGACTGGATAATAGGAAAAATGAAGAAATTATATCATTAATGCTCATTTAAGATAGGTTTCTGAGGTGTCATCAGTAAATGCTACTAGTAGCAGACAAAATGACTTGGGTATTTGTAAACAATGTAAAGTCATTTATTCTTATTTAATTCCCTGGCTGATGTGCAAGATGATGTTTTTCTTATGTTTTATCCCTTCTTGTGTTTCAGTTGAGTGTTATATTTTCTTTCTCTCTTTCATCTTGAAGGACAGTGAAAAAGTACTAGTATTCAGCCATAGCTCTATATTTATTTATACAGATATGTATACATGCATACATGTATGTATATCTATGATATCAATTATAGTAAATTTTGCGTGCTGTGCTATGCTAAACATAATTAGTTGTTTGTGTATCTGTACATATTAATCAGCAAAAATGTTCTTAAAAAACTATAAAGGCTCTACAAATTAAAATTTTCCGGAGGCCAACAGGACAAGTGCTCAGCAGTACAATGAACATGGATTGTCACAGCGAGCAATTAACCTCTCTCCATTGTTGGTGGTCTGGAGGCTATATTTCCATGCTGCCAAGATCCTTTCATAGAAATTTCTTGCAGTTACTGCTTCACCATATGCTAGGGCAATTGAGCATATGATACCTGCTAGCTTTTCAGATGCTATCACATGGCTAATAAAATTTTATTGCAAAAAAAGACTTGCAATATAAAAGCAGGTGTTTATATTATATCTACATGTTTTCTTCCTGTTAAAAAAAAAATTCAGAGGAATTTAAGAATTTTGATTAAACCTTTATATGTTAAAATTAAAAGAATAAAATAAATTACTAAAAACTGTCATATAATGGGTTAAAAATAATGCACAGTTTTCGCTCCCTAACAAATTAGGATCAAATTAGTTTAGCACATTTTAAGGAAACTTTCAAAAGGTGAACAGTGACTAAAATAACCAATTGTCGAAATGCTGAAAAAAATTGTGTAATATAACAAAAAAAAAAATTTCCTTTTTTTTTTTACCAGTGAACATTTACTTTATTTTTTTCTTAATTGTCCTTTGCTAATTATTTTGTTATCTCTTGAAACAATACTTAGATTTAACAGAGAAAAAACACTGAAAATAAATGAAGAAAAGCCTTCTCCTCTATGAAATCACAACAAGCTTCAGCAAAACTATTTTTTGCTGTGGTGGGTTCTATTAAATTTTCGATATTGTTCTTAGAACAGGTTGTATAAAATAATCACAGTAGGAGACATTAAGTTTAATAAATATGAAGGCAATTTTCTATTCATACTGAAATATTGATGATTTATTAGTAGCTCAAACAAAACTGGCAAGAGAGGTAGTCTCATACAGCCACTCACTCACTCTCCACCCCTTGGTGGATGGGGAGGAGAATTAGAAAAAAGTAAACTTCAAGTTAATATGAGAGTATAGTGATAATATTCTACTAATAATAATAGTTATGAAAAGAAGAAAGAGAGAGAGAGGAAGAAAACATAAGAAAAAAGTGATCTAAAACACAACTGCTCACCACCTGCTGACCAATATCCAGCCTGTTCCTGAACAGGGATAGGCCCCTTTCAGCCGATTCCCCTCAATCTGTAGACTGAGCACAACCCTCTATGATATGGAATATCCCCTCAGCTAGTTTGGGCCAACTGTCCTGGCTATGCTTCCTTGAGTGTCTTGAGCACCTACTCACTATCAAAGAACGAGACACTGAAAAGTCCTTGACTTAGCGTAAACACTACTGAGCAACAACTAAAACAACATTGTGTTATCAACATTAGTCTCATTCTAAATCCAAAACAACACTGTACAAGCCACTACGAAGGAAATTAACTCTGCCCTACCTAAAACCAGGGCAAACCTTTAGTTGAAATCCTCAATTAACACCACAGTTTGCAAATTTGATTTAATCTTAAACATTAGGAAATGTTTTTAACGTATGCTTTTATTTTCTACTTGCAAAATAATGCACTAAATCTAGAAAACAAATTTTTCATTGCCAAATGAATGAATTTTATCAAGGTAGAATTATTCTTTAAGGTCATTCTTACCTTTTTGACTAAGAGGAATGAATGAAATAGCAACATTAACTCTTCAGTCTAAAAGGCAACACTGGAGTTCCCTTTCTATGACCCCACTTCTTCACAGCAAGAGGATTCATTGATGTGGAAAAACAGAATATAAAATATTAAATACAAGAAAATTTTTGTTACTTTCCTAACTCTGAAGACTCCAACCCATGAAAAAATGAGAGCTCTTTTCTACATTAACCCACCTATTTCCTACATTTCCTACATTCCATACATTAATTAATCTATTTCCTCTAAATGCAAACTTAAATCATAGCTAGGATATCATTATATATGAAATTTTAAATATATTATTAAAAAAGTTGCTCAACCGTTATAGTAGTTTCCATCTTAACTCTGAAAAACCTGCTCAGCAATCACTTTTTTCCCTTTGCTCACATTCCCAAGCATACCCCACTAACACTCAGCCACCACATTCACTTTTCTCTATAACAGTTTTTGGGGGAAAAAAAACCAAACCAAAACTGTTCTAGTTCAGCAGCCGGGGCCAGTTTATCACTCTGTGTGGGTGTGACCAAAGCTGTGTATTCTCCACCCTATATGTCATTTCTCATAAACTGTTAACAAGAGATCATTCACAGCAGCTGCCCAGGGCACACCTGAACCCTCAGGCTGAAAGCTGGGTGTTAAAGAAGCCTGTGAGATAGGAGCTGTGATAACTCCCCACCAGGGACTCATTAGCACCTTCACACCCAGCCTGAGGGGGGTGTCTGCTAATGGGTAAGCAACAATTCCAAAAATACCCCATGACTCACAGTTAGATCATCCATTGTGGAACTCCCTTCCCTGGGGGAGGTACTGGCCATTCCCACCTGAACCTGAGGGTATATAATTCTGGGGTTTGGAGACTTCTGGACCTACTTGTTGGATCCAGAGGAGGACGAGAGTCTCAACAGGACTGTGACCATCATCTGCACCAATAGGTTTTTTTCCTTCCTTTTACTTTGGGCTCAGGAGAACCACGTGGGTCCCAGCACAGAGGCCAATGAACAACATTCTGTTTGTGCCCCGGGGTGCTGGGTTATACTTCTGAGTTTTGTGGGTTAGAACCAATTTCTCTTTGTGTCATTGCATTTATTGTAATATTTTTGTTAAATTGTAACTCTGATTTATAATCTTCTTTGTGTTGAGTTCATTTCTCCTACCAGTTTACCTTTAAATCAGCACACAAACAAAACCCATGAATCACTGGACACAAGTCATTGCAGTATTAGGAGTCTATTGAAATTAGGGCCTTGAGTGGTGTTAATATAGTCAGTGAAGACTTAAACAGTTGAGCTGGAAAGCTATTTGTGTGAACAAAGTGTAGGTGCTTACTTTAGCACCTACTTTAGACACTTCAGCAATGGGCTATATGGACTGTGTCTGAGTACTGGGGGCAGCCAGCTTGATTGCTCCAAAAGCAAGATCAATTGCGTACATTTACACTGTGACTACTCTGTGCCCATGGCCATGGAGCAAAGCAAGAAGAAACCTAGTTGACTATTTAGAAATAGCTACAACACAACTCAGCTGGAATAAGGATTTTTGTTCTCGCCAGTGCTTCGGACTGAAATCCATATTACGTCTTATGAAAGACAAGAAATTTAATTAAAGTGCAAACAGAATTATGAGGTTATAGAAGACCAATTACATGGATAATTCCCCATTATTTAAACATATTTGTATTTCTGCATATTGCATTGTCAAAATGCATATTTGACTATGCTCTGTAATGAATATATTTATCTGTAAACCTTTTCCTTCCTCTTTCTTTCCCAATGCTGAATATCTGATATTTTAAGCCTTGTGGGGACTTTCTTTTATTCACAGAACTCCGTAGTATGATTGCCATTGTTTAACAAATATCTCATGCTTTTAATTATGAGAGAAATTCTTTTTGCTTCTGGAGGTTTATTGGTTTTTGGCTTCATAGTTTAAATTATTAGCTTTACCTCATTAACCCTGCAGCGAGTAAGAATTGTGATTTATTGTTAGTATCAAATGATGTGCTGTCAGTATCCTTCCCTAGTCTTATTTATAGAAAATATAAATAATTAAATCACGTATAAATACTGAGATTTTAAAATACTACAGTTACACCAAAAGAAGCTTAATTATCTCAAATCAGAATAAATAAAAATTACATCCAGAAAAGTTTTTATTGCTTCTACTTAATTGTAAGACATATAATATGAAAAATATTATTTGCAAATTTAAAATACGATCTCATAGTTGCATTTTTTTTTTTTTTTTAAAGTATAATTATCATGTGGAAGAAAACTAGGACATGAGCTGGAAAGATCAGTAGCAAGTAACTCATGTTTTTGAACATTTACATTGGACGTACATTTGTGATCCTAAAATAAATTTGGTTAGTTCTTGCTTTACTATGTATTTAAGTGTAGTCCAATCTGAACAGAGAGTTCCCATTAGAATTCATGCAAATACATATCTTCTTTGGTGAATTATGTCTTCACTAGGCACTTTCTTAATTTCCATGATTATATAGTCCAAATGTAAAACCTGAAGCCAAGGAGGGAAGGAACACTGAATTAAACTCAAGCTCTGATAAAACACACCAGAAATACAAAGGACTCTGCCATTGCAAAAACTTAGCAACACTTTTTCTATTTGGATTTTTAAGAAAGGAAAATGAACTTTGTCTTCCTGCTTTTGTTTCAAGCAGTATCTTGCATTACACCCTCCTAAAAAAAAAAAAAAAGGTGGAGGGGTGGAGAATAAAAGTTATAGTTTCTTTCACAGACAGATGCTCTTTAAAAACAATTATAAAGGAAACCATTTAGTTTTGAAATATTTTTCCACATTTTTTAAAATTTATTTTCTACTAAGTAATCTTAGGACATTTTTTCCCATTCTTATACTTTTTATGTATTTTATGAAAAAAACACCCAACCCACAACCGAGATGCTCTTTCAGATACACAGAGGAAAATGAAAAGTCCATGATAGTCGGCAGCCAAATAAAAATTATTTTATTGTGTTCTAAATGCATATGGCATTTGCTTATACTTCTCTTCTTGTGGTTAACATTAATTCAGTTTCATAACATCAAGAGTGGGGTCCGTGTGTATCAGCAGTCTCTTCCAACTGAATGAATAATATTCTATTATATTTTTTCATAGTATTGGGATATACTAAGGGTCCCTTAAGTAAAACTGAAGCATTTGGGATATAGCTTCATATGATGTATGATAATTGATGATTTTTGTACTGTCCATTTTTATTGGCTTTTGTAGCTCGTTTTGTTGGGATTTTGTTTTTGTTTTTTGTTGGTTTTTTTTTGGTGGGGGGAGGGGGCTTTGTTTGTTTGGGGGAATTGAGAGTTCTTTTATGTTCTTTAAAATGTCAATTTATTTTTTAATTTTGTCATATTTAAAGAGCTTAATCCAGAAAGTACAAAATATCACCCTACGTCCATCTCCCACTCTGACCAAAAAAAAAAAAGTTTTGGTCAAAGGCAAAAGAAACCCATCATGTCCTTTGATTTGTGCAAGTTGTCAGTCTCTTTTAGATGTTAAATTAACTATAATTTCTATCACAAAGAAAAATTTTAGAATACAAAATTCTGATGCAGCTTATATATATTTTTAATGCATTGATCTGTTTCTGATTATCTTAATCTGCTTTAAATTAAACTCTACGTATACCCAGCAATAACTATCAACTACTAATTCAAAGACAACAACATGTCAGAATGATAGATATTAAAATCACCAGCCATTAAAATTCGGAGGAAATACCCATCTATTTAACACATATTGTAAGCTTTATTATTATCAAAGAGCATGATTCATTCACTATTACAATAACTATTACAATGAGTGCACTGCTTGTGATTAAAAATGACAGACAGAGCAGCATGTATCATTGGATATTGACTTTGTGTGATTCCAGCATAGATGCGTAGAGGATTTCAGAATTGTCTATTAATAATAAAACATTTCTTTCTCCCATGGTAGAAAGTAGAAGACAGGGAAGGTTAACGCGACATTGCCAATTGTGAAACATGGAAGTCTGCTGAAATAAAGTACAACATGATACCTGGATTAAATAAAAACTCCTGATTTAGAAACCATGTACAAGGGGTGAGGGGAGTGATGATTACAGACTATTTTTTACTGAATAAGTCTCTGCGTGGCATGTTTGTTATTCACAACAGAAATACATTTAAAAAAAAAGAAAAAGAAAAAACCCTGGATTTTGAACCATTAGTAGAGAGCTTAAAAAGGTATGAAACAGTGAAGGATATTTTGAAATGCACCCTGTGACTCCTTACTAGAAAATAGGTCTATTTGTAAGTCTTTATATATTTATTTAGACTTCTATAAGAATACCCTTTCTTTTAGGAAGGGTAAAAATGCCCCTACCCTTAATCTGAAGTATTACAAGAGTCTCCAGTGTATGTTCTATCAACAGAATGGTAATGTTTAGGTAGCTCTTGGCAAGAGAGGAAATATATGTCAAGAAAATGTTATTACTTCTGATTCTACTGCAATCAGTAGGTCTGTATTTACTTTCAGTTTGGTAGCTATTGGATCAAGTGTTTGCACTATTTATTGATTCACATAGAATGTTTATATGAAAGTTTTAGCAAAATTGTTTCTTATGTCCATAGTATTTTGAAGAATTTTTTCAGATTGTTATATAAAACAAATAGATGTACTGGGGCTAGTGGATTCAGAATGAATTTGCCTACAGATGGCTTGATGACTTGTGCTTCTGAAGTAAGCACATCAGTAAACTTTCAGAATAAAAGTCCTATTGGATGACTGCACAAGCTGAAGTATAGGGAACAAATGGAAAATAAAATTTCAGCCTGCTGTAAGTAATATTGGTTAGATGTTGCCTATAGAGCACAGAACACACTCTAGATACCGAAGATAAAGCCAGATGTACAACTGTTGTATTTTACATTACTATTAATATACCCAAGCATCTAATGGTGTAAATTACTTTCAGACATTTTTGTTGACTATACTCTAGTTACTCTAATTTGGTTAGTTAAATGGTCTGGATTAGAGGAAACAAATCAAAGACATCTGACCTATAAACAGTTTCAACCAAGACTCAGTCATGCCTTCTGCATGTCCAGGCTTTGTAGACACACATCCAACCCCCTGCTTTATTAGTGCTTTATACGTCTGTTGAGAACGTTTGCTTTCTTCAAGAGTTATGGTAGTGCTCAAATGCTTTTTTTTTTCTTTGGCTGCTTTTGAAATAATTTCTGCTTATATGTTTTCACAGAAACAGCAGATATCTATTTTGTATCCAGATACAGTTAAAGTGCAAAATTAAATTCATATGGGAGAACTTATTTTTTTAGTAAAGGTTTTGGAGTTTTAGGTGTGAAAACATTTCGTATATCTGTTTTACATGGAATGAACAGAGAGATAAAATAGTATCATTTTCTAAAGATTTTTTTTTTATCCTAAGCAACTCTATGTTCTTATTCAGAGTTATACTAAACTATTGCTTTATCATCCACTTAAAGCTTAAGGCATTATTTTGTGAAGAATTAAGTGAGGAAGTAGCTAGATTTAAGCAAACCTATATCAGTCAATTAATCTACTGTCTTTGTTGTCTTTAGAAGATCACATATTTTAAATCTGTGATATTTTCCTTCATTTGTCTGAGATTGTATATCAAAATGAAATTAATCTGCAAACATTCAATTTAGACTGATAGACAATTGAAGAAGAGAAGAAAAAGTCTCTACATTTTAAAAATTATAAATCATAACATCCCTCCTTATCTGCTAACAGCAGTAATGAAACAGCAAGTCAAAAAATAGGAACTATCTCAGCCAAATAGAAAACATTTTACATACTTAATTTTCCTTCCTCCTTACTTGAGAACTTAACCAGTAGTAATAAATTTGCACTAATTTTCATGTTTTCTTATACATAGGATATCAGGTAATGAATTTCCTTCTCACTGTTAACAGGGCAGACAACTCTTGATATTACATAGCAACACAGTAAACTCTTGGGCACAAACAGCAAAAATATTTTGTAAATAATGTAGTTTCCTATCTAGAAACAAGTGATGGTATTTGTTTGAAAGGTTTTAGTTCTTTTCTTACTAAACTCAGAGAAAAACCAATGTAAATAATACAGATGTTATTATGTATATACACTATCACATAGAAACATCATAAATACTATATTAAACACTTTTGTATTTGCTAGGGATTTATCTTCTGTTTTTCAAGATCTAGAGTAATGACAACAAAGGAGAGAGTGCTTTGATACCTTCTGTGTTTTAACTTGATTGCGGACTAGTGTCTGTTGGTTGTTTATGTGGTACAAACTGTGACTTCTATTTTAAAATTCCTACTTGCATGCTAAAAAAATAAGGATGTTGAGTTTGGGCTCCTACAGTGGCTATTAAATATAACAGAATGCAAAGTATGACAATATTTTCTGAAATTAGACTAGAAAAATCAAGGAGCATAACTGAAACAAAGACGCTAGTCACTTGAATTTCTAAAGTAATATATTTTACAGGGTCTTTAAGCATAATATTGCCTAATGATTTTGCTTTTCCTCAGGAGTTCTACTGAAAGTAGCTGCAAAACTTTTAAATACTGTTTCCCTCACTTTCTTTTTTTAAAAATTTCTTACCATTTAATGGCCTTCAAACCTCTTATGTGGCAGAGCTGAAAATGACAAGTTTCTCTAAGGGTAATGCTAATTCAATATGATAGCACTATCCAAAAGCAAACGAGGCTGACATAGTGATTATCATCTAAGAGATCAGAGGGTCAGCCTGTTGACAGACTTGTTCCAGCAAACAAGAAAGGGAATAGCATGAAAATCCTCCAAACCTGCTATAATCATCAGCTTGAGGAGCAAAAAGGAATAAAAAGGGGCTGGACACAGAAGCATCAGTAATTTGTACTGTCAGTGTGGAGCAGAGTTGTCAAGAAAACTTGGCATTAATCACATCCAGAAATAGCCTGGGCCATTGTCTCCATAGCTGTAATTCTGGCAGCAGGCAGCATAACCTTAGGCAAATCTGCCTCCTTTGCTTCTTGGAGGAAAGTCTTGAAAGATAGCCAGCCATGACTGAGTCAGGCAGACAAATGTGAAGAAGATTCCAATCTACTGCAGATTGTCAGTGTGTAGCTTGAGTTGCTACTTCCAAATCTCAACAAAACGGTTTGCAGAAATGTAATGTTTACACACGGATGCTAAGGGAATTGTTGAGTGGCCAGAAAAAAACTCCCTAAAAATAAATACTCGTTTCTAGGTATTCAACAGAAAACTGTTATTTAGTTCCCATTCATTGATTAACTGCATTATTATTAGTAACTGTATGATCTCACATGCTGAATGATAGGTGCAGTAAAAATGCAGTGGTATTAAATGTGATTATGTTATTCCATAGCTACAAATCAAAGGCAAGTTTATTAGGAAGAATTATGGCACTCTATCTTTCCAGCATTTTTGTTTACAATATTAGTTCTTAAAACAAATGTTTTTGCCAGGAAAGCAGAAAGAAAACACTGTAGGAATTTTTTGTCTTGAAAGCGATGTCTTCAGCATCTTGACATTTTCCAGATATTATCAATGATTCTTGTGATCACAGCTCCATATACCACACTAAGCAACAACCAGTAGTAAGAAGTTTGTGAAGACTTTGATAATTTTGTCAATATGCACATTGATCAGTATGTGGTAGACTACATGTGAGATTTCTAACTTATCACCTGTTATGTCGATATACCCATATCATGCCAAGAAGCTTTGATGTAGTCTTAATTTCAAAGATTATAATAGCCCTAGAAGTCTATAATTTGAATACTCCTTGAAAGGCATCTAAACCTTGCTGTTAATATAAATTTTATGAACATTTAATTGATCTTCAAAGGAAACTTATTTACCAAGGAAAAGATGCTTATCACATTGTTATTGATGCACTGTGGATTAAGATCAAGGTCTAGGCCCTATTCTAGTTATTTAAAGGTAAAGATAGAACAACAATGGATTATATTGAATCTTGATATCCATGCAGGAAATAGAGATTAAAAACTGAGATACTGGAAAACAGTATTAGTATGTAGATATGTAATTTTTTGTGTGAGTGAATTTTATGCATATTTTTAATGAAATTTTACTACTAATTTAAAAAAAAAAAAGGTTTTTGTTTTTGTTTTTTTTTTTTTTTTTAGAATAAGCTTGCATTCATATGATACGTAATATAAGACTTTGTTTTTTTTCCTTTTGGGTTAGCTAGTGAAACTGATTATCTCTATTTGTTGGGAAAGCATGAGCTCTAGAAGCATTTTAATTCTATCATAAAGCAGCACAAACTAAAAGTTTAAAATAAGAATACAGTGAACAGAAAAATACCTGGCTAGAAAGTGCTGTGAAATTTTAAAATGCCCTACCAAAGAGAAAGAAAAAGGCTGAAACAGCCCAACAGGGAAAAAGATGTTTGTCTCATTCTCTAATACCAAGGGAAGAGTGGAAAAAAAACCCAGATCTGTTTGGGACTAGATTTGACAAGGACAGTGAAAGGACCCTAAAAATGTAATGCTGCTATGTACACTTTTTTTACTCTCAGTCTGTTACTTCTTGTACCTGTTACATCTTTCACCATCCCTCTGAGCATTCATGCACATATGTTTTCCCTTTCTCTTTTATCCTAATGCTTCAAAAATTTCAAACAGAGTATAATCAGGGACTTGAAAATCTGTTATGCATGCAAATGCAGCAATGTTGTGATTCTGTTGCTAATAGTGGTAGCACTTTTCTGAGCTCTCTATGGAGCAACTCTTTCACAAGTTCAACTTGTAACTATCTAGCAAGCTTACTGTTATATGCCATCTCAGGAATTTTTAGCTATTCCTCATAGTTACTGTACATGTGACATAATTTTACTGAATTCTGAATTTTTACTGATTCAGAGTACCATCTGAAAAGGTTTTTAAGGAGATGTTTAGACATAGAAAGGTAAGGCATACTGCAATAAAGTGTGTATTGAGGAGAGTGAACAGATGTTTGACAACTTCCATTGCACCTGAAAAGACTTTCTATTACTGTACTGTTTAGTTTCATTAAATGGATTAAAGGGAGCATAAAAATAAGCTGCATTCCATGAGACATTGAAACCTTGTGTCCACCTACAAGACAGAGCAGTGGACTTATATTGGAGCTCGTGAGCAGAAACAAATGTGTTAGCATTAAAAACTAGGCTTTCAAATGCCAAACACATCTCCAGAAAATAACCGAGATTTTGCAGGCAGTGAGAAGAGAACTGTAGTGTTTTTATTGTGAAGAAATGAAAAAAATGAAGTCAACAGGAAAAAAACTCCATGTATAAAGCTCAGAAAGCATAATTCATCACTGTTCTCAGGAGTTAGTAATAATAGTCATGGACAGCTTAGTATATCCTCAGAACTAAGATGATTCCAGCAGTATCAGAGATCCTCACAATCCCTTTAGAGAAAGAGCATGAGAACTTCATAGATGCCAGTGCCTCTCTGTACACCCACCAAACTGCTTATGTTGGAAGACTCTAAGACCGTGACAACTTGCAGAACAGATGTGCTACAGAGCTCTGTTATTCATTTTGTTTGCCTTCTAAATCCAGAGAAACCTAACTCTTTGTATCAACTTTGTTAGTCAGATTCTTATGGCCTGAATCTCATGGATTTCAGTTTCCATCTTGTTCTGTCAGACCTTCTCATTGATTCTGTGTGTTTTGCTGAATTCTCTTCAGCCTCTCAGGACTTGCACACTACATTCTTTTGTAGCTCAGGTCATCAAGTACAATACCTTTTCCCTGGTATTTTTTCTCATACTGCTCAATGAAAACATGTTCCAGAAAGACAACACTTTTGCAGTCTTTAAGGAAATGCATTTCACAGTACTTCCCTGGTATTTTTCAGTCTATAGATGAATTGCTCATTTTAAAAGAAATATACATTTATTTCTTATTTGAGTTTGCCTAGTTTTATCTTTCAGCCATTGGTCCTTGCTATGCCCTAATCTGCCAAAATAAAGAGTTCTCTATCTGTTATTAAAGTGATTACAAACTGCAATGAAATCACCTTTCACTCTTCTTCATAAACTAAATGTACTGCGCATTCATGAATAGAAAAAGACGTAATCCTAGGGTAGATATTCAAGCTGCAATATTTCAAATTTAATGTTGCCAGCAATCTAAAACTGCTTCCTCTAATGGGAAGTGTTAAACTGCCTTATCAGTTCTACTTAGAATTTTACAAATGGCAAAGTGCAATTGATGTCCTCTAGAAATCACTTTTCCATACATCATCACAAGTGAATTAGTTTAATACTGAACTTGAACACTGGGAATTTAATTTCCTGACTTTCATGTATTTAATTTCCAAAACAGTACAGTTGCTCATATACTAATTTTGTATATGCCTTTTCATCCAAGCACCAAAGAATAAATTGTATAACAAAAAAAAAGAAACAAAAACCTATGAATGCTGGAGTAGCAATATATATCTATTGTGTCCATCTGAAGGGTTAATATTAAAATGACGTGAAGGCTACAATTCTTATCAAAGACCCAGAGATACTACCTACACTGTTTCTGTAACAGAGGTAACAATATTTGAGGTGTATTCAAATAACTTGGAGTGATAAAAATAAGGCGTTTTGCAGAGATGTTTGCCAACATTGCATAAATAATGGTAGGGAAGTAACGGATTACTACTGCAGCATGTCAGGTGAATGCTTTGCAGTATTTCTGAAGGTAAATCAGAAATGTTTTGGGCCTCTGTTTTTATGCCTCCAAACCTGCATTTCCTACCAGAAAGAAGATATTAGCATTTAATTTTATTCCTTGTTCTGCAATTATTTATGCATGTATTCCACTCCTTTACTTTATAACAGTAAATGTGCTCAAAGGATATTCTCATAGGTGAGCATTACAAAAAATAAAACCCCAGTGTATTCTTTGTCTTGACATTAAGTCATCATTAAGTAATGAAGCTGAATGTTATTTCCACATTATTTTGTTCTGTTTTCCTTTATTTTCTTTGTTTTCAGTTGTTGTGCTCGCACTTATGCAAGAATCCAATCCTTAATAATCTAATTTATAATTACAAAATATGACTCTTGCACAACTGCTACATCCAATAGAGGTTTTTGAAGCAAAGGAGACAAAACCTATTGAGAAAGAAAACAGGTTTTGTTACATTTATTAGCCACGGAAGGAATGAGTTGATTGAGCAGATCTTAGAAACGTTTAAAATTATACCTAGAGGCAGAGAGCTGGCCGCTTGCATACTGTGGCTAATTCATTTGGCTAATTTTAAATTTCTGCAATGCTCTGGGAAGAACAGGTCTTTCAGAATGGTCTTGCAGTTATTTAATTGTGACAGGCAGATTCCAACTGACTTGCAATGGGAACTGATTATGGTATTTCTCAGTGAATGTTGATATGGCTTAATCCCAGCCAGCAAGTAAGCCCCACACCATCACGCACTCACTCATTCAGTCTCCACTCCATCCTTGTGACATGGTGGAAAGAACTGGAAAGGTAAAAGTGAGAAAATCCATGAGTTGAGATAAAGACAGTTTAATGGGTAAAGTAAAAGACACACACACAACCAAAGCAAAACAAGGAATTCATTCAACACTTCCCATGGGCGGTCAGGTGTTCAGCCATCCCCAGGACAGCACAGATCCACCACATCTGTTTACTTGGGAAGACAAATGCCATGCCTCTGAATATCCCCCTCTTCCTTCTTCTTCCCCCAGCTTTATACACTGAACAAGATACCATGTGGTATGGAGTGTGCTGTGGGTGAGTTGGGGTCAGCTGTCTCTGTCTTTGTCCTCCCAAAACTCCTTGTGCACCCCCAACCTCCTTATTTGTAGGGTGGGGTGGGAAGCAGAAAAGATCTTGACTCTAAGTACTGCTCAGCAACAACAAAAAACATTGTTTTGTTATCAATATTAGCCTCATCCTAGATCCTATCTGTTACTAGGAACAAGTTAACCCTATCCCAGCAGAAACCAGGACAGACATGGATATAATTTTATAACAGCAGTACAAACAGCACTCGTTTCAAAGCTTCAAGTCCTTAGTCTTTGGTGCAAAATCAAGTAGTTGTAAATACTGCTAGTTTTGAAGGTGGTATTTCAAACTATAATGTCAGCAGGACAGGTCTTTATGATTCTCATTTGTATATTGTCAATGCTTAATCCTATTAAGTCATAAACAGGTATTTTTCATGTGACTGACAATTAGCAAGCACAGGTTAGAGTTTACAGTTGTGCTTCTTATTAAAAAAAAATAGTCACTTAGGAGTGACTATCCTAAGAGAATTACCCTGCCCAGTATCTTTGGATTATATTTAGTAAATAAGTCCATCCATTTTTCCTGGTCTGCTGTAAGCATTTGTTTTATTTGGCTGCACATATTACCTTTCATGATACAGGGCGTTTTGCAATACCCATTAGCTGGTTTAAAATATAGTGCATTTTTAGTTCATTGTGTCTTGTTCTGGTTTGTTGCTTTAGTGAAACTGGTATTTCTTAAAAGGGCTGGGAAAGAAAGCTTCCTTGCACTGCCTGGCTTATGGATTTCTTTTGCTGTCATCGATGCAGGAGGCAGCAGGTTATAAAGTTTTGCTCTGGCTTGTGCCCTCCAATTGATATGATTCTATTGGGTTTAAAATTCCATTCTGTCAAGCCTTGTAATGCTTGTTGCTGCCAGACAGTACCTTGTGTTGAGCTTAGATAAGATATATTGTAGCTTCATTTTGTTATACTACTGAAAGTATTATTTTTTTTCCAAAAACAATTGATTTGTATTAACACTCTAAAAGTGAAATCCTATTGAAATCAATATGAATTCCAATTTCATTGAGACCTAAGAATTTTACCTTGTATATTGATATGTTCAGTGATATTTCTTTTCTGCTATGTAGCTGTGAAATTATGTACTGGGAAGTCTGTTTATACATGATTGTCTACATAATTTGCATAGCTAATCCTCTATGCAAAGTGCGTATAGGTGGCTGGTGCTTCATGTTGAAGTGCAGTAGGTCTACTATTTGAGGGTTAATTTATGTGAGTCATGATTTATATTATGCTTGTATTACCTTTTCTTTTAACTGGTATATACAGGACTCAAGTTTGAGGGAGAAAATAAGCCAGCCACTTGCATAACCACTTTTCTGAATCAGATAGTGGAAATATAACACCTAAATTCCAATTCTCTTAACTTTATTAGCAGAATAGGGAGAAGAATCTGTTCATCTAGTCAGGTAACTGTTAGATGCAGAGAGCTTTTGTGGGTTTTTTGTGGAAAAGATAGAAAAAGTATATTATATATCAGATCTATTTTCTCTTTCTTGATCAAAGAAATGTTGGTCTCCCTAAAGGTACAATGGGTAGAGAATACTTGAGGGAATAATTCAGTTGATAAAAATCCTTTATTAATGGAAGGACTGTTGCTCATGTTCTACTTTTAAATGTCAGAGCAAGTGTTAAGAGCTCTAAACCCTCTCATTTTAGATGGAAAGTCTTCCAGTTTTTGTGATAAAAATCCTAGAATTTAATGACCATGAGGAAAGTTCACATGTACTAATGGCATAGCTTCTGCTATTCCTCATAGGCATATCCAAAAGACAGATATAATAGAAAACTTCTTAAATGTTCAGTCTCCAAGACCTTTGGAGATGAGAAGAGGACAGCATGGCATCTCAAATCAGATGGTGACACTAATTCTTCATGTTCCTGTTCTTGTGACTGCTTAGTAAAATTCTTTGTACTGGGTTTGTGTAGAAACCATTTCCCATAGTTTTAAAAACTATAAAAACAATTTTCTTTATTTTGTACTGCTGGCAATCCCATGGTATTGAATTTCATCCTCTATTTGAAAAACAAAACAAAAATAACCAAACCCAAACCCCAAAACCATAAAATAAAACCACTTGCTTTTTTGCATTTGTTTCAACTGAAATGAATATTAGAATGCAAACCATATGCAGCTGAATATTCCAATTCAGAGTTTGAAGTAATATCGACTAATGAAAAGCAAATTATTCTATCTAGGCTATAAAATAATGCAGGACAAACCAAGTTCAAGGATATTATATGCATATAAAATTATATAGACCTATAAATATATAGATATGTACATACAAGTGCAGAACATGAGAGTTTTAGACTGTCAAACTGCATTAAGCAGTCTCTCTCTGCTGAATAATTTATAAATCCAAGACATAGCAGACAGACTCAGTCACAGAAACCAGAAAAAAAACTAACCAGAATGAGGTGGTGATCTTCTGCCTAACATTATATGCAGCCACAAGACAACACTTTTCCATGAGTTGTTGACTGATTTGAAGAGCTTTAGTTCTCTAGGTAAATTAGGAATACCACAATCACACAGATGATGTCATTTCAGTATCCACAGCCTCTTCAGAGCTCTTTTTATATTGCATAAGGTTTTGTGAAGTCATTGAATTAGATTGTACAAATGAAATATAAGACCTTTAAGACCTTTGCCTTGCAGCAGGTTTTAGTGTTACTAGGGCTGTGGCTGCATTTCTCTCCCTTGAAATTCAATAGTCAAACATAAAAAAGGAAAGGAGAAAGGAAAAGATTTTTAAGCTGCATAATTTGGTGATATCAGGTTTATTATAAAAGAAGGATTTCTTACAGAAATAAAGAACATACACTAGAAAGATCCATCTTGCAACTGCCTGGACATCAATGGACAGGAAATGGGTGTAATCAAATAATTCTAAAATAAGCTACTGAGCAATTTCTTTGAGTTGTTGGTTTGTCATATCATTTTTTAGAAGTTTAAATTTGTTAAAGGATATTATACAAGGAAGATAATTAGCATTTTGGTGTGTTAATGAACACTTTTATTGTTGTTTTGATCTTTTTTAGTAGATACTCATAAATAAAACATTCTTTCCCTCTTCTCTGCTCCTGCAAGAATATTTTTTAGGCAAAGATAAGATAATTTATTGTCTTAATAAAAGTTCTTCGTGGTTATTACCATGTACTTCATGGTAATGAGCTCATGGACTGTTAATAGAGCTGGACAGTCTCAGCCAAGCATTTGCTAAAGAGTGTCTAAAGCAGAGGATATTGTGCTGTCTGCTACACCAGGAAGAGACTTAAAAGTCTTTATTTGTTTGGGTTTTTTTTTTCTTTTCTTATTCAGCAATTTATAATGCAGCATACTTTCAAAATATTTACTGTGCTCACTTGCAAAATTAATGGCAATGAAAGAGAAAGTGGGATTCGGGCCTGACTCAATTCTCATCTCCTCCATTCCATACTATCAATGCAATATTCATTCTTCACAGTGGGTACGGACATAAAGCACTGTATGCAGTTGTAATAGCCCAGCAGTGACTTTGCTTGCAATGATGAGTTTGGCACCTATGAGATACTGTGCTTGCTGAAATGAACTGGGGCAAGTTCTTACTGCTTAAGAAAATCTATTCTCTTCTGTCTTGGATTGAGCTGGCAAAACGCCAAATGCCCAAGTAGAGAGAAAAAGGGAAGAAGGGGGAGAGGGGAAAAAAACCCCTCTAAACCAGGTTTATGCTGAAACTAAGTACATTATTTATACAGAAAAGAGAAAATTAAGAGAAAACTACAATATAACACACACTTACACAAGTTATATATATATAACAA
>JAWWEV010000083.1:95515306-95558818 GCA_035583235.1 Hafferia zeledoni
ATATTATTGGCTAGAAGAAGTCAGCTGTTAGCTAGCTCAGCCCAGCTCAAGTCAGCTGACAATTCCAGACCTAGTCTCAACTTTAAAACATAAATTCAGGCCTACTCTGTTAACCCATAACATCTTTCAATCACTTATATTCTCATGTGAAGGAAAAGCTCAGTCTCCATATTTACATTAATGCTGTATCAATCTTTAACTAGTCTGTCATGATAGTACAACTGAAGGAAGGAAGATTTTTGCATACTACCTCCCTATTTTACCTAATAGTCTATTATGAAGACATAATGGCTCTGAAATACCAGTATTCCTTTTAAAATAGGCTGGAAAAGAGAAGTCTGAATAACAAGCAAAAAGGAACTCTTAAGATATTCATTGCTTTGCAGCGGGTATTGAGAATCATGGTCCACTTCACCACATTTGGATTTTTGTTGCAATATGGCTTTATTTACTTTTCCACCACCATGACTACCATGACAGAGTACCACTATATCATGTTTTAGATTTATGAAAAGCTGCATATTTGTCCATAATAAAGGTATTGTATTAAACCCTCCCCCACTTCTCTGATTTTTTTTTTTGTTGGAATGGTAGCAGTCTAGTGAGAGAAATCTGAACATATAAATCTGAAGCTATATGAAAACCTCTGCCTTACATTATTCCTTCAGGAAAAAAGAAACCCAGCTATATTTATAATCCATGAAGATCAAATACACTTCCTCCAAAACTAGAAATCCAGCCATAGCAGAGAGCAACAAAACCCCCCCAAATAAACAAACAAAAAGTGTACTAGATTAAGAGATGAGATGAATAATGAGAAAAGAAGAAGCTGAAGACATGAAAAAATTTCTTGTAATAGTTTCAGTGCTTATATCTGATACACGGAAGAAAGGTGGATAGAGCACTGTAGTGTAACTAAGTTGTTTTACAGCTGTCTTTGCTGTTGTTTCATCACTATTCTTCATGTTAGTTTTCAATGCCATTTGTCACTGGCCAATCATAAGTAGTAAACTAGGGTAGTTTAAAAGTATAGAGGAAAGAAGGTTTCTAATCAGGGCAGAGTACTATTTTGCAGGGATGGTAGTAGCAGTAACAATTTAGACTACAACTTGTCTGTACTATAAATTTTTGGTTGCTCTTACAATGCCATACAGGCCTCTACACCAGTCAGTTTTGTTAATAACGTATACATTAATTGTTGTTAATAAAAATGAGAAATTGATAGATTATATCACGGAAACAGGAAAAAATTAATTCGAGCAACAAGTAACCAAGATTGTTTACTTACTTACTTATTAGGAAAAAGTGTATTTTTCCAGCCTCAGTAAAACTTAGCTACAATTAACCTAAATTTTCAACATTTTTTTCTCTCAGATTTAGCATAGGTTAAAATCAGCAATAAAAATACTATTTTAGATCAATCAGCAACTGAAATATCTTGTGAAATCAATTAGAGGTGTTCAATAATAAATACTGATTTAATAATCTTTTGGATGTCTCAAAGTTTCAAACAGAGCAGAAGAAAATGAGACTGTTGATGGCTTTTGATGGTTTCTTTTTTAAGGATGTATTGAACAATTTATGTAGCTAAATGATAACTAATGGAATTTTCTGTATGTTGTGAATTTCTGTGGAAGGAACTTTTGATATACCTTTGATATAATTTTGATATCAGTGTAACAATCTTTGTAAGAACAATATAGGTTATGTATTTATGAGTCCAGCTGCTAAAACACCTTTTATTTGTGAGTGAATGGGACTTTTAACTTGCCTAGAAAATTTCTGTAGAGGGTTATTCTAGGGTATTCTACTTTTCAGAATTATCTAGTTCAATCTTGAACTGAAAATTACATAAGAATCTTTAAGCATGAGAATCTTGACATGGGCCAAGAAGGGAAAATCCAAGAACTCAAAAAACTGTTTATGCACCTACTTCAAGAGTTTCCGTTATTGAACAACTCACTTTTTCAGAAGGAAATATAAAAAATTGTAATTATAAAAAAAAGGTTTTTCCTTGCACTTGGATTGGAGTGAAATAAATTAATGAAGCATGGCAGAAATGTATCTGAAATTAAGTTCACTAACAAGTCCAGTAATAAGCAGATTCACTTGGTGGATTTGATGGCTGGCAGACAGGAATTTTATTTTAAGTCCTGAGTACCTTTTTTCTCTATTGTTTTATAAATCTTATATTGTTCCTTCAGTGCTCCAGGTATGCATATTGCAGAGTGAGATCCAACTTGGCAGCAAGTCCCAGTTTAAAGTGAAATGTCTGGAAGTACAAAGGTTACAACCGCTAATAACAATAGAAAGTTTACTCCCAAGTGCAAGATCATTAAAAAACCAAATTTGTGCCATAGATGATTGCTTTTTCTGGGAAATTATTTGTCTAAGGTACAGTACTTTCTTGTATTTAACAGTCTATTATCCTGTAAGAATTGAAAAATTTTTAAGATTTTCACACTGCCTTTAACTGTGAGAGCCTTTGTAGAATTCTTTTAACCATAAAGATGAACAGATGTATTTGATACATTTATTGAGCCTAAATATCTCTACTTCCAGCATGCTTATTGCAATAAATAATTTGAAATCTGTAAATTCCTTACTGAACAGTTCAGAAAAGTTGAAGGTGGAAAACATGAAACAGAATTCCCCAGTCTCTGATCAATTAAACATTATCCAGAATGGCCTTGCAGTACTAGCCAGCTCCCACAGGACTTCTGAGTGATTCCTATCGAGGCCCATGGATTATATGTTTCCCTAGTTTACCTTTGCCTTTCCTGAACTGAACCTTTCCCACAAGGGTATGTCCTCCTTCCAGCCTGTCCCCCTGGTCTCAGGGGCCTCATTTGCTTGTTATTCCTGGTTAGGTGACCTACAGGGGACACCCACTATAATGTCATGTAGTACATTTACATGTACTCTTTTTAATCCTAATGTTTTGTTAGGAAACTCTGTAACTAAATGTCCTTCTAAAATAAATCAAATACTATTCAGGTTTTTGGTTTGTTTGTTGATTTTTTTTTTGTTTTGTTTTTTCCTCAATGTAGTTCATATATCTCAAGGAATCTGATTGATATGCTTGGTTTAGTAGAAAAATACAATGATAAAATTTGAGAAAGTTGAATTCCTATACTTTCCCAATATTATTTAGATAGTATTTTTACTATGAGAGAGAAAGATTCATTCTCTCTGATTATTATCTGAGCTTTTATAAATACAGGTAGGCTCAGCCTGCAGTATAGGATAGCTTTTTCATACAGATATATGTGCAATAAATGCAACGCCTCTGTAAAGCATGTACTGACTTTATTCATATATTTTTAAAGAAATTGAATTAACGTGGATGTATTTAGATGTCTGATATTAATAGCAGATCTGACTTGAAATCTTATCTGAGAGCTACCAAATAGCCTTCCAAGTTAATCTCTGGACTATGGATTTTCGGATTAAAATGTATGTAACTCATTGGTGTATTAGTCTAAAAGTATATGTCTCTGCTGCAGCTATTTCCAGATTATTTCCATTCAACCTCTGAGTCTTCTGTCTCTCTGCAGTGTTGAATTTCAGTTAGGTCTGCAAATCTAATTTCTGAAACAGTGTATGTGGCTTTCAAATGAAATAACTTAATCTGCTCATACTCAGTCTTAAGTGTACTATTTGACAAAAAGCTTTTCATTTTTCTGTTTCAGTGTAGTGGTGCCAGTGGTCATGGAGGGAGTGGAATAAAACAGAAGGTAATTATTATTTCTTTGGCTGCAGTTGTAGGGAGGGGGGATAAAGTAAAGCTATTAATCTCACTGAGATGGACTAGAGTCAAAAGCCTGTACATCAGTAGTTTTCTATGATTAGAGAATATTCCTGATACCTCTTGCACACGTGTAGTAATTCTTAGCACTCCACTCCTGTAGTGTAGACACAGTCTGCTTTTAGGAACTGCTAAATGGAACTGATTAAGACAAATCAAACCAAAGCAAGCTGAGTTTGGATTTATGGCTATTCTGTCAGAATGCATGGACATACCATGTCCAAAGTAATTGGCTGGCTTTATAACAAATATACACTCTCCCTCATGGTACTTCCCTGTAAAGGAATAAAATTATCCCAGTTTTTACTTTCTCAGTCAGCAGGGCTCTGGAGAAATCATTGCAGTAACACTACTGAAAATCAGAAGTATCGAAGATACACAGTCAGCCAGCTTTTTTTTTTTTTTTTTATATACACTGTGCTGCTTCTTTTCTCCAAGCCTTCACTGAACCAGAACTGAGTCTGTTACGTCTACAGGATACTTCCTTGTTCCCATCCACAGAACCACTTTGTATGCTGATTCCGTTTGCAACATTCAGGTTTCCATCAATGGGAGTTGTGCAGGTGGATAGTGAGAGCAGAATAATCAAGAGGCCTTTAACGCAGATCAGAGTAAAAAATGCAATTACCTCCTGAGTTAATTAAACTTTTGCACCTGCAGGCTCAGGGGTATTTTTGTAGGAAGAAAAATGCCAAGACTTTGGTTATCCAATTTTTTAATGTCAAGAAGTTTCAAACCTGGGTGACTTGAATGGATCTAAGATTATATTCCACAATTTTATTTGTCATACAGCTTTGGCCCTGGAGCAGTTCACTGGCTGGTAAGAAGTCAAATTAATATCCTACATGTGCTAGTCTCTCCATAAACTGAAACAAAGTGAGGAGCATCTCCAGAGGGTGATTCAGGTCTTAGAACTTTTTAGGTCTCCATTGATTCAAAGTAATTCTTAACATGGTAAATTCAGCCTAAAAATATGTTTCAATATAATACTGAGGAACCATCATGAATCACAGTTATTTCTCAGTGTGAGGAAATATACTGTCCTATGTAAAATGGAGGGACTGTATGGAAGGTTTGTGGTATAGTTTGACTGTTTCGATTGTATTTCTCCCAATGAAGAGAAAGCTAAAATATCCTGAAAAGCATAATGGTAATTAATGAATTATTTTAAATTAATATGTAATGACACTATGTAAAACAATGTGTATTGATCTCTTTATGGTGAGATATTAACACAAGGCATAAAATTCAACATTTCAGAATTCATAAATGAAAAATTAAAGATTAAATTATGCTTTAAGGAATCAGATATATTTTCCTTTAAAATATTCTTTTCCACTTTCAAATTTGGAAATTTATAAAAAACATAATTTTCAGTAAATAAGTATTTATAGCGGCAAATATGTTAATTAATGCTTTCATATTATCTCTGTTTGTTTTCACCTCATTAGCTGCCAGCACACTCCTTTGCTGCTCAAGGGGAAAGAGAATCATGACCAAATGAAATGAAGGCTGTAGCAATTCCATAATTGAGTGTTTGTGATCACATATAGATATATTTTTTCTGCCTTGATTTACTTGCTTTCCTTTAAAGTATTACAGATAAACAAAAACACCTTCCTTTTCAATTAATGGCTGTTGAAATTGATCTTTATTTAAATTCTAAAATGAATCCTTGGCATTAGTTTCAGGCTCCATAGATATATTTTCATTTACTGAGCAGAATGCAAAATTAATGTAATTCCAGTCCCGTGGAATTTACTGCATGTGGTCTGAGCTCACAGATATATCCCACAAAGAGAATGTCGTTGTATGGATTGCTATGAATCCATTATAAGAATTCCAATTAAAATCCAGTGGCATTTCAGATTTCTTTCTAGGTTTTATTCTAGGCATCTGACCAAGAAGACTAATGGTTCGAATTCTATTCGTAAATATAATTCTAATTTAGAAGATCTGTTTATAATTAAGAGATGGACTTAGGATAAAATGAAACCTACTCAAAGATATGCTGACTTATGTCTCAGATACTGAAAGAGACAGAAGGTTCTTGAATTGTTTAAAGAAAGTTAAGAAACAGCTGCTGTGCTATGAGAGTAGATTGGGGGGTAAATCTGCAGTACATATAGCAAAAAAAAAAAAAAATCAGTAGGAATAGAGATACTAAGAGGGTTATTCAATTTGGCTAATAGGGGAAAGGTTCTGAAAAAATGTTAACTAATGTAACTGAAATGCAAGCTTTGAATCCATGAAAAATAAAAGGACTAAACTCTTTATTCCACATTTCTACATGAACTGACATGGATTCCATGTTTTGTAAATTGATGAATCAAGAGTAATAACAGACGGAAGTACAGAAAATACCCTGAAAGTAAGACAGATACTGACTTATTAGGAAAAAACCCCTAACAAACAAACCAAAACTGGGCAGATGAATAATTAAAATAATTAAGTTAATTGAAGGTGAAATAAAATATAATATGGTTTAGTGCAAAATAATTTTACTTGATTAATGCGCTATACTTCTTTGACAATATAATTGATTGTTCTTAGATAAGCAAGAAAAGATGTTCCAATGAGACAGGAAAATACTCATGGCCTATAATAGTCACAGATAAAATTTGTCTATAATAGTCACAGATAAAATTTAAGTTGCAAGATTCCGTGTACTTTCACCTGTTTCTTCCTGAAATAGTAAACTAAATAAGGTCAGAAAGTGCTATTAAGATTCTCAGCGTAAGGAAGAATCTATCATAAAAAAGCAGCTGATGAGTAAAGTTTGGCTTGCTCTGCATGACAGAACAAAAAGAGAAAACAACTATGATTGCTCTCTGTAAATGCATATGAAAGCTAAATTGCAGGAAGGAAGAAATGTTTAAACTAATGGATAAAGTCATGATAAGAATAAGTACATATGTACCATCTTGTACTTATTTAAGACAGAGATAAAGAAATGCATGACTAGTGTGGTATAGTGGAAGCTGTCCCTGCTCACGGCAGAGAGATTGTAACTAAATGATTTTTAAGGTTACTTGCAACTCAAACAATTCTATACTGCTGTGATTCTATGGCAAAGGCAAAAATGCCAAGAACACCTCACCAAAAAAAAAAAAAAAAAAAAAAGGGTGAGATTTGTGCTACCTTTGATCTGTGTAGGAGCTAAAATCTTTTCAGTTTTACGATTGTTGTGTTTTTATATACTATAAAATAAAACTTCATCTTTAAGTCAAATTTGTTTCCAGAGGAATTTCTACAGCTTTTAAGTACTTCTTTGAATAAACTAGTCTAGAATACAATGCTATCAAACCTGTATGGTGCATTACGTTATTTTCCTTAGGTGATTGATGTCTGTAACATGCTATGCAGTTATAAAGCTGAACACAATAACAACCCTACATTTTCATTATGTTTTTTTTTAATTATATATATATAAAAAAATATAAAATATAAAGCTATTTCAGTGTTCATGGCTTACAACCTTGACAAATATGAACACCTTATTACTTGTCCTAAAATCATGCTGTTCTTTCAGGCAATTGTGCAAAAAGACAAATCTACTGTTCTTTAAGCCATCTTCCAAAAACGTAGGTATTAAAAGCAAAATGGGAAAGAGAGATTAAAAACAAAATAGGAAAGCAAGATATGTTTCATAGTCACATATACTCCACCTTGTGTGTTGTTTTGAAAAATGAAGGAGATAATAAAACTTCTGTCACAGAATCACAAAATGGTTGAGGTTTGAAGGGATTTCTGAAGTCAGCTTGCCCAATCTCCCTGCTCAAGCAGGGATGCCTAGACATGATTGCCCAGGACCGCGTTCAGATAGCTTTTTAATATCTTCAAGTTTGGAAAGTACACAACCACTCTGGGGAACTTTTGCCAGTGCACAGTTACCCTGACATTAAAAATTTTTTTCTGGATGTTTAGAGGAAACCTCCCATGTTTCAGTATTTGCCTATTGCCTGATGTCCTCTCTCTGGACACCAATGAAAAGAGATGATTCCATCTTCTGTATTTCCTCACTTCAGGAATTTACAAGATCACAGAATCATAGAATCAGCTACGTTGGAAGAGACCTCTGAGATCATCAAGTCCAACCCTTTAACCAACCCCACTTTGATTACTAGATCATGGCACTAAGTGCCATGTCCAGTCTCATCTAAAAAACCTCTAGGGATGGTGAATCCACCACCTCTCTGGATAGGCCATTCCAATGCCTGACCACTCTCTCTGTAAATAATTTCTTTCTGATATCCAACCTAAACCTTCCCTGGCAGAGCTTAAACCAATGCTCACTTGTTCTAATGTTGGTTGCCTGAGAGAGGAGACCAACATCCACCTGGCTACAACATCCTTTCAGGTAGTTGCATAGAGTGATAAAGTCTCCCCTGAGCCTCTTCTTTTCCAGGCTAAACAGCCCCAGCTCCCTCAGCCTTTCCTCATAGGACTTGTGCTCAACTCCCTTCACCAGCCTCGTCACTCTTCTCTGGACCTGCTCCAGCACCTCAATATCTTTCTTGAACTGATCCTCTCTTCTCCACACAGAACAGTACCAGCTCTCTGAGCCTTCCCTCCTAGGAGAGAGATGCTCCCATTCCTTCATCATCCTACTGGCACTTTGTTGGACTCTCTCCATTATATCCATGTCTCTCATGATCTGGGGAGCATCAAAACCTGACGCAGGACTACAGAAGTTCTCTCACCAGTACTGAATAGAGAGGAAGGATCACCTCTCTTGACCTGCTGACAATGTTTTGTCTAATACAGGCCAGGATAGTATTAGCCTTTTTTCCCTCAAGGGCACATTTCTGGCTCATGTTCAGCTTGGCGTCCATCAGGGCCCCCAGGTCCTTTTCTGCAAAGTTGCTTTCCATTTTGGTGCATCCCAGCATGCACTGGTGTCTGGTGCTGTGCCTCCTCAGTTGCAGGACCTTGCACTTCCTCTTTCTGAATTGCATGGGGTGCCTGTCAGATCATTTCTTCAGCATGTCAAGGGCCCTCTGGATGGCAGCAAAATCCTCTGCCATATCAGCCACTTCTGCCAGTTTTGTGCCATCTGCAAACTTGCTGAGGTGCACTCTGCCCAATCACTCCAATCATTAACAAAGATATGGACTCAGTATTGACTGCTAGAGTGTACCATCAGATACTGGCCCTAGGCCAGTATCACTACTCTCTATGCCTGATCATTCAGACAGTTTTCAATCCACCTCACTGCGTTCTCATTCAACCCATAGATCATCAGCTTCTCTATGAAGATCTTATGGAAACAGGGGGAACTTCAGTCAAATGGAAGTTTATTGGATGAGCCTGATTAAACAAGGTTATGATTAGGTACATTTGCAGAATGTTGTGTGAATGAACGAGACTTACAAAGTTTCCATTTCTCTCTATTTGAGGTATATTTTTTAACTGAATAATGTTTTTAAAATATTTCAGCTAGTTTGAACTATGATTGCATAAAACATGGAAATATATTCACCTGGGACTACAGAGCACATGTTGAACCTTGTCTTAGTCACATAGATGCAGTTAAGGAAGCTGGGAATTAATCCCCTAGGCATGTTAATATGCCTTTTTGACAACTGTTATTAACTCTAACAAGATATTTAAATTGCAGATATTCTGCTGACTGAATATTCAAAAGGTGCTTGACAGCCAACCACTAGTGTCCCAGATGTGTTCTCATGTTGCAAGTGTATCTTGTGACTTTAGTTTTTGGTTTAGATAGTCTATTCTATTTTTAGGGCCTTGGTGTTACATATTGCAGAATCAAAGAATAGTTAGGATTGGAAGGGACCTCTGAACTCAATAGGGCTGAGTAGAAGGGGAGTATCACCTTCTTCAGCCTGCTGGCCACATTGTTCTCTGTGCACCCCAGGATCCCATTGGCCCTCCCAGCAACCAGGGCACACTGCTGGCTCATGATCAACTTGTCACCCAACAAGACTCCAAGATCCTTCTCTACAGAGCTGGTCTCTAATAGGTCAGTCCCCAACCTGTACTGATACTTGGGGCTATTTCTCCCCAGGTACAGTATCCTACACTTGCCCTTGTTGAACCTGATTAGGTTTCTCCTGTCCCAACTCTCCAGCCTATCAAGGTCCCACTGAATGGCAGAACAGCCTTCAGGAGTATCAGCCACTACCCCAGTTTCATAGCATCATCAAACTTGCTGAGGGTACATTCTATCCCTTCATCCAAGTCACTGATAAACAAGTTGAATCAGACTGGACCCAGTACTGATGCCACTGACTACAGACCTCCAACTGGATTCTAAGCCTCTGATTCTGACCCTCTGAGCTCTGCCATTTGGGCAGTTCTTCATCTACCTCACTGTCCATTCGTCAAACACACATTTCCTGAGCTTACATATGAAGATGTTATGGAGGACAGTGTCAAAAACCTTGCTGAAGTCAAGGTAGACAACATCCCCTGCTCTCCTCTCATTGACCCATCCCAGTATCCATCATAAAAGGCTATGACATTGGCCAAGGATGATTTCCCCTTGGTAAATCCATGCTGACTACTCCTGAGGAACTTTTCTTCTACATGCCTGATGATGACCTCCAGAAGGATCTGTTCCATCACCTTTTCAGGGATGGAGATGAGACTGACTGGAGAGTAGTTCTCTAGGTCCTCCTTCTCACCCTTTGTGAAGATGGGAGTAACATTGGCCTTCCTGCAGTCTTCAGGCATCTCTCCTGTTCTCCATGATTTTACAAAAGTGATGGAAAGTAGCTTAGCAAAAACATCTTTCAGTTCCCTCAGGACCTGTAGATGCATCCCATCAGGGTCCAAGAATTTATGGGCGTTAAGTCTGCCGAGCCAATGTCTATCCAAATCCTCTATGACCAAGGGCAAGTCTTTCTTTCTGCAGCCTTCTTCTCTTACCTCCAAAGTCTGGAATTTCTGAGGGCTGACCTCAGAAGTAAAGATTGAGGTAAAGAAGGCATTGAATAATTCCCCCTTTTCTGTGTTTTCCATTATCAGGACACACATCTGATTCAGCAGTGGCCCCACATTTTCCCCAATCTTCTTTTTGCTTCTGATGTATTTGTAGAAGCCCTTTTGTTGTTCTTGATATCTGTTGCCAGACTCAATTCCAAGGGGTCTTGGCCTTCCTCGTCACAAGTCTGCATACTCTGAAGATGTTCCTATAGTCCTCCCATGTGGCCTGTCCCTCTTTCCACATCTCATAAATTTCTTTCTTTTGTTTGAGATTTACTAGAAGTTCCCTGCTCATTCATGCAGGTCTCCTGCCCCCTTTACCTGATTTCTTTACCATAGGGATAGACTGGTCTTTGAGCTTGGAGGAAGTGATACTTGAATATTTACCAGCTCTCTTGGACCCTCTTTCCTTCTAGAGCCCTAACCCATGGGATTCCTCTAAATAGGTATTTGAAGTGGCTGAAATTAGCTCTCCAGAAATTCAGGGTTCTAGTTCTGCCTACAGTTTTACTTCTCCCACTCAGGGTCGTGTTCCACCATTCCATGGCCACTACAGACAAGGCTGCCCCCAACCTTCCTGTCTTCAACCAGTCCTTCCTTTCTTGTTGGTACAAGGTCCAGCAACACATCTCTTATTGGCTACTCTATCACTTGCATCAAAAAGTTATCCTCAATGATCTGCAGGAACTTCCTGGACTGTCTTTGCTGAGCCATGTTGTTCCTCCAATAAATATCACAGTGGCTGAAGTCTCCCAGGAGTACAAGGGCCTGTGACCATGAAGGTATTTCCAGCTGCCCATAGAAAGGCTTATCAACTTCCTCCTCTTGATCAGATGACCTGTAGTAAACACACAACAGCATCACCAATATTAGCCTGTCCCTTAATTCTTACCCATAGGTTCTCAACTCATATGTCTGTCCCTGGGTAGAGCCTGATACATTCCATTTGCTCTCTCACATAAAGAGCAGTTTCACCACCTCAACTCTCTGACTTGCCCTAAGTACATAGCTATCCATGACAATATTCCAGTCATGTGAGCTACCATATCATGTCTCTGTAATTGCAATGAGACTGCACATAGATTTTTAGTTCTTCTTTTTTATTGCCTATGCTGCATGCATGTGTAATTTTTAGAGCAACCTTTTGTTTTCCTCATCCTGAATTCAACACTTGTATCAGGGAAAACCTTGTCACTAGTTATCTTTTTTGTATATTTGAGTTGAATGCCAACTCAGCATAGAACCCTTTGGGACTCTATTGGTATAATATTTTGAGCATTTATACACTATTCTTAAATGTATATTGTTGTTTTCTTACTTCTTGGTTTGTAATCCACAAGCTAGCCTTCCTAGGTTTTAAGAATCCTTGATAGGAAACCTTATTATAAGCTATTTAAAAACATAAATACACTTGGATCTACCTTTAGCTCCCTAAGCAAATACTCATGTCCAAGACTGTTGGGGGAGAATTATGTCTTAATATGCCCATATAGACACTTCCCCACTAGACAGTATGTCATATGTCTAGTTTTTTTATTCTTGTTTGTTTCCTTTTTAAATGTATTTTTGCCTAATTGGCCTGACACCGATATCTTGGGTGCATAATGTAACTCCTGGGGATGCTCCTCTGCAGGACCAGGAGCAGGATTTGATGATCCTTCTGGGTCCCTTCCAACTCAGCATATTCTGGGACTCAGATTCTATAATTCTGTGATACTGAACTCTTACCCCAGAATTTGTGGCTGTTTGAATTCCTCTCTTTCCAATCACTGTTAAAACTCATACTACCTCTAATTTTTACAGTAGCAATTAATTTTAATCATAGTTGAGCAATAATCTCTATTTAAATTTGTAGTTTGGAAAATTTGAAATTTAAACTTGTTCAGAATTCGTTGCCAAAAAGTGGTTGTTTTTTTCTTTGTTTTGTTTGTTTTGCCTTTTGAAGAGGTTGAGGGGGTCTCAGCTGGTTACCTTTCTATAGTGCTACCTACTTAAATAGTCTCTGATGCTTAAAAAAACAGTCAGGTTTTCTGAATCTTGCTAGACAGTTATCCTGTTTTCTCTTCTCATAGGAATTGAATCTGTCAGGTCTCTGCTAAGTTTGATAGGTCACCCTTTTCAGGAACTTATGCAGATAAATCATATAAGTGAAAACAAATGCCTGGTAGTTATGTGTGTATGTCTATAATTAGAGAAGAGTTAATGAGTTTGCAGCCTGTCATGTCCCTTGGTAATTTGTTCATCCTAAGTGAAGAGAACAAGAGAGAATTGAGGGAGACAAGAGGAAAGGCTGCAACTCTTTTGGGGCTTCAGTGATGATTTACTGATTATGTAGTCAGAGGTCTCCACTACAGCACTGGAACAATAAAGACAATATGAAAGAAATACATGGGCTTAATATTCACTCTACTATTTAAATGATTTTAATTAGGACCTAACACTGAAGTCTACCTCTATAGTTTGTTTTTTTTTAATTTCATGTTGGGAGGAATTCGCTTTGAAGAATAACCTTTCCATTTATTAAAAATGTAGTGGCATGTTTGTGCCTAGGTAATTATAATCCAAGATTGGCAAGTAGAGAAAAACAAAGAAAACAACAACAAACAAACAAACAAAAAAATTAGACATGGTAAAGAACTTTTTGCAAGTACAATGATATAGAGGTGATGCAAAAGGAGGATAGCTACTGCCTTTATTTTTTTCTTAAAACAGATATGTCACTTTATTATTTTTTTGACCTCTCCTCCATTTTGAATCCTAAGGAGAGGTGTCTTACTTGGGTTTCTGTAATATTTAGCGAATTTTGTTTGTGTCTCAGCCAGAGACTGACTTTTCATTTAAAATTTTCTTTCATATTTATTTCTGTGTCTTGATACGGATAATTATAGTGCAAGATATGAAATACTATTTATAAAATATTATTAACCACAATTATGTTTGTCACTGGAAGAATATATTTCCATTTTTTATTGTGGAAATATTATAAATAATTACTCTTACATCATACAAGTTACATGACTATTGTGTGTAGTCTCACACACCTTGCTTAAGTTAATTTAACCAATGAAATTAAAAAAAAAAAAAGGAATGGTGCAAACAGTAAATCTTCCCTAACATAAAAATGTAGCTCAACCTTGATGCTGTTGCCTATACTAAGAGTACGCTCTTAGTAACGGTTTGTAATGCTCTAATAATTAGAATTATATTTCACACATATTTTTACTTATTTAAAAAAAAAAAACTATGCACAAAATGTGGTGGGTTTTTTTATGTTGATAATTTGTTTGCAAATACCATATGGTTTATAAATTTTTCTTGATAGCTGAAGTACCAGGCTACCATGTGAAATACACAGGAAAGAGTTCTGTCACATGACCTGCCATAAAAGGACTTCCTGTCTTTGAGAATCCTAAAACAGACCTATATGTAATTCTTCTACACTCACTTTTTTTCCTGTCTTTAGCTAAATTTTAAGATAAAATAACCCCCAAGATTTCTGTCTTCAAAATAATTTTGAAACCAGTGATATTAATCTTTTTCTGGTTGGTTTTTGTTTGTTTGGAGTTTGTTTGTTTGGGTTTTTTTTCTGTAGCAAAAATTAAAATGTAATCTTGGAGACCATATGTGCTATTATGAAAGCTCTATGTAGATTATGGGAGTACCAACTGATGAGGTAGATGACTAGCGAAGGTATCTTTTATGAGATAACACAATAGCCTACAGTACAATCACTTTATAAGCAGGAGGAAGGGTGAGTTTTTTATTCTACAGAAAGAATATATGAAGATAAGTTTCCTAATAAAATAGTAAGAGTAAATGTGGAAGCACTGAAAAATGTATGCTTTAACAGAGGTTTGAAGTAGACATGGGGTCAAATAATATATAGTGGGGCCTTCCCCCACTATCTGACTTTAATTTTCCTCAATATTATTATGAGGTTATAAAGGGATTAAGCAAAAGTTAAGAGAAAATATATTTGTTGCTAGAATCTTTGAGAGGGAGTACATTTTAAATGAGATAAAATCACCTTGGAAATATTAAACCCTTTCTTTTTCTTTCCACTTTGTTTTGTTTTGTTTTTCAAGGACTAATAATGAAAGCAATGTTTTTAAGTTGTACGGAAGGGAATAGCATTGAAGCCTGATTTGAAGGAACTGCAAGTTATAAAAAAGGATGAAGCTGGTTAGCATATCTATAGACATTCTCAGGACACAGAGCTGTGTCATAGACTGATCTATAATCAATGTGATAGTGCAGGGAAACTGAGAAATTCAATGGTGAGAGGGCAGGGAAACTGAGAAATTCCACTTACTCTGAGGGAACCAGGATCAGTTTCTGACATTCAGGCTGATTTATGCTGTGGTATGGATTTTTTCCTGATGAAAATTGGAACTAACAGAGAATCAGGCTTTTCTGCACTCCTACCTACCCTTTCCTCTCATTAAATGAAAAAGCATTACAAGAGGTAACATTTTTTGAAAGACAAGAACTGGGTTCAATTTAGGGCTCTGTTCAATAGAAAATGTGTCCCAGTTGTCAGTCCTTGAAATGTCCTACTAGCTATGGCCACAGAGTTCTTGTGTACGTCCAGGGAATTTCCACCCTTCCTGTTTCCCAATGCTTTTCTTTAATTGTTCCCACTGGGAGACAGGCTATTCAACCCATTCTGTTTTGGCTGCACTAACTTTTTTACTTATACATTGAGCTGCATAGGTAGAGAAAGGACAGGTGCAAAAACAACAAAGCAAAGAAATTAGGAACTGTAGGGGAAGGGATAGAATATTTTCTTCAACAATTTGGGCATACCCAAGAGAATACTGCCTTTACTAGGCTTCTGTAACATGATATCTTTGTGGCAAAAAGAACAGATCTAGGGCACAGCATAATACCATGAACTGTTCTAGCTTTGCAAATAATTGCATAGTTGGTTTCTGCTAAGTATCAAATTTTCTGCATTGTTTAATTTACAAACTAATTCAACTGAAGCCTCCCCCTCAGAAGACAATTTTAATGATAATTTCATTATGACATAATGACAGGACATAGGAGCCAGAGTCAGATTTGATGTCACTCAAAATGGTAAATTAAAATTGAAATTCTGTATTTCTCCAGTTTCTAATTTAGCTGTTTACACTAGCTCTGCAAGTGAAAAGGTTCTTAAATCTGTGTTGCAATAAGTTGATTTGTGGGATCAAAGTTATATGAATTCTTTAAATCTGTTCAGCAATATGTTTGTTTCATTTCCATTAAATAAAGTATAATCATAAGCAATAATGAAATGTCTTATCTATGGAAAACTATCAGGCAGCTGTATTCTACATAGCAATACTAAAACTTCTTGTGTTTTGTTATCTTCCTTGCATTCTGATACTGAGATATTACTTATACACGCACAAGAGGATTTATCTTTCCTTTACAGACATATTAAATCTATCTATTGCTCTCTCTCTCTCTTCTGGTAGCCTGACAAATGAAAAAGTGGTGTATTGAGGAAGCGTTATGTGTTTAATATGGGGCAACATATTAAGCATGAGTATTGCCAGCCTGCAATGTGACTTCATCTTCAGATGTGTGATTAAGATTTAGCATTTTTTTTCTATCAACAATTATAAAATATTCAGAGGACTATTCATCAGTATTCCTGAATTCTCTTATTTGTATTAATTATAATAGTGGTAAAAGTGATGTCGAATTAGTTTGAATTAAGGCATGTGCTCCATTCTTCACCTCACAAATAACATTTAATTGAGCAGAGGCTATGATCTTGCTAAATTTTTAGTTGTTATAAGTATCATGAAAACTCCTATCATGTATACTGATTTTTTCAAGACATGACAAGGGCTTTTTAAGCACCTGCAAAGACAGAAGCTGATTAAATATTTGTGCAAGTAAAAAGTTGAAATAGAAAAGGAAACAAGAGTCAGTAAAACCCCTATCAAACCTCACTCTTATTTGGCGCTTGCCTAGATGCATTTTAGTTTTTCTTTTGTGTTTAATTGTTTTCAGAAGTGGTGTTGTCTTAGTTGCCCTTTTGTGGATCTAAAATTGACTCATGTCTTATCTTTTATATATGGAAATATACATTCAATGAACAAAGGAGGGGACCAGAAAAGGTGGAAACCTGAAGAACAGCAAAGAGTTGTTTTGTTGCAGGCTGGGCTAGTACAAAACACAGATGAGCAGAAGGGAGGAGCCTGCAGAGTCTTGACAATAACATAAAAAGAAACAGGCTGAGAAGAAAAGGTCATTGGAAGAGAGTATTTTAGCAACTGATTTAAGATTTAGTCCTCTCTCACATACTAAGGCTAAATAAATGCTCTCACTATCTAGTGTTTAGGAGTGATGGCCTCCTCTGTACTTGTTACCTCTCCATTACTGTGGTGTTGTGCAATAAGTTAACCTTTCTTCTTAACTGCTCCTGTAATAAGTCATGAAACTTTCTGAGCCTTTTATTGTCCAAATGGCAAGAAAATATTTGTTCTATGAATTTACAATGAAATTCTGTTGTGTCACAATTGAGGCTGTTGAAAAGACATTGAGAGGAAGATTATGTAGGCAGGGGTCATATGACCCCTACCCTGCAGTTGAGCATGTACAGGCTGTTGTCACTTATGCAATTAATAGGTGCTGTTTGCCTGCCGCCCAGGCATCACCTTATGCTACATACTGGCCCTGTGTAGTGTAACGAAGAGCTGATAAAATAGGGAAATCAGGACTGGGGATCTGAGAAACTCTCATCTTTCCACTGAGACTGTGTTGGTTCTGCAGGACACCCGCTAAGCATGGGTGCCAACCATCTGCTGCTGAATCTGGTTGCCCTGGCCTGTCTGCTCAAGTAAGCATCAACAGCTGGAAGCGACCACTGAATCAGCAACTGTTTTGTATCCTTTTAGTAAGTATTAGGTATTGCATCTCTTTATTCTCTTTTGCTAGCTAGTATTGCAATAAAAGTTGTTTGCAGTATTGTATGACTGCTGTGATTATCTTTATTCCAGACATGTATCCAAAACAAACTATTATAACCTGTCAGCCAGCCAAGGTCTACTGACCAGAAATAATTTTATGAATAATATAGTCCAGTTACAGGCCCTAGACTACACAGTAAAAAATATTTGTCTATTTTTACTAAGAAGATATTTCTATTTTTTGTTGAGTTGTTGAAAACCTGTAAATTTCTTTAGAGAATCAAGGATTTTAACAAAGTGGATTATAATATTTAACTGAAAAACATATTAGATGTGTGATCAGATGTGTTGACTACATCTATGGCTGTGCACTTTTTTCCATTCATATTAACACATTGCAATGGGAAAGAAGTTAATGGGAAAACAACAGTCAATGTTTAACACTACTTATTTCTAGAACCACAGTGCGGTAAATAGATGACTTCAGGTAGTCATTGATTCAGATAGTTATGGCCATTGATTGCTGCACTGATTATCTGTTTGTTGGGGTTTTTTTAATATACAAGTTATATGAAGACTAAGTATAAAAGGGTCATTAGTAATGTTGAAGTTTACATTTAGATGTCATAGAATGGCTTGTCAGAAGACAATCCACATATTCAGACTCGCTACAGAATTTTGAAACCACTGCATTTGAGTGAGTGCCAGACATAAGCTATCATAATATTATTTACATCAAGAAATTAATGACAGATGAGTGGTTTTTCTATGCAGCAAGGAGGGAAAAGTATGTATTGATCCTGCTAAATGTTTAGCTCATATATATTTGCCTTAGGATTAGGACAGCTTGAGAAATTAATATTCACTTATGCCCATCAACTTCTTTCCATTTGCCATTCACCCTGTGACTGTGTAGCTCAAAGTGTGAAGGAATGTTTCAGAAAAAAAAAAAAAAACAAAAAACAAAAACAAACTGGAAGAGGGAGGTGAAGGAATCTGGAAACAAGAAAGGCAAGGCATCTAAAAATAGCTTTACCTTGGGATCAGCGCAACCGAAGTCTATACCATAATTTCCTGGAAGACACATTTCCCACAGATAAAGCATTGTAGTCATTCAAATGTCAATTAAAAACCATTCTGAAGAGATGCTTAATTTGATAAAAAGGAAATAGGACTTGTCAATGATTTCTTCCAGTTATAGTATCTTACAGATTGCTATCTATTACACCTAGGGTGCTCTGTCTCTCCTTAACTACTGAAATTCATATTCTGACAACTAGATGTTTTGACAATTAATACATCTTCTAATAGAAATCACTGTAAATGCAAACTGGAACCTAGAATACTATGAAAACTTGTAAGAAGTTGCCTTTCTTCTGTAACACCTCTCTTGTGAAACAAGATTTAGAATTTCTCTAATCTTTGTCCTTCCTCTATATATGTGCCTTAATTTTCTGCTTCCTTTCTGTTTCCTGGCTGCTCACTGCTAAGGCCACTCTCTTGCATCCCGCCAGAGAGCGGCGTGGGGTCCGGGCGGGATGCAAGAAAAGCAACAGCAGCAGCAGTAGCAAGCAGTCACCAAGAGTCCGGGGCAGGCACACTTTGCAGCTAGCAGCCAGGAATAATCCAGGGCAGGCGGCCTTAGCAGCGAGCAGCCAGGAAACAGTCCGGGCAGGCAGCAGCGACGGGTTCTCCCCTACCACACACACACACCCCGCTCCTGCGTTCTGCCCAACTACAAAGGAAAAAATGTCCCCAGAAACAAAAGGGGCAACCTGGCCCCACACGAGTGATCAGCAGTCAACTACTTTCTTTGTTAACTACTGGCATGGACAGTCAATGGCAGGGGAGAGAATTTACATAATAATTCCAAACTACAACAAATAGCCATCTCATCTTTCAAACTAGACTAATTTGCCTAATCATCTGATTCACTTTCATTTAGAGTCATTGTTCTCAGTAACAATGGTGCATTTCTATTTGAGAACTGGATGCACACTTGTTTTTCTCCAAATATTTCGTTTTGATTAGCACATGTTATGACTGTCTATTTTGGCTCTTGCACTATTTTTAAAACTCTATTTTCAGACACGTTTTAATTATTTAATGCTCACCTTATTTGATTTTATTAATCTGCATTTATTTTACTGTAAGAAATATTAACAGAAAACATGTCAAACATTTAAACATTAAAGAAAACTGCCACTGAGACTGATACTATCAAGTCTGTTAATTGTGTAAGAACATAAATATAAAATAAAATTATCAATTAACACTTCAACTGAAAAAAAAATAGATAAGGCAGACAAATCAAGCAGATACAGGTAGGGAAGAAATTGGGAGAAAGGTATTGTTTTTCCAGAGTTTCACTGGTTATGATAACTCCAGGAATAATTAGAGAAGATGGAGATTTATTAACTGACCAAATAAATAGTTTCAATAGCTTATTGGATGAAGCATGAGTAATCTCCTTAAGAGATGCTTAGTCATGCTAAGTCATGCTTAAGAGTATGACACGTTAAGCAGTTGCTTGGTATTTTAAGATACACACGGAATTTATTAAATAGAAGCATCTGGAAATCCATCTAGAATTATTTCAAACCAATTAAGAAACTAATTATTTATAATAACTTACTATGTTTATTTTTTAAGTGACTGATATCTTAGAGTGGTCAAAGGTAAGGTTGGAGTCAAATTTATTTATAAAGCAATGTATTATATAATGTGTGAGCTTTGTCATAGCACATATTAGAGATAAGAGGTTCCACAATGTATGTAAGCTTTGTAGGATATACTTTTGTTTTTAAGACAGGGAGCTTTGTGAATTTTTAATAGGATTAAGAAATGGAATAAAAATAAAGAAAAAAATTAGGTTTAGTTCTATTGAATAGCTTTACTTACTGAAAGATATAATCCAGGCACTGTTCATCAAATGTTTCTCCTGAATGTATAATATTTAAAATATTTATCTGATTTATGCCACTGTGTATGTGAGTCACAATACTATATCCTACTTGAAGTCACCACTGACTTCTTTGCAAAACATCTTACGTCATTAAAATCTGGGCAAAGGATCATTCTGCTCTCAAATTTCCATATCAATTTAGGTAGCTAATCTATTTAGAAAGACTAAGAAATAATACATTTTAAATCAACAGGTATAATGGTATTAAAATATGCACTGTAATTCTCAATGTGCACCAGCATTATTGTTTTATTATGCAAATAAATTTATAACCATCTTTATTATCAGGAGATGTACTTGGAGGTTGATTTAAAAGCTGATATTAAAATGAAATATGTTCACTGAAGCATATCAAGGACTTCTAACAGGAAATTATACTATTTTAGTACCACTGGTGACAATATCTTCCTGATTTTTCCGTACTAATCCCATTAATTTTCAAACTAACAATATAAGGAAGATTTAATATGGGTTCTTGTTATGCAAGTGACATGTTGAGGAAGTTTTTATTTAAGTGGTTTCACATTCCTTATTGAGACAGGAAAAAGAAGAATACTTTTTTTTTTTCATTTGTTCAATGGAGATATTAGCCTTATATGTGTGCATTATTCTTCCGAGTTTTGAATGTATAGTGCTAGCAAGTTTGGTGTGAAGAAAAGGTCATACAAGTTTCTCCGGACCTATTGTTCACACTTGGTGAATCTTCTAATTTATACTGTGCTGTCTATAAGTCAAGGATGTCTTCTAATGTGCTAAGGACAAAGAACCTTAATTACATGGAAATACAAGATAATGGCTGATATCTGCAAGTCTTCCAGTATATGCAAACCCCTGCTGAGTAAAGAACACTATCTTTGAGAAGCAAAAATGTTGAATACAACATTGGTTTTAAAAATTAAAATATTCATCCTGTACCCTTCTAATTTTGTCAGACAAATGGTGTGTCAGTTAATAAGTGATGTACATATTTTCAAAAAATAGAATATAATTCATAATTTTGTGACTTGAGTGGATTCTTTCTTGATTTATGTGTGAAAATTATATCTTTTTAAAGTTGTAACATCTCTGCATCTAACTGTTGTATTCTCCTTTATCACTTTTCTTGCATTTAGGTTAAAAGTCCACAGACTTAGAGAGTTAAACGTAGATTAGGTAGCACAATATTTAAGTCTAATCTATATCCTTGTGGTAATTTAATCCAAAGAAGTGTAACTACTGTAATTAACCCCAATAAATAGTAGATTCTGTATTGTTTCTACCACAGTAGTCTTGGGTATCCTAATCATTTCATGGAGACAAAACACTTCAAAATCCTTATATTACAAATGTTCATAAGAATGAGCTAACTGTAATCACTTCCTGTGTTTTATGTACACATATGAATAATTCTTCAATTTTCATAGGAAAAAAGTCATTGAGAACCCAATTCCTTATTCTTTTGCCATCTACATAAATTAGGGGATTCAGAGCTAGTGGCATTTAATAACAGAAATAATGGGAATGATCTATCCATTTGTATTTATGTCAACATGAACTTTTATAAACATTTGAATATAGGCATGTTTAAGCTCACAGTTTGCCATCAAAATGACAAATACAGGGAATGATTTTCTAGAACTGATCGATTTTAAAATGGCTGATGGGAGAGTGGGGCATAAATACCAGTCCATTACTGCAGAATGAATATATTAACTCAGATTTTTCTCTTGAAGATGTGAGTTATTGTAATGCTTAAATTTATTTGCAACAGACCAACTTACTAGAAGACTTCAAAACTTAAATCACACTGGTGTACTTCAGCAAAAAGAACTGAAAAAAAAAAAAAAAAGAGCAGTGTAGAGATTTTGCATATAGTCATATATTTTAAAATATATATAATATATATATAAGCAATTATGTCAAAAGGAGAAATTAAAAACATTACAGACTGACTTCTGTAAACTAATTGCTTTTTGACTGGTATTTCATTAATGACTATATCTTTGCCCTCCTCACTAAAAAGCAATCTGTTATTGTAATTTTGCTCCATCTACTCCTATTACAACCTTCATAAAATACTGAAGGACAGTAGATAATATATGTATGTTTATGCATATCTATCTATATCTATATATTTCATTCTGAACAGGAATTGAATGCAGATATGTGAAATATTTTCTGCAATAACTGACTGCAGCACACAGGATTAAAAGCCTGTTCAGAAAGAATTGTCTCAATTAGCTGTTAGAATGTTTGTATAATCTTTAACCATGATAAGAAATATAATAACAACAAACCCCCAAACTATTTAATAAAATAATTGTTTTTCCTACTGCTTTTCTTCTGACACATAGCTTTCTTAGTATCTCCAATATAACACCATTTTGCCATCTAATAAAAAGTAATTAACAATAATCTATGTTAAATCAGTGTGTGCCATTTCTGATTGATATAGCACAACATATTTTTGTGCCCAAACTAGATATATTAGATGTGCTAATTAACTGTATGAATGACAGAATCATAGAGTCACAGAATCATAGAATATGCAGAGTTGGAAGGGATCTATTAGGATTGTTGAGTCCAATACCTGTCTCTGTGTCGGACACCCCAAAAATCACAGCATGTGCCTGAGAGCATTGTCCAAACAGGTCTTGAACTCATAGTTCTACCATATAATGCAATTACCCCAGAAGTAATGAAAAAAATTAAAATATATTAAAAAAATAAACTAACCATCACTATTTTCCCGTCAAGCAGATTGAAACATATCTTCTTTAATATTCATTCAATATTAATTAATTTAATATTAATATTGGACATTCTTACACTGAATTACCATTCATGGGGAAGGTCACTCCTGTGGCAAAGTCCAGGTCTTAAGCGTTAAAGTGCTGTTAATGTAATGTGTATGCATTTAATAGCAGCTTCAGAAGAGTACATTAATATTAATTCATCATGATATGTCAGAGGTATTGATCTAAAAACATTTTTTATTTCAACATGCAATATTAGATGAAGCTTGACATTGTGTGTTAGTAACAGTACTCATGTGAGAGGCAATTGAAGATCTAAATCACATGGAAAATAGGAAAGAATTTCATAACACCACCCAAGTTTTTTTTTTAATCATTAAACATTTTGTGCTATATAAAAGTATGTAAGGTTCAGAGGCCAATGTTTATGCTTTTCATGGACTGAAATTTTGTAAAGGAAATTTCAGGCAGCATTGAGAAAAGCACACTTTCTCCAAGCCAAGGTACTTCAACAAATAGTTTTAAACTATAAAAGCTATGAATATAATATATATTCATTATCATAACTGGTACAATGAATTCATAATGCTTTGTCATAATACTTCTATTTCCAATATTAATTCTGTTAAATATATTATCATTAATATAAAGATAAATCAGGTAGATTTTTTTTTTTGTCCCTTGCTTGCTATATTTCCTAAATACCTTAAAATAATGTTCTGCATAGCAGCTTTTATTTATAATTTTAAATTGTTCTAAGAAATCTTGAAATAAAATATTATTTGAAGAGAATAGATGATATTTTTTTCTTATGAGTTTAAAGCTGTTTTTGCAGAGAAGATTCAAGTTTTGACATTCACTGGTGCAGGAATTTTGCCAAAACAGGAGGGAGAAGAGGAATAATAGTTTTCTCAGAGGTACTTAATCTGCATATAGATAAGCTTCTTCACTTTGTGAATCATAAATATCAATCATTCATGTTCATCAGTGTCTCATACATATTCATTAGAACAAACTGTTATGCATGATTAAAGATGGTATAAAATGACAATACTGTGTTTTGTTTTTATCTCAGGTCTCTGTGTACTGAAAACTCTGCTGGCTGTTTCCATCTTATAATCTGACAACACTTTCTGCTATCTACAAAGAACCAAAACTGCTTATGAGCTTGCATGGATTTGCACTCTGCATCCAAACCACTTAGCACTTTTTAAGTAGTTGAAAAAGGGATCCTGAAGGCTTTCTATTTTCTGAGCAAAGATTTCAGCATTGTTCAAAGGCAAGTTCCAGGCTTTTATGGATTAACTAGCAATAAGTGTATTTAATGTGTTTATTTGCATGCAGGTACTGGGAGGAACGTTGCTAGATAGGGAAAATGCAAGAACACTTTCATATTTTCCTTAAAAGTGTTTTGTGACTTTGTAGCTCTCCTTATGCTTTCTGAAGTTACATTTGGGCTCACAGTCTCTGTGAAAATAGATTCAGCATGGACTGAGGAGAAAAAATCAGCTCCTCTCTTGCCTAAAAAGCAAGAGACCTACTCTACGACCTTGAATTGTCATTTTATTTCTCTAGTCAGTTTTGTAGAGTATGAAGCTTTGCTGATTTCACTAGAAGTACAGCTGGGAAAGGCAGGCCTAGAAAATACATGGAGAGGTTTGTGAAGCATTTAGAATATATATTGCCAATCTCTGATTTTGGAAGATTAAAAAGCATTTGTTTAGTTTCTTCCAAAGATCATGGTGATTTGGTTGTCAGTTGGAAAAAGTAAGCACTTCAACTTTTGGCCTGGAGGCAAATGTTTGCACAGGTTGCCTGTTCTAGATATTCTGAAACATAAAAATTTATAATCTCACTTAAATCAGAAGTGAAAAGTAGGTTTTTATTATTTCACTTGAGTGAGGAATGAAGAATGCATTGCTGATTGACTAGCATTTCTTCGACAAAAAAAAATTTCCAACTTTTTGCCATTTTAATTCCATTATAATGACCATTTTTCTTCTAAAAATGGTGACTATTTTCATAGTGAACTAATGAGACTAAAACAATGTCTTGCATCAAATTGAATTCCAGATCAGATATGACATTTTTTTAATATTCTGGCACTAAATTGAAAAAAAAAAATAATGCCTTTCTCTGTATTTCTTATCTGTGAAACTGTAACATAAATGGCAAAAATAAACATATACAAGGCTGAAAAGTACTATGTTGTTGGAGATGGGGTATATATGAACATGGACGAGTGGAGGAATGAGAGAGACAAGAAAACGGACTTCGATGTATGGAAGGTCCAGGAGGACCCTTCCCAGGCCGGACTGTGACAAGCTACCGAGAACTTCACCAGTTGTTGCCCCAGTTCTTTATTTAAAGTTGAAAATAAAAGTTCTACCCCCCTGTTGCTACGCTAGCTGCACCGGCAGGCTCAGCCTGTCAGTGTGGGGATAGCTCCCATTGGTCAGCTCTTCCCAGGGAGCTGTCCAACCCGGTTAGCTCCTGAAACTCTCCTCCCAAGTTACCACCCATACAAATCCTTGCCCTATGGTCTGTGGCGGATTTGCATGCTCCGCCCAGTCCCCTCCCAGTTTCCAGAAGGTTCTTTCCCTGAGGGCATAAAAAGCCCTCCATTTTGTTAATAAAGCAGATCAGCTCTGTGGATCCCAGGTGTTCACATCGTCTCAGTCTCTTCCTTGAGGGGCACGGGGAGGGTGAACCCAACCTGAAGCCTTGGCAGCTGCATTCCACCCGGCTCGGCAGGCAGTCCACGAACCCTCGTCGCTGGTCTGGTCCCATTCCCGAGACCAAGACTGCGACACTATGTCAAGCTGATCAAGGAGGACTGTTGTGACAATAGTCTATCTCCTGTTCGACATATAACCACATCTGTCTGGTTATATGTCTCCCAAAGTATCTTATTTAGGGCCTTGCCAGCCTTACAATTTAGAAAGCTTTTTCTGAATCTAATCTGCATTTTTTTGGCTATAATATAAAGCCATAGTTTCTTGAACCATCAGTTGAGCACATGAGGAGCAGCTTGTGATCTAGAATGAAGAGCTTTGATTCACTCTCTCTAGACTTTAGAAATTTAAGTCTTAAAACTTTCCTTAATTCTATTCCAACAGATATACAATAATTTATTTCACTTTATTCTGGACCGTCTTCAAAAGTTATACCTCAGGCTGGTCACAGTATTCCAGTAACCTCTTTGTGGAAAAAAAACACAAAACAAAACAAACAAACAAACAAAAAACCCAACCAAACAAACAAACAAAAAAAACACAAAAAAACCCCTACAAAAATTCTTCAGCTCTCATCATTTTCTAAAAGATAACAGTACATGACTTCAACCTTAACTCAGCCACTTCATCTCCCTAAGTACTCTAAGGTAAATTTTACAGAACCAATCAGGCACCAAAAATTGTATTTGGACAGTTTCTAACCCTTTTTTTCAGCCTAATCTAATTTCTTCTGTGTTAAATTAAGACATTATTTTTGTTTGCCCACATTACCATCTGTTTTTCAGATAAGGGAGACTGAAACAAAATGGAATTCAATATTTCAGCCTTTTTGGAGAAACAATCTAAGATTTGTGCGTGCATTCCCGTTGGCACAATGATATAACTTTATTTTTTCTATGCTATTTTTGAGGAAACAGCATGTTTCTAGCTGGTGTAGCTATTTTTTTCACAGTCATTTTAAAACAAATTAGAAACAAAATTTTCATTGGGTAGCAGAATTTAGAAGACATGCCACTAGCTATCTAATATTACTATTTAGGAGCTTTATTATTTCATAGGAATTAAAAAAAAAAAAATTAGCCTACTACAGCAGTTGAGTGAAACTTAAGGTAGTTTGAAACACAGTTGCATCTGAGTATTCTGTCTGGACGAGTAATTTTATTCTTCTGTCCACCAAATCTGTTTCCCTCCAGTTAAATCCAGTAAAATCTTTCTGTACAGAAATACTCAACAAGACTAATTAGTTGCTTCTTAACTTCTGCCTGGCTGCAGCAAAGTGGTTCAGAGAGCATGAAATGTTGTGTCTATAGTGAGTTCATTATGTTACTTGATAGGGTGGTCCACATCATCCATTCATATTATCAAGGCATTTCCTATTTACAGCAGTCTGCACATAGAGCTCTGTCTGCACATAAAGGAATTCCATCATTTTGAGATTCAAAGACTAGGCTCAGTCCAGAAGTGAGATGCATATCTGTGAAAAACTCTGAAATCAAGTAGGAAATATCAAAGTTATGATCCTTTAAGAAGGGGGGGGGGCTAAGGGGGTGGGAGGGTGGAGAAGATATTCATAAGAGATTTAAGAGATTCATTCCTGTGTTGTTCTCAAGACATTCAAACCCATATCTAATTTTCTCAGAAAATTTTTCAAGAGCTGTGGTATAGACTACCTTTAGGGAAGCACTACTGTAATGTTAGGTCTTTTTTAAGATTCATAGGACTAAAAGCAATATCAGTATTTTATAGCCCTGTGAATAGTTCTGTGTGGAAAAATACTTAGATTCCTATCTGTGTTCTGTGGATCTATTTCTAATTTGTTTGTTTGGGGTTTTTATCCCTGAATTACTTCAGTTAATTTGACAGGATTAATCTAGAATAATATAAAATAGTCTGGGATTAACCTCAGATTCCTTGCAGAAGCATGACCTAACTTCTAACTGGAAGCAGCAAAATTTTTACAAAAGTTTAATTAAACAACTGATGGAATAATAAAAAGTTCTGACTATATTTTTATAGAGTAATGAGTATTTAGTTCAAAGAAAAAGTAAAGGTAAAACAATGAGGGCAGTAAAAAGGTAGAGGAGATGGTGACAGAAGAAAAAAGTAGGGAGGAAAAAGAAAGACTGTTTTACTGTGGACAAATATTGGCAGAATTTGATTATGGCCACCACATTTTGTTGCGACTCAGTGTCAAGGAATCATGTGATTAAGCAGAAATCATTAATTAGGAGTGTATAATCAATTAATTAGGGGTGTATGATCCATGCAATTAATTGTATAAATACACAATTAATTGAGAAAATCATGTAGATGCAGGGTCAATTAGGTTGTAAAACTCATTAGAAGTAAAATACCCAGGTAATGGTGTGAAATTAAACAGGCAAAGTTGTAGGATTAAAAATTAGCCAAGCAAATGAAATCAATAGGTGGACAATCAACAGAAGCAGTGAATCAGCTAAGCAGGATGAAAGGTAACAGCATTATTGAAGAAGTCATCAATGAATCAATAAATTAATTCTCGAGAGAGTAATGTGATCAGTAAAGTAAGGACGAGCAGTCCAGTAGGCAGTCAACAAGGCATGAGAACAGCTACCTGGAGAAAGTTTAGTGGGTGTTCTGGGTACCATCAAAAGCCTCAGTAAGTAGATTCTAGAAATATACCTTACTGTATTTGCCACGGCAGTGTGCCACTGTGCTCTGCGTGAGGAATCATTCTTGATGTATGAGAAAAAAAAAAAAAAATCTTTGTAGAGGAAAAGCTCTAAGTAAAACCCTAGCAACAGCAATAGTTTTTTGGAAATCTAAAGGCATATAACCTACAATATTTTTTATTTTGCAATAAATACAGCTACTCAGTAGTGAAATTATAATATGGCAATTTTACTTAGTTGACTAAAAGCAATAATAAATTTCAAGGTTGTTTCAGATTTTCAATCCTTTGTATTAATAACTCAGTTTTGCTATTTCCAGTATATAAGTAGTCACCCGAACATCTTCTGTAATTATATTTATAGACAGAAAAGTCACAGTGAAATATTTTACAAAAGCTACTGTAAAGCACTGGGTCTCAAGCCACACAGTGCACTGGGTGATTTACTTTATATTTACACTCCCAATAGTTTTCCTATGTGAAACTTTTGCAGTCATAGTTCTTTGATACCTTGAATCTTACAAAAAGAAACAGCTACACTTTTTCCCAAGAGAATTTATTTTAATTTGGTGAGAAAAGAGGTGTTTTGGCAAAAGGGTTTTGCAGGAGTAATGTACAACCAAGTAGAACATCCCACAAATTACCCAGCACAAGATAACCACAGCATAAGTAAAATACGACAAATTGGTTTTAAGTTACCCTGAAGAGGAAGAAAAGGCTAAATGAAGAAAAGAGATATAAAAGTGTAAAGAAAGAAAGAGAGAAAAATAATTGCCACCAAGGTCACATGGTGGCAACCTCCAGGAGAGAAGGAAGGAAAAAGAGAGGACTTGTGCACCTCCATTTACATGGTTTGGCTACTGTGGCCATTCCCTCCAGGTGGGACCTCTGGTTCATCCAGTGGCCTCCTGGCTGAAGTGAGAGATGCCATAGCCAGTCAGATGCTCCAGCAGGGGTGGTGTGGGCAGGCTACCAGGAAGGGCTTATTGATTGACAGGTGCTCCATGTGGGCTCTTCTGCAGGCGATGCGCCTTCTGAGCTGCCATGAGGCTGTAGGTCTGACCATGTCCCCTCTCCTGGCTCACACACAGACAAGACGGTTGATCGGACACAATAGTTAAATAATCTATTGAGATACATATCCAGCCTCTCGCAGCTGCTAAGACTATGGTTACTTTTACTTGTCTACAACTATTTTAAATTTGTTTAAATATTAGTAACTTTTTACAAGACTGGTCACATCAACAAATAAATTACATATTTGAAATTAACTACTCAGCATTTTAGCTTTGTATAAACTAAATGTAAGATTTTGAAGTAAACTATGATAGACCTAAGCATTAGAGGTTGCAACTGACTGGAAACAGCTGTGTAAATGCCTTCATATACTTCTCCCAGTTAATTTAATTGCCTGACCTTCAAAAGTCCTGTCATTCTCAATCTGCTCAAAAACTGTCAGTGATACTGATTTGTGGGAAGATTTTGTAATGAGCATTAATTTCATGTTCTAATTTCTATTCTTTATTTGTACTTGAAACATAATTTTAGATTCGAATACTTTCTAAGAAGGTGAAGTACTACCATATTAAAATACCCTGTGGTTCACAAAATTACAAATCTTGGACAAAGCATTAACCAGGAATTAAATCCTGGAGCATGTGCCAAAATTTCAAGTTTAGAAATACCAAAAAATGTTATAATATTACTCAAAACATTGCACTGCCAACACATGGATTGCAGATTTATTATTAAAGATACTGCAGCATCATTTAATATATGGAAATATTGAGCTAGAACACTGAGTCTAATATTTGCCTTGCCATGACACCACAAGTACTTGGCTGCCAGAAGACTATGTGCAACCCTCCAGGTTTTGCTTAGGATCAGTACAGAACAAACATGCTCATTAAACCTCCTCAATGACTGAAGGCAGACAGTCGATTCAGTTCACAATTGTAAACAGGCAAAGAAAAATACAATGTACTTCCTGTAAAGCACAAGGGTGATGTTAGAAAAAAAACTAAGCAGGAACAGATCTAACAGGAAAATTTGATAGTTTTTCTATTTAGGAGAGTTTAATCATAAAGGGCCTTTTTGCTGAGTCTAAAATGTTTTAGTTACAATAACCCAGCATTAAACTATTCTTGTATGCAAGAAAAAAATAATCTGTGTGTCTCTTTGAGCTGCTCAGTATAGGGGAGGTCTGAATTTTGTGCCCTACAGCAGTCTACTTGGCTGATCTGTAGCCACATCTCAAAAATTAAATAAAGGAATGCTTAAGCTTCTCTGCCCATGATCTCAATGGATCATGACTCTGGCAAAATCTGTAGAAAAGTGGAGTCTTAGAAGTTAGAGTTAGAACCTTGTAAGTAATGAGCATTATTGTATTACATAATTTTACATTTTCAGAATTACAAATTAGTTTTCTAATATCAAGACAAGCATCAGTGTGTTGCATTTAAAATCTGTATTTTTCTATGCTTTTCAGAAATGTTTGTTTCATCATAATTATAATGTAATTTATTGCTTTAGATAGAAATAAATGTGTCCAGAGACACAATTGTGTAGAAAACTATCATATATATGCCTATGGAAAAATATGTGTGTGTTTGGCAATGGAAAACGTTTGAGTTATAACAAAGCTTTTCAAAAGAGCTAATAGACTTAACTATACTATTAGCTTAGCTATAAGAGCAGTTTGAAGTTTCTCAAACAGCTGCAAGGACTGAAGCTAATTTTTTGAATATTTGGGTGTCTACAGCTGATTCTAAAGACAGAATCAACTTTACTGATTTGTAGAACTTCTCAGAGGATTACAGTTGCACCAGTTGGAGTTTGGAATATGGCATTCTAAATTTTGTTCCATAATATTATTATTAAGTATAACTCACAAACAGATTGAAAATTTCTTGCAATATATTTCAGTATACACTTCTCCAAACAAGGATTGAGACATCAATAAAGAACAAAAATTAAGTAGAAAACACTTGAATTCCTCCCTAGGGTTCTCATATCACTCTCCTGTGCTGACAGAACATCTTGTACATTACATGCTACAGGAGTAATCCCTACATTTTAGCCTAAATGTAAGATGTCATTTTTCTTTCGCATTTATTAATTCCAAAGAAAATATTATAGGACAGAAAACAAACAAAAAACTCAATATCATACTTTACTTGGCATTTATAATTTGGTGTATATATATATATAACTTTACTTCTGAAGAAATAATGCTTTTGAAAGTAATTGAAGTTGTTCATAACTTTAGATCTATTCATTCTGTAGTTCCCAGTTCCTGGAATCTTCCTCCACTCAATGGTGAGGCTTAATTAGTGGTGTTCCTCAGGGGTCAATACTGTTTAGTGTCTCTAATAATGACACCTATGGTGAGAAAGATTACACTCTCTAAAAGATTTCAGGGTGATACCAAACAGCATATGGGCCAGGGATGAGGGTGAAAGAGTAATAGGGCAGGTACAGGGCTGCTGTAGAGTGACCTTGACCCTGGTGAAACCACCTCTTGAAGTTCAGCTAAGACTGATGGAAACTTCTGTATATGGCTTTAAATAACCACAGCATGTAGGCTGGGTCCTGGATGGAGACAGAGCAGCTCTACAAGACTCATAAAAACCTTTGCAGGACTTGGAAGTTCTTAACAACAAGTTGAATATCAGCAGCAGACAGAGTGCTATTCTTTCTCACTTTAGAGATCCCAATACAAGAAAAGATACTGTCAAACTAAAGTGAGTCCAGCGGAGGACCAGTATGACAACTGGGGCTGGAACCTGTATTGAACAAGGGGAGGGAGAGATAACCCAGTTATATTCATGAGGCTGGTGAAACCTGAAAGGGGAGCAGGGACTCAGAAAAAGTGGTGAAACCTACACTTTCAGAGATAATTAAGAGAACCTGAAAAATCTCCTAAACAACTTGATCAATTTGGCTTTTTTTTGTTCTGAGGTTAATCCTTCAAGGTCACCTCTAAATTATTTAATTCAATGATTCTGTATTGTCCAGGGTTTGTTTAATAAAACTTGGCTCCCACACAGAGTATAAATGAAATACTATTTTACAGAGCTATACAAATGAAAGAACAAATGGACCATTTCTGAATAAACAGCTCCTGCTAAAAAATGTAACAATTATTTGTTATGTATCAACTTTCTTGACTTCTCCCCCCCCCCCCTCCCCTATGTTTATTTGAAAGCTAATAATCTGTGCAGCACTTTTTGTCATTAGGCAGCTATTGTTTTCATGATTATAATAGTTTTTATTGAAACTCAAAGCATATAAACAACCACGTGACTCACAAAACCATTACTATAAATATCCCAATAGTTTGAGAGCAACACTAAAAACTTTCAAATTCTTGAGTGGTAAGTTATTTGCAAGAATCACAATGCCAGACCGTTGTGTTTGTGTTTTCCTTTTCTTCCCCCTTCTCCAAATATTTATGGAATTCCATTACAATAGTTTTGAACAAATTGTTAGGATATTCTTTGCAAACACTCACTCTTGTAGTTATTCTTCCTCAGTTATGGTTATATCATTGTCACATGAAAAATCAAACATGAAATATTAGTGTGCAATATACATTTGGAGATAAAATTCCTTAAGTGCACTTAGTTTCAACTTCCAAACAAATACACCAAAGACACTATAAGATTCAATGTAAATGGTGATATTCAGGCATCACCTATTCTAAAAATTAAATTCTCCTGTTTTCACCATCAGTGGGCATGTGTTGATGAAAAAGAGTTTGTCTGCCTTTTCCATACCTTTTTTTGCTAAATTCACACATGGTCAATCAATTTTCTTCCTTCTTTGCAATCCATTTATGAGGACCTCAAAATTGTATTTCAATTTTTTCTTACACTGCACAGTTAGGCTGTGACCTACATCTATATGTTATAGGTTTAGCCAGGTAGACCTAAATTTAGGCTTTAAAGATCAGATCAGGCCTGGGATTTTCAGCTGACTTGAGCTGAGCTGGGCTAGCTAACAGCTGACTTCTTCTAGCCAATAAGATTTTATTCCATACCATATTACAACATCATCTCAAAAGGAGTAAGAGCCAGTGTGTGGGAGTGGCTTAGTCAGTTTCATCATGGCTGAAGTACAAGCAGGACGTGCTAGAGTTGTTTTGCTGTGTTAGGCCCTGCTCCTGCTCCTGCTGCTACTTGCATTTTGTTTGAGTTCAGAGAAGTAGAAATATTTTGTTGTTATGCTTTCTGTTTCTTGCTGAGTGTCTTTTGGGGTGCTTATAGATCCAGAGTGATAGAATCTGGTTTTGGTGGGAAGTAGAAAATTGTCGTTATACCTAACTTGTGTGAGTGTGTGCTATATTGTAATTTTCTCGTAATTTTCTCTTTTCTGTATAAATATATATAGTTAGTTTCAGCATAAACCTAGTTTTGAGGGTTTTTTTCCTCTCCCTCTTTTTCCCTTGGCTGGTTGGGGCGGCGGGGGGGAACCCTTTGTCTTGGACAGTTGGCGTTTCGCCAGCTCGACCCCAGACACTATACCGTGAAGAACACTGAGGGAGAGTGCTTGCTAATGAATTTCACTTCCACCTTACTCCTATTAATGAGGATTCACTGGTGAATTCTCAGAGACCCTTACAAGGTGATCACTTAATGTGAAATTGAGGGAGGCATTTACTTAAAGCTTATTCAATTTCCTGTGCTGAATGACAATTCTCAATTTTCTTTTTTTTTTTTTTAAGTCCATATTGCACAATGTTATTTAACCACGTCCATTTTTTGTCCTCTCGAGCATAGTTTTATAATAAGACTGAGGTGTAGTTATGGGTTTATCTCAATTATGAGAGAAATAGCTTTCACAGTGTAATTATTTCACATTTAAAGTCCAACCATTTGGATTATGTCCCAAAGTACTCAAGGCTTATTTCTTGTTTAAAGAGTTCAACTAGACTATAGAGTGCATTAATTTTGGTTCATCTGTTATTGATTTGTGGGAAGCAATAGCAGAGCAAATCATTACATTTCATTACACAAAATACTAGAAATTAGTCATAATACTAGGATATGCAAACATCAATGCCAAACATCAAATTTTATTGTATAGTCCTGTAGTAGTCACTGTCAAAAGCCACTTTTTATGACTGCTTGCAAAGAAACAAATACAGTTTGATGATCAAACTTCAAATGCTGGAGCTAAAATTTTGTGTTAGGCAATGTAATAAGAGAAGGCCAAATGGTATACTAGAAGGAAAACATGGAAGGATATTTTTCCTTATAACGTTGACTAATATGGGATGATGTGACTACCTGAAAATTGGGTATCCACTCTATGGTCAAATGCTGATCTACTTCAATTTTATAAGAAATATTTCTGCTGATACAGCATTCAAAGCATCTCTACACTGTCCAGTATGCACTTGTTTGCTTAAAGGTTTTTGTAATTGCAAATATATCAGAAATACACACATACTCACCTATTTACAATAATCCTACAATATATACACTCTTCTGTAACTGTCCATGACTTTTATAGACTTCAAAGTTATTTTTCAGATGGAGAAAACTGGAAGACTGGAGAAAAAAAATACTGAAACATAATTAGAGTATGGGATTGCAAAGAACAAAATGAGTTCCAGGGGAAGAAAGAATATGACTCTCCATAAAAAATCTTAATTATTTTGAATCAGTAAACTTTACTAACTTCTGTTTTCTTCAAAACCAAGGAAAATAAAGTAAGACAAACCCTAAAACCTTTAAAAACATAGGTATATGGGTCTTAATTTGAGATAATGAGAGAACAAGTCATTGAGAAAACAAAGAGGCTTCCATCAACCGTTCTATTGTTGTTACTGAATTACACCAAATTGTTTCCACCAAAACACAGCTTGTTAAAGAATAATACTTGAAGAATAGCCTGAAATTGCTGCTAAAGTCAGGCTTAAGAACCTAATTTTCCTATTGAAAAGTACTCCTAACTGGGGACTCTTCCTACTCACCCATACTTCTTTGTTGAAAACTACTAAAGGTTTAAAGAAGAACAAGCATTAACTAATTTGTTGACACATACTGTCAATTCAAGCAGTTTAAGATGGAGAAGAATAAAGCATAAATAAGGCATGACCAACAGCATAAAAGGTGCTATTGTTTTATCTTTGGGGCATTCATCCACTTTCATAAGAGTCAATAATGAGTATTCTGACATTAAAGGAGAAATTCTACTTTTTCTCCATGTTATGATACTCGATTTCAAAACAGTGAATAATCTTTAAATCTTATTTCCTCAGTTTGCCAAATAGGAATAGATAATATACACTAGCTCTGAAAATTTCAAATAATCATGTCAACTAAAACTGGTGACACTGCTCTTTAAATGACACATAACAGCTTCAATACGATGAAAGTCGAAGTAATGAAATAAATTCTTTTGGCTATTTGAAACAGAAAACTACTAATTAATTACTTTTTTGTTTGTTTGTTTGTTTGTTTATACAAGTTGTGGTTGGTTAACCTTAGATGTCTGACAGGTTTCCACCACACTGCTCTCTTACTCCCCATCCTCAGTAGGCAAAGGAGAAAAGATGGAAAGTTCATGAGTTGATATAAGGACAGGGAGATCACTCACCAATTATCATCATATTCAAAATAGACTTGACTTGGGGAATATTAAGTTATTTTATTGCCAATTAAAAATAGAGCACGATGATGAGAAACAAAACCAAAATAAAACCTACTCTGACCCTTTTTTTCCCCCTAGGTTCAACTTCACTCCTTTCTTCTCAGCTATTCTTCCTCCTTCTCATACTTCCCATACTTCCTTGACACAGGGGGATGGAGAATCAAGGTTATGGTCAGTTCATAACAGTTTTTCTCTGTTGCTCATTCCTCCTCACAGTGTTTCCCTGTAGCTGAGCACTGTTCCAGCACTGGGTCACTCTAATGGGATACAGTCCTTCATGAATTGCTCAGGCATATATACTCTCCATGGGCCGCAGCTTTTTTAGAACTGCTCCAACATGGGTCCTCTCCACATGATACAGTCCCTCAGGAGTGGACTGGTGTTGCCTGGGTCCCACATGAGCTGTAGTTCCAGCTGGGAGCCTGCTTCTGCATGGACTCACCATGGGCTGCAGCTTTCTTCAGATTACATTCACCTGCTCCAGCATGACATCCTTCAGGAGTTCCAGGTAGATACTTGGTCTACCATGGACCCCCATGGGCTGCAGGGAGACAGCCTGTCTCATCAAGGTCTCCATCATGGGTGCCTGGAGCACTTTCTTCTTTCCTTCTTCTTTGGCCTTGGCATTTGCAGGGCTGATTCTTTTACATTTTTCTTACCCCTTACTGAATTTTTCCTGAGAATTTTTTTACCCTTTCTTGCACAGATTTTCCCAGAGGAAATACTGCCTTGGCTGAGCTTAGCTGTGCCCTGGAGTGGATCTGTGTCCAGCACAAGGCAGACCCGAGGGCTCCCCACAGACACTGTCTCTGCAGCTGCCCCTGCTTGCACCCTGTAAATGGGAAATATCAAGATTTTCAGTGTTACTGTTAACAATATTTCAGTGTTTAATTAAATATTTATAAACACCGAGCCAAATATTTACATTTTAATCCCTGAGTCAAGTTTTCTAACAAAAAGAATGATCAATCATCTATAAAATATGATTTATGAGGAAATATTGACATGAGAAGATGGGGTATATTACATATATGTGTGTGTTTGTGTGATAGCAGGATCACAGTGTCACTGTGTCCTCAGTTACAAGAAAGTTGTGGAATGAAAGGAATATCTCATCATTCACATTGTATAGAAGCAGTAATATTCTCAAATTCTTAGTTAGATGGGATTAGTTAGGTGGGAAAAACTTGTAAAGCGTGTCAAGCACTGTTCTTTCCATTTGAAATTGTTGGAAAAGATGGGAGATCACTTGAAAACTTCAAGAACTTGTTGGGTGACTGTGCCAGGATTGATAACTGTATAGCTGTATGGTGGATAGGAATAGAAACTGAAAGGAAAATGAAGGTGTATAAAAACCTTGATGATCTCTCTGTCTGCACTTCTACGTGCTGTCTACGTACGTCTACATTTTGTATTTTTACAAGTATAGAAATAAGCCCTGTACTTTACAGCATATATGTGCAAGGCCCATATACAAATGTATAAATTAAGTTGAAATACAGTCTAAGAGTTCTATTCTCTGAATAAAATACTCTAAGCTAAAGTATAATATTATCTTGAATAAAATCATCCTCTGAAAAGATTCAGAAATATGAACCACAAAAACACTCTTACAGTCTGTTCAGACCATTGAAATAACAGCAAGTTTGCAGAAAATGCATATCACAACTACCTATAAGTTAGGTTATCTTAATCAAATTCTTGCTCTCACTCATTCAGGGAAAATATACATTTGGCTTTTATGTTTGCTTAAGATACATAAAAGGCCTTTCTGACCACAAATTAAGTGCCTTAATGATCCTGTAAAGCTCTGCAATAGATGACATACCCCTCCCTATTAATGAATAATGAAGATGTAAAGAGCTGGAATATCCTGGTCTTTTTAAGCATCTGACAGAAAGGCAGTGTGCATGGCAGTGCTTTGTTATAGGGCAGTGCATTATTTTTCCTTCCCTCATGGATATTCCACTTATCCTAGAAAGCTCTGTGCATTAAAAGAGATAGAACTGCATAGTCCAATAGTTGGAGACTGAAAGAGAGGGGAGAAAAAAAAAAAAAAAAAGGTATATCAGCTCAAACTCAACAAAGTCCAGGAAAAAATGGATCCTCCCAGTCATCTGCCTTTGAAAAATTATCCTTCCTGTTTTAAATTATCAGCCAAGATTTTTGAGAATAAAAATTCCAGAAATAAACCTCATGGAGGGACAGCATATCTTACCAGTGTTTGCTGTTTCAGCACCTGTATTCAGAACCATTATTAGGAGAAAAAATATATAAGATGGAATACTGTCAGGAAAAATACTGAGTCCTTCAAATGAAGTAATTTTTCTGCACTACAATAAAATAATTCTGTTTCTTTCATCTTCTTTTATTCAATTCTCCTCTTTCATCTTCTTCTTACCATGAAATAAAAAGGAAATGTTCATTAACTGTTTTCTGTGTATGTGATGTAGAATTTTTTCCTTCGTTAAGTCTGATAAAGATGCCAAAAAAGTTCTGTAGTACTGTGAATTCCTACGGACAAATTACAAAAGGGAAATTTTCAACCATCTCACCTAACTTATTTTCAATTTATTCAAGTTCAAATGGTGTTACAAAACTTTAATGGATAGAAATTCCTATTTCATTAATTTTTTGCTAATATGAGTTTCATTCTCTCTCATAAACAGCTATGCAATGAGAGTATGAAAATTTTCTCTGAGGCTATTAAATCAATTTTGAATCCTCAATTTTTGTCTTTCTTGTTAACTATTATATTCTGCCCCTAAACTTGCCATTCTGCTTTCTTTTAATTTCAATACACTTCTAACAACTAATTTTACCACTTAAGACAGTTCAAATTTTATTTCTATCCAGAAGTCTTTAGGAACACTACAGTCATGCTTAGTTGGATGAATTGCTTAACTTGCACTATGTCCTCCACCAGAGTTAGGTGCTTTATTTAAAATTATAGATGTGTTTCCTGTGGAAAAGATCATAGCCACTTCTTAGACCTCTGGGTTATATCTGTGCTTTTAATATATCCAGCTATATAGATATGCATTAGACACAGAGAGATTTGAAGTCTAGAAATATTACAAACCTACATGGAAAAGAAAAATATTAATTTTGAAAAAATATTGACTTTTTTTGTTTGTAATTTCTTATTTATTAGATGTCCAAAGACATTTTTAACTGTATTAGTTGAATTTATGACAATTATTAATGTTTTATACTCATTTATATACTTGCAATTATTGTTAAAAAGTAGAAAAATGGTCCCCGAAGAGTATAGCTCTTTCTAACAGTTAGGGTATCTAATTCCAATATAACAGACCTATATAAAGTGCCTGGTATAAATCAGGCAGAACAATGGTTATTGGCAGAGATTTAAGAGGATATTGACATAATAGATATATCCCTACATTGTCATCCTTTTTTGACTCTTTCGGCATTCTAAATCCAAATGCATTTCTTACATTTGGGGGGAAAAAAAAAAATAAAAAAAAAAATTGCCTCCTTATTTGAAGGAGTGCCCCTTTCTCAAGTCAGAGTCATTTCAGAATACAAGCTCTGAGCACATGTGAATATGATCAGACAGCTCTCACTGCCATGTCTGATTGACATGTGTAGACTTACTCCACTCTTTAATGAAGAACAGGTCAGGGGTGCTACCCTAGATACTTAGCAAGATCCTGGACAAGGATGGTGCTGCTGAACTGAGTTATTTACACCTACCCAAGAGGGACTAAGATTCTAATCTGAGCATCTGTTGAGAACAGTCTATGTCATTTAAATAAGGCTGTGGTATCATAAACCATTTGATCACCAGAGAAGAGAGAAATGAGACTGAGAAACCACTTGAATGAAACTTCTATTTGAGTGCGAGTGGTTGAAAGACAATAAAAGAATGGACTAGTTTATAAAAACGCATTAGAGTCCATGATTTTTTAATAGGCTGAGTCAGCATCCAGATCTGCACAGGGGCAAAATTTTTCTTTTGGCTGAGTCCTCCCTCATAATTAAAAAAAAAATTTAAAAAAATTTATATATATAGATATATATATATTTATATTTATATATTTATATATATATTATATATTTATATATTTATATATTTATATATAAATATATATATTTTTATATATATATAAAGAGGAAGAAGAGTTGGTTTGCTTAAGCTGTTAAAAAGAAATAAAATTTACTTTCAATTTTACTTGAACTCAATATATTTATATAAATATGACATGTGGATTAATGTACAACATAAAATAATAGTGGGTTTATACTTATAGTGTTTGTATTTTTTATATATTTTATTTAATTTCAATACACTGGACATAGAAAGTCAGGAATTTATATACAGGAATATTCTTTCTATACTGTTCTCTATAGCATTTTCTTTGAAGACTTTATTTTTATCCAATGAAGAAAATAGTTTTGCACAAGATTTCACTAATGACTGCAAAATTTGTGGTGCATTCTAAAAAGAGTGTAAGAGGATGGTACTGCAGACTGTTAATTTCTACAATATCTTATTTTTGAGGGTTGGATGGACTTACAAGTAAGAGATAAGCAGACATATGTAAGTTAATTGGGTTTTTTTATGTCACTGTGATGCAAACCCATGACCTCAGTAGAAGAAATAGGTATTTCCCTTTGTTACATTTTTGTAACAGAATGACTTAGTGAGCGGGAAAAAGAAAAAGAGGCATAGAATTCTGGGCGAAAAAAACAAAACAAAACAAAAAAAAATCCTCAAAGACTTTGAACTAATAGAGAGCTAGAGAAAAGGAAGAATCTGACTGTTGACCCTACAGGATTAAATTGATTCTTTACTATGGTTTTAGGTTTTTTCTATAATGATAACTTGGTGGAAAAAAAAGAAGCTTCCTTTTACACTGAATGTTCTGGTCTTCCTACTATTTCTGAACTGAAAATTTTGACAAATATCTTCAGATTCTGCAGTTTTGCTCTTACGTTCTGTCTCAGGTTGAGCTGGCAAAACACTAAGTGTCCAAGACAGAGAGAAAGCGTTCCCTCCCCCTCTAACCAACCAGCCCAGGGAAAAAGAGCGAGAGGGAAAAAAACCCCTCCAAACTAGTTTTATGCTGAAATTAACTATATGTATTTATACAGAAAAGAGAAAATTAAGAGAAAACTACAATATAACACACACTTACAAGAGTTATGTATAACAAGAAATAACCTCCCACTCCCCAGTTAATACAAAGTCTATTACTCTAGATTCATAGGCACTCTAAAAGACACCCTGCAAGAAAGAGAAAGTATAACAACAAAATATTTTTACTTACTTGAACTCAAACAAAAGGCAAGTAGCGGCAGCAGCAGAAGCAAGGCCTAGCACAGTAGAAGAGTTGTAGCACATCCTTCTTTTACTTCAGCCATGGTGGAACTGACTTAACACCTCCCACACACCGGCTCTTACTCCTTCTGAGATGATGTCATAATATGGTATGGAATACAACACTACTGGCTAGAAGAAGTCAGCCGTTAGCTAGCCCAGCCCAGCTCAAGTCATCTGACAATTCCAGGCTTAGTCTGAACTTTAAAACCTAAATTTTAGGCCTACCTGGCTAAACCCATAACACATTACAAATGACATTGTGTGGTAAAGCACATTCTAAAAGTTACAGGGTCCTACATTGCCATACTGTTGTTTAGTTTTATTCTACAACAGATGTTGAAAAGGCACACTGTTCTGTTTATCAGTGCCAGTCAATTACATAGTTCCCATTAAAAGTGAACAATAATCTCAGGAAGTTTATAATTTGATGCCTTATGGTTTTTAATGTTTTGATTTTTGATTTTTTTAGATTTTAGAAGTAATTGGAGTGAATGTAGATTTTAGTATACCAGTATTTCTAGTAGTTTAAGTTCAATGTTTAGACATACCAATCCCATCCCATATCAATCTCTCAGAATTCTGTTAGCTGTTTAGTCTTCTTTTCAAGGTAGAAGTGCTGAAAAACATCTTAAGCCTCCACCAGGAGACATAAGCACACGCAGAGTGACCTTGAAGCTCAGAATGCTGGAAGACCTCCAAGAATGCCATCTGATATATAAGAAGATGAAGATGATGAAGAGAGGGTCCCTGACTCCACCAGGCTCAACTCCTGATGGGTTGTGCCAGGGGTTAGGAGGGTGAAGAACCAGGGAATGGGAGAATAGGGATTGGATGGACATTATTATAAAAACCATGGGGCCAGTGTTCGGGGGACGCACATAGATATGTATTCTAGTAGGCCTTAGGCCTGGAATTAAAAAATCTACAGTTTTATTTTGTCTTACACACTAAGTTGGCTGGAGTCCTGTTTTCTGCGGTCTCTTAAGGTAACAATTTACAATAAAAATACTCCATAATAATGGGATTAAATATTTATCAAATTAGTTGTGGTATATGAGTTCTATTATCAACTTTGCCTCTGTAGATATTTTGTAATTTACTATTTCTTTGTAGGATTTTTTTTTCCAATATCTTTCATTCTAGCATTTGTACCATTTGTTACACTGACTTCAAGTTTCCATTTGTTTCAATGTTATTTTCTGTACTTTTTAAAGATGAAAGTATTATTATTCCTTACTTTCTTTAAGAAACCTGTTAAGGAACTACAGTATAGGCCATGTTAGATCAATTTTTCTATAGTCTTTTTAAGTAGTAATTGCATTTGACTGTTCTGCATTTTAAATCAGAGGAAGATAAAATCAGAAGAAATCCTGTGGAAGACTATCTGCTTAGACAGCTTTAATTTTCTACTATATTGACTGAGAAAAGACACCTGAGAAGTGTAACAGCTCTGAGTGAAACTCAGAGAACACTAATCTCCTAATGCAATTATTTCAAGATGACAATATATCTCCAGGTGGTTTATAACATTTAAGTGTAAAAAGATTCCTTGGGCTTTCTTTTGTTTTTTAGTTCCTGTTTACCAAAAGTTTAAGCAAGTCTTCTGTAAACCTTGGAATAAGCAAAGCACTCAAACACTTTAAGAATCACAATTAAATGCTTAATTGATTATAACACTGTCACGGTTTGAGCTGGCAAACTGCCAGCCCTCCAAGACAGAGAGTCAGAGCCTCCCCCCACCCCCAACACCGAGGAAA
>JAWWEV010000083.1:95560139-95581703 GCA_035583235.1 Hafferia zeledoni
ATCAGCTGACAGCCCCCAGGCCCAGGCCGAACCTCAAAAAACTCAAATTTTAGGCCCATCTAGGTGAAACTATAACACCTTGGAATAAGCAAAGCACTCAAACACTTTAAGAATCACAATTAAATGCTTAATTGATTATAACACTGAAAAATAAAATAGCATAGCTGAATGGTTAAAGAAAATACTTTCTCTTCTCTTGCCTCTACCCTGATTTTCAGATTAATTACTTTTACAAATAATAATTGTACGGATAATCAAATTGATGCCTGGACTTATGGACAGGGGTCAGGAGGGATTTTGTGAAACCATGCAATACTTGTAGGTTCTCAGGTCCAAAGATAAGCAAATGTACACTATGACCTTAACTTTTGATTTTAATTTTTGAAAATTAACTTCTGTAATACCAAACCCAATAAGTAACTATATTCTGTCATATTGTCCATCTTTACGGTTAACTTGATTCTGAAGTATTAGTTTTTTCACTTCTGTAATGCAAAGTGTCCTCTTATTTGAAAAGATAAACAAGCCATTGGCATTTATGTTTGAAAAGTCAAAATATATCCTAAATATTGCGATAAGGCATAGAAAAATTGTTTGAAAAATCTTCACAACTGTGTGAAGAATTCCAAGCATTCTGCCCATATGAAATTATGAAAGAAATTATCATCAGCTTCTGTATTACAATATCAAGTATGGGTTTTTTCTGTATTCTTCCAGGTTCCTCCTTTTAGCTTCCATAAAGAGTTTCTAATTCTCACTATATTTCCACTAGCTTTAATTATTCTGTGGTTTCCATTTATATAACTGCTAAGGTGACCACAATTATACCAATCTTTTACATTCTTGGATAGAGCTTCCTCGAGCAAAGGCACAGAAATAGAAAAATGCAGGGAAAAAAAAAAAAAAAAAGAAGAGTTATAAAGCAAAAATCTGTTTGCAACATAAAGACTTATGCTTTGAGAAGTCTGAGATTTGATTTTTTTATATTGTATTTATAGTTTAGTATTTTATTTGTTTGCATTGAGAAAATATGAGCTATATAACATTATATTTTTTTAGTATTCAAGAACTCCTATAGATTCCTAACTAATTCCTTTTTCCTTGTTTTATGCTTTACCAATGTGGGCAGTCAGGATGGCTACATTTAAGACATTTTATATTAGGCACATGGACTGGCCTTAAAGAAGTTTTATATCCATGGTTTGCAAGTTGAAAGTTTTAATGATGAATTTCCATATTTTCTTATGAATTAAACCATCAAGCATGTGAAAATAGTGTATTCTTCCCCCAGTCTTGAACAAGTGTCTGCTCATCACACTCTCTGAAGGCAGTATTCTCCCAGGCCTACATGAATGGAAATTTGACAGCCCAATTGGTTTTTTTTTCTTTTTTACCTGGCCCAGAGTAGGATTTTTGTAGGAATTCCTAACAGTCATGCTGGGGACAAGAATGTGGTCATCTCACCAGAAGCATTCAACAAATCAAGGAATGTTACCCTCATTTTGTTCCTGGACAGTATTCCTTTGGCGGTGCCATACTACCTTAGAATTCTAATAGGATGCCCTTTTTCCTTTTTTTTTTTTTTTTTTTTTTGTATCTGACATTCTGTTTTTGTCTAAGTGATTGTCCTTTCTTACAGGAAACCTGAGTGCTGTATACTGCTACTTGCAATCATTAGGCCACAGTAGTAGTAGGTTTTGATTACATTCCAACTGGATCACCACTTTATCCCTACATGTAAGTGGATCTTGGGAATGTACGATTATATTTTTACTTTGTGTTCTGCTATGGTGGTTTTGAAAACAATAATGATATACCCTTCAAGTTAAATTTGGCTTTTATGTTTTGATTTTCACGTGAATCCTAATGTCTGACATTTGTGCATTTGTTATCAGTTATTTTCATGGCATCTGATATTCCTGATACACAGAGTATTATTTTGTTGTTTTTACAGAGATGAATTATTTCAGACCTTTAATTTCACATATTTTTTGGTGTAAGTGTAAATTTCCACTTTATTTTTTTGGAAAAGGAAGATATTTCTTTACTATATTACACGTAGCATTGATGGTTCTGTTCATCTGCATTACAATTAATCACTCCTCCTCCTAATAATAATGACAGTCATGAGAATGGTATTTTTTAAAGCCAGTATTTTATTGAAAAGGAGAATGGGAGAAAATTCAGATTTTATTTATGGCACTACTTACTTTGGTGATCGATATCATTAATGATCTCTGACTGTCAAAGCAAATCAAGAAGGAGAAGTGTTTTGGCCTTCTTAGTTCTATCAATGCAGGCTGATACGGCCTATTTATTCACACTATGCTTATGAATTTCTCAGCAGAATTTTTGTAAGGAAGCTCTATTAAAAACATTTCTTATAGTAACATAACATCTCACCCTCATCTTCTAAAAAAAACTTTCACAGCTGAGCCACTGTCAGTGTTAGGTAATAGATATCTGAAGTCCTGGAAAATATATCCTATTCTTTTTGTACACTATAGAAAGCTAAATGGTCCTTGGGCCTTTTCTCTTTAGGGGAATAAGTCAAATGTGACAATAAATAACCATAATGTACTGTACATTTAAATGTGAAAGTGCCCCTGTTGTCTGTTCTAGTTGAAATAGTATGGAGAAAATTCCAGTATGCATATTGAGGAAATATACCATGAAGTCTCTTTTGTAAAAATGAAAGTTTGGATGTTAAAAGCCAGTATAGAATATTATTATACAGTGTTTTGACTACTGATCCTACTGCTAATTTCAGACCCTCAAATTTTTCTTAACCTGGCTGAACCAGAAGTAATCTTCAGTCATATTTTTACCTATTAGGACATAGATGTAAGTTGTGGGGGGAAAAAAAGTGTTTAAAGTAGGGAAATTTAAAATGCACTGGGAATTCCAAATGTATTATATGAACATTTATTTAACTTCTGCTGCCCAGAGAATGTAGTGGCTAGAACCACCTGCCCATACAAATTTCTACATACATACTGACATATTAGTGACAGTGTGTTTTCAATCTGTAAAGTGACTTTTGTTTAAGACCAAAGAGAAAAAGGGTGTGGAGATAGAAATGCTTATCTATTCCTTGTTCACTCTATTATCAAGCATTACATATCTTCACATAAAATAGAAATAAATGACACATGACGTGCAGTATAATGACTACTCCCTTTCTCACTTGTTTTATGTCTTTATCTTAGATCCATCTATTTATAGTTTGTTATTTCTGGTTGTTTATTCTATGCAAGACACTACAGTCAGTTTTTCTCAAGCATTAATTTTGTTTATAATTTGCACAATATTTTGAATCATTCACAACATAAGCATTTTTAACTCAGTGAGATGTAAGTCAGTCTGAGAATGTAAAGCCACAAAATGTCTTTGGGTTCATTCATAATAATTGGTATACATTGATTTGGTGGAGATTTTGAAATGTCTTTCTCAACTTTTAAAGTTCAGCAAAACAGAATCTCAGAATCAATTCGGTTGGAAAGACCTCTGAGATCATCCAACCTATGACTGAATACCACCCTGTCAACTAGACCGTGGCACTAAGGGCCACATCCAGTCTCTCCTTAAACACCTCAAGGGACGGTGGCTCTACCACCTCCCTGGGCTGTATTTGAAAGGTTCCACAACAAAGGACACTGTAGGATGAATGTTAAATACTGGGAATCAAGGTATTGTACTTACACTCTATATACTAATATATATCAAACAGAACATAATTATGATGAGAAGCTGGCATGAAAGGTAATAACTTTGTTGCTTACATCTGCTTGTACCTATTTCATGGCAGTTATCAATGAGTGAATCAATTGCTTCTCAGGATACTTTTACCTGTGTTGGCACTTTTCGTCTCTAACCACAGAGACATGGCATGAATGGCATGGACACCTCTTACCAAGCAGACAGGACAGAACTCAATTTTATGTATAAATATTTGCTATGTAAATGTATGCATTGTTTAATGTAGTCCATTCAGTATACAATGACTAAACAAGAGTAAGTATTTTCAGGTCTTTTTTTCCTTTCTCTTCAATGCTTGGTCAAACCTTTGGGACTTGTCTTTTAGCTACGTTTCAAGTTCCTTGGTGTCTTTGTCATAACTTTTGCTTTAAAGACTAATTCCAGGCTAGTTTACTTACCAAGTTGCCACCTGAAAGGCACATATTATCTTAGGTTGCAACAAACCTAGCATCATATTTCTCCAAGAGTGCATACTCTGTTGATACTATGAAATAATAACAAACTCAACAGGATTTGACACCTTTGTTGCAGCCATAAGATTTTCTTCTTGACTATGGTGGACCTACCTGTGGCTTTAACTCTTCCCGTTCATTTCAACTATCTATGGACAGGCAGGAAGGTACCTGCTTTGTGTCGCTGAGGGGAAAATGTCAGACGCTTGTGAGACGTAAAGATCATATTTTTATGCTTCTTCTTCAGCCGATCTTTTCATTCACTTCTGCTTTCCTGTAATTAGTACATGGGGTAGAGTCAGTGACTCACCTTGGGACAGATTCCACCTCAATTAGCTACATTCCATTTTCCTCTACTTAGACCAGACCAAACCTGTCTACATCAGCAAATAGTTCTAGTTTCACAGTTCCTGTTAAATATTAATTCAATACATTTTTTATGTGCAACATGAAGTAAACTTCTCTGTATCTTCTGCTATGGATGTTGCATGATCTCGATAAACTCTTTTTTTTTTTTTTTTTTTGGTATTGTAAATAAACATTTAATTTTTTTTCTCAGGGAAACTAGGCCAGGTTGCCAAATAATATAATAGACACAGTTATCTCTGAGGCTGCCAGGTTGTTTACCACTGTTGTAATGTCATCATCATCATCATCATGGCTAGGCTTCGTGAATGAAGATTTGGGAAGGGCACTACCCTCATGGATGTGTCCTTTGAGCCTGAGCAGTAGATTTTTTAGGTGAGGCACAGTGTGTGCGGAACTGGCCCCACCCTTTAACTCCTAAGGTTCATCTGCCATGGCCAGAGTGAGAATGGATGGCGACAGTGAAGTCCTCGGGACTAGAACCTACAGCCTCCAGTATTCCCAAGAGGTCTCCTATCCAAGTACTAACTGGGGCTGACCCTGCTTAGCTTCCAAGATCTGATAGGATCGAGTGTCAGGGTGGCATTTAACTGCCCTTGTTGTACCATGCTATTTTGGTAATTCGCATCACACCAGGAACTTGCCACTCTCAAGAGCAGTGGAGGTGGGAAGCCTTGGACTTGACTGATGGTGTGAGAGGAAATTTATATACCAAAGTAACAGAATTTAATATTTTTTTTATTATAAACTGGATATATTAAAAAAATTACAATGCTAAGACGAGATGTGAAACAGAGGTCAGCTGAAATACAAAACACTTCTGCCAGGATAATAACGATTTTGGCTAACATCATAAACAACTGACTACTGCCATGATTTCAAAATATCAGAAATAATATAACTTAAACAGACAGTACCAATTTAAAAGTTTTGTTCAAATTCCTGTAATTGAAAAACAAGTAAATGGTTTCCCAAATATGTTCCTATTTCACAAGGGTCATCTATCAAAATTGAGCTGAAAAGCCACTACTGACTATGAATTCTTCTCCAATGAGAGTATTGAATTTAAAAATAAAAAAAAAAAAATCATAATGTTTTCAGCAATGTTGATGAAATACAGCTTTAACTCAAAGGTCTCTATGTGGGTTTTGTGTTGTTATTTTCTTGCTTAATCCACAGTTTTGAAAAGGTATTATTGGAAAACATATTTTATTTTAAATTGCTGTTTTAAGTTGATAAAAATAGCTAAACCAAAACTTCCAATACTCTGTAATATTTGTTGGAAACTATTTACAGTTTGTGAGTCTTCCAAGGATTTTAAAATGCTTCAAAAATAGGCTAATATAGGGCAGGTATCAACAAAATCCCAGCCAGTCCTGACTATAATATTGCTATTCACATGTCACAGAATACTTCAAAGGCAACACAAACAATCAGAAAAAGAGAAATCCACTTTGAACTGGAGATAAAATAACTTTTTCATATAAAAAGAGCATAAAATCCAGTGAACTGAACACCTTAAATGCCACTGGCACAATGCATTGAAATACTTTTGCTGTATTCGAAAATCTGTCTTCAAATAGCCTGGTAGTTGCATGTATCATAAAAGTAAAATATATTTTCATAAGAGATTATCTTTAAACTGACAGAAGCATCCTCCAGACCTAAAACCATAGAATGAGCTCTAGGAAATCCTAAGGAATAAAGGAAACAAAAAAGTTAGCAGTGATCTCATTCCAAACTCTCTATGGTTTAGTACAGGGAGAGAATTGCAGCACTGAATCTGCCATCAGTACCCTAACTGATTTGAGTGTGACTAACTCCTAAGTTATTACCTTTCTCTCTATTGTAACTCTCATTTAAGCTTTTTTTTTTTTTTTTTTAATGAGAAAAGCTGCAGCAATAATGGCGAAGTCGAAAAGAAACACATGGGAGTTGTTCCTCAGTGGCTACAGATATGTTTGGTAAGTTTGGCAGGAAAGGCATACATCATAGTAGGAATTCTTCCTTACCTGCAGCAGCGAAGTTAGCCCATTGACCTGAAACTTTAAATTAAACCTTAGAATATGAAATTTGACAATAGAGGGTTATTTCTTGCAAAATGTTAATTGTTTACTACATATACACCTTGTCACTTTGCAACTAATCTGAGAGGCAATGCCGGCAATCTACACACTACACTTGAACTTTTTACTAAATATAACCTTTTAAAAAATTACTTACATGCATAAATTATGAAACTATATGATCTAAACCTGTGATAACTCTTTTAGAAATCCATTATTGATATTTCCAATCAAACATACAGCATCTAGAAACAAAAGCAGAGAGCAAATCTCTGTCTTCCCATATACTTCCATATACTTAGCTGATTTTGCACAGGCTTACAGAGGCTAAAAATTTACTATGCAAATACAGGGACTTTACATATTTTGATAACTATCAATTACAACAGTGTGAATTCAGTCACAAGCTCAGGAAATTACTTGCTATTGCTGAAGTAAATAAAGCTTTATCAAGGGAAGAATTATTCTCTGTGTTCTCTGTATATAATGTTATTTTTCTAAGCATTTGCTTCTACTGGCTGCTGTCAGAGATGCTGAAGTGGGCTGGATGGGGCTCTGTCTGGCCCACTTACCAGTGCACCAGTAGGCATAAATCTGTTATTCTGTTCTAAATACACTATTAACAGCATTCTATTATTCTGTGATTGACAACTTACCAAAATACACCAGAGAATATAGAATAAAGTTCTCTAAAGCTACCTAATAAATCTATTATGTTGCAAAACATTCAGTACTTTATATAGTATTCCTGATACATTTTGCTTCCTAAGGGAAGAAAATAGAATTAGTTTAGGCAAAGACAGTATTAATTAAATAAGAAATCATTAAACCCAGCAATGAGCTATAGCTATTATCTTGAATTAGTTAAATTACAGAGAGAAATAAAATAACACTGAGTAATTTGTAATAAAATATATATTCACTTGTGATGTTATTATTTCTTTAGTGTTTAGATGAACATATCAAGCACTTTTCATAATAACACACTTCCAAAGGTAAATACTGAAATAGAAATATTTTTCAAAAAGTCCAACTTTTCCTAAGTTTCCTTGCGGTTGTGAAGCCCAGTGATTAGAGCAGTTTCATCATGTGAAGCTCACCAAAGCTGATGGAAGATGGCTGGTTCTGAAAAAACAGGTATCCTAAATGACAAGTGGACAAAGGGAAAAAATTATTTTAGAGGTCAGTCTTCCACTTATGAGAAAGCTTCCCCCAAACATGAGGGGGAAAGAATAAGTTGCTGTTAGAAAGAAAAATATGAAGAAATGGAAAAGAAATATATCATTTTCTTCATTGATTGACCATCTTGGCCTTAATGTGAGGAAAAAAAAAAAAAACAAAATAAAAAACCTCAAACAAACAAACAAACAAACAAAAAACCAAAATCAAAAGTTTTCCATTTAAACTGCTTTTAAAAATTCAACTCCTGTCAAATTCAAGGACATAGGCAAAAAATCACTGTATAAATTTGCCTTAACAGAAACCTAGTATTGTTTCTATAATCCAGTCTATTTATTAAAAATGCTGTTTTCATTTCATTATCACTCAGATGGCTTGAAAGGTGTAAGTATCTTCAGTTGTCCCTTGTCTCATGGTACATGTGGAGAAGATGTACACTATCTTGAGACAAATAGACAGCTCATGCAGGAAGAGCTCTCTGCTGACCTTACTCAAAGCCCTGGTCCTAGTCATCACCTCCATTTCGCAAAATTTGAGGGCACTTCTGCTTAGAAACACTAAAAAGTCTTTCTTAGTTGGGATTACTATAATAATTATGTTTACATTTGTAAAAGCACTGGCAGAAAATCTATGTCCCTAGTCATGCTAACTGGAGGTGCAACTTGGATTGGTGAGGTGCAGGAGCTGTGGATTTAGGTGGTGATGAAGGTTTGGTTTTGTTTTATTATATTTCATTATATTATATGCATTATGATATTAATTATATTTTTATGTTTGTTTTCTTACATGCATTTATTATAGGTTTTATTATATTTATTATATGTGAAAAATGGTTAATAAGTTCCTACAAGACCCTGACATTTTTTATATGCAATTTGATGACAGTGGTATCTCTATTTTAAATATAGATAGAGAGATTATTTAGGAAACAAACCATTATATATTTAATAGCTACAAATATATAGTTTATTTATGCAATGTTTTATTAAATGTGTTATATTTATGAAATATTTTAATTTTACATGGAGAGTTTTGTTGATCAGTCTAAGCTTTACATATTTTTATCTAGTTAATATATTTGTTCTCATAAGAATTTTTTAACTGCATTAGTTAATTGGCCAGGGCATACTTGTTCCTGACTGCACAAATCATTTAGTCAATTTTGCCTCACTACTTTAGAATCATACTATTACTGCTATATATTATTACATTTTAAGATTTTATTTTTCCATTGAACTAAAATAAAATAGCATAGACATTCTGAATTCAGAAAAATCACATGTTTATTTCTTCCTTTTGGATAAAAACTGTTTTTGCTGCAATCATTTTAGGTATCAGGGTAGCTGTTATATATTTTAGTCTCTACTAGCATTTCCAAAATGTACTTGCTTATGTGAAATTCCATAAACAAATTTCCTGCTCTTTTTTTATGAAGGAAAAAAAAAATCTCAATGTCAACGGTGGATTCCTACAATGTAGGAAAACTAGCAGCAGAGCTGAAGAAAATAAGTCAGTGAGTGTAGAAGCCCAGTTAAACCTAAAAACCTACCTCAAAGGCAGACACACAGTCTGTCTCAACACTGGAAGCTCCTGGTAGCTGCTGAATTCTGAAAGTGGTGATCCTACACCAGTGTTTCCAAACAGTATAAGACTTTGCGTTTATAAAAAACATCTTGGTTATAGTTATTTGTTTTGTAGGGATTTTCTACTTCAAACTCCCATATGAAGTTTATGAATGTAGTAAAATGAGAACTAGTTTTATAGGCATGTGTTATTGTTGTTTAACATTCTGTTACAATCACGGAATGGAAATTCAGTTTCCAGATGACTCTATAACCCAAACACTTTGGAACCAGAAAACAGTAACTTGAGTCCAATGCTCTTTAGCCATGACAACAACTTTCCTCTCAAGAATAATTTCCAGTTAACTATAAATCTTACCCAGTTTTCTGGCTGGAGTAAATGTTTATGTTCCTTTTTTTGCTCTGAAATGGGAATTTCAACAAATAATTGATGAATCAGAGATTCCTGATGATGTCTTTTACCTTACTAGTCATCATATCCTTAAACTGTGTTAAACAAATGTAGTTAGGAAGTAAATGTAATTCATTTTTTAAAATGCATTCTCCAAATTCTGTATTTAATGTGTCTTATTTGCATGTGGTCCCTTTTTATTCTTAGTAAGTATTTAAACAAAACTACTGTGAAAAAGCTCACTATTTTTATTTGTAATGTTTGTTTTGAATTTTCAAATATATGTGCAAATATGTAGTAACATGTACCATTAGTACTTTAGTAATATATTTATTTTCATTTCAAGTGCAAACACACAACATGTGGTAACATACTTTAAGTAGACTTTTTTCTTATAATTTCTTGGATCCAACACTGTTCAGATTTCATTGAATCAGATTCAAGTATTCACTGACTCAGATTTCTTTTGCAATATTAGAGCTAGAGAACCAAGTCTTTTGAAAAGAAACTGTTATGAAAGAGACTTTGTTTCCAAAGGAGAGGCATTAAACATTTCCTGAAGTAGACTGAATATATGAATCACAGTTGATTTTGAAGAAATTTAGATTAGCAGTACCAGATATATTTAAATTTGGTTTCTGTACCCTTCCATTATTCAAAGAACAAAATTGGTTTTTATAAATTATCATTTTCAAAAGAATTTGAGACACAGTTGATCCTAGGAAAGAAACTATAACAGCCACTTCTTCCAGTAATTTAAGATGGCCATCACTTTTAATCGTATATAAATCAGATCAGACATCAAGCATTGCATAGTATTAAATTATTAATATTCTAATTAATTAGCCTTCTGATTTTTTTAATGAAATAGGACTCAGGACTTTCAGAATGATCTTTGGGTTATAGTCAATATTCCTGTGGAAAGCTCCGTTGTGTTGCTGTTACTGAATATACAGTGCCTTGACTGTCCAGTTTTAAAATCCATTATTGCTTGTTTCTGCTCAGGATATATTGTTGTTTTCATATAGAAGGTGTAAGAGAAAATAAAATTTTTAATTTTTATCTCTATCTCTTTTCAAATCCATAAAAGGAATTACTTTTCTTGATTGCCTTTTATTATGGTATCATACTGATTTTCTAAACACAAAATCTCAAAACCTGATTTTTTGGGCATTCTAGGACATGTATCCCCAATCCAACTATTAGATTGAAGGGTTGTTTTGCTCTGGATGAAATTGTAATTTTTCTGAAGTGCTTCTTGTTTTTATTTATAAGAAGTGAACTTCCATGGCTTCATCCAACCTTTCCTGACAGTACTACTTTATAAGAAAAGTAATCAATAAATTATCTCTGGAGTGACATCCAGAGCAAATGGTCTGGGATGCTGCTGGGAGAGGGATCAGACTTCTGCCATAAGCTGGGGATAGGGCGCCTGTCATGTCTCCTATCATATCTTGCATACCAGTAGCCCTACAACTATGTGGCTTTTTTATCTTTTTCCCTTTGGTGATGTTTTTTGCAAGTATTGTGGTTTTCTTTTTTGTTAACCCTAGCCACACCTTGCTTTCCTTGTTTTACCAGAACCCTGAGATGGACAATCCAAAACCTATATATATAGGTATGTGTGTGTGTGTGTCTATATATATAGACACACACACACACACACACACACATATATATAAAAATACACACAAATATATATATGTATGTATATGTATATATGCATATATACACACACTATATAGCTATATATACCAGGATCTATATAAGTATATAGATAAGTGTCTTGGGTTGAGTTTGCAAAATGCTAACTGCCCAATACAGAGTCAAAGCCTTTCTCCCTCCAGCTGAGAAAAAGGGAGAAGGAAAAAAAAAAAAAAACCCTAGAAACTCAAACCAGTTTATGCTTAAACTAACTATATATATTTATACATAAAAGAGAAAATTAAGAAAATATACAGAAAAGAAAATTGCCGAGACAGCAAGACAGCAGGTGTGTATCTTGGCTCTACTTCAGCCATGATGGAACTGAGTGAACACCTCCTATTCTTGTATTCATATCTCAGGTTTGCGTCATCTGATCTGAAATATTTCTTTGGTTGCTTAAGTCATGTGATACCTGTCTCTCCTAATCTATGTGGATTGTCTGAGCCTACTAAATTGAGGTCTAGCTAAAACTGCCACAACTTCCACCCCTTATTTCATACCAAATTACTTCAAACTTATAGAATATAAGTCTATATCTATCTATTCCTGCACTTAAACAGTCTTTGTTCTTTCCAGAGCTGTCTTCCACCCCTCCATATTGTAGGAATTACTCCATTAGGATGCGGTAGACACTTCAGACAGGAAAAGCAGTTCATCATTCAGAGACCAACACTGATTCAGCTCAGGTCTTCTTCACCTGATGATTCATGCTCTGCAACACACAACTCAAAAAGCAAGTCATTTTGTTTTCTCAGAGTTAAATGTCCTTGAGGCACACATTAGGATCATCCCATCTTGTCTTCAGGGGTCACTATACCCTCACTGGGGTCACTATCACCTTCTCAGGGGTCTTTATCTCCACACTGGGCTCACTATCCGCTTCTCAAGGGTCTTCATCTAAAGAGAGGGTGCCAAGAGGATGGAGCCAGGCTCTTCTTGATGGTGCCAACCAATAGGACAAAAGGCAATGGGCAGAAACTAATGCACAGGAAGTTCCACATGAACATGAGGTAGATCTGCAGGTAACCGAGCACTGGAACAGATTGCCCAGAGAGACTGTGGACTTTCCCTCACCAGAGATATTCCAGAACCATCTGGATGCAATTCTCTGTCGTGTGCTCTGGGGTGACCTCGCTTGAGCAGGGAGGTTGGACCAGGTGACTGTGGCATCTTTCAATCTGACCCATTCTGTGAAACAGAGATGGAGATCTGCATCTTCTGAAAATGTCTCAAGCTAATCTCTAAGTCTGCAAGGTTGGAGAGGTCACTGACATGAATTCAAGAGGAGAGACCTCTAAGCATAACACTAATAAACGAAAATGTCTGTACAATTTCCCCTCCTACACACTTCAATTTTCACTCTTTTTATTGTAGTTTTGAATTAGAAGTCACATTCTCCACTGTTTTTCCAGTGCTTGTGCGCATTAATTTCTGTATATTTGGACACAGGAATCATTACTGGGACAACCCCAATTTCATGATTTAGGGGTCCAAAGTCTTGAAGCTTTTCAATAAATGAAAATTTACTGTGAAGTTTTATGTTTTGTTGGAGTTTATGAAAATATACTAGTTCCTAAGTTGTGTGTGCATACACATGCATATGTCTAAAACTGATACATAAATAGAGCCTGCTTGCATAAACTGTGACTTTTTGCTTTGGTAATAATGACTGTAATAGCCAGTATTGGATCACTGTCCTAGGTCATACTGTCAGAAAAAATGCTATGAGAATATGATGGCAGTGTCTGTTTTGTGGACATTACAGTACTGTGGGCAACCACTCCCTGTGAGGCTTGAGGTGTATTTTTTCCTGCTGTACCTTGCTACTGACTCATAACAAAAAAAGCAACATTTAGTATTTTGCTTATTAGCCTTGAATTGAGTACTATTAAAAAGAAAAAAAAGTCCACTTAAAAACATCATGGCACAAAACCAGATGTATATTACATTGTGATTATAATGATCATTAGTTGAAGGATAATAGTTCTAAATAACTTTATGATTAGAACAAATATAAATACATAGGAATGAGGGGACATACAAAATAATAGGAAAGAGAACAATTTTTTTCAATTACTTAATTAAAGTGACAAAGTAATGCAAAGGCAGGTCCAGAGTTCAGAATTCACATGGGAATCTATATATTTTACAGAGAAAAGGTTTGTGGTCTCAGGCTAAATGAATGGCATAATTAGCCACAAGATAATGTACTATGAAATGTCACTGCAGAAAAAAAAAAATAATCAAGGTTCCAAAGGTCAAGCATTTTTGAAACAGTACAATAGCATTTATTTCTTTTCCTCAAATCTTTTTTTTTTAATGTTGTTTAGTTGTTTGCTGTTTTAAAAATGTGGATTTAACTCAGTAGTAGTACTGTCCCTTTTGTACTACTAGCACAGAGGAAAGAATTCTTTTCTATAAATAAACTCATTTTCTGCTAAGACTTCATTGGACCTAAGTGGTTACTCCTCTATGTAGTTTTGTACAGTACTTTCAGAGAGTGGGATGGCCACCTCCATAAAAAAGTGTACAAGACAATATCACATGGTTTTACATTAATTAACAAAACACTTTTTCTTACAGTTTATACATACTGAATGAAGATAATACCAACTGCATTAAGTATTTTTTACTAAAAATGTTAAGTGAGAGTTTCTGATTCACTTGGAAGGAAACATTGGCCTTTTCACCACTGGGCACATTTCATAAGAGAGTTTCCTGGTTCTTCAAGCTATGTTCTCAGTATGAGAAAAATACAATATTATTATGTTTTTTCCAAATCTGCTGGAGCACCTTTTTGTGTTGTCTGAGATAATTTTCCAGCTGTATTTCTTCTCAAATTTCCACACAAAATATTTTGGTTTAATTTTATTCTTAGTTAATACAACGCAGTGTAAAAACAAACTATTCCTGTTTTGAGAATAATTTCTGTGAGAATAATACATAATGTTGAGAAAAACTAATTTTTTTATTGTTTAAATTTACATTATCAAAGGGTATCTTTTTGAGAGGCAAAGCAAATTATATATACAATTAGATTTCTTAACACAAATGACTGTTCTTTACAGAGCAATTTGAGACTTTTCCTATGCAGAATAAGAAGGATTTAAGGGGTCTATTTTCTGGAACAGGAAATTTTATCCTGTAGGTTGCTTGACAACTATCTCTTAGTCAACTGAAATCTAGGAACAGAAAAAGGAAGAAAAGCACTCAGAAACTGATAATAAGGTATGAGTCATGGATAGTATATATCACCACATATATACTGCTGTGCTGAAATTTAGATTGTTTAACAGCAGAAAAGGATATCCTTACTCCTGATGCATATTTCCTTTCAGATAATTTTTGGTTAATATTCTCTTTTCAGTATGTTCTGCCAAAATATTCTCAAGTTTTTTTACAGATTGATTTTTCCAGCTCTTAAAAGTGCTCTTAAAAGCACTCTCATCTGCTGGAGTCCAATAAGCAAGGAGAAATACTTGGTTTTAAACTCTGCGACAAAAGTAGTGTAACTATGAAACAGTAAATGAACATCTTTACCCCTTTGTTCAATGTATGACATATTCATTGTCAAGTTAAGCTTGAATGAAAATATTAAAAAATTGTCTTTTATTTAAAAACAGAAATAAAACCTTATGATTTTGAAAAAGAAAAGCAATTTCCAGTAGGAAAAGAACATTATATAAGAAAAATCACAAATTTTCTTGGACCTTTACCTTAGGTTGTGATATTAATATTGAATCCTGCTTTCTTGTCTGTGGCTTTTGTGCTTTTTAAGGATTTTTAATCATTTAACCTTCAGCATAACTTATAAGATTTACAACCTATACATTTATGACATATACTACAGATTACAAAAGTGAACTTAGATTGGGTTGGACTATTTCTTGCATCAAATGTGCTAGCCCTATAGCTGTAGATTTTTAGGCCTATTTAGTCTTTAGCACTGTCCACTGAATTTTCTCATTCCAGTCTCCAAAATACACCTCACTACCTCACCATAAAGCTACAATTAAAGAGAATCTATGCAAATCCACACAGCTTCCAAAGTCCTATCCTGGATTTCTAAATATAACAGATTTTCTTTTATACTGTCATTTCTCTGTACTTTTTGCTCCAAGAACTTTGTCGAGCACATCATGCTGAAGCTGGCTCTGCTTTTGAGTACTTCTGTTTCTTTCTAATCATACTAACATGCTGTAAGAAGAGAAAGATCCAAAGGATGAAAAGCCTATGAATATTCCACACTTACAAAGTTCCCAAGAAATATTAGATTAATGCTCACATATGGCGATTTTCCTTTACACCGATCTATTGTAACTTCCTAAAATATGCTTAATACTTTGTGAATCTTAACTAATTATTCTTTTTACTTCATCTGGATTTCATTTTCACTTTCTTATCATAACTGGGGCTTTTGGCAGGCACAAATAATTGAATAAACTTTAATTAGAATGTTCCAGGTAGGAATGGTTCTTTAATGATGGCTTACAAACAGTGCCTTTAATTTTACAAAGAACCACTAAAGGTCTGATGAAGCCTTTGTGAATTTAGAGGAAAGAGCAAGGGAAGAAAAGTGAATATTATATATATATTGTACATAATTTTTAAAAATGTATCTGTATGTATAAATATGAAAAATCTTACAAGACTGAAAATGTTGTATTGCTCAGACTTACATTTCTGTCCAGTGAAGCAGTTTTATGTTCAGACAAAATCAGGAAGGGGAAACAAGGAAGATTTCTATCCTGCTTACTAGGTTCCATAGAGAACCTCCATCTGATAATTGAAATGTAGCTGGTTGGACCCATCTGGCAGGTGGGAGGATCAGCTGGTTATTTTAAACTGTACTCAATATGCTAGTAGTATTGGTTTTCAAGTTTTCTGTTTTCTATTTCTATTTCTCCCCTCCTTTCCTATCTTGTGTATTCCCACTTTTTAATTTTAATCTCATTAACACAGTTAAATGTTAAATTAACCAAGTTAAATGTTCTTCAGTATTAGTCTTTGGTTAGGAAGGATCAAAAGCCTAAAGAGCATTTTATGTGTTATTGATATTTCAGCAAAGAATGTGAAGCTTAGATACATTACCTACTAAACAGTACTAATCTGTGACAAACTGTCCTCTTTGATAATACTCAAGCAACCAGCTGAAAATAAAAGGTGGTGCACAAAAAGCAGTGAAGAATTTTACTCTCCTAATCTCCCATCTAAATGTCAGTAGACATAATTAACATTATCTGAACAAATGCCTGCAGACTGGATTTTGCAAACAGGTTTTAAAATACGGAACATATAAGGCCTAAGGCATCAGCAGCATATTTCTGAAGAGCTAGAATAAGTTTTTTGTTTTTTTTTTTTTTGCTTTTTTGTTTTTTTTTTTTCCCTTTTGGAGTTGGGCATTTTGACCTTATATTTAGTATTTTAAGAATAGAAAGATTTCCATAATGAATAGATTGACCTAGGTGGTTTTTTCCCCTTAAAATTATCAACCCTCACTTCAAGAGTAATTGTCAATGAAACATCTCTTGGGAACTATTGTTCTTTGAGTTAATGTATTTTTGCCTATTTTTGTTTTGTTGTTTGTTTGGTTTGGATTCTGCTTTTTCCATTGCTCCTCTCAATTTGGGTGAGTAGAAAAAGTAAATGTTTTAATGCCCAGAAGAAAATTAACCATTAAATAAGAAAGGCATGCATGCGACTTTCTTGAAAGTAATTACATATACTTGAAAAGAATTTTCAGAACTTTCTGTGGAAGAGGCTCCTCAGGCTGGAGGGAGAGAAGAAAAGAACTACTGTATTGTTAAAAAAATATGAGCATTCACATATTGTATTGAGATTTTTGACCTAAACCCATTAATAGAATGGAGCAAATAAAAAAAGAATAGAGAGAGGAAAAGTGTGTACTTGCCTTATTTTTAGGGGGAAAATGCCTAGGCATTAGATGTAGCTATGATCTCATTGCATGGCTTGTGGTCTGGACTTACGAGTGGTGCTCTTGCTTCTGTAAGAGATGTTTTGGTTTGGTTTTGCTTTTTTTGATGTTTTTGGTTGATTGGTTGGTTTGGTTTTGGATTTGGGGTTTGTTTTGTTGTAGGTTTTTTGTTTTGTTTTGTTTTGGTTTGGGTTTTTTTGCCCAGTTCACAATGTTTGAAATAATGCCTGGCCCTACTGTTGGTAGCATTTTAAACCCTTGAAGCTCATGATCTTACATTCTTTCCTGACCTAAGGCAAGAAGGTGCATGGCATGAAAGGTGAAACATATGCTAAGATTCTGAAGGATGACTTCATATGTAGACTGCCATACATTGTGGGATTATGTTCAAATACCTGTCAGGATTTCTCCATAAACTACTTCTACATCAAGAGGAACTTCAAAAAAAAAAAAAAAAAAAAAGAGCCTACGTGCAGACAGCCACCTGAGGTGTAAATGGCCAGGAGACAAGGATCTGGAAATGAAATCAGAAGCTAATGAATTTTTTAATTTTAAAAGTACACACAGACAAGTAGCTGGGACCCATTGTAGCTTTATAAGAGTGAATACTGTTCTAGTAATCAGCGGTACTCCAATGTCTAACACGTCTGAGTACTCCCATGATCTAGACCTTTTGCCTTATGTATTGCTTGATCTGTTAAATGCACACAAAGGACTGAGAAGACAGTATGTTTTCACAAAATAAGGCATTTGATATTTTGACGAACTTCAAGAAATCTGCAAATGTCTGGAAAATTTCAAGCATTTGGACTTCTGAAACTTGAAATCAGCATTGTTCCAGTAACAATCACTGTGTTCAGAAATACAGAAATGAATGCACACAAGCATTGGAGAACCAGTGGAGAATTACTTCTAATTTGAAACTACAACAAAAAGAAGAAAACAAAATGTAGAGGGAAAGGAGGGAAACTTGAACAAACACCTGGTGTTTGTACAAGCTGCATTGTCACTTTCCATAGGTCAGCACAGTAAGATTGTGATAATGGCATTTGGGTTGCTGCTGTTTGTCAGAGAAATAGTTACTGACTTAAACATTGAAAGATCACCAGAAGACTTTTGTCCACTGCAGCAGACTGAAAAGAAACAGCTGCTCACCCAGCAAAGCCCACCCCTCCCTGAATATGCCTATGGCAAAAGGACCTTCAGATCACATAAGTGGGTGCCATTGTCCAACTATCCCAGGCATAGAAGGGTATGCATAGCTGAGGCTACTAACTTGATTTCCAGATAAGGGAAGAGGCTAATAAGAGGCAAATCCTGTGAGGTGGCCTAATCCTTCTTATCATGGCAATGTCCTCCTTCACCCTGCTGTAAAAATCCTTCTGGAGATCCTCCAAGACATTTTGCACTGGCCTGGGCTATTCATATCAAATGTTGGACCATGATGGACCATTATTGATGCCGAGTCTTAGGAGGTGTCAGAGACTCATGGCACATGCCCCATGACACCATCCCCATCCCGAGGGAGGTAAAAGATTTCAGGAGTTTTTCTGGGGGGGGCTTCCCCTAGCCACAATGGAGCAAGACCATGTTTGACTGCAGCCATCACTTCAACTAACAGACACACAAGTTGCAACTACCAATTTCATTGCTGGATCCAGTGGGCAGTGTCTATGTACATCTTAGGATCCTTATCCTTTTCTTCTCTTTCTTTCATGTATACATTTCCTTAAGTGTTATGCCTTAATATTGCTGTATTCTTTATGCATTTCCTTAAGTGTTACTTTTATGCTTTAATATTGCTGTATTGCCATAGATGATAACACCCAAAATGGCAACATACCTGTTTAGCTTTGAAACAAAATTGTTCTAAAATAAACCTATATATGTTTACAAACAGCATTTATTCAGTGTTGTTTCTCTCTAATCCACCCCATGGGATTTGATTAACAAGAACCTGGGTTACCCTCCCCTTTTGGGGCAAGTCTTAACACTGTTGAGCCTTTTTCATGAGTATGTATCAACTTGCAGTCAAGCTGATTGTTTGAAATCAGCTTCTGTAACCACTCAGCAGAGATTTGGGCAGCATATTCTGGCTCAAATGGGGATAGCCACCCTCTTGGGCTTGATATGGGGCCTTTAAAGTAAGTATTTTCCTGATGTAGTGTTTTCATGTTTCAGGATTAAGAAAGTGTTTCCTTGGCCAGATATCAAATTTAGACTCTCTGCAATTTAAAGCTCTGTGCTCTGCTTTTGTTCTAGATGTAGAGATGCTCTTACTAATATCTTTCAATAACCAGAATAGGATGAAGCCATGGCCTAGTTTGCTGTTAAGGAAGAAAGAGCCTTGTAATGTGCATTTCTCTTCACACACATATTTATGTATTCAGTGTGTGTATTCATGTAAGAGGTCCTGAAACTCTCAGACAGCCATTTTCTGCTTTTCAATTGTCTATCAGGAAAAGTCTAGAAGCTTTCACCCATTTTTAGGAGTATAGTTATATGGTGAGTTGAAACTGAAAGATAAAAAAAGGAATTTTTTTCTTAATTGCACTAGTACTGACCATTGGAAGGAGATAGAAGATCAAGAGCAAATGATGCAAGACTCTGGTTACTATCTTTATAAAAGGGTAAAATACTTGTATCTGGGAATCCTCTCTATTAACAGTCATTGGAGTAGGAAGCAAAACTGAAGTTTCTTTATTCAAATGTAAATTTCTCAACTATTAAATTTGGTATTCTTCTGCCTCTTCTTTCTTAAAGAAAGTGAAACTTGAACAGAAAGGTTTGAGGTTTGAGAGCTCCATTATTTAATGATTAGGATACTCTCATGAGAGGGCACAACTACAGATCCGTATCTGTATAGAGAAAGAACTACAGTCAGTGTTTACAACATTCTGAGTGAGTGCTTTTATCCTCTTAAGAGACATCTCACTATGATATTTTGAAAGAAAGCAGGACTTTCTACCTCTTGCCAAAGGAAGTCAAGATTCCAGAATCCAAATGAGGTCTCTAAATCCTTAGTGACACATCAGATCCTCAGACACATCACAAAGTGAGGCACTTCTGTCATCAACAAAAGAAAGAATTCATTTAAGCCGAATTCTTCTCCACAGAGATTGTGCACAGCAGGCTATGTGTTGTGATGTATTTTAATATCTGCAGTTGTTTCTAAGGCAGGTACAGCTATCACAAGTTGTAATGGGAATATTAATTTAAAAATAATTACAAACAAGCAAACAAATAAAAACAAACCTGCAAAAACAACAACAAAAGTCTCTGAACGATAATGCAGAGGAGAAAAGTCATACTAATATTGTTATGTAATATCTAGAGAGTCAGTGGATATGGATTTCATAACTGCAGCCAGCTGGAGTTGTCAGTATTTCGCTTGCTAAGGTGAATAAAAGCTACTTTACAGATTAAACTATAAATTTCACTTATATTTGTGCTTCTGTGTACTTAATATATTTTAAGTGGCTTAATGGGTTTTCAGTTACTTAGACCTTAAGTTGGTAAGATCTTCTGAGGAACTTTGTATTACAGTTACTAGAAAGCATTTGAAAACCTTTAGTAAATGGGACAAATAAAGGAAGTCAGGATGACTTATGAGTACCTAAAATTAAGATTCTAAATCTGTACTAGGCTGCCCCATGCCAGGGCAGTTAAAAAGCTTGATTTTCAAAGTTCTGGAACCTTTTGGCTAGTGATAGAACAATCATATGTTTTCTTCCGGGCAAAAGTAAAGTTCTGCAAATAATTGCACCATGTCTTTGCTATAAACAGTACTATACTGCCTGTTGAGAAGCATATGTTCAACACAGCGCAGAGTTCTATTAACGCAGAACCAATGTGAAAGATTTGGCTGCTTCCCAGAATTAGCTGACAGCTTTGTCTGGGCTCTGTGTATTTCATGTAGTCTCTTCACACTCAAAGGAATTTATGATTTTAAGTGCTTTGAGAGAAAGATCTACTACAAATCTCAACATCCATCTTCCCAGCAATAAGGGGAAAACAAGTGATTGTGCAAATTTGGTAAATCAGCTTTCTTTCCTTTCTTTCTTTTTCTTTCTTTCTTTCTTTCTTTCTTTCTTTCTTTCTTTCTTTCTTTCTTTCTTTCTTTCTT
>JAWWEV010000083.1:95581803-95596424 GCA_035583235.1 Hafferia zeledoni
TCTTTCTTTCTTTCTTTCTTTCTTTCTTTCTTTCTTTCTTTCTTTCTTTCTTTCTTTCTTTCTTTCTTTCTTTTCATGATCTGCCATGAAAATACATGAAATGTTGAAATTTTAGTTAACTTGCAAGTTCAGATTTTTTGGCGTCAGCCGCTGAGAGCCAAAATATCTTCTACCACTGTAGCTGTCTTCAGCTAGGCATAGTTTTCCATTTTGCAGGTATCATCTTTTCTGTTTGTTTAAATGCATCTTGCAGAACATGGAAGTCACAGTATTTCCTACTGTAAATACTTTTGGAAAATGCATAAACATTAGATAAATATACAGAAGGCACATTTTAATTTTCTTCATGTGGATCTTTTTCTCTTTCTTTCCCAGACAAACAACTGATGTCTTTTACAAAGGCAAAGCACATGTCTTCAGCTTTCTAACCAGAAACTTTGGTTTGTGTCACAATTTAGATATTCACTGATAGTAAACTGTAGGCTAAAGGATACTACAAACCTTTTGCATTCCCTTGCTGTAAATCATTTGGAACTGTTATAATGTAAGACTTTGAATCTTACTGCTTTATTTACCCTGATCTAGCACAAATGGAATCTGGAGGCAATTTTTTATTCCAGTTTTTCTACAAGGAAACAAATGACGCTTCATTGCTATCTCTACAATAACGAAAACCTTTATGAAAATAGTGAAAACCTTTGACAAGAGAGTTCTTTAAGGGTAAACATGAAAATATTTTGTTCTGATAGTGCTTACATTGTAATTGATAAAAGAAGCTAGACAGAGCTGCTTTGGTTAAGAAGAAACCCTTTTGGTTATAAAAATATCTAAATACCTCATGATAAATTCTGTGTATCTATTATATTTGGTACAATAAGGAGTTTCCCCATGTTATGGTTCAACCTCAGCCAGCAACTAAGTACCATACAGATATGCACTCACTCTGCCCTTGTTGGTGGGAGCAGAATCAGGAAAAGGTAAAACCTTTGGCTTGAGATAAGAACATTTTAAAAATTGAAATAAAGTAAAATATAATACTAATACTACAACTAGTACTATTAGAAATATTAGTAATTAAAACTCAGATAACAAAATGAGAGAAATAAAACTCAAGTTAAAAAAAAAAAAAACAAACAAAAAACAAAACAAAAGAAAGTGATGAACAATACAGTGGCTTACCACCCGCTGAAACAAAGCCCAGGCTGAGCAGCAATCAGTAGCTGTTGGCCAGCTCCTCATCTTTTATACTCTAAGCATGATATTCTATGGTGTGGAGTATCCCTTTGGTCAGTTTAGGTCAGCTGCCCTGGCCAATCTCCCTCCCAGTTTCTTGTGCACCTCTTTACTGACTGAGCATGAGACTGAAAAGTCCTTAATTTAATGTGAGCACTACTTATTAACACCCAAAACAGCAGTGTGTTATCAACGTTATTCTCACACTGAATCCAAAACACAGCACTGTACCAGTTACTAATAAGAAAGTTAACTGTATCCCAGCCAAAACGTAATGGGATTTTGTTGTTGTTGTTGTGATGTGAATGTTTGAAACATGTTATGTCCTTTCTCTAACCTGCATTTATCTGAAACATTCTGACAGATATTAAAATAATGAAGAAGCATACCCACTTCTGACAGGACTATCTTGCCAACCAATATAGCTGCAGTAGCACTTGTCACCCTAGGAAGAGCCAGGAGCTATGGAACAATGATATGAAAGAAGCAGCTCAATGTCTGTGGCTTAAGCAGAATCCTTTCTCTCCTGTGACAGTATCTGCACGTCAACTAATGTAGTTAGTCATGTATCTCGTATGATAAAAGACTGTGCTACACACCTAAGACTTTATCCTTACAGGATATGATAGAGAATTTTCTGCTCATACTTTTCTTTTCACAGAAAATAATAAATGGAACAGTATTTATACCATAGTATGTTATTTACATCGGAATTGGCTACAAGCCTCAGGAGCAGACAAGCATTTTGAAAGTGCCACAACTCCCTTAGGTTCTGTCTTCCAGGAGGCAGAAGCAGCATTGAGCTGCTCTGAGTGACTCAGAGTGATTTTTTTAGGGCAGAGATTCCTTCACCACTCCATCCAGTGTGGTGAAAGCAGTAGTAACCTTGGTCTCTGGTGAGGGTTATTAGCAGATGTAGAACAGACCATTTGACTCTTTGCATGATACTTCTTCCTTAATAGACATTTTCCCTTCTACGGGGAAAAGACAGATGGGGTAAAGACAGGTGGGGAAGATTCCTATGGGTTTATGTCAGCTTATGATGTAACATTTGGATTGCTGTAACTCAGGCTGCAAGGGAAGCACTCAAAATTCAGAAATACTGGATTTCATATTCTTTAAAGTGACTGAATACACCTGTCTGGGTGTAAGTACAGGATGTATTTTCTATTGACATCATTCCATAGGATATTTTTTACTGGGACCCTTGAATCTGTTGAATACCTAAGGTTGGATGCAAACATAGACTGAATGGAGACTGCAGAAGCAAGCATCAAACTGCATTTCCTGACTCTGTGTTCAACCATAAATCTGAAGTAACATTCTTTCAACCTGTTTTTTTGTGTGTTTTTATTTGGTTGGTTGGTTGTTGTTGGATTTTTTAAATCCAGTGTAGATGTTTCAGAAAAACAGATCATAACACTTAAGAGACAAAGCAGTGGGATGAAAAATGCCACATTCCATTGTTTTGATTTCACACTTTTATTTGAAAATAATTTGAAAAGTTATCAGTGCTGATTGTTTTTTCTGTTAATTTTAGGTATAAGAAGAGCTTCATGGAAAGAATCAAAATGTAGTGGGAACGGTTAAATAATAAAGGTATATTGAAATACATATGTACATTAAAATATCAGAAGATGCTAAATACAATTCCTTGCCAAATCTGGATTCAGCATACAACTGGACATCATATAGACACAAGATTAAAACTAAACAGAAAGCACTGAGCCAATGAGCAGTTAGAAGGAAATGTGTCTGGTCTTCAGCCCAGAAACTAAACATGGTTGAATATACAATTTCTGTAAAAAATTAAGCAAGCCTGAGGAAATTATTAACACAGTAATATTTGATTTTTAGAAGACTCATCATTAGGCCCAATATGCAAAATAATGTAAAGATTTTATGACTGAAACAATAAATAGATATTTCTTTCTCATCTATTAAGGAATAAGGAAATTAAAAACAAACCCGAAGAAACAAAAAAACCCAAAACAAACAGAGAAAACTAGATGAGATTCTGTTTGTGTAGTTCCACTAGTACATGTACCGATCACTGGCAAAGGGCAGCAAGGAAATGATAACGATATGCTTGTACCAAAGGCTTCTGTTTGGATCTGGATGACATCAAAGTAAAATATCTGACAGCTTTCCTTAGTTTGTCAGACTATAATAGCAGCTTACAAGAAACAAAGCCTTGTCAGCAAAGAGACTTGGAATCACAGCAGAGAAAGCTTCTGTGTAAAACAGAGATGAAGAAAACCTAGCAAAGGTGGGAGACTTTCCACAATATTTTAAGGCAGTGTTTGAATTTCAAACTCCATTACTAGCATCTCTCTGAAGTCAAAACAGATCAGCCCCTGAGGAGATCTGGGCTCTGTCAACTAATTTTTTAAAAAACTTTCATATGGAAAATGCTTCAGCTTCAGAAGGAAGCTGATTTTGTAGCCTAAGAAAGTCTTTTAAGAAACATGAAAGAAAATGTGATAATAAGCACACATGGAAGCTGTCATAGGCTGCAACACCGACTATGGTCAAGCGACTTTCTACTGTTATTCAGATATTATTTTTGCTGGAAACATTTGCTCTTATCAATTATAACATTAGTTAATAACTAAACAATAGTTAATTAAATGTAAAAATATCTGGACATTTTTGAGCTCATTGTTCTCAGTGGAATCTCCACATAAATCCAAATATCATAGAATTTTCTTACCTAACAGGAATGGCCATTCCCAAGTCTGCATTAGGAAACAGTGCCCAGTTCTGAAGTTCTCAAATCATGACCACCACAGGGTGAGCAAAGACAGTTTATTGTGAAAGCTGAGACAGCTTTGTTTGCATTGCCCTATGCCTAACCAAATAAATGCTGCCTTACAAATCCCAGCATCATCCTATTCCAAGCTTCCACTTTTGCAGCTAGTCCAGGAAGGCTCAGAAATTCCTGCTGTCATGATGCAGACATAGCCTCAAAAACATGACAGGAGAAGGAAACACAGGCCCTGAGTCACTTATAACTACAGAGGAAAATAATTAGATTTACCTCCAGAAATGAATGGGTAGTTAGTACAGTCTCTCGAGAGCAAATGTAAAGGTTCATGCAATAATCAGGAATTATGTATAGTTAAAATTAAATAAATAATAAACCCCCCCTACAGAGAAACATCAAAACAATATGAAAGGGTGTTCCTAAGATGCAATGTCATATTGAGTTTTATATCTGCCAATAAATTAAGTCTGTACTATTAGCATGATTAAAAAAAAAAAAAACAAACATACTTTGTTTCCATTTATCAAGGAAACAGCAAGTCTCTTGATCCTACTCACCATCAAATAGAATGTAAAAACTAAGTAATTTCAATAAAAGTTCATAGGAACTGAAATTTTTGAAAAATAATCATATTAGGTTGTTACCTAAGAAAGGAGCTGAAATTGCAAATTGACAAGATCTCTAGGTGAGAGGAGTACTCTTTCTAATTGGTAATGTTTAGATGGTGTATGCTGCTTTGCCTTCCTCTCCATTTGATATAATTTCCTGATAGTGGACTTTGTGACCCCAGAGCTCTGAGTAAAGGCTGCAGTTTGATATTCATTTATTTAATCAAGATACCTGTAACTGATTTTCATATCACATTTGCAGAATAGCCAGCTGGAAGAAAAAAATAATTTGAAGAGATCTGTTGATGGATTTTTCCTTGTTTGTTTTCACATATTACTTAATTTTGTTAATCAGTTTATAAACTTTACATTTTTGAATAATTTCTACAAATAAAAAAGACTAGATAGTTTACTGAAAAAATGCAAGACTAGATTTTGACTTTTTTCTCCACTCTTTCTCAGAACAAACAGGAAGAAAAAAGTTGTGTAGTCTTTATGTGGTAATAAAATTAATAATAAAAAAAAAATCTGTGTAATTACTTTCCTACCATTTTAAATGTTGGCAGAAGTAGCATGGATAAAGAGGGAATATTTTGCTTTGGATAAATATTCCATAGTAATAAAAGCAAAACAAGGTGGGGGTTGTTGTTATTAATTCATTTTTATACCAGTGACTTATCAGTAACGACCTTGACTCAGGTCATTTATTAGAAAATAAATAGATAGATGGAACAAATGACTTGTGGAAAAGACTTGGGCCACAAATTCTCCTAGCTGGTCATTAATTTCCCGGAAGTGCTACAGACCCTGATCATTAAGACTTAATTATTGTATGAATACAGTGTCTAAATGTTGAACTGCTTTTTCTTTTTGTATAATTAACCTTTGGTAATATTTTATTAATGAAAAAGGGCAATATAAGTTTGCCAGGGAGATGCCACATTATTTTTTTTTATTCACAGTAAACACAAATAAATTATGGAAAGCTCTTCATTGTGTTTGTACACTTCACACTTCTGAGAGCTGTTGACTATTGGAAATGAAGGGCAAGGGCATGATTAGAAAGACTCATTATGCACTGGTTCAATACATTGGTGCTATTCTTCATGAATGAGTTTAGCACTCAAACTGAGCAGACTATGATTTCTCAGCAGGGCAGACAAAACTGAATTTTGCTGCTTCTGTCACAGGGAAGTTAAAGGGCAGAGGAAAAGGGAAAACCTGGAATGATTTATCTGGGAAAAGACCCTTGGAGATCCAGGCTTCCTTTTCCTGTAGACACTTGGGAATGGATTTCTAGGGATGCTGTAATGAATATTACCAGTGGTTGTCATTTGAGTGGGGAGTACTGCTACTGGTTTGGTTGCTTGACTACATAGAGTGGGTACTCCTGAGATGCTAGGACATTTGTTTCCTCAATGGCAACAGCAGGAGCGAGGCTGACTTTCTACAGTTCTTAAGGAAACTGAGATACCCAACCAACAAGAACTGACGTAAACATTAATTTTTTTATCAGCATTGCCAACATGATAAAGTGCCAGTGGTCAAGTTAAATTTGCTTGGAATATAAACATGGTCTTGCAATTTCTAAAGCTGATTAAGCATTGTAGAAATTAATCTTGAATTCGAAAGTCCTGATTCCCCTATCAGCAAGATTTAGAAAAATTTATGTTTACATCTGAGTCATAACCAATTAAGTTGTATTATTCAATGGATGTCCAAAGACACTTTATTTCTAGATTACTATTAAACCAATACTTATATTCCTTAAGGAATAAGGCAAAAATTTGCTAGCATTTTAAAAGTAGCTTTTTTTCCTATTTATATATCAGTATTCTCATAGTTTTCAGAACAACTAGATTGCATTTTGAACATCCATCTGCCTCTCAAAGTATAAATATGCATATTTAAATGTAAGTTTGATGCACTAATTTGATACAGACTTCCAATTCTAACCACTAAGTCCAAAGTAAAAGCTTTTGCTTTCTTGTTTAAAAATCAATTGATCAACGAAATAATCAATCACAGACTGAGACATAAATTCTCAGCTATGAATTATTTACTTCATAAGCAGCAAAGATCTTCCAAGCAGTTCCCAAATTATTAGGAAACCCCCCAATCGACAGTTCAATTTATGCTTATCATTTTCCTATCATTTAGGAATATAAAGTTAAGCAAAAATTCTGAAAATGTTGCTTTTTCAGGTATGTATTTACCTCAGAACAAGGGAAAGAGAAAGTTAATTAAATGTTTACATTTGCCTTTATTCGACTTACACAATTTCCTGCCTTATTCTGCCTGTTTACTAAATAATTTTAAATACATTCTTTTTATTTGCGCATATAAAAGCAAAAATTAGATAGGAACTTGACAATGCAAAACAAGTACAATAGAACATATGTTATTGTCACTAACATCTATACCCTTCAAAACAGGCTGAAATAAATTACACTTATGCTACTATTAGAAGTTGTCAGGTAGAAAGTAATCACCTTGAAATGAGAAAAAGCTGATGTATAACTGGTTGGGAGAATTTTTTCTTTTGTTTTTGGTGGGTTTTTTTGATTTTGTTTTGTTATGGTTTGGGGTTTTTTTCCTGAGAAAGAAAATGAGAGTTTCTTGCAATGATTTTCCTGTAAATTTATATTTTCTCTGCACACAACTGACAAGCTTTGTCTTGCATCCATATTTTAAAAAGCTAAAAAAGCCAAGCAAAAATCAATTAGGTCCCAGCTTTATCCCTACAGCTACTGAAGTTGGAGGACCCTAAACTAATATGCAATTTAATCTGTGGAAAAGGAATAGAGGAGAAAAGTTAAAATTAATTCATTCAACTAATACAGTTACATCTCCATTTTATTTAATTGTCATGAGGTTACAGTCTTTATAAAACTCTATCTGCATTTTTTTAATAATTGCTGAAATTAAAGCAGAGCATTAAAAGGTGTCTATATTAGGTGTCTGCTTCAGGCTGAGTATTTTGGGTGAATTTTAAGCTAAAATAGCATGTTTTCTTAAAAAAGAAAAAAAAAATTGATGCTAAAAAAGTCCATTACAAAACTCTTTTTGAGAAAAGGAATTAATCAGGGCCAAGACAGTGCTCTCTGTCTAGTATCAAGAGTGTGTCATTTCACGAGGGAATTAAAAGCTTGGACGAAGCCTACAGAGGTCAGGGGAAACACAAGAGCAAAAGAATGACTGTCAAAAAAGTGCATTTTCCACATATTAAGTTGAGACTGCATAGCATTTGCCTCTGCAGTAGGAGGAGGGAGGGCAGAAGTTTGTCTGGCATGCCAAGTAAAAATCAAGAATATAAACAAAGAGTTTCTGTCTTCCGCTTAACCTGCACTTCCCTCTGCTGATGTCCTGGTGAGGAGGAGGAAGTGGAATGGAAATAAATGAATAGCCTGGAGGGAAAGTGGGAAAGTGCAAGGTCAAGAAACAAAAAGCAGATGTTATGATGTTGGAAAATAGGACTCTTGAGGAATAGAAGACAAGAAGGTTAGGTATGAGCTATGAAATTGGAATAAAAACTACTTTAATTTCACACCATGACACTGCATGTTTTTCTCATTAGTATAGGGGGGCAAAGGGGGACAGAAAAGAAAAAAAACTTCCCATGCAAGAGGAAACTTTTTTAAAATGGAACATTTTGTCTGCCTCTCATTCCTTTTTCCTTATGCTTGTTAATGTCATTGTTTTGCTCTTGTGCTTGTTGTCAGAATATAGATCCTAACATTTAGACTGACAGCTCTGAGATATCCTCTCTCTATTAGCAAATATGTAAAGTAGATTGGGAAATTTTACAGGAAGCAATAGGGTAATGAGTCTGACAGAGAAATCAGGTGTCATGAAAAAAGTGTGAAATCTGTATGTAGCAGTTTATACTTTGGTGAGGTAATTTAAATATATATATATAGTGTCCACTCTTTTACTGTTGATTTTGTGAATGAGCAATTCTGATCTATATATCAACCCTGTGAGACTGAAGGCAGCTAAGAATAAACAAAGTCACAGCTGCTGGGAGGAGTTAGCTACTCCCTAGAGGTCTCTCATGGGAGCTCCTCAGCTTTCTCACAGCACACTGGAGAGGTTCTTGAAAACGTCTAGGATAAGTTCTCCAAAACATTAGACTTGTGAGATATGGGTTATAACCGATGGGGATTTGCAGTTATATGGTGTGAGGTTCAATTTAACCAAATGTACGTAGTTTTAACTCTATATAAACTGTGTGTGGTGTGTAATAAATTGGCCTTCACTAGATGACAATGATCTGTGTGTGGTGTCCAGTTCCTCTGCCGTGTATTTATTGTTTTCTATAATTTTATTTTCCTGAAAGTGATTATTACAATCTCTTCATGTTGCTGTATGACCATATCTTATCTGGGACACTTAAAAGTCATTTTGGAACATCAGGGAACTTTTGGTTCTAAAATAAAATGTAGGGAGAAAAACATAGCCATAAAAATACTAATTTTGATGTACATATTTAGAGATATCCTTATTATTTTCATTGGAATGGCATAAAACAGTTGTGTGCAAAATTAATTATAAAATTGCTGCAAATTTCTTCAGTATATGTTGGTGGATTTGCTATGAAAGCCACAGAAAGGCTATTTCTCAACAGTATCCATCTTCAGGAAGAAAGGAATTTGGTTTAGTGACCTTTTTCTGCACATACAAACCTTCTGGAAATCCACTCATGATTTCAGTAACAGACTGAATTTGATTAATGTCTGTGTTAAATGGGCTTCAGAGTTGTGGTAGTTTTAGCCAGGCCTCAAATTAGCAGGCTCAGAGAATCTACATAGATTAGGAGAGACAGGTATCATCTGACTAAAACAAGCAAAGAAATATTTCATACCAGATGACACAAACCTGAGATAGGTAGGAGGAGTTTCACAGTTCCATCATGTCTGCAGTGGAGGCAGGACGTGCTACTGCTGTTCTGCTGTGTTGGGCCTTGCTTCTGCCGACACTATGTTGTATTTTGTTTTAGTTTCAGGGAAGTAGAAACATTTTATTGTTATGCCCTTTCTTTTGCCTTGCTGAGTGTCTTTTAGAGTATTTCATGAATCTAGAGCAATGAAATCTGTTTCGTGGGAGGTAAAAAAATTGTTGTTATATGTAACTTGTGTAAGTGTGTGTTAGATTGTAATTTCTTTTAATTTTCTCTTTTCTGTATAAATATATATAGTTAGCTTAAACATAAACCTAGTTTGAGTTTCAAGGCGTTTTTTTCCTTTCTCCCTTTTCTCAGTGGGAGGGGGAAGGCATCTGACTCTGTGTTGGGCAGTTGGCATTTTTCCAGCTCAACCCTAGACAAGAGTCCACTATAAAACTACAGTATAGTTAGTAAGTGCTTACAAAGTTCCTGTGATACCAAGGCCTCCACACAAGTGGATATCATAAGTGGAAATAAGCTTCTCTTCAGAAAAGCCATTGCAATTTACCTTTAGAACATTGCAGCAAGCTGTCTGCTTTTGTCCTTTGGTTGGAATATCAGAATAAGAAATGTAAGAGTGCTCTTCACAGAGCTGATTGGAAAAAACAGCAGTGTTATTAATAACTATATTTTGTTGAGTATTTGAGGTTCAGATGCTTCCTGATCCAGAAGAATATGCCACCTCACTTGTCCGTCACTCAGTGGCACTCAGCTTGAAAACCTAAGAGAAACAGGCCTATGAAGAAGGCTTTGGGGTTTTTTTTGTTTTTGTTTGTTTGTTTGTTTCACTTATGCTGATAAAAATCCCTCGGATTTATCCTTGCTCCCCAATTTGAGCAAAAAAACCCCCACAGCTAACGCAGATTTGCCACCTACACTTTTATGAACAAAAGTGTCCTATATTTAAAGCAATCAACTGATAAATTTAACTGCATACAACTTTGTTTGTACATAAATTATAACTGATTTTTAATGTACTCCCTCCTACAGTTCAGCATTTTAATTAAAAAATTATTTTCAACATTTTTCCCTCCTCCTCTTCCTGCCTCTTCCTCCTATGTGTTTATGGAGCTGTCACTGAATGGTACACAGCCAATCTCACAGTCCCAAATAGATCTGCTTGAAAATAATAATAGTCTTACCTTACCTCATCACAATATTTACTCGTTTGACAGCAGTCTTGTGTTATTGTTAGGATGAAAACAAACTACTTTATTAGTGTAATATTCCATTTTTAAAATAAATTTGCTGCAGCATGTCAAGAAAACATTTGAAGTATGACAGTGTATGACTGATGTACTGCATTCTTTCACGAAATTCCTGATGCTACATAAATCCCACTGCTATGGACTAACTTGTATTGTTTACCAGACTTTTTAAAAGGATATTGTATATCTCAAACTATAATATCACAAGACTGAAACAGACATTGATTTGCTTTACTACTAATGACCAAGGGGTTAATTTAATGTCTCTGAAGACAAATCTGTATCTCATTATTTACACTTCTTCCATCGCTTGGAGAAAAAAAGGTGCTTGCATATTGTTTAACCTATTCTAAGATTGATGGCTTAAGACATATCTTTCAGCACCCTACCTATTTGTTCTTATTTGTTGGAGTTTTTGGGGTTTTTTAGGGCAGGCCTTCAGACACAGTAGGAAATTTTAAAACATCATTTGAGGAAAATTTTCCAATTTAAAACAAAAGCTGAATTTGCTTTGAAATATTTAAATTGTTTAATGTTTGACATAATTGAATATGTAACTGATGATACTTTACACTGCTTTTTACCTCACTGTGTTTCTATGCTTTATATTTTGAAGGCAAGTCTTCTGATTTTTAATATTCTTAATAATAGATGTTCTAATTATGGAGGTAATACATCTTTTTATTTAATTTGTCCTCTTTGATGTTCCCAGGCAACCTAATGTGTTGAGGCCTAAAGAAAAGGTTTATTCTGTAGGAGAACAAAGATAGAAAAAACACTTGAATAGGTTTGTGCTATTTTCTACTATATTCAAGGCACTCATGCTAATTTAGCAGCAGTCTGAAATTTCTTATTTTCTTATTCATTACATTGCTAAGGAATCAGAGGTTAAGAGAAGGTTGGACACCTTGCTCCTAACAAGTGAACTGCCAAGGGGATGAGGAATACAGAGATATGAGTAACTAGAAATTTCCTCAGTTATTGCCAGTTTTAAAAGATTTCATATGTCACCTTGAATATTTTGATCCTGTCAATCAGTGATATCAATAAATCATTTACTTTTACAGAGAAGTGTAATGAAATTTCTGAATGTTTCTACATAACTTCTTTGCAACTCTAGGCAGCAGCAATGCATATCTGTCACACGTCTAAGGCGCTCTGGGCTGTTGCAATAGTTTAAACTTGGATAGTTTTCTGGCCATGTTGCAAAACCATGTGGATTTGGGAGAAAGAATGAAGGCTAAGAGCTTACTAGAGATACTTTCCTGCCTTCCTGGCTGCCAAAGGTAATCCTGTGTTTGTGGGACAGGCATAGTTCAGCACAGGCAAATGAACTCATCTTGGTTTTTGACAGGCTTTATCTGTGTCTTTGTTTTCTTGCTGCTCTTGTGATTGGAAACATATTAACACAGGATCTGGACATGGACATAAATTAATTTTTGGGTGGTAGAAAAGCAAAGGGGAAAAATATTTTAAACTGAAGGCTCCATGTTTGTTGACAATTAGATAGTAAAGAGATCCATCAATTGCCATGTCTTCTGAAAATGAAAAATGCTAGAAATATGCTAACTGCTGAAGTGTTCTCTGAAGCATTTATGATGGCAAGCATTTCATGTTAAATGGATGAATATTTTTGGTTCTTACATTTACTGCTTTTCAGTAGTGCTATTTAGAAAGCACATTTGAGTGCATTTATCTTTCTGTGAATACTTCATTCCTGTGAGTCAAAATAATACTGTTCACGTGTGCCAAGGATATCTATTGTTTGTATGAGTGTAGGAAATAACGTATTTGTCAGTTGACATAGAACACCTCTGTATAGATGTTTGTAACTTCATAAAGCCTCATAAACAAAACAAAGTCTTTATACAATATATGAATTGTTGATTTAAAATGTGTACTGTAGATTATTATAGATGCCCTTGTAATGGTTACTAGGGTGGGATTCTGAATGAGCCCAAACCAGACAAATGAATCACTAGTGTAGTCAGGGCCAACTCAAGGCATGGGCAATAGAGATAGTTGCCTATGGAATAAACTGGTATGGACATAAAAACATTCATATTATCTTCCTGTAGCTATGCTATATGTCTAGAAAGACACTTTGGTTGACTAATGAAAGCCAGAAAGGTCAGACTGTATGGAGTTGTACTGATATGTAGAACCAGGGCAGGAAAAAAAGAGACCATAAGTGTGACATGAAATTCTGCCATCCCATTTCTACTCCCTATCTCTTCTTTTACTTCCAGATGTATCCCCACATTTAAAGTAGCAAAATTAATTTTTGTCTGTGCTCCTGAGAGGTCTCAAGTCATGTCCAAAACCAGTTATGCTGGCAAAACAGAAATCAATTCAATTGCCATTTTAAGAAACCTCTTTATATGACCTTTATAAATGTCCACTGTATTTTTCCACTTTTCTAGATGAATGAGTGCCATAAAAGAAAGTCTGATGTGATGAAAAATTCATAAAGTTTAAGACCCTTGAATTTTTCTTGATAGTTCTTTCATCATCAAATAGGACAGTATCTTTCCAGAGGTACATCTGGTCCTAATTAAAAACTTCCAATTACAGACAATCCATCATATTCTTTGAAAAGCTCTTCATGTTTTAATTACAAACACTGTTAATAATTTACAACTTATAAATCAGTAAAATTTGAGCTTCAGGTTTCAGCTACTTGATCATTTCATACCTCTTGCTGTTAATATATAAACTCTGCAGTGTGATCTCCATGTGTAGACTGATTAACTTGCATCTTATCTTTATCCTCCAAAATTTAAATAGTCTTCTCTTTAACATGGGTCAGCTAAGAGCCATCTTTTACCCTGAAGTAATATTCAGGATAATTTTCAAGGTATCAGCTTAGATCCCAGAAGGAACACCTTCATTAATAGAGCATGCTATCTATTCCAGTTAGCTAAGCTTGTTACAACCAGCTTGGGCACCTATGTGCAGAGATACACAGTATTATATAGACATAATCAGTCTCTCTGGCAGCATTTACAAGTTACAAAAAAGGATAACAAAGGTACTCTGAACAACAGAGTACAGATGAAGATGACACTTTAAAATAGAAACCTACAAACAAAAATACATTAGCAGAAAAGTGTGTAATCAAGTGAAAACTTTCAAAAAATTAGACTTTGAATGAACTGGGTGAAAAACAAAGGAATTTAATATAAATTCTGTATTCTAGTTTGAGAGAGTCTCTGTGCTGTCTATAATTCAGCCTAAGTCAATCATAACTTACTGGTATATTGTTACAACATTAATAGTTCTGCATCACTTTCCTTATATGAATTAAAGAAGCCCAGCAGCAATCTCCCTAATATTTAGCATAGCAAATATTAAAATTGACTGGTAACTCTAAGTGCTTGCAAATGTATTTTTTACAATAACATTGAAAAATATTTCCAATGAGCTGCTACTTGAAAGATTTGATAGTCTATAATTTCAACATTTTTACATGCCTGACACACAAATTGTTCAGGTTTACTTGGATAATTAAAACCAGCTGGCATTCAAGACCTCTCCTACTACAGAGGAAAACATCAGAATTAGGCATGGAATGATTCAACCATCTTTAAAAAGATTTTTTGACCTTAAAATAGTCTCCAAAAAAAGTGGTGTTTACTACATCCCACCTCCAGATATATATTATTGCCTTATGTCAGGTGAACTAAGCTGAGGGAAATTATCTAGCTGGAAACTAATACTTATTTTGTCAAGTAAGATTTTTGTAAAATCAGTCCCTTTACCTGGTTCATCACACCTATATCATGTTGCCGCCCAGTTCCTGGAAGGAGCTGGAGGCTCCTGGGAAGTTTACCTGCAAAACAACCACCCACAGGTACCAC
>JAWWEV010000083.1:95596524-95632547 GCA_035583235.1 Hafferia zeledoni
GTTGTTGTAATTTGAATAAAGAGAGATTTGCCTGGACATCGCATCGGTGTAGCATCTCCTTAAGCAGGCAGAAACAATATCATCCTTGCAAAAGGAGAAAATGGGAATAGGCAATCAGATATGACAAGAGTGGTAGATCACTCCTTTCCAAAGAGCCCTCATTAATGTGGAAATTCTTGTAGAACCACATTTTTTCATTAAGTAGTACTTCATAGTCATTTTATTAAATCTAACAGGACTGCACAAAGTAAGACATCCCACTGACCTGGATGAATGTAGCTTTTATTGACAGAAAATCACTTAGGATATTTAGGTAGAATGGATTAAGCAAAATTTAAATTCAGGGTGCTGCGCTACAAACTGAGATATTCCATTTTAAGCTGAAACCTTGCCATTTTCCCTGTGATAATGACTGAACTAATACACATTACTGCATCCAACACTTCTTTTAATGCAGTATGCTTTGTTAAAGTACAGTGTTTGAATTCTTTGTGATGTAAATCATCTTAATATATCTTAAATATTATTTGTTTTAAAAAGCAAACCCAGGAGCTATTATTAATCACTGCTGCCAACCTGAGCATACCCATATGGGTTGTAATCTGTAGCTTTCCTGTTTTCTAATGCTTCAAAAGCTGCTAAATATAAGCCTGTACATTAGTATAATGAATAGAACTACAAAAAATATGCTTAGTTAAGCTTTGTAGTTGTACTCTTTCACTATAATGTATAATTTAGTATCTCCTTAATCATATAATTTAGAGACAATGGTGTAGATCATGAGAGTTTTTATTTTCAGTCATACAATTAAATTGCTGCTTCTGCTTGTACAGTAAGAATATTTTTCATATATATTCCTCATGGGTTGGACAATATATTTAAAAATCTTTAGGCTAATTCTAATTTATGGTTGCTAGCAAGTAAGAATACTGTATTAATAACTGCTGGTGAAAAGTCACCAGTGATTGAGTACTGGGATGAAGGCTCAAATACAAAGTCAGCAGAAAGACATGCAACTCATTGAAATTATAACAATGAACTTGTATTAGGATCACAAAACTACAATTGAAATACCTCTGTTAAAAAGAATTAAAAAATGGGATCTATTACCAAAATTTGTTACTGTGAGACCAAAATCAAAGGACAGGTATGCATCTGCATTTATTCTTCATGTGTGACCTTTACTCACAGCCCAAGGATAAGTTACTGCAGTATTGTATAAAGCTTACACACTTTACAAGATTCTGATGTTAAGTTCTTCTCTGGTCCAAAGTGTAGCATATATTTGGTCATGCATATATCCATTGAATGTACTGCATCCTGGTTCAAACTTAATGCTTGGTGAACTGTGTTGGGGTTTTTTGGTGACTCTTCTTTCTGGATGTTCTTTGAGGGTATAGAGTTTAATGTCAAGAATTTCTTAGATTGCAAGATATTGGGTCAAGGAAAAGAAGGCTCCTTCTTTTTCCACTCTTTTTATGCTATGACTAATTTGCCAACATATTGTACTTAATACAGCAACATTTAGGGGCAGGTTGCAAAGCACAATCAGTAAGCCTTGACTACTTAAATGCTTCCATAAATACAGCTTTGGTAGCATTAATCCTTCTCTGCTTGGGGACAAGTTTTCATGGTGAAAAATGTGCTCCAGTCTAGACCTGCACAGATGCTACTTCAATGAATTTCATACCCTAAGAATTTGGCACTGTTCTGTACTGATCAACTGCTGAGAATCTTCCTGAGATCCCAGCACTGTACATGACATCATCCCTGATGTTTTTAAAACTCTTTCACCGAAGACCGTTTGATTAAAATGCTACCAAAGGACAAATAGTCGTATTTCCTTCATATGCAGTGTCTGAGGTACTCACAAATGGATTTAAAATTACCCCTGTATGCAGCTGACATTTTCAAGGTGCAGTTTAGCAATCTACTTAAGTTGGCATAAAACTGTGCTGCCCTTTTGGGTCTGAAGGACCAGTTATATAGCCAACTGCTCAGACATAAAGAGGCTGATGGGACCTCACAGCTGGGATGGAGGGACTGCAGCACCACAGCTTTTGGCAGTTGCTCCATCCTACTCCTCTACGTTGACAGTGACACCAGGCACTTTTCAGTCTCTCCAGTCATGCAGGGATGGAAAACCACACTAACAAGAATCTTTGCAATATGGAAAAACATGTCTGTCTTTTATACTTTGCTTGTGCATTGCAATAATCATATTAATTTTCAGTTTTAATAAAAATAGGATATTCTTTCTTGTTCTCTTGTGTTTTGTTGCTGTTATCTTTTAGTTACTTACCATTCCTAAATTTAAAAAAAATCTTAAAATAAATTAAATAATAAATAATATATAAAATAAAAAAAGCATCATCACATGCTGGTTTCCTCTTTTCTGTGTACTCTACAGAGGAAATTTAGTTTCTCTGAAATCATTTGACCCCAAAAGGCAGCAACTTTGATATCAATTTTTTACGTACTTTATCTTTCACCCCCTTTACTTGTCAAATGTTCATCTGTAACATCAGATTTTGCCCTCCAAAAGTAGTTTACTAGCTAACAATGTGGAACTTGTGTGTGTTCCTGTCAGGTGGGGTTACATAGAGAGGCAGAGCAGGAGACAATTTGAAGGAATGTTTCCTTCTCCTAGAATATGGTTTATGCTTCATTGCAATATCTGTTTATCATAAAATGTGTAAGCTACTCTTGAATTGCAGAGGGTCTAACTCCTTCCCTCTAGCACATTTCATTTATGTGTGCAAGTTTCTAAGTGTGATTACATTAACGAAAGGTAACATGATTTCACCAGATGCCCCTAGTTTGGAACAAAAAGATGCTGTATGCAGAAACAGACAAGAGATTAGGTCATTTGAGAGTAGAGAGATTGTGGTTAGCATCCTTTAAAGTGGAAAAGGCCATTGCAACCATGTTTTCTCTGTGAAAGGTGGGTGCTTCTGACCAATAGGTGATTACTACAAAGTGGATCCTCATCACCACTGCATTATCCTCCAATGTTTTCTCATTTCTCTGTTGTAAAAGAAGAAGCTGTGCATGAGGCCTGTTTCAAGAACTCATAATGAATTAGATCTTTGAGTGGATTTGGATTAAGAAAAGTGTACCTTTCAGTATATAGTTAGATTAAGTCATGAAATAAGCACCAAGCCCTGCTAATATGGAAAGATTTCTGAGTGGTGAACTCTTCCCCCAAACTTGTGATGACCCTGAAACAAACCTTCTACTTTCAATTATGTGCTTTTGCTACCTGAGGAGTTAGGTAGAAGTTTCAAGAGTCCACCAGTACTGGAATATACTTACCTCAGTCCAGATGCTTCTTAAATACCTGTCTCTTTTAGTGAATGTGAATCAATTTCTCATATTTGACAGCAGTGTCTCATCATGTATGAACTTTTGAATTATTATCTCTTTGACACTAGCAAGTATTTTGTTGCAGTCCAGCTAACTGTTCTGCTCTTCACTTCCATCTGTTAGCACTTGGCCTGTAGTCAAGCAGAATAACACTACTATCATTTTAAAGATCAGTCAGATGGCTGATTTTGATACCAGCACAGAATACTATCACTGAAGCAGCACACCACAGCATTTCACACTAAGAATTTGAAGTGACAGGGAGGTCACTTTCCTGTAAGTCAAAACTCATTATCTTAGTAGATATTTTACAGTATATTTTTCTCTTGCTAATAGCCCAAAAGTCTTGCTTCTCAGCAATTCTAAGTTATGAAGAACATTTGAAAATGTAGTAATACAAAGCATTTTGTCCCCAGATGGTCAGTAAATGTAAAGGGTAACTTTAATAGTTACTTTCACAATTAACTGTTGTTCTGTAAATTATCTCGATTTTAGAAAGCACTCTTTAAACAGCATAATGCCAATGCAATTCAGGCTTGTTTTATGCAAAAAAGTTGGTTATAACCTAGTCACCATTTCTAATTACCTTAATCCAACTCCTTTGAAGTTTGTTTCACTTAATTGTTTGTCCTTGATACCAGTTGTATCCATGAGTTTTTAGTTTTGTTCTTGAGCTGCAGTATAGTAACCACAGCTCTCCGCTGACTATTAAAAACTACTAATAGAAAAATAAATGAACACTAGTTATGCCACTATCGAGTTTGTTTGGTGTGGTTTGGCTTGTTTTTTGTTGTTTGGGATTTTTGGGGGGGGAGGTGTTTAAAGCAAAATCACTTGAAAGTGATACAAAGTAAGGAGCCTGTAGGATTGAAATCATAGCTGGTAAAGATACTCTTGCTTTGCAATTGGCTTAGCAGAAAATCAGCCTGAACTATTTTGCCAGTGCATCTCTCATAGTGTGAAAGAGCTGCCACAGAAAAAGTCAAATGCCTTACAAATGCCTTTATTGCCTAATAACTAAGACCTTTCCAAAATGGTACTCTTTGTGAATATGTGGGGCCAGTCAGTAATATATTTTCATGTTTCTCCACCAATATCACATTGCAATGGAACACTGTATATGTAATGATCTCATCACAGGTCCCAGCAAGTGAGAATGACTCTTGAGAGAGCTTTACTCTTGCTTTTTAACCTAACGTGTCTTCTACACACTCTGCTCATTCTGCATTGCCTGACAATTTATGGTAGAAGTCATTCTCTGAGACTATAATATGTTCCAGAATGTGCCAGTCTTGGGAAAAATGTAATGAGTACGATGGGAATAGAAGAAAAATGCTTTGGGAGGTTTTCATTTGTAGTGTATTCCACTCAGTTTCTACAAGCTTAAAGGGGAATGTGGCCCATATTGTTGCTTTACATTTCCCCTTGCTCTCCTCCTGGAATAACTTCCCTAGTAGTATGAAAAGGAATAATTAATTGTAAAAGATTCAAGGTCGGGGTATGTGCTGATCTTTCTTCGTTATGCAAATTTCTTCTGATGGGAAGATATGATCCAGGCAATAACCAGTATTTTTTCCTTTTAAGCCAAGTTCAAAGAGCACATCTGAAAGATTCATATGGTTCCAGGCATAGTTAATCATTGATGTAAATAGGCATAATTTAATAATTTAATCCTTCTAAGGTGCACTCTGTAGCACAAAGAAACAGAATCAGTATCCATAATGTATGGCCTTTATATAGTCATATATTCAAGATAGTTACACATTAAGTAGCTTAAGAAATAATTATATATGTAACTGCATTTTGTACTTATGGGGGGAAATAAAAAGAATATAGGCCATGCCTGGCAAAAAGTTATGCTTATCAAGATGATTAAAATTCACATTCTTTTAAGTACAGATTATAAACACAGTAAGTGGCAAAATATCCAAACCCATCCTTTTTCTAGACTGCACACTCCACTACCAAAGAATAGGTGCGTATCACATCAGGTTACAAAACCAGGCTCTGAAAGTCATCACTGGCAATCAAATTGTGATTCAAACACGTGAATGCTGTTATACCTCTTGGCTTTCGTGGGTGCACCTCAACATCAGGAGGGCAGGCCAGCATTTTCTGCTGGCCCTTCACCACATCACTGACCGTGACCGAGTTGAGCGGTAGAAGATTTTACACCTCCTTATGGGTTTATATTGTCTTCAGAGGCCTGCAGCTAAAGCTGAATGAAAAGGAACCATTTCAATTCAATGCAATGCACAAGATAAAGTGCCTGTGCAGGAAGGTGAAGAAGTGGGACCGCTCCAACAGCAGATGCTGTGCATTCCCATGGTTCCTCAGACACGGACACTGTTAAGTAGTTATTCCGCGCTCAAAAAGTTGTCACCTACAGGAGCGGCGACTCCTGTCGCCCTGCCCTGCCCTGCCCTGCCCACCTCAGCTCAGCTCAGCCCAGCCCTGCCCTGCCCTGCCCTGCCCTGCTCGCCGGTCCCCGGGTCGATGCCATGCCGTGCCCATCCCTGGCACTGCCCCGGCAGGAGCCGCGGAAGCGGAGGCGACCACAGGGGCAGCTTTTCTTCCACAGCGTCCCTCATACCTGCCCCTGTTCCCTGTTCCCTGCGCTGGGACCCGCTGCACTGAGTCACCGTAGGTTCTTGCCTCCCCCTGCCGCCTCCGCAGCTCCCGGGCGCGGCCCCCCAGCCCCGGCCCTGCCCCCGGGCGCCCTCGTCGAGCTCCGCTCCGCTCCCCTCCGCCGGCAGCCGTGGCGCAGGGGCGGCGGTGGCATCCGCCGCCGGGAGAGGGGCTCGACTCGGCGCCGGGAGCATCGGCAGCTCACGCAGCCGCAGGGAACGGAAGCCGCCGGGAGCGACGGCGGGACTGGCCGCCGAGCGCGGCGCGGAGCATCGGCACATCCCCATTCCGCCGGGGGCGGCTCTGCCAATCCCCCGGCCGCCTCCCCGCCTCTCTCCCTCCCTTCCCTTCCTTACTCCTCCCTTCCCTCCCCGCCCCTCTGTAGCGGTATCCCTGCGAGTTTGTCTGGCTGCCCGTGCCAGTCGCTGGGCGCCCGGCGCCGCATCTTCCCTCCCCATCAACTCCGGGGAGCCGCCGGCGGAGGGCAGGGACCCGAAGTTGCGGCCAGCCCGGTAAGGGGAAAGCGGCGTTAGGAAGGGCCCATTCGAGCGGGGCCGGCGCCGCGGCGGCCACCCGCAGCTCCCAGCCGGGGCTGGCCCCGAGCCCCGCAGAACCCGCCCGAAACAGGCCGCGGTAAGACGGGGTTGAGCCGGGAACGAGGGGCTGGAGGCGCCGGGGCGGGGCGGGGCGGGGCAGGAGGTGCGGGGCGCCCGCGGCGTCCGCGCCGAAACTTGTGCAAGTTGTGCGGGTCCGGGGCGGGAGCGGCGGCGGCGGCAGCGGCGGCGGGGCGCGCCCTCTGGTGGCCGCGGGCGGGCTCGGTGCGGGGCCGGTGGGGAGGGGGCGGCCGCTGGTGGTCTGGCTGTCGGGGCTCCCTCCTCCTGCCGTCGTGGTTTGTATACGCATATAATTTTTATGTTAGTTTTGATTTTCCCTCCTTTGAGTTTCGCTGGCATGTGTCAGATTTGTTTGTTCTGGTGGCTCCTGGTCACATAGTGGCAAAATATGCCCCGAGACCTCATGTTCACGCAGTAAAAGGTGAAATAAAGCGAGCTTGAGTAGCCAACCTGAATTACTCTTTTGCCAAGGATAAATTCTGTGTAATGTTGAAAATGCTCTTTTTTTTTTTCTTTTTTCTTTGTTTTCATTTTTTAAATTTCTGTAAAAGAAAAGGTGAATTAACTCATCTTTCCTAGAAAGGTGGTAGTACTTCATTAGCCTAAGTATTTTAAATAAGTTCTGACACCTGCACAGCTTCAGAGAACTTTCGTTTCTGTTTCCACAGAAAGAACCAACATGCCAAGTGAAACGAAACCCGAAACTTCACTTTTGACTAGAAATTATTGGCTTTCTGCCTCTTTCACGTGTCATAATGCATCATAATGGAAAGAACAGGATTTTTTGAATCATTGAGGCCAAATTTGGGCATCACTGGCTGAAGATATGATGAAAGAAGACTTGAAAATATGTCGATACTCTGTGACTTAATTCAGATGCCCCTTTCACAAGCAGTGAGGAATAGTGGTTAAAAGCACTGCAGTTTCATCAAAAGGATCTAATGGAGGATCTATGTTGATTTTTTCTATTATTGTTTTTTTCCTTCCTGCCCCTCCATGAATCCCAAAGGAGAAAGATGGAAAAAATATGTATGGAAATTGAGATAAAGTAAAAACTGAAGACAATAACGTCAATTTTGAAGTGTTTTCCACATGCTGTAAATTCCCTATTTTATAGAATATAATACACTGTTTTGAATAAATTATATAATTTTTTGATCAGTGGAGTTTTTGTCAGCTCTAAAAGTGGAATTTGACCTGAATGAAAGCTTTTGTAAATAGCAAATATATGACTTTGATTCCTTTTTTCAGGTCAAGATTTTCAAGTTATCAAAAGATAGCATTTCAGTCTGTACTGTGCACTGTTGACCTGTGTTTTATATACATATCTTAGAGATTTTACTTTTTCTCTGATTTTAGTTTTTATGTTGTAGTGTTGTGTTTGAGAAAAGTGTGAACAGGCAAGGCATCTGAGATTTAATTTTACAAGAGCCTTGTCATTTCAGTCTTGTATCTCAGATTACAAGTAATCTGAGCCTTTATTACAATGCACAGTATGCGCTAAATCTTTTCTCCTAAAAATATGCCTTAAAATATTAGGGTTTTTTACTAACTGGATGAAAATTTGATACCTGAATATTGTGTTTTGTTAGGAAATGTATGTCTGGGGAGGAGGAGCTGCCTAATGGATCATGGCTCTGATGTTCATGAGGCATACTTTATTTCTAGCATTAATGATGTTTGATGTCTTTGCTGTTGAAGAATCTGTAAGCAATTACTCTGATTGGGTGGCTTTCATGGAAAATGTAGATCAGTATGAAAAACAGGAACTTGAAGGTCTTAGTGCTGAGCAGAAGCTGAAAAAAACAGGTCTTCATCCAAGCTTGTATTTTGATGCTCAGGATGTTCAAGCATTGAGGCAGAAGGCTCACACAAGCCATTTGCATCTCTTTAGAGCCATCAGAAGTGCCGTGACGGTTATGCTATCCAACCCTCTATACTACCTACCTCCACCCAAGTATGCTGATTTTGCTGCAAAGTGGAATGAGATTTATGGAAACAATCTACCACCTCTAGCATTTTATTGTTTGCTTTGCCCCGAAGATAAAGCTGCATTTGATTTTGCCATGGAATACATGGATAGAATGGCTGGCTACAAAAACTGGTTGGTTGAGAATGCACCTGGAGATGAAGTGCCACTCGGTCACTCCCTAACAGGATTTGCCACTGCTTTTGACTTCTTGTATAATTCATTGGAAAATGACAGAAGGCAAAAATACTTGGAGAAGATATGGTCTGTAAGCCAGGAAATGTATGAGTACTCCAAGGTTCGTGCCTGGGGAAAGCAGCTTCTCCATAATCACCAGGCAACTAATATGCTTGCCTTGCTTATTGGGGCTTTGGTTGCAGGAGTGGACAAAGGATCTCAGGCAAATATTTGGAAACACACTGTTGTTGATGTGATGGAGAAAACCATGTTTCTGCTCAATCATATTGTAGATGGGTCTCTGGATGAGGGAGTAGCTTATGGGAGTTACACAGCGAAGTCAGTAACCCAGTATGTTTTCCTCGCCCAGCGCCATTTCGGTATTAACAACTTGGAGAATAATTGGCTCAAAATGCACTTTTGGTTTTATTATGCCACTCTGTTACCAGGCTTTCAGAGGACCGTGGGTGTAGCAGATTCTAATTACAACTGGTTTTATGGTCCTGAGAGCCAACTGGTTTTCTTGGATAAGTTTATCATGAAGAATGGAGCCGGCAACTGGCTGGCACAGCAGATTAGAAAACACAGACCCAAGGATGGGCCAATGGTGCCATCCACTGCACAGAGGTGGAGCACATTGCATACTGAATTTATATGGTATGCTGCTGAAATCACTCCTCAGCCTCCTCCTGACTATGGTACTGCTAAAATGCATGTGTTTCCTAACTGGGGAGTTGTCACTTATGGGGCTGGATTGCCAAACAGTCAGACAAACACCTTTGTGTCCTTTAAGTCTGGAAAACTTGGAGGACGTGCTGTCTATGATATCGTTCACTTTCAACCCTATACCTGGATTGATGGGTGGAGAAGTTTCAATCCAGGACATGAACATCCTGATCAGAATTCTTTCACTTTTGCTCCCAATGGACAGGTGTTTGTATCTGAGGCTCTTTATGGACCTAAACTCAGCCACCTGAACAATGTCTTGGTCTTTGCTCCATCTCCTACAAGCCAGTGCAACCAGCCTTGGGAGGGACAACTTGGTGAATGTGCCCAGTGGCTGAAGTGGGTTGGTGATGAGGTTGGAGACTCAGCTGGAGAAATTATAACAGCCTCCCAGGCTGGAGACATGATGTTTGTAAGTGGTGAGGCGGTATCTGCTTACACATCAGCAATGAAACTGAAAAGCGTGTATCGCATTTTGCTGCTCTTAAATTCTCAGACATTGTTAGTAGTAGACCATATTGAGAAGGAGGAAGACTCTCCTGTTGATTCTGTCAGTGCCTTTTTTCATAATCTTGACATTGATTTTAAGTACACACCCTATAAGTTTAAAAACAAGTACAATGGGGCTATGATGGATGTGTGGGATGCCCATTACAAGATGTTTTGGTTTGATCATCGTGGGAGTAGTCCTGTTGCTAGGATACAGGAGGCTGAACAAGCTGCTGAATTCAAAAAGCGATGGACTCAGTTTGTAAATGTTACCTTTCCCATGAAAAATACACTTACAAGGATTGTTTACCTTTTCCATGGCCCATATGTCAATGTTTCGGATTGTAGACTCATGGATAATGCAAAATCTGGATTCCAGATTTTGCTCAGTGTCAACAACACTGAAAATACCATCTCTGTTGTGACTGAGTATCAGAATTTAAAGGCAAGGTTTGATTACTTGGGATTTGGTGGTTTTGCCAAAGTAGTTCATGAAAATAAAGTGACCAAGTTTGGTGTCGGTACTGAATCTGTGAAAAAACAGATGAAAAATAATAGGGTAGTTTTCCCATTTGGATTCAAAGTGAACATAATCGCAGGGTTAATTTTGGGCATCAGTTTGGTCATACTGGCTTTTCAGTGGCAGTTTTACATATCCTTCGGTAAAATGTTGCGTTGGATCCTGATACTGGTTGTCACACTATGGCTTATTGAATTGGTGGATGTGTGGAGCATGTGTACTCAGCCCATCTGTGCAAAATGGAGCAGTGACATGACAAGGCTAGAACATGATAAAGGCAATAAAGCCAAACAATTAGAAGGAAACCCTGTTGTTTTGCCAGATGTTATCATTACTTCACTTCCCGCTTCTGGTGCAGAAATTTTAAAACAGCTGTTTTTCAATACCAGTGACTTTTTATATATCAGGATACCTACACCCTATCTTGAGATTCCCGAGACTGAATTTGAAATTGATTCCTTTGTAGATCCATGTGAGTGGAAGGTTTCTGATGTTCAGAATGGTAATTTTCGTCTTATCCAAGGGTGGCTCCAGTCTCTAGTTCGAGACACAAAGTTGCATTTACAAAACATTCATTTATATGAAACTAGCAAAAGTAAAATTGCTCAGCATTCTTCCTTAAGCAATGACAAAAAGAAAAGATCCAGAAAGAGAGAATTCCTGTCAGAGCAAAGAAGCAGGGCAAGAGGTAGTCAAGAAAAAGATGCTGAATATATCAGGGAACTGAGAAGACATTTCTTTTATTACCCTAATGCACAACCTGTGCTTAGTTTAAGTAGTGGGAGCTGGACACTAAAGCTTCCCTTCTTTCAGGAAATCCTAGGACCATCAATGAGAGCATTATATGTAGTGAGGGACCCAAGGGCATGGGTCTATTCAATGTTGTACAAAAATAAGCCAAGCCTTTATTCCTTTAAAAATGTTCCACAACACTTGGCTGCGATGTTTAAAGGGGAGAATGGTAAAGAAAAATGTAGTTTAAATGGAGGCTATGCCTCTGAATATGAACCACTAAGAAAAGAACTTTCAAATTCTAATTCAAATGCTATTTCTGTGTTGTCCCATTTATGGCTAGCAAACACAGCAGCAGCAATGAGAATAAATGGGGACTTACTCCCAGCAAATTATCAGCTGGTCAAGTTTGAAGATATTGTGAAATTTCCTCAGAAGACAGCTGAATCAATTTTTGCCTTTCTTGGTATGCCTCTTCCTCCTGCTAGCTTAAACCAAATATTATTTGCCACCTCCACCAGTCTTTTCTATCTTCCTTACGAGAGGGAAATTTCACCAGGTGGCATTCATGCTTGGAAGCAAAACATGCCCCATGAAGAGATTAGACAAATTGAGGATATCTGTTACTCACTGATGAACCACTTAGGATACCCAAAGTTTATAGAATAAATGCTGCTGGTCAGCAAAAATTTGCACTAATGATCTCTGACTCACAATTTGTGGACAAATATTAGAGAAGTTTGTTTATTCTTGTAAAATGTGTACAGTCTGCTACTTTGAGAGAGATTATTTTAAGAAAAAGTAACTGTTCTTGAAACTGTGGAGGATTTTTTGTTTGTTTTGTTATGATTTGTATTCCTTTGAAAATAAATTGTAACTACTTTTGCTGCCTTTCAAAAAAAGCTGTTTGAACCTTTTCAGAACTACCATGTGGGGCCTCTGTAGCTCAGGAAATTAGTAATAGAGAGCTTTTCACCTCCAGCTCACCAGTTTGACTCCAGTCCAAGTGGTCAGTTCCTGAAAGTACTAACCATTTGATGATTGTATGATGGCTTATATGGAATTATACTGGTTAAACTGGTCCTGTTACCAGTGGTGATAATTGGCCCCCTTGAACTGGTTTACTGATGCATTCTGTCTGTGTCTCACTGGTCACTATAGTGGTGCAAAATAAACTAAAGATTTAGGGCTATTCAGCATCTGTTCAGAAGGAGGAAACAGAACATTTGACTAAATCTAGTTCCTTATTTACAGTCTGAGAAGAGAGGTCTGGGACTGAAATGGACATGGATATTAAATCTCATTATAGAATATGGTTCTTTCAACTCCGAGATGTGGTACTCAAATTGGGTTTTGAAACTAGACAAAAGACTTAATTCCCTATACCTGACAATGTGGTACCCTTTGTGACCCTGAAGTAAACAGTTTGGAGAAAAAGAAATGGGACAAAATCTAAGAAACTAGCAGTTAAATTTGGAGAAGATTTTGTGCAGTTTTGACCTGCCTCAACATAACCTAATTTTGAAGTTTATTAACATATTGGCTTCTTGCACTGCTTTATCCTGAACCTCGTCTAAGAGATTCTGCACAGATTTTCTGTTTTCGAGTGAGACTCCTCCGTCCTTCTTTGTTACAACACATTTCTCTGATGATTCTTGTGCGTAATTTCCCTGGGACCAGTGCAAATATTTTATGCCATTTTGGCAATGGTTTATTGCTAATGTTTGCTTAAAATGACAGTCTGAGATTTAGAAGACCTTATATAAATCTCTAGGTCTGTGTCACTGAGGGATGTTTTGTTTGTCTGAATTTCTGAAGGACAGCCATTGCTAACCTCAAGTCTTCTTTCAGAGAAGCGAGAGATCAGAAAATCATCTGTCCCTTAGCCACCTCACATTTGAGTGATGTTTCCCTGCAGTAAACTGCATCCAAAGTTGTCTGATTTTTATCATGATTGGTGTTTCTTTAACATGATGCTATAATATAATTTCGATTTGGAAACAGACAGGCATAATAGGATAGATGTGTATTTGTCACAGCTTATTTTCTTCTTTAGTCACATTCTTTGTTTGTGCATCACCACTAAGAAAAAATTTTTCCATTTCCCAATTTAACTTGCTCAGCATTGTCTGGAAATGCATGCATATTGTAAATGTCTGCAGATGTGTAAATCAGATCACAGAGAGACATCTCTTTCCTTTACCATCTGTTTTTTATTACAAATGGAATTGTCTTGAAATATGTTTCAGTTGGTTTGTGGGAGCTAGAATCAGAGTTTTGGCTTATTATATTGAAATATGCGTGTAATTGCTATTTATTTGGGTGGTAAGCATTAGGCCATGTCAAAAGTGCAGTGAGTTTCTTCATACAGATTACAGGTACCCTTGCTGATTTTGAGCATAAGGGAGTTCTTGTCTTTTCTTCTAATCTTGATAATATGTCCCTGTCTTACTCCGCTGTTTTGTCCATCTCATATGTGCATTTCATGTCCTTTGGAGCACATTGGGATATTTCCTTATGACCCAGATAAAAGTAGCTCTTTCTCAGGCAGTCATTAATATGCCAAAAGAGGCTTCTACCATGTAAAAGTTATTGTTAGTTTGTGGTCTCACTAACAATAACTTATCTCTCCTTTACTGGGAATGTTTTCCCCTTCAGACCTATGTTTCACGGTTGGCTAGGGGGGTGCTGTGTTAAAAGAAATATTAAACACGTTAATATATATTGACATTTTAATGAAATGTAGGTTTCCAAGTGTAATTTTCTCAAATTGGTTTGTCTCTGAGGCCATTTTTGATCATATGGTAAAAAAAACAAAAAGTATTGATTCTGTACAGTTTGTACTTGATGGAATAAATTTCAGCATTTGCCTTCTATTTCCACAATGTACACTCTAGAACCAAGACAAATAAAAAGGTTTTTCTCTGTCAGATGTTATAGGGCAGCTGAAGGTAATATTTTGTGGGTATACAGAGTTACTCTCAGAATTCTGTTTTGTCACTTGAATCCAGAGGAAGAATGGTCACTACATAGACAAAGACATTAACCTGCCCTTTCTCCATATAGTAATGTTTAAGACTGTCAGTAAGCTCTGAGAGTTGTTTGACCTATTTGAAAAGCATGTCTGTTTAGGTACATTGTATTGAAAAGTGTTCTGCTCATGAAAACTAGTCTCAATATTCTATCCTAACTTTGCTTCCTTTTTCTCCTTCTATTAAATGTTGATAATTATTTGTACTATATTGTAGTTTGAATTGTCCAATAATGACACAGCTAAGATTTTGATGTATTTTTTGAAAAGGCAGGCTTTATTTAAATACTTACCTCTGAATCATATTTGGAAGCATAAAAAAATAAACACCAAGGAAAACATTTCTGTTATTTACTTACTTTGTAACTAAGTGACATTGGCCCTGGGGAGATGCACATAGGTCTTGGTATTCAGAGTTCTGTCAAATAGCATAAATCTGTAGTCTCTTGAGAACATCTAAATGCCTCTATTGCTCCCAGTAGGCAAGAGCAACATCTCTGGAGATGAGCCTCGGTATCATGGTCAGATTGGTTCCTTCCCCCCTTTTAACACACAGTTGGCATGCAGTCAGATTCGTGTTTGAACAGGTAATTTGCCAGATCTGGAGTTTAATTTCTGTACAAGATCCTCAATTATGTAAAATATATGGCAAAACTCATTTGACAGTGTAACACTATTCTGATGGTGATAAAATGCAATTGAAACAAAAATTGCTTTTCAAGTTTTATAAAGTTATTGTTAAGTGATTTGTAAAGCTGCAGTTGAGTCAGAATTATTTTTAACCATGAAATTGTTTTCACCTGCTGTTGAAACATAGTTGTATGACTCCTAGCAGACTTCTGTCCATCCTACAGTCAATTATTTTCATTATTAGAGGCACTATTTATTTAAAGAACATAAACATACATTAACTGGAATATAATACTGAAGACATTTGAAGTGTGTAGTTCAAGATTAAGGATGAAAAGATGTGATCTTAATATTTCTGTAAGTTAAAAAAAATACCTCTTTTGCAAGTGGCCCATATGTTGGGTTCCATATGTTGTAATATTTTGTAATTAGAAGCTGTGATATTTGTTTAAGTCACTTAGTAGTTTATCAAAATTATTTATTTTTATTACATATAAATTTTCTTCAAGAGAGTAAGTACTGCATCTTAACAGTTCTGTAATTGGGGCAACATAACCTTTTACTCCTTTCTCTAGACTCCCTTTTAGCTTTGGTTCAGACTAAAACTCACAATGAATGAGCTGTCTTCCAAGTGAAGAGCCTACCTGGAGACTCTTACAATATCAAATTTCATATTGCAGTATGAAATACTATAGACTGATTCGTGAATCAAATCTGAAAATTGTGAGCTGTTCAGAATTGAAACATAAGTGGAATGATGCCTCACTGACCTCAATGAATGTTGTGCCATTGGTTTCAACAGGAACAAAATACTATCATCTACTATCACCAAACTATTATGAACTAGTCAGCCTGAATATTCCAAAATGGAAGAAAATAATGAAGTAAATACCTCAAAGGATCATGAAAGATTACTGTCCTTGTTATTTGATGACAAAAAATGCATTTTAATTATGTAAAAAATATAAATTGCTTTGTAACTCTAATCAAAACTACCTGTAGACTGACTGATAAATTTATAAGCTCACAAAAGCAAGTGTAGAAACAAACATATTCAAAATAATCTACAAATTACAATTTTCAAATGTCAAGACTCGGATTTTCTTCAGTAAGGAGAAATTTGCTGATATGTGATCAACACTATTCTCATAAAGGATGTAATGAATAATCTCATGCTGTCTCAGAAAATACTTAATAATGAGAAAGTGCTATTTCATGTTGCCAAAATGATACTGTTTTAAATTAAACTATACATCTTTTGAGCTGACAATGTTCTGAGAATTATGTGATGGAGGAGAAGAAGGACAGTCTGATTTCATTCACAGTTGTCTACAACAGAATAATTTCTGCAAGGCTCCTAATTCATGCTGATAGAAATTCAACACTTTGTTTACTGCCTTTACGGAGAAAGATATAGTGACATTTATGAACATGACCTGAAATAATCTATTTCACATTAGGTAATTTAACTTTCACACCTAAATAAGGAGCTTTGTCACTCTGGAATCAATGGAAAGCCAATGTAGCCTTCTAAGGTAAATCAGACATTGCTTCCATCTTTTTAAATACTCCAAAGCCAAGACTGACAAAACTCTTACTTTAGATGTTCACTGACAGGCTTCAAATGAGGTAGGTTGAATTTGGATTTAAATGTGTATGGTCTTCCATCTAAGTAGATTCCTGTGTCTGAACAGTTCCTGTGCATACACTGTCCAAACAAAATTTTGTGAAACATCCTGCATAAAATAAAACTATATTTAGTAAAATAATACTGTTTGTGTTATTCTTTTTTTCTCCCAAATTATTCTGCCACTTACGATATCACAAAATTTTGTGATGTGGTGAACTGTACATATTTAACATTTTAAAATACTGCTATTTTTGTTTGTTTTGAACATGGGAATCATTGATACCTTTCAAAAACTACTGATAGCAAGACCTGATTCTGTCTGCCCTTGGATGTAAGTGCATTTGGTGTTAAAGACCACAAAATAGGTTTGTTCCTAGGACAGAAAAAGGTGATTTCCCACTCATTTCTTGGGAACTGGACAGCTGGTGCAATCCATAATTTTGATGTCTCGTCATCTGTAAATGCTGTAGCTATATGCATCCTGTGTATTTAAAATAGTGCTGCTTCTAGTTCCTGAACTATACCCAGGAATTTTTTCAGAGACTGATATTTGCCTCAAAGACCATTCTTAAATTTAAGTGTAGGTAAGCAAGTTGCAACCATGAATGTTCTCTTGTGAGGTTTGTTGTTGTTTTTGTGTTTGTTTGTGGTTTTTGTGGGTTTTTTGTTTTTTGGTTTTTTTTTAAAGACACATAATTAAGTGAACTGAAATAACTGAAGCCCTCTGGATCTCTTTTGCTGAATATGGGCTGTCACAGGCAACATGTGTTAGATCCAGAGGCACAGGTAGTTCAGCATCCTTATTGCTGCTAAGATCTATAATCCATTGTACGTCCATCTGAGTTGCATCTAGTGTTCTGCAGCAGAGTTCTGCAGTTTAATTAACTAAGGGCGGGGAGGGGGGGGGGGGGTTGGGCGCGGTATGAGGCAGGGTGTTTGGTGGTGTTAATTTAATTTAATTTAGAAGACTATGCCTGGGACATACCTTAAACATACCAAGAACAACACCTGATCTGTCTCGTGAACTTCAGCATGTTGTAATGTAAATGTTTGCATGTTTTTAAGTCTTTTTGGCGTGATACATAACTGTGAGGTTTAATGTTGGTGTTTTGTTGTTTTTTGTGGGTTTGGTTTGCTTTTTGTTTTCTGGAGGTATTAGCCCTGTGCCTTCTCTGTTAGTGGCTGCTGAATGATTTTGCAGGTTGCGGGCAGGACGTGCTTATGCTTTAGGTCATCCTGGGTCATGCCACTGTAGTCTCACAAGTAATTTTTTTTTTTTTTTAACATTCTGATTCTTGAACCCAACTTTGGATTTTGAGAGAGTTACATGGAAAATTACTGTTTTGATAGGAACAACAAGGTGTGTTGTGAAAAAATGTTGCTGTCTATTGCAAATTCTTTGACAATATTTGTCTCCACCTATTTTCTAAAGGGTGAATAAATGTGTGCAAAGCTGAGAGGAAGCTAATACCAAGAGCATGTTAAAAGGCAGGCTGTCAGAGGTAATTAGTGCATACTTGTATCTGTGAAAGCCATTAATATTTTCACTCTTAATTGCTTTTCTAAGAGAGCAATTTATTACCTTTTCTTTGGACTTTTTTTAAAGCCTTTTTGTGTTTCCATCCTACAGCTTGCCTTGAACTAGACTTTTTTTCTGTGTTGTCTGAATCTTAGTTTGAAATGTTCATTTTGTTTGTTACATTTTTTGAACCTCTTTTTGTGTTTCAGGATCTTCAAACCTATTCACTTCATAAATTATATCCTACAGCTGCCACTTGATTTCAAGAAACATAATCTCAGCAGCGGTGAGGACTATGATATGTACACAGAAATGAACTGAGAAACAGTAGAAACAAAACGTTAAGCTGCTAAAAAGAACAGATTTTAAAATATGTGTTGGAATATTTAGGTCCTAATGAGCAGACATATCATGCTGTATGAATTATTTGCTTTAACTTATCAGCTGAACATTGTCTGTTTCAAATTACCAAATGAATACTGATGGGAAAAAAAAACTTAAAAGGAAATCTTGGTTGTATTTATTTTGATTTATTTTTCTTCAAAGCAATGCTATTCTTTTGTATTCCTAAGCTATGTTAATTTGTAACAGGATAGCTATTAAATAGTGTAGCTCTATAACAACATTGTTGGCACCAAAGGATGCTTTTCAGTGATAGGGTACAGTTTTGCCAATGGGTATAGATTCAATATTGGGGTTTCTCAAGTGTGAGCATCCTTTGGCAACACATTTGTAAGGAAAGCATGCTTCTGTAATAACAAACTGTTTCATGTTGAAGAATGGACTGCATTGTTGCTGAGTAAAATAGCGGTGACATAAAAACCTGCATATTATAGACAGAATGCAATCAGTTGTGCTTAAACCAGTCTCACAATCAGATCTTTAAAAGTATGGGTGTAGCCCTCATCTGTTCCTCAGCCTAATTACTAACCTTCATGGTGCTCTTTAATTGCAGGCTAGGCTAAGAAGAATTTTCTTCTATTTGCTGAAAGAAAAGAGCAAGCCTACATGAAAATAACCTGGCTTTGTTGATAAACTAGGATTTTTTTAAGTTGCTGTCACTTGAATGTATGTCTGTAGCTCTAAATCCCTCTAGGGTGCATTTGCAAATCTTATGTAATGAATGATCATGCTGATTTCAGTGAGTAGGAATTTACCTATTTGTCTTCCATCTTTCTCTGATGATAGCCACGCCTTAGTACCCTCAATACATGAAGTGAATAGAATGATTAGTAAAGAGCCAGGCTAGACAATAAACAAAGATTTCTGGTTTTTATTGTTCACAGCTTGTTGGAATTGTTTGCCAGCAACCTGCTCCATCTGCATTTAGCTCAGTTGGCTTTGCATAGCAATAGACTCATAGCACCCTTTGAAGAAACTCACTTGAGAAGTTTATAAGTTAAAGGTACAGTTTTCAACAGTTAATGTATCATGGGTTTAGTGCCTCTTAAATTAATATATGTGACATTTTCTTTTTTAGTTAAAAGTGCAGGGATAATGAAAGGAAAAAATACATTTCCTTGAAAGTTAAATGTAAATAAAGACATGGTTTATTAAAAAAAAATAAATAAATAAATTGGATGTTATTAAAATAGAAAAAAAATCTGTAGTTTCAGTTTAGCAAAACTGCTATTAGCTGTGTTTTGAAATTATTATTACTTGTGCTCTGTAATGTATCCTGCAAAACAGCTACAAATATGATCAACTGGCTTTTGTTGAATTTCTGAAACAGAATCAGCTAGATACAAAAACAATTTTTAAGTGAAACCAGATGTAACAACCTAATGAAAAGGTGATCTTAGCCACATTTAGATATCATGCAGTTACTCTTGTATCTGTTGATTTTCATTCCAAGGTTTCAATGAACACTTAGTAAATCCATTTTAATTTAGTTTTTGTTATTATTTCAGATGTATTATTTATAGTGGGAGAAATGATCCATAACTTTAAAGATCTCATAGTCTAAATAGTAAATTAGTATTAGCATCTATTTTAGAGGCTAAAAGTTTAGTAACTTTCATGAGTCTTATAGATGATTCTATGGGTGTAATGGAAGTTGAATTTAAACAGGTCAAATCTCAGTCTGCTTCCATGAATCACATGCAATTTATTCTTAAACATAGTCATTTGCAGTATAGTCATAGAATCATTTAGGTTGGAAAAGACTCTTAAGATCACCAAGTCAAACCCAGCACTGCCAAGTCTACCTTTAAACCACATCCCCAAGTGCAGTATTTTCACATCTTTTAAATACCTCCAGGGATTGTGATTCAATCAGTTCCCTGGGCAGGCTGCTCCAATGCTTGACAGTTGCTTTGGAGAAGAACTTTTTCCTAGTATCTTAGTTGACTGTGAAGTAAGATAGCATGCAGGTACCTCCAAAATTCCAGGCAGTGGAAAATTTGTAGAAAAATTGATTTCCAAAGTTGAAACCACTAGACTTAATAGAACAGTGATGCTAACAGTGCTTCAAACACCAGGTCTGAGAAAAGGCATACCCCCTGTTGTTTCCAGGGCTTTTATCATCATTAGCCCTCTGGCCTCCCTGTCCTGGAGGCCCTCAACATGTCTATGAGTGCTTATCTCTTCCTTATACCAGAGTACCCTCTCTGGAATGCAGGAGGAGAAAACATCTAAAACTGTCTTTGGGAAAGATGGTTTTTCCAGGTGGGAAAGCTTTCTCAAGAGAAAAGCTCTAATCTCCTTGCCTTAAATCTTCCGGAAGGGTATTCTGTTCTTACACTGACACAACTTGAGGCCATTTCCTCTGGTTCTCTCGCTTGTTATTTGGGAGAAGCGACTGACTCCACCTCATTACATTCTCCTTTCATGTAGTTGTAGAGAATGGTAAGTTCCATCCTCAGCCTTCTTTTTTCCAGACTAAACACCCACAGCTCCCTCAACTGCTCCTCCTCTTACTTGTGCTCCAAACCCTTCAGCAGCTTCATTGTCCTTCTTTGAATGCACTCCATCACCTCAATATCTTTCTTGTAGTGAGGGACTTCTCAGCCTTTTTTCTAAAATCAAGTATAGTCTAGTGTGTGTGGGAGTAAATAGCTCTTTTCTGGAAGATATTGCTGCCAAGGAGACAGTTTTTTGCTAAGGAAGCTTTCCTGCCTGGATTGAGGCATCTTCCCCAGGCACAGTTTTGGATGTTTCTCTGCATGCATTCCACAGAAGGTCACTCCCTGGGCACAAGAGAGATAATACTCACAGATGTGCAATAAGGCCCCAGCAGCCAATGGGGGAGCCAAAGTGGGGGAAAGAGATGATAAAGCCCAAGAAACAAACAAAAGCCTTGCCTTTGCCTTCTCTCTGAGGCTGGTGCTGGAGGTCCAGCACCTTTAGGATCTATAAATTTTCAGTGTCCTCACCTCTGAAATAAACCTTTTGAATCCTTTTCACTGCTCTGCTATTCTTTGGGGGAATACCTGCATATATTTTGCTTTACAGTGTAGTATATATGTTGTGCATGCATATCATCAAGTTCCTAAAATTCTGCTAATTTTGGGATAGAGTCAAAATGCTGGAGAGCAAGCAACGTCTATGATGTTGAAATAAGTCTTACACAGAAAATATATGCAGTGAAGTGCAGAGAGATTGGAAGGTGATGAAGGCTCTCAGCAAATACATTGCTTTGAATTTAGAACTTAAAACAGACTCTGATATATGAAGCTTACTGGGAAATATTTAGGTTGTGGCTTGCTTTCTTTCCAAATCAAGCACTTCTTTTTCTCTTAGCATCACATTTTACTGAAAGTTTTCTGGGACTGACTATCCTATGTTCCTCTTCTTTTTTGTGTTCTGTAGTTTCTCTACAAGACATCTATTTAGAAAGATATATTTGTTTATCAAGAGTGAATTTGATTAACTATTTCACTACATTTTCCTTCTGTTGCTTTAAAATAGAAATCATACTTTCAGCATTTTGTGAAGGAATCCATCAGAATTTCTTAAAGTCACAAATTAGAGAAGGTAGTCAGCATACAACTGTGGTTGCAAACTCCAACAAACACTTCAAAATGTCATACCAACAAAAAGCAGCACAAGAATTTAAACTTATTTTCTCTGCTTCAACTTTGTATAATTTATGTTGAAAGTGCACCTATTTTTATTTAAAATAATAATTTAGAAAAAAAACCTTCATCAAAACAAATACATATACTTCACAGTTATAATCATTATTATTATGAATGGCTCCTAGCTGGAATTCTGTAGTAAACCAAATCTGCCATATCTCTTACATACTTTGTGAATTCAACTGCAATGAGATTTGCCAGCAACTTAATAGGTTTCTTGCTCTGAGGCAAAATGTGCTTGTAGCACTAAAAACACTGGCAAGCATGAAAAGGAAAATTCATTTAATAATATTTTATCATATTTTACTCTTGTAGATCTTGTTTACAAATGAATTTTGAATGTTTTGTTTTCTTTTTGATATAAAAATCTAAGTTTACCTGTAAACTTGCTTACCTGTACCACACCAAAATTTGGAGAGAGACAGATTTTTAATAGGGCTAGTCTGTTCTTCTTTTAGTAGAGTTTGATTTTGCTTAATTGGCCAAAGAGTGTTGAATTTAAATAAACTATTTTAAATGTTTTTAGCAAATGACCTGTACTGGTTACCACTCTTTTGACTTTGAGTTACAAATGTACTTCTCCAAAAAGAAATCCTTCAGTGATACCTCAAGTCTCTGTCATTGTAATTCTATTAAATAGAAATTTTCCTGGGTGATGGACATTCTAGAGATCCTGCAGAAACAGCTAATGTACTTTAAATTAGCAAATCATATTAAACATTACCTCTGGACTTAAGAGAACCCCTTATGTTTTGCATTCAGTACTAACAGAGAATATATGTTGCAACTATGACCATTCAATTCTTCCTGCAAAATGATTATAAAAGTGGCCTAAGATCTTTACCCAGGATATTACTATATCAAAAATAGTTGCTTTTCATATCAAAGTGAGAACCATGAATACCAAGACACAGCATGACTCCTCATCCTGCTCTTATGTGATCATCTTTTTAGGATGAAGTGATAGGATGTTCTTTGATGTTCTTAAACCAAAAGCTGTGTCAAGAGAAAAAATAGTGGTTTTAATCAATATATAAAAATATCTCTTGCCTGAATGTATATAGAATCATATTTTGTTGGAGTATATATTTTTAACTGAGGTCAGTATCTGCTGGCACTGGGAAAACATGATGATATGCTAGCTCATATTATGCATTAACAGAAGAGGCAGTCAATACAGGATAGCTTATAGCCTAGAGGTTTGGGGTTTTTTTTTATTATTTTTTTGCATTTTAGTTTTGCCAAAAATACACGCTAAATAGAATATTTTTATTGTGCTCACAGGGCATACTGTAAGCTGTGGAAAGAATGATCTCTTCCTTCATTGGAAGGCTTAACAGATTTTTTGTGCTATGTCTTTCACTGCTGCCAGCACAGCAGAGCAAAGGGACATAGCTGGATGAGAAGATATATGCCAGAATGTCCCTGCCATGTGATGGACCTCAGGAGTGTCATCTTTGCTAGAAGTGTATTGTATCTTCCTAACTTGTGGATAAAATCTTGGAAATCTCTTTTGAGCTCCCTTCAAACTCAGAAATGAGAAGGCATTTAAAACATATTTCTCATGACATATGAGATAATCACACAACTTATCTTGACTGATGCTCTTAAAAGATTGAAAATGCCCAGATGTAGGATACATAATCATGTAAAAGAAAAGGTAATTTCCTGGAATGCTAGCAACACTATATTTTAGTTCATCAGGCTGTAAGTGTATGACACAGCAGAATTCAGGAGCAGACAAGTAAATTGACAGAACAGACTTCTGCACAGCTTCTAGTTCTGGTTCTGATTGATAGCTGTGGCTAGAGTCAGCACAAAGGCTAGGCACTGATTAAGATACTGATCAAAACAAATGCTTTTATGTGGCCTCATTCAGGTGTCTTAAGGAGGGTAGACGCTCACCCCCTTAATTTCTCATGTTGGTGAAAGATGCTATTTTAGGTCCTTAATATGTTGGTTCTGAACCAGTGAAATATGTGAATGTATGTGCAAGGCATGGCATGTACAAGGCCAAGTCCAAGGCATCAGTCTGACAGTGGGGATGAGAGATGGGAAGCATGTAGTGTGGATGAAAAGGCAGTAGCAGCTTGAGATGAACAACAGGAAGAAAAAGTGGTGAGATACGAATAATTTTTAGAGGTCTGGAGATTCTAGACATCTGCAAGCAGGAAAAAGTTTGACAAGTTAAGAAACACCTGTTGTATGCTTGTAATGATACTTATCTATGTTAGTTGCTGTGCAATGTTGTTACCATTTCAGGTTTCCACAAATGAGAACAGCACAATTGGTTCTGTAAAGAAGGCTCATTTAATTTTATAATTAAGCGCTTCTTACAAAAGTGAAAATCACTAGGATCATATGTTTTTTATTTAATGACAAATTATATCTCAGAATGTAACATCTGGAGGGTTAATTTTGGTTTTAATCTATTTTTTTTTCTAATTACAAATTTCCATTAGGAATAGATGAATAAAATATGTACCTCCATGAACTACTAAAAGTAATACATAACAGTAAGGGATATGAGAGCTTTGCTATTTCTGATAATTTTAAATGAAATACTTTAAAACTGGAATGTCATTTGCAAAATCTCCAGGTCTCCTGCCTCAGTGTTATAAAATTAGATTGTAGCAAAATAATTTTGCATAACAAAATCTTATGTCTCATCACTTGTATTCTTTGTTTCCAGTTTTGTCATGTACCTTCCATGCACTGGGGGTTTTATTTATTTTCTATGAATAAACACTGAACAGCTATATATATGTATCCTCAAAAAACAGACGCTTTACCACTGCAAATTAGCATAGTACCACTGAAGATAATGAAGCTGAGCAGGGCTGCAACAGCTGTTACATAGGCTTTCTTTCTGTAGAAGAAATGTCAGCGTGAGGCAGAGACTTCAACTGGAGGACAGGATGGCATAACATTTGGGAGGTGAGCCAGAAGACAGCTACTGTAAAACTCATGCTGTGCCATTCATCATGTTCCCCCCACATATGCCCCTCCTCCTTTCCTTCTGTAGTTGAAAAAGGAGCTCTGTCCACAGCCCCATTAGGATCAGGAAAAGAGATCTCTTTAAAGATTTAACCTCTTTTGTTTTCTGTGTGTTGGCTTCTGTTCATTCTGTTCATAAATAAAAGCTCTCATTAGTGTTGTGTAATCAGCCTGCAATCAGAAATACAAAGAGAAAATACTGACTAGCACTGGAACTACATACTGATTTGTTCTCTTACATGGCAGTATTGCAGTCCTGTCTCTGATAACAAATAGAGAAAGATATTGAATCTTTATCTAAAAGCTGTGCAAGAACTAGCTGGGCACCTATTTCTGTGCTTTGGATACCTGAATAGTGAAAAACCTATTGATAGCAAAATAGATCACAGAGGTTTAAAAGATTGAAGGATAGGCCAAGTTGTTACTAAGCTTTAGATTTATGGTTCTCTTTGAAGACCTGACTGAAATCATAATGATAAAGGCTATTGCTTAGCATGCCTGCTATGGTTTTGTGAGAAATCAGGTAACTTAGACTGTGTCCATACCTGTGTGCTGAACTCCTGGCAGCATATTCCTGGGGCTGGTTTCTATTCAGGGCACTTTATATGAGCTCTGAATCTACATGTTCAGGTTTAGCTGAACATCCAGCTGGCTACATCCTGCACGTAAATCCTGGTACTTGGTACATGTCCCAGATCTGATAATGTAGTCACACTGAGGAGCCTTGCCAATGGTGCAGGTATTCTGTTTTACAGAGCACAATAACAAAGGATGATGCCTACTCTACTTTTCAGTGGTGAAATCAAGAAACCCCAGCAGCTTCAACTCATTTTCATTAAAAATAATATTCTTGAATTTGAAATAGAGGTTTATATCAGACTCATCAAAGTTGATTGTAACTCTATATGTTAGAAATTAAAGGTAAGGTAGTTTGACAAAGTAGTAGCAGTTTGCTGTTTTTCCTAAATAGTTCGTTTCCTTCTTTCTTTTAAAGTGCATGGCACTCCTTGGCTGTCTTTTCTGCTACATGAATGCACAGTGCTGCTTGTGTTTCCGTACAGACCAGCTGAACAGAAGGTCTAGTTAAGATCAACAACATTAGAACTTATTTAGAAAACATAATATAAAGACCAGCCAAGTAAGCCAAATAGAAAAATAATGTGAATAAAATCCCCTGAACTTAATTTGCAGCGGTCTTTCAAGCAAGATAAAAAGCTGAATAAATTAGCCCAACCTTCAGATGGAACTGCAAAGCATATACTTGCATGTGAGGGCTATATTCTCCAAGAGGCATCCTTTATATATTCTCTTGAATTTGTAGCCATGTCAGCTGTATTGCTTCATTGGTCTCCTGTCACAGGCTTTCTTTATGATAGTGTCACCTGATAAAGAGGATTCTGAGTTGAATTGTCCAAAATGAGGTTTCCTTATTCTTGGCAAGTTTTCAGTAACAGATGTTATAGAAATTGCAATGCAACAGAAGTAAGGTGTTTTGCTGTTCTGTCCAAATTTGATATTGGCTTTTTAGAACTCAGTCACCAGAGACTCAATGAATAAGTGGGTTTAAAAGTCTGTAGAGTTTCTCTTTGGCTCTCAAAGCTAATGTATGTCTGCTTTAATGTGTATGAGCCAGCTTATGGCTCTCTTGCCTCCAGCCTTTTGTAGCTAACATTAGGCCACGAGTAAGAGGGTTGAGTATGAAAAGATTATTCTTGAGATCGCTACAGTTATAAATTCTATCCCATTTGATAAGCGGAGAAGAGATTATGGGTCTGAGGGACATGGATCTTAGTCCATTTTTCCTCAAGTGTCTACCCTAAAAGAGATGATCTAGGGCTGGACATTTTGGAACCCCACAGTAACCACATTTCAACTGGCATCTCTCCTCGAAATTAATAGCAAGAAGAAGGAAAAAAAAAAAAAAAAAAAAAAAAGAGTACCTGATTTTCTATAAGTGACTTGTCCTTTGGAATGAAATTATCCCATCAGGACATGAGTTAGGAATAATTAAGACTTCAAGTATTGTAAAGATTTTAATTATTGAAAGCACCTAATGTAACTCAGTGCAGACAAAATAAGTTTTCCATTGAATACAAAGGAAGAGTGAGTTTAAGATTAAAAGAAGATAAAAAAAGGACTGTAACTGGTTGCAGCAAAGGATCATTCAACTCAGTGTGCTGTTTCCAGCCTATGTGAACACTTAGGTAAGAGTGCAAACAGGGTAAAAATAAAGCTTTTCCTCTGATCGCTTTCCCTGCCTCAGGACTGAGCTAGATGCATTTAGCAAATCTAAATAGATTTCTTTTCCATTAGGTTTTTCAGTCTTCCCTAGAGTCCATGTAAAATTTAGAATCTACTATGTCCTCTGGCAAGGAGTCTAACAAGGTTTTTATTCCTTATTTTAAGTGCCATATTTTAGCATTTGTTTTCACCCTGGCACCTGTCATCTCTTCTCTAATCTGAAAGGTCCTTGTTTACTTAGTCATTCTATGCTTGAAATCACACCACTCCTATAATCATCTTCATTTTCCTTATCTGATTTTTGGTTTTTATCTTTGCTAGTGAGGCAGGAGCTGTTCATAGTGTTGGAGGTAGGGGCACACAGGTAGTAAGTTATTACTCCAAGTTGATTGTCCAATCATATTTTAAAGATACTTGCCTTTTTCTGCAACTGTAACCCCTTCAGTTTTGTGCTCTGATTTTCAGAGAGAGATTTTGAAGTTTGCATTTGAAGCTTCGAAGTGTTATAAATAAATTATGACCATATTAACTGAATGTTTACAAGTCATACCAAAGAACTTCAGACACTGCTCTACAAAGCAAAGCCTCTGTTTATAAAGAACAGTGTCCAAATGAACACTTCAATCAAATTTATGCAAAATCAAGTTTATTTTTTTCCTAGAATTAAAACTTGCTACTAGTTTACAACTTTATGAGAGACAATAGGTGAATTTTCAGGACAAAACAGGGAATGAGTATCTAATTAGTTGATAGAAAATTAACACAGCAGCAGCAGCCTCTCTGTTCTGACAATTAGTGCAACTTGGGTTTCAAAGTCAGCTGTGTACTTCTGAAATTTTTACTCAGCATATTAGTTTGCACAAGATATTGTTTGTTACATCTGAAAGTAGAATCATCTCTGGATTTTGCATGGCATTGCACAAAGCAAACAGACCAAAAAAACAGGGGTGCCAGAACATCTAATTAACTCTTTAAATATTCAAGAGCTCTTACCTTGCTTCAGGAAAATAAGAAATGCACAAATAATAAGATTTGCATACCCTGTCTCTGTTTTTCTCTTTATAGAAAAGTTGCAAATATATAAGTTATATGTCAGTAAAATATACCCAATCTTATGATACCTTGCCTATGCAAACATGTCTTTATCTGAATATGCTTTGAGAAGGAACATTGGTTAGAGTGCTGTGCTGGAGTTCTCAGTGTTGTTTCCTGTGTGATCATTTGGTGTAATCTTCCTATACCAAGAAGAAAAGAAACCAGTCTGGTTTCTGAACACATAACTGTATGTCTATCAATAGGAAGGAAGAGATTATACAAAATAGAGGACATGCTCTCTAGAAGTTGCTTTGTCACTAGGTGGACTTTGGTGAACACCTGACAAGATTCGCTTTTGAAAGTTACCTAAGTACAGCTTTTCTCAGTTGTTTGTTTTGGAAGCTTAATTTCCAAAGAAAGCGGTCAATAATGCACTTGATTCTGTTAAATAATTATATTAAACATCTAGTCCACATTCCCTGACTGTGTACAAACTAGTCCCAGATACTCTTGGCATGTTAGGAGAGAATTATGATAAGGAGGAGGATCCAGAAATCTCTGGCTTCTATGAGGCTAGGAAAGACAGATCCTTGAGTAATCTGGGTTATCACATTGGCTTGAAGTTCTTGGCCCTCTGATATATAGCTGACAAGGCATAACAAAAAGAGACTCTGCTTTTACTTCACATGAAACCCCTGTATCCCAAAAAAAGAGCACAAGAAAGATGCACAGTTGCCAAATTTATACATCATCTGGGTGAATAAAGCCGACTATATGTATTTGGCAACATTCAGCCTTCAATGAAGATACTGAATTCAAAAAAGCCATAGGGTCCATCTGTGAGATGGCTATCAAAATGATGTAGTGGCTAGGGTCATGCCCTGACTGATACACATAAGCATTATCACCCCATCTGGGTTTTTAAAGTAGCAAACACTCATATCACATTTACTGTTGCTGTACCAATGGTTGTGACCACAGTGACAAATCACATCTGCTGCTTAACTGCATGTGTGAAAATATAGTTGAGTTCTTGCTCAACAGGGAATGATAGACTGTTTCAAGGCTCTACACATCATTTTTCAGATTGCAGACAGTGATAAAGAGGACTCTACCATCTTCAATATAAGGAGCAAAGCAGCAAGGAACGTACTGATTATAGAAGACAGAGCTTCTTGGCTGCTGTCAACAGGATTTGGGAAGCCTTCAGTCAGGGCAGAGGAGAAATACTAGAAAAGCCAGAAGCAAATACGGGATTGGAAGAAACAGGAGAGGTATGAAAGGACATTACTTGGGTAGCATTCCCTTGGCAAACTCAGTAAGTGTGACTCTGCTTTATGTCTGACACTGAACAGCTTTTCCCCTCCAGTTTAGATGCCAGATTTCTGTTGTGAAATTGCAATGAATGGAAGATGCATGCATAGATCAAAAAGGGATATATCACTCCCTATGTAGACCTTCCAGAATCATAGTCCAAGAGTCACTACCATAAGTATCTCTTCAAAGATATATTTTCAGTATATTTTCAGAGTGCAAAACAACAATAAAACAGCCATCTCCCAAGGTGTAATGAATTTCCCCTGTGATTTAGAGAGAGTGGGAATGCATGGTTTCATCTGGTTTGGATATTGAAGAAACAGCTCATGTCTCCAGAGGTGATTGAAGCTGTGCAGTTTATTTTGAAGTAATGAACTTGGAAGAAAAGGATGTAGAGGGAGTTCTTTCATAGATGAAGGTCTTAAAGAAGATGAGGATGCTGAAAGTTAAAGAAAAAGTAAGACTGGCAGTGAAGGCAAAGGCAGCATTCTGTATGACCTTTCCTTCATAACCAGAGTGATATTTTCTCAGAGTGATGTATTCTCCACTCTATTTTTTTTTGAGCTCACTCCACCCTCCAGTGCCCTCATGACTCCCCTGCTGTGCTCTGTAGTAATTTATTGTCACAGAGAAAAAAGCATAGAACGGCAAAGAGAAAGTGTTTCGTGCATCATGGGATCCAATGTCATCCACACTGATATAAACATAAAGAGTGTGGTGGGTTCTTCAGTATGTGTCTTATTGATTGTGATCTTTGTACTCTCCAGCATTCTATTTATAGAGGTGCTTGTTTTTACTCCAGGTTATTCTTGTTATACTTTAATTACAAGTTCTTTAATATGGAGGCTAAGATAGCTATCACATTTTCATTGGCAATCCTAGATGGTACTCTAACAATTTGAGGTGACTTACAAATGATCAATTACAGTAATTTGTCTCATGAGCTGAAATGCTGCCATTAAAAAAAAAAAAAAGAAAAGTTACTTTATGCAAGGTATTAAAAAAAATATATAGGAAAAGAGTTAAAAGTTAATCAGAGTGACTTCTTTAGTAAAATAAATATCTAGGTAAGTTTCTAGGGTCAAATTAACTGCAGGATTCATTGGAGTTACATCACAGTGAAGGAAGTTCTTATGACCTTAAAAAAGTTATTCGGTCAATATATGATTTAAAATTTTTGCTGTTCAAGTTCGTTAAACAAGTATAGTGGGAAAGCAGAAGTACATTGTGGTTTTTGTGAGCACTGGAATGAAAAGCTTTAAAAGCTTCAAAATCGATCTGTAAGTTAACTGTTAAAAAACCCCCACAACCAAACAAAAATAAAACCAACACCAAACCCTTGTGTCTTCATTTTTAATTACCATATAATTTAAAAAATCATTTTGACAAAGAAAGTACTAGTTTTATACTTTCTTCTGCCTGAACAGAGTGTTGTTGCATAGAAAAATTTCTATTTAACTGAAACATGAGCCCTGAAAGTTGTTTTTGATAAGGTGTTGATTCTTTCCTTTTTTTTTTGTAATAGCAAAATATATAATCTGTCAATGATATTCACAGAACTAAGTTTTAGTCTATCCAAATTTTTTCCTGAGGTGAAAGTAATTTTTAAACCTTGCATTAGTTGATCAAATCCTCCTTAATATTCAGATCATCCATTTTACAGGTTTCCCTTGGCACTGTTTGTCAGAAGCTTTAAAGTCACTCAAAAATTTTGTACACCATGGTGAGCTTCAGCTATCCATTGCTATTTATTTTTTGTATGCCTTTTTGCTCTTTGGAGTCATTATTTCCTATTTTTACATATGCTTCCTTCTTTTTGATGTTATTCATGAAAAGTATTTATAAAACCGTGACCGTTGTGAATCATGAAGATGAGATGCTTTTCCTGTGTTTTGTGAGTATGAGATCATGAAATCTTTTGAAAAAGTGCTATCCTCTTTAATTTCTCTGTACCAGTAACTCTCCTGAGTCACTTCCACAAACACATACATCCCCTCAGATCCAGATGCTTCTATGATCTTTGGAGGAAAGTGTTACATAGACTTACACCAACTGTAAAGGTAAAATGGATCTTACTAATTTTTTCCCCCTGAAGTCAAATTGAGTAAATCTTACATTATATGTTACCACCAACTTATTTTGAACCTATGTACACTTTCAAAGAACTATTATTTATAAACTGTTTTCTTACTTTGCTACTTTTGTAATGGATCACAGTGTAGAAACATTGAGGACGTACAGGAAATTGGACTACTTGCTGGCTTGGGAGCAATTTATATTAGATACTGTCTACTTCATCTCCTCTCATTGTTTGGTTTGGAAATTAATTGTCCTGTATCTATGGTGCCATGGAAAACATGATTTAGTTTTTTTAATAGCTTGTAGATCAAATAGCTCAACTCCGGGAAATGGGTTCCAATAAAAGCTCCATTTTTTTATGCTGGGCAGCAAATCCATATTATAGAAGCCATCTTCATTATTCATTGGTATTTTGCTAACTTAGAGTTTCCTTCAAGTAGTGTTAACATTTGCTGATGGAAAATGAGGGCCAATAAGCTGTACAGTGTACGTGCTTTGTAATACGAATTGGCCTTTTGGGAACAGAAGAGCTACAACTTCAGTGGTTACAATTATATTTTTATGGTCCAAGACAGGAATAAAATGTTGAAATGGGAAATTAATGCAACAGCTTAGTAGGAAAATTATCAAAAGCTTAGAATCTGAGTGTGTAAAAATCATTGTAATAGATCAAAATATTTGTTTATGAATGTTCACTTACATAGGAGCTGAGAGTTATAAATAAGGTTATAATAATCCATTTTCCTAGCATCAAATACTGGCTAAAAATATTTTAATAAAAATGTGCATTATGTGGGTTCTACTTCCTTTTCACTTAGGTTTCATTTTCCTCATTGCTTAAGGTAATCATTGAACAAAGAGCGATTCATGAATCCAAAATCACTCCAATTTCTAATTTAATGATTGATAATGAAGACCATATGTATATGAAGTCATATTAGTTTGATACTGTAAGCTTCATAGTAATTTATTACGTTATATTAGATGTGATACTTTTGTTGTTCTTCTGCAGAAGTTGTCAAAGCAAGCAAACAAAAATCAGCAGTAAGAGTAGAGTGGGTTCCTAAAAGAAATACCTTAAACAACATATGCAAATCCATATCGTGGTAATGTTTGAAAATTTATATAAATCTCTGCTGGTCAGTGCTGGCTAGTGTCATCTTGCTTTATTTTAAATTTGTTATGCTGTTGCTCATTTGAATTACAGAGAGTCCGTGATGGCTGGCAGCAGTTAGTAATACTGTATACAGGGATGTAATACACTTCATAACCTTTATTAATAAAGGATTCCATAAACCCCAAACTTGTATTAAAAATTACCAGAGAACTCACTACCCATAAGAATTAAATTCATCCTTTTTAATTTATTTGATCTGATTAAACCTTTCATGCTCTAATATCTGCATGCATATTTCCATTTGCAATGTGCACATATGCCATGAACAGGATAGAAAACCCATTTTTAAGAAATTTTAAGGTTCCAGTTGTTGAAGAAAACCTTTGATTTTCATATGTGCATAGCAGGTGTAATTTGCTTGTACACATCTGACTACATATTTGTGCTGGAAAGACTCTAGTGTGTATCAGAGTGGCCAGAAAATTATCAATCTTTGTGTCACAGAGCTCCCATCCCAACTCAGGATGAAGCTACTGTACTCAGTTTGGCATGAGCACATTAAATCAAATAAACAAAATATCTCTCATCCTACTTAAAACATTTAGAAGTATGAATGATAGGATTAAAGATCTTGTGGCTTTCCAAGGTCTGGCAGAATGTTTCTGTCAGGGTGAGAAACTGAAGACAGACATATCGATGCTCCTTACACTTCAACATTGTGAGACCATATGAACAGCAAAGAAACATTTTTCAGGGAAGGCATATTCCTAAAAAGTTTTAGGGCCACAAAAAATGAAAAGAGATTTTAGGCTTTTTGGACAGTGCATGGGGAAAGATTAGCAGTTTCAAACAAGATCCACTTCAGCCAGCAAAATGAACAGGGAACAGCCAGAAGCCAATGCTTACTTATTTAGACATGCATTAGGTGATAGGAAGTGTTGAGATGAGGAGCTGGTTTCAAAACTCAAATCTCAGAGCTTCACAGGCATTCCCTTAAAATCCTCAGCCTGAGATACTGCCTCATTAATAGATATCTACTTAGACTGTCTGAAAAGCAGACAGTTTTCAGAAAATTTGAGGGAGTTACTTTGGTTTTTGTTCAGTGCCTGCAGTTCCTAATTTGCAATTTCAGACTGAGAGTGATTCTATTCACAGCAAACAGGTTACTAAATTCTTCTTAAATCCCTGCAGACACATAAACTGGGATGGGGTCGGGGAAATTTAGGATTTACTTCTAATGCTTGAAGTGCCCTCTCTTTCTTCTTAAGGTAAAGACATAAGAGTAAGTCAAAACCCTGTATCCCTGTTTTAAGTCTTTTTTGTTTTTTTTTTTTTTTTTTCATCTGCTGTGCAGTCCTGAGGAAAAGTACGACTGATTACTAAAGAGTTTTCTACCAGCAAGAAGGCTATGGGTAGTTTAGAGAGTCTGTGTAAGTGATTTAAATTTGTGATCTGACAAATCTGTTTCTTTGAAAGAATAAGGAAACACAGTGAAATGGGAACTGCTGCTGAAATTGCCAGTTGAACAGTGGTCAGCCCAGTAATCCAGAAGGCAGTTACTCTGGATTTTCTGACAGCCAGATTAATGTTAGTTTTGTGGGAATTTTTCCTTCTATTTAAATTCTTGTTTTGCACGCAGTTCACAATCTCCCACCCCCCCAAAAAACCCCCAACAAAAATTAGAGAGAGCTATACATGGGTAAATAGAGTACCTGATCAGTAGGTGGAAATAGTATATACCCCCAGAACATCAATGGATTCAACATTATGTGTTTAATAGGAAGCTGTTACTATTGATTTATTTGCTTTTAATTCACTGCCCTTAAAGTGATTTATACTTTCATAACACTTTTTTTGTCAGCATGTTTCAGCATGTGTGTAATAGAGTCTCAGTGCTAAGGCAGATAAAAGTGTATCGCATATTTCACAGTGCACAGCTTAATGAAATGTGACTTACGTAATTTGTAGCTATTTAAGCATGAAGCAAAGTGTCATTCAAGGGTGCTGGTGGCAGACATGCAAGTGGAACACTGAACACACCTAACTGAGGTCTTTGAAAGGAGGGCTGGGTTCACTCTCCCTTGTGGGGAATGAACGACTGGCTCATGCAGCCACGTATACTTCAGGCCACTGAGGTGCATGAAAATATCTGAGTTTGAGATGTATGGTCTTGTAAGGCTTTTGTCTCCTAACTAAAGGCTAAGTGATAGCAATCCATTTCATTTCATGGGGTCATCTCTACCACCATCTCTTATTCAGATTAGTGCCATTCAGAGTAGTGCCCAGCACCATCATATTCACTGCTTGTCTTCTGTGGCTTTAAGAGCAAAGCTTGAAAGCAGATTTTTTTTTTTCTTCTTCTTCTTTTGTTGTTCTTAACCATGAAAGAAAATCGTCAGTACCAATTGTTTATCTCAGTGGAAGTTATGTTGGCCTTATACTAATGCTGTCTGCTAACTCTCCCTTAGAACAGTAGTGGACAATTTAGTCTATTATTTAAGGGACGAGAGGAGTTGTTTCTTTTTGTCTTGCTTTATTTTATCTTTAGTAATTTTATGTTGATGTGTACTTGCTACAGTAGTTCAGGAGCCCTCGAGAAACAATACTACTCTTCACTTCAAATCACTCCTTAAACACTGAAGAAGTTATCTTTGTTGTGACCAGGTGGGTTTGCTTTATCTCATGAGCTGACTGTTAATCGACAGGCTGTTCATTTCTATTGGCTTCACAGCTAGCCTAATCAATTCATTACTGAGCTTAACTAAAGTGTTCTTCCACTCTGCAAAAAGAATACTTCTGAAGCAAGCAGATGGGCACTTGACTGCCTTTGTATCGTATACTGTGTGCTGCACTTTGGATGGATGGCTGGCAGTAATCCCAGGCTCTTCCCTTCCTGAGATCTTATACTACTACAATTCCATTCGTGGCTGATGAGATTTTACATGTTCATTAAATAATGCAAAACTAAGGAAGACATGCATGCAGACACAGAATGTTAAAAAAGAAAAAAAAAAAAAAAGGGTTCTTACAGCAGTTTAACTTTTAATGCTGTTGAGCAAAGGAAGACTGGAAGTAAAACATTTATTGGAGAAAAAATATAAGGGTAAATTGAATATTTTTGTCAGTT
>JAWWEV010000083.1:95637746-95668712 GCA_035583235.1 Hafferia zeledoni
TGCAGTCCAAGTCGGTCCCCAGGAAGAAAAGGTCTGCAGTGTGTCCTGAAGCAGCTGTGACTCTCTTCTCTCTCTCTGAAGCTCAGGGTGCCCAGAGATGGAGGCGGGAAGGCAAGGAGCAGAGTCAGAAAAGAGCTCTCACCAGCTTCGCAAGCAATGGCTCCTTTTCTGCAGCTGCCCAAAACCTAAAGTCAAACCAGCACATGGGGAAAAAGCCTCTCCCACCCCCAGGTGCTGGGATTCGGTTTCTCACCTCCACTCCACCATTAAGTTGGTATCTGAAAGCCATCAGTCATCTTTTGTCCTCAGTTCTGGCACTCCAACGCTCAAACCTTTGTGTTGGTAAGGTGAGAAAAATTCTCTGAGGGACTCCTCCCAACACCACCTTCCTTTGTTTGAACCCTTAACAAAACCTCAGTTATTAATCAGAAAAATTTTGGATGGAAACACTTCATCCAGTCTTGTTTCCTTTTGCACTAATAGCTATCTTCAATACACAAATCTTTGAATGCCTTCTAGTTATATCCCTGGGCCTCAAAAATTAAAGATGTCCCCTTCTCTAACAATTGCCTCATTTGAAATTGCTTGATAAACACTCCATCCTCAAGCGTAAGTTCAGGGTTTCATAACAATAATTTCTTATACCCAACTTAAAACATGGGAAAAATGAAGACATTCTCTTGATACAGCAATGATAAAACATACATTACTTGTCTAATTTTGAAGTTCTCCATTATCCTATAAGTTTACAAAAAAAAAAAAAAAAAAAAGGAAAGAAAAACTAAGATGGAGCAATGGAGGAAAATACTTAATGGTGGTTACCTTTTTTCCTCTTCACGGTAACATAATTACTTTCAAAATTCTATTTACAATCCTTTAATACATTAATTTTATTTAATATAAATTTAATGTTTACATTAAATTTATATTAAATAATTTTAATGTAAATAAATTTCTCAATATTATTGCTAACTAAACAATAACTCTAATTCTTTATTGCAACAGTCTATTGTCCAATTTTATGCACTTTATTGTGCCCTCTTCAATAGTGAGATAGCACAGTATTAGAAGATATGCATGACTTTTAATGATGCTTTTACTCCTGACTAATGTAGTGTTCATTATTGTTATGAAATTATTTCTAAGGAGTGTGTGCATGATAAGAGGTTGTTAATGGCATATAAAAATAAGATTAATAAGGAGCAAAATGACAGTGGAACTTAGTCTTTGTCAAGAAATTGGTGTGTGTTTGAGAATAATGCTTTTACTTCTAAATTCAGAAATTTAAAAAACCCTTATGTTCTAAAAACAACAATAAGAAATACAGCAAAAGGGAAGAGTAGAAACTACAGATGCTAAGGCCAAATGCAGTAAGACAGATCTGTGTCAGTAACCCGGAAAATTACTAATTCTATGCAGTGTCCTCAGCTTTGTCTCTTTCATCCTGGACATGCATATTAAGGCAGGAATTATTAGACTTTTCTAGTCCTGGGCAGTTTTACTTTTTGAGATATCCATTTCTACCTCAGGTCTCATGGGCTAAGTGTACTTTCTTGATAAACGTCCCTGGCAAATTTCATGGTATTTGTCGTGAGTGACTGGGGCAGTGAGACTGTATATGGCTGAAAAGAAAGGACAGGATGACACAGTGAGATACAGTTTGGACACATTTTCCATGCACATAAATCTGGGAAGAAACATTACACTAAGCATAACTGCTGAGCATCATTTTGAACCTAAATGAACACGCTCTACTGAGTAGTATGGTGAACTAGTTTTTGCTTTCATGTGCTTTCATGTGCTATGTGACTGTCATCTCATGTTGAAGTGGAGAAGAAAAGGTAGATGATCATGCTCGCATCCTCTGAGGTTTCTCTGCAGTGTTAGCAGGCCTTCTATTAATAGATACCTTTGCTCCTAGTGGCAAAGGGAGTGCTTAATCTTTGTGTTCAATTGCTATGGCTTGCTTCTGCCTTTAAATGTGTTAGTCCTTCAAAAGAATGATGCTATTCAGCGATCATTCAGGGCTTGCTACATTTGGTATAACAGTTGCACCAAGAGTTAAAGACTTCAGCTAAGTCTGAACCTACAGAGACATGAGATTGGCAGGAGAAGTAACTACTTCTGTATGAAATTTCATGGCTTGTACAGCCAGCAAAAATAAGAAACCTGTCTTATGACTGACAGAGAAGAAATACCAAGTCTTGTACAGGATGAAAAAGGGTAGGCACCATCTGCTACTCTGTGGAGTAGGATTATAAAATATGTCAGTCATGCAATTGCTGAGAAAAGCAGAGAAAATGCTGCATGTCGCTGCATCTGTTATCACAGGTACAACTTCCAGGGTAGGAAAAAATGCCTGATACAGTGCAGAGAAGCTGCTGGGGGTGGTCATGTGGGCCCCAGCACCTGCACATTCAAACTATAGATTACAGGGATAGTCTCCATCCTGATGGAAGAGGAAGCATATGGAGAAACACAAGGGAGACCTAATATTTACTTCAGTCTTTGTCAGGAGAGAAAAGATTAAAATATTTCTAGTCTAAGACTTTTTCCCCCCCTCCATGTCATATCAGCCCTATTTCTAAACTAATGGCTTCTTGTACAAAGAATTTGAAAGGTCCATGACTTAAAAGTTTTACTGATGCTTGAAAAAGTTACTTATTCTGCATCTACTCAGGAGCAGATGTTTAATATTCTTGACACTCAGGTTTTCAAGAGATGCATTCAACACAGGAATCAGCACGGCTGGAAGCATGCTGTTGGCCAAAGACACTCTGGCCAAGGTCAGAGGACAGATGGTCGGATTTTTCAATGGGCAACAGTTGCATGTGCAGGGAACAAGGCAGATTAAAGGGGGTGATGTGCTCAGTACAAAGGTGAATGGGATACCTAGGTAAATCCTCATACTGCTGTAGAAAAAGGGCATCTATTTTATTCTTCTTCTATGAGACCCAGACCAGGAATGCCATACTGTTGAGTTAATATTGGAAAAACTGAAAGGTGAAGATAATAACAACTGAGATGGAGATAATAAAAATAACAATCTGGTTTCCTAGTGCAGTTTAGAGTTCTTCAGGGGATGCAATTTGGACTATTTTTAAGGAATGTTTTGTGCGTATCTTGTCATCTTCTGTTCCAACCCTCCTACTACATAGATGTCCTTAAACAGAACTTGATGATTAAACTTCTGAGTTTACAGAAATATCATTTTACTGATCACTTGGAATAATGTAGATTCTATTCTTTCCTCACTTCCTAGTGAATGACAGAAATCAATGATAAATCAAAGAAATGATACTGTCTTAATATGTGGCTTTTGCAAACACACTGGTTCATGCTGTAAGCTTTGTATGTTTGAAAATACTAAAAGGCGAAAAAGACAAAATTTTAAATACTTTTTTCTGGTTGGAAATTTTAGTCTTCTTCCACAAGTATAACATATCCAAACCAGAGAGCATTTTGCAGAGAAATCCAAGTTCCTGATGTTATTTACAGAACATCTATAATTTTTCAGAGATTTGGTTACATGTGAACCCATGGCAAGAGCACTGCTGATCCGATTCTGGCTCTGCATTACCATTTACTCTCATGCAATGTATCTGAGCTCAGAAACATTGCAGCACATTTTTCATTAACGTGAGTCACAAACAGACCCACAGTCATTTGACTCATTGAACAGTGGGTAATAGATATGCTTAGAAATGACATAAGAGATTTGATTGCCCGCCTCCTGATCCTGCCTTTACCCTTTAAGTATTTGGTTTTATTTTGTTGCAAAAGTAGTTATACTTCTGATTCTATCTGCTATTTCTAGAAAAGCAGTTTTTGTAGAAAACCACACATATGATATTTTCTGATTTTAGACGAAGCTATCATTTCCATATATATGTAGAGTTTTCTATTGATTTTAGGACAATATATAAGACCTAAAAGGTATTTTGACATATGAATAAGAAAGAAATTCCTGCTCCCAGTTCTAAGGAGGCAAAAAGTGAAAATAATAAATTAACTGCTTGAAAATAATAAAACAAACCAAACAATACCCAAAGTGAAAGACCTTTTGCATTTTTTCAAATTTTGTACAGATGTAGATATATTATGCATGCCTCTATTATATGTAATATAGAGTACATATGTTCCTAAAAAATAAAATCAAAGAAGCTGTAAAAACTACTTAGAGAATCATCAAATTTATAATTATTCATTTCCACATTGCCAGGAAATGTCTGACTGTACTCTGTGGGTTTTTTTAGAAAAGCAAGGAGTCTGCTTTTCAGATCCCAACCATACAGCTGATCAAAAAAAGCTTTTCTTTCACTAGAAAACAAATCATAATTTAAATGGCATTCATTCAAAGGACATAAATATGGAATGCTAAGTCGCTAAGTTCTCATTTCTTTGAGTATCCAGATTTTGAAAAACTTCTTTTCAGGGTCTTGTATCTCAGTAAAAAGAATATCAGGGTGAAGAAAAGAATCTGCAAATCTACTTCTGACAAGTTTAGTTGGAATGTATTAGGTCTCGAAGAGTAGTTTATTAATTTTATTATTCTTTAATGATCTCCTTAGATCATGTTGCTTAGATACATAGATATTTAGAGGGAAAAATGCACAAATGGCTTATATTAAGAGTCAGCTTTTAAGAAATAAATTTAGAGAACAGCTTCAACAAGAAAATCTAGAAGACTAGGGATTCTGCAATAAAAACTGATGTTTGTTTTAAAGAACGTCATTTTGTAGGGCTTGATGACTTTTTCCATTGAATTATTAATAATAAATAATATTAATTCTTCTATATGGGAGAAAGAAAATACAACCAAAAATGCAAAAGTCATGGGGGTGTGTGGGGGTGGGGGGAGAGGGAGAAAGAAAAAAAAAAAAAAGAGAAAACACAAAGCAGATAATTTATTGCCTATATTTTATGTTAAAGATTTACCAGCTATTAGTGATGATGTTGATTATCATGCGGCTAAGCATGAGGATCCCTTAGCTGCAGTCTCTAATTCTTTGAACAGATATTGGGATCTGGTCAACAGAACACAATTATTCTAAATAATTATCTGCTAGCACAAACGACAGATTTGTCTTGACATTTGCAGTTTGAACACAATATATTTTAACTTGACCATGATTGGTAAAGAGATCTCCATAGTTCCTATATGTATCTAGAGAACACATGGAGTGATAAATCCTATATATTAAATTGTCAGAAATGCTTACCTTAAAATATGAAGACAACAAGAAAATATAAAGATTATTCATATTTGGATTGAAGTTGGGAGCAGTTATAATCCCATAAAAACAAAGAGCTCTGACACAACTACTAAAATCACTTAATAAACACTAATACTGTAATTTTGTAATCCTGCAATGCTTATAGATATTATAAGAGTAATAATAATTTGGGGAGAAACAGATGCTAGTATATATATCCAAACTGTTTGGAAGGTCAAAAAAGTCTCTAGTGGCCTAGCCCTTAAATTAATACTTGCATTCGATTGTAAGGGACCTTTTTTTTTTTTTTTTTTTTTAACAACATGTTAAAAACTCTTTTATCTTGACTCTCTTGATAAGTCTGACTATTTCTATCCTTCTCTTAATGACTGAAGATATTCTCTCCTTTAATTGTTCTGTTGGATTTCAATGTCAGTGACTGCTTTTCAAAGAGGAAACAAAAAAATCCCAATCCTTTATCCAACTGAGTGATAAGAAGGATAATTTTTGCAAAGACAGATGAATACAATACCAGAGTAAGAATGCTGGCTAGTTGCTTGGCTTCAAAATCCAAGTCTATTAAACTCTCAAAAATGAAGGATAAAAAACTTTTGCAAGATAAAATACTGATATCAAGATGCAGGTTCAGTACATATTTTATCAATATTATGCGAACAGGAAGTAATCACTTCATATATTGCTTTATTACAGTATTAAATATCAGTTATATTAATAATTTATTTTGACATTAATAAAGGTAAAATACATGTAAACCTTATTATATTAAAAATATATATATAATTTAGTATTACATTAAATTTCTGTATGTAGAAATGCTACATAGTGTAAGTTTGGAGTTGTTAGGGACTGAGTTATGCAGAATGGTTCTCTATTCCATTATCTGCAATTACATTAGATAAGCTTCCTGACTATCTAAATTTCTGTATTTGATAGGAAATTTGCTACTGGAGTTTTTTGGGTTCAGCAGTCCAGAGGATGGTTAGTACAAGATGATTCGAGGGATGGAGCACCTTTCCTGCAAGGAAAGGCTGAGAGAATTCAGTTTGTTCAGATCGGAAAAGAGAATACTTAGGGGTGACCTAATTGCAGACTCCAAGTACCTGAAGGGAGTCTACAGGAAAGACAGAGAGGGACTTTTTACAAGGCCATGTAGTGATACAACAAGGAGGAATGGGTTCAGACTAAAATAGAGTAGATTTAGATTAGATACGAGAAAGAAATTCTTTACTGTGATAAGACACTGGAACAGGTTGTCCAGAGAAGTTGTGGATGCTCCATCCCTGTGAGTGTTCAAGGACAGATTGGATGGGACTCTGAGCAACCTGGTATAGTGAAAATTGTCTCTGCTCATGGCAGGGGATGATCTTTCAAGGTCCCTTCTAACGCAAGCTTTTCCATGATTCTGTGCATGCTAATTCTCAAAAGCGTCCTTCATGAGCACCATAAAAATTAATTATATTCTGTGTGTTGTTGATTTTGTATTATATCTTCCACGCCATCAGAGCAGTGCAAAATAAAGAAAACTGAAAGCACAGATATGGTCTTTCCTTTGTTGTCTGTGATTAGCCGGGACAAGGCTTAATGCACAGTTACTTGTGCTAAATTAACTATGTATATTAAAATATTATGCCACTACAAGAATATATTTTTGTATATATATAATTTAAGATATATATAAAACCAGGGAGTTTGTAGTGTATTTGGACCATATATAAAGAAAGCGTATGTGAATATGTGCATACACAGAAACACACATGCACACGCACACATTTACTTATAATATGTAGCCACCTATGTGAAGTCTGGAGCTCGTTGTTCTCAGCACTGAACATATTTCCAGTAAAAACAAATTGCTTCCACAAATTTGATTCCTATGTGAAACTACTAGACATGACGTCAAAGGAAGGGAAACAGGCACTGCAGCAAATTTCCTTGCTCAGTCATGCAGTAGGTTGGTGATTAGTCTTCCCTTTCGTAGTCAGACAAGAGAGAGGTCCATTACATAGCAAGGCTTCCTCCCCAGGAATGATAGATAGCAAATATTCAAAGTTCTGAAGAGCAGTGTTCAAAAACTGGTTTCTTTCTTTATGGTTCTTATGAATGATTAACACCTATCTTAACTATGATTAGTGCCAAGGAGTAAGCAAAAAAGCTAGATAGAGAGGTCAGACCATTGAAGGTAGGGATTTTAAGTTTAGATAAGTAGCAAAGGAGAGTAATAACAACTAGTATCACAGTGATCCCTTAAACAGCCTTCATTTGGAAACTTCATTGTTTATAAGGAACACTACCTTCACAGATATTATAAAGAATCATTTATATTTTCTATGATTTTTCTATCAGCATTCTCCTTCCTCTGAGTATCCTTGATATGTTACTAAATTTGCCTTTATTATGCTTAGATGTTATAGAGAAGAAACCCTTTAACACTGTTGCAGTTTATTCTAGAAAATCTTACCAAATATATATATATGAGTATTTTGTGCCTTTTTTTTTTTTTTTCTTCTCCTGGATATGGTATGTCTCAGTTTACCAGGACTATTCATAATGATGCTATGACATGGTCTTCTCTATTGATTTACTGTTTAGTTTTATGTCACACTATGACCTTGTGTGGTGCTCTCATCAGCTGGGTGAATTACAGTCTTTTTTTGGTGAATGACTACAGGCTCAAATGTGAAGGTATCTACTACTGTTACTCTAGTGTGGTTCACACAGTGAGCTACAAGTGTATTGAAATATTCCAGTAATGCATAGCTGTTAATATAACATGATTTACTTTATTATTATGTTGTCCAAAAGTTTGATGCCCTTTCTTCTTTAAAGTCTTTCATAAATGTTATTAAACTGTATGAAAAATAATGCTTTAGATGAATTTAGATTCAGCATGCCAAATGAAACATCAAAATGATCCCTATCCCCAGGTAAATTCAATACCACTTGATATTTTACTGTATATTAGAGGATTAAAAAAAATAATTTCAAAGGCACCTTTGATTTTGTAATATAGAAAAGGGCTTACATTATTGTGGATTTGGTTTTCCATAAAATGAACTAATTGCATAGAGTATTTAGGAAAACAAGACAACCTCTCAGAATATATATCATTCCACTGTTCCTCAATAAAAGTTGTGGGAAGATTTGAAGTAGGCAGTTAAGCTCTGTAGGGCACTGTAATTGGAACTGTCAGGTGTAAAGTATTGTTTTCTCCCTGTTTTTCAGTTTGTGTTTCCAGGAATGAGCTGAAACTCTCACAACTGTCATTTCTTTCTACCTTTGTAGATAATTTCACTTACAGACACAAACCAACATTGGTAGAATTTTTTTTTTAATTTTATTTTATTTATGAAACAATAAAGTCCTTATTTAAATTAAACAATTGTATTCATTTCACTAGATACATTCTTATGCCGGAAACAGTCTAAATACCTGAGACTTCTTAAGAAAGAAATAACTATGGACCACATAAACTGGTCCTCCATATTTAAGTCAGAAGCTTTACTAGATCATGGATGGTATCATGGATCATTTGCAGAGGTATTTATCCAGAGAGCATGGGTGCCTCTTCACAAGTGGCTCCAAAGACAGGCAGGGAGTGAGGAATTCTTGGGTCATGGCTTTATACGCTGTGCACCAGTTGGCAATTGACACACTCAAAACTGCCTGATGATGATAAATTACAGATGTGTAACTACAGATATTACTTCCTATGAAAGCCCAAATCAGTGCTAGAAGCTTGGAAGTTGTCCCATTTCTCATGCTGCAGAGTTTAGTTGTTCCCTGGGCGTACTTCAGAGGTTACAGAAGCTGCTCACAGCTTCTTTTAATGTTTATTAGTGGTACAAAGTCCACCTTGAATCATAAACTTATGCTCTGAGGAGAATGAAGATCTACTTTGAGCAAGATTTAGAATTAGAACTTTTCACTGGCTATTGACTCCCTTCAAATACCTAACATTCCTATGAGTTTTTACAGAGTTCTTCTTTCTAGTCTAGATTTTTTTTTTTTTTTCCCCCAATTTATTTGAGATAAGCAAGAATTGGGAATATTTTCTGTTAGAAGGAACAAGTTAGTGGGAGGATTGTGGACTTTAGCTGAGGTACTCAGACTGTGCAGCTTTGGAAATTAAGACTAAGACACCACATCACTAGCAAGTTCACAGTGGTAATAAAGTACTTCTATACATGCGATCTGCCTTAAAAGTTTACCAAGAATTCCATTTTTGTAGAAGCCCCTTGCCAGACACATGCCTCATGTAGATGACTGAAATCAACATCATTATCCCAAAACTAAATTTTAACTTTATCCCATGGACTTCTGCAGCCTCTAGTTGAAGATGTAGTAATCTTCTTGCAGATGGAGAATATTGCTAGTAGATAACAGGGCTCCAGAGGAAATTATATTTTCCTCTTTCAGTAATTGCCTATGGTTTGGAGATGATTCTGTAGAACCACCTCTGATTAGCAATAAACTAAGAGAGACTGGAAATGGAAACAGCTTATGCCTTGAAATAAATTAATAGCTTACAATGGGCAGTATCAGCAAGATGACTGTGCTTTTTATATTGATTCACTTAAAAGTTATTACGGTTAATAAGCTGAGAATTGCAAGTGTAAGGAATATCATTCATATAACTAATAGTGATTTAGAGAATCTTTATCCATAATTACATTCATGTTAAACTCTCCCAAGCACTATCAAATAAAGATCTGAAGGCTGTATTTGACCAAAATTGTACTGATTTAAACCCCAATTTTGTCTCTTTGTCAGAGGTCAGTTTTAGTTCTTCAGTATTTTGTACTTGTATTACTGTTTCTTTTCTGTTGCTCTCTGCATGACATTGCACTGTTACTATGTCTATACAAAACAAAAAGCAGCTGGAGCCAGAAAGCCCTGACTAAAGATACATATGGCTAAAGCTGTATAAATTAGGACAGATTCTGAAACAAAAAGTCCATAAAAAAAGGGATTATGTCTTCAGAATGTCTGAGAACATAATGAGAAGTGATCTCTTCATTCTCTAAAGGAGTACAACTAAAAGCACAACTAAATTTAATTTGGATAAAATAGTTTCCAGGCTAACTGAATACTCACCCAGAAGAGGTGAATGCTTAAACCAGGGAATTATCTTGGTATCTGAGAAGTGATTACTTGGTTTGGAATGAATTTCCAGTAGTATATTAAAAATTATCTCTTTCTTTGTGGTACTTTTCTGGTAATATGGAGGAGTATATAGCTTTCCTACCAAACAAGGCTGACAAATAGTATTCCAAAATATTAAATTCTCAAATATTAAGGTAATGACAACTGTGAGTTTTTAGGCATTGAGCTTTATATGGTCTCTAAAATGCACTAGGATGGTGAACAATAAATTTTGTGATGTTCACAAGAATAAGAACGTCCTGAGGGTCTTTGCAACTTACATACAGTGACACCTTTACATTTTATACTGCATAATTAAAAGAACTACACATATGAATACTTCCTGTATACAGTTTGAAATGCTTACACTGTAGTGGACGATGAAGAAAAAATGAATTTTACATATGTCTGTATTTATTTATTTACTTACTTACTTACTTGAAAGTTATCTGAGTCTACGCAATATACCAAATAAGACTGTTTTTCCCTAAAGACTTTTCTGTATACAAACAGTTACTTCCATATGTAATATTTGTGTTATTAGGAAGGGCTCGTCTTTCAACTACTTTACCCAAGGAGGTTATATTTATGATCCCAAGTCAAGGATTCACATCACTTTTTGTTTTGTTTAAAGTCATTGAGATAACAATCAGCTTGTATCTATGTTCAAACATTGGAATTCAACCTTTCATATTGGATTTTATCACATGTTCCTCTTTTATACCTCTAAGAATATCTTGAGTTTCAGTGAGTAGCACATTCTCCTTTGCAAGTAATAATACTTTTCTTTGAAATAGCATGAATTTAATATTTCTTTTTCACTTTAATAACATGAATATTCAGCACAATGAGACTTTTTTCCTTAGTTATGTATGCCATTCAATATCTGTCCTTAACTTGATCATTAATCTCATAGTTTTATGTAGATGTAGATTGAATTTCCATCACAGGAAATTCTGTGACAAAAATGCCACATTTGATTTAGAATGATCTAATAGTATTATTTTTTTTTAATCAGTGATTTTCTTAAGTTGCAGTGTAAAGAAACAAGCATAGAACTCCTGAGAGGATGACATTTCTTTACAAAAATTGCTCACTTTCATCAGCAATCAAAACTTTGCTTAGTACCAAAAAGTAATGCTCTACGGCTGAGGGAGAAACAGTTAACTCATAAGAAAAACCCAAGTATTACTTCTTAAAAATTGAAAAATAGTAAGAAAACTGGTTAACTACAGCCTGAAGAATAAGTTTCGTTACGCACTGTTCTTCAGTGATAGCAGAATTTACTTGTCCTGTTTGTTTCACTTAAACTAGTTAATATGTTAAAAAAAAAAAAAAAAAAAAAAAGGATTGAAAATATCCTCAGTAATTTCTGTGAACGTGAGGGTTAATTAGACATATGTAGTAGCTATGTCTAAGGATACTTTTTAGAGATATTAAGCAATCAAATCTATCCTATTTGTGAAACTAGATGGTCAGTGAAAGAAGTTATATTTATTCTGCTTCTAAAAGAAGGCCAGAGGACCTGATGGAATAGATCTGTTTAAATATGCTACAGATGATTACCCTTAACTATGCTCAGATCTGTCTGGTACCTCCTGGTATATTTTTATATTAATACTTGTTAAAGCTAAACATCATTTGACCCAAGCTACTTATTGCTTGCTATTGAACACACAAAGGGACCAGAATCATTGATATAAATAAATGAATCAAAATGCTTGTACTTCGGTTGATAATTGCCTTCTCCAACATAAATGTGCAAGAAGTGGTTTACAGAAAAGAAAGAACAAAAACCAACTATATAGAGAAGAAAATCACACATGCACAGGCAGAAAATATCATTGGTAGAAAAGCATATTAATCACACACACAGACAGGCACACATTTAGAGAGTGGTTTGACACCAATCTGTTGAATGATACCATATTTTCCATAAAATAGAAAAAGAAAAAAAAAATCACTATTTTTAAAGGGTACAGAATATGCAGACATAGTTATTAGTAAGGTACTACTGTGTCTTTAACTGTATTCTTTTTATGTCTCTGTGTTTCCTACTTCGAGAACCTCAAGTGACACCATGTCAGGCAAAATCAGCAATGAATAATGTACTTTTTGTTCAGTTCTTTCCTTTGAAGAATCCAATGCTAAAATATTAATCAGTTTTCTGTGTAAGACCTAGATAGCTTTTCCCCAGCAAAGGCTTTACAGAACAAGGGAAAAAGAAGATTTATACCCAGACACTCTAAAACTCCATGTAGAACAGGCAGTAAATGGCATCAACATATTTTGAACTAACAAAATGTAAAAAAAGGACTTACTATTAAGTTTGGGTATAATTTCAGTCTGCAAATACTTGTCAGTTTCTGTGGCTCTTATGCAAGATGAAGGCTCATTTCTCGACTAGTTTCCGTTAAACTGTTTTGAATCACAAAAACCTTGCATAAAGGGATAGCTTTTATTACAAATTGCACACAATTCAAATGTTAGATACTTCTGAGTTCTCATCTTTTTTCCATGATGCACATGATAGAAATTACTAGCTCATATTTGAATAGCATTATTTAATATTTTACAATTTCTTCCCCATCAGTTTTGGAAATATACATATATGCACACCCCTTCCGAAAGACTTGTAAAGAAATTAGAAAATATACAAGCAGTATGTGGGTATTATGGGGAGGGGGGTGGAGGAGGTTGTATGTTTTGGGGTTTTTTTTGTTGGTTTGTTTTGTTGGGTTTTTTTGTTTGTTTGTTTTTCTCATAAATAAGATTTAAACATTATGTTTGTTTCTGGTGTTTCCTTTTAGAAATTAAAACTGGTGAATTGGGATGGATTCACTCCTGAGAAACCAAAGAAAGTCTCAGTGAAGACAAGAAAAAAACACACAGAATTGTAATCTAATGTTAATTTATTGATCTTTATTAGGCATTCAACAGGAAAATATAAGAAGGAATAGTTTTGATATTTTATGACAGTTGTTTTTACTATTATTTTATTTATTAATTGGGGATCAAGTCTGACAAGTTGCTATATTTTTTTTCTAATTTGTCTTATACTTTGAATTGCTTAATTGTTATTGAGGTTTTCTTCATGAATTTGCTATCATGATTCTAAACTGCTGGGTACTTTTCAGCAGGTATTATATAAATTTATCAGAATTATATAAACATATGAAAATGTGGGATTGCAAGAAGTATTTTAAAACTGTGCTGTTTTGAAACCCTCTAGGACCTTCAGGAAAGCTGTAACTTCAGCTTCAGAAGAACTATAGCTTTTTAAAGTTGCTAGGGCCTCTGGAAACTAAGTTTGCCTTTTAAAAAATGCATTTAATTCTCCATGAAGATTACATTTGATGCAGATTTGATTTCCATTATTTTATTTTACTTAGGCAAGAAAACATTTGCATTCTTCTCTGACATGTTCTGGTTTAACTGTACACTTATAGAGGTGATTTGCAAAGAAAGACAGACTGTAGTCCTAAGTGAACACTAAGAGTAGGATGCATTTTCAAAACATGAATATATGTGCTTGGCAGCTTGCTGAAACAGTGTTGGGGTTCAAATACTTTGGCAAAATGCCAAGTATAAACCAAAGGGACAAAGAATCCATTCGCCCCTGCCCTGCCCAGAAAAGGGAGAAGGAAAAAAACTCCTCCAAGATTTAAACTTGAACTGGGTGTATATATTTATACAGAAAAGAGAAAATTAAAAGAAAATTACAATATAACACACACAAGTTAGATATTTCAACAATCCACTACCTCCCACTGAAAAGAGATCTCATCAGTCCAGATCCATAAAGCACCCCAAAAGATACCCAGCAAGAAACAGAGAGAAATAACAATAACATGTTTACTTCCCTGAACTAGAACAAAATGTGAAGTAACAGTGGCAGCAGTAGCAAGGCCCAGGACACCAGGACAACAGTAGCGTGTCCTGTCTCTACTTCAGCCATGATGCCAACTGAACTAAGCCCCTCCTACACCTGCTTTTATACTTGATTTGACATCAAAATGATATGAAATGTCTCCTTGGTTGCTTAAGTCAGGTGATGCTTGTCCCCTCTAATCCATGTCAGACTGTCTGGGCCTGCTAAACTGAGGCCTAGCTAAGACTAAAGCTAAAAATACCACACAGAGAAACGTCATCTCTGTAATTTCCAGTTAGGGCCATTCAATACCTCACTGGTTAAGCACAATTCTGTACTTTCATGTCTTGATTCAGTCAGGTGTCTAACAAAAAAAATGAAATTAAAAAGGAGAAGGAGAAGAAAAAGGAAAGGAAAAAGGAAAAGGCAAGGCAAGCCAAAAGGCGAGAAAGGCAAGGCAAATCAAGGTCCATTCTTCAGTGAAACAAAAAATATTTATATTGCAACAGCTTCCTGGTATCCCAAATAGAATTAAGAGCAGTTACTAAAGATGTAGATACTGCAGATGTCAAGAAGTTTAGTTCCTTAAAAATTAATGGGAAGGTACAGAACTGAAGCCACGCATTTCAATAAATTCTTATATATTCTATTCAATGCTAGGTTTGTCATGATCTGTGGAGGGGAGGAAATTAATTGCTTTCTAGTAAGGGAAGGCTCCAGGGCTTTTATTGTTCTGCAGAGGATAGATCTTGATGAAAAAAAAAAAAAAGTGTTTAAGGAGACTCAGTCTTTAAGCCAAAAAGTTCTGTTACTTGAAACATAAGTGATGAGAAATAAGCTACAGCAGAAAAAATTTCATTCTTGCTAGTACCCTATTACACCTTTGGAATAACTTGTTCTCAGTTTGGCTTCTGGTCAGTTACAGAGGATGCACTTGGAGTACTTTCTGTTTCTTTACAATTGCCTTTGGTAGATAAAGATGTTCATTTTGCTTTTCTCTCACATGAGAGAAAAACTTCCCTCCATAGGGTGAGGTAAGAAGTTACTAGCTCCTCTTTCTAAAGCGACTGCTTGTTTAAAGCCATTTAGAAGCTGTAGGCATTTTGTTTAAATTCATCGCAGCATATTCATATTAACTCTGGAAAACCAAAAGAATGAATGGGGATTTGGAATAGGTTGGGGACCAGTACAATAAAAAAATAAAATTGTATTACAGTTTCTCTGCACTAATCTAACTATTATTTAAAATGTCCTCTGGCATTGTTTGTAACATTAATTGTCTAATGATTTTCTCATATTTAAACCATGGTAATTAAATTGTGCAGGGAGTATTTCTTATTCCTGCTGCAATATAATATTTTCACTTGATTGAAGCTGAACTGCAATTTGGCCTTTATATTGTAAGGGGGGGAAAAGCCACAGGACTGCTGGGACCAAATGGATCAATTAAACAATGTTCTTTTGCAATGATTCTGTCAGTGATAAAAATCTGCAACTGAACATGTCACTAATGATATATGCTATCTTCTTAGCCCCATGATGCTAACCTATCAGGAGGAAACTATAAGACCTAGCTTTACATTGATCCTTGCATGTTCTGTTTCACAAGTCAGTAAAAAATGAAGAATTTGCTCATTATAAAATACTATCTTTGTGATATGAGGCTACCAAAGGCTAAGAATAGCAATATGAATATTGGGGTGGAAATACAGTTTTCAAATACTTCTCCTTTTCTAAGCAGTTTTTCCATTTTGTGTGTTGCCTTTTGGACAGCAGTATTATTCTATCACAACCAAGATCCCATGGTGCAGTACTAGGGCAACATCAGCAAATCAGGTTTGGTAATGGCTGACATATGGAGCACTATAATGCAAGATGATCACTTACACATAACTAATGCTGAAAAAAAAAAAAAAAAAAAGAACTTGCAGGAGCTCGTGGGGGTTTGTTACAACCTTACATACCTAGAAAGGAGGCAGATCTTATTGTTAGGGTTGGCCATCTAAATAATGGGACCTTGAGAGCCTCTAAGGAGTAATGCTAAGTGTAGGAATCTAATAACAGTGAGAACAGAGCACACTGAGTTGACTGCTGCAGTCTGCTTTGCTCTTGTAAGACTCCCACCTGGAATGCTGCATCTAGCTCTGGAGCCTCCAACACAAGACAGATGTAGACCCATTGGAATAAGTACAGAGGGGGGTAATAGATGATCAGGTAGTTGGACAACCTCTCCTACAAGGAAAGGCTGAGAGAGTTTTTTAGCCTGGAGAAGAGGAGGCTTCAGGGAGACCTTAGAACAGCCTTCCAGCACCTGAAGGGGACCTACAAGAACACTAGAGGAGGACTTTTCACTAAGGTATGTAGTGATATGACAAGGGAGAATGACTTTAAGCTAAAAGAGGGTAGATTTATATGAGATATTAGGAAGAAATTATTTACTGTGAGAGTGGTGAGGTGATGGAACAGGTTGCACAGAGAAGTTGTTGACTCCTCATCTCTAGAAGTGTTCAACTCCAGGTTGGATGGAGCTCTGAGAAACCTGTCCTAGTGAAAGGCGTCCCTGCCCATGGAAGGGGTGGTTGAAACTAAAAGAGCTTTAAGGTCCTTTCCAACCCAAATCATTGTGTGATTCCATGATTAGGAAAAATTTCTTCACTAAAAGTGTTGTCAAGCAGTGGAACAAGCTGCCCAAGGAACTGGTTGAGTTCCTGAACATACCTATACACATATATAGGGTGCTTAGGGACATGGTTTAGTGGTGGATTTGATAGTGTTGGGTTTGACTTGATGATCTTAAGGGGTTTTTTGAATGCAAGTGATTCTATGATTCTGATTGTGTAGTTAACATCCTGTTGTAAGTTAATCCTGGCAGGTAGCTAAGCATGCCACCGCTTCTTTTTAACTTTCCCCTAGTATAGGATAGAGAATTGGAAGGGCAAAAGCAAGAAAATCCATCAGTTGAGATAAAGGACAGTTGAAAAGAATATCTTAGCTTAGTAAAGAAAAGAATAATTCAACTGGAAGAGACATACAGTGATCAATTAGTCCAACTGTCTGACCACTCCAGAACTGACCAAAAGTGAAAGCATGTTATTAAGGGCATTGTCCAAATGCCTCTTAAACACTGACAAGCTTATGGCATGAACCATCTCTTTAGAAAGCCTATTCCAGTGTTTGACCACCTGCACAGTAAATCACCATTCCCATGCATCCTGTCAAGGTGTCCCAGGGGAGAAGATCTCAGCATCTCCCTCTCCAAATCCTCTCCTCAGGAAGCTGCAGACAGCAATGAGGTCTCCCCTTAGTCTCCTTTTCTTCAAACTAGATAATCCTAGCTACTACTCCAAAGGCTTTCCTTGCAGCTCTTTCACCAGCTTTACTGCTCTCCACTGGATGCATTCAAGGACCTTCACATCCTTGTTAAATTGTGGGTTCCAGAACTGCACATGGGACTAGAGGAGAGGCTGCATCAATGCTGAATACAAAGGGATAATCACATCTTTTGACTGGTCAAGCAAAGAATGTCAAGCAAAGCTGAACAAGCAAAGAAAAGCAAGATCAGAAATTCATTCACTACTTCTCAGGCAGTGTCAAGGAGATGTACTTTCTGGAAAAAAAGTCCTCAGCACACATAATTTTTACTTGGAAAGAAAACTAAAACTGGAAAATAAAAATTAGGGACTTCTATGAAAGTCTTTGTTCTGTCCAATCTCTGCAAAGATGTTTATGTCCTTACTTACCTATTGGGTTGGCTTTCAGGATGACTTTGTTGAGTGAAAAAAGCTGCACTCAGAATTCCAAATACATTGTGAACTGCAGTTGTTTTGGATTTGAGAAAAGGGCAGCACACCAGTTAATGTATTTGCTCAAGAAATTAAACCGCACCAAATCAAAAACCAAACCAAACAAAATATGCCATTGCATATTGTAATGGTTTAACCCCAGCTAGCAACTGAGGATCAAGAAGTGGCTCACTTATCAGAACTCCTCCACCCCCACCCAGTACAGGGGAAAATCGGAAAGAAATGGTAAAACATAACAGATAGAGATAAAACCAGTTTAATAATGAAAGAAGATAAAATACACTACTACAAATACTACTAGCTGTAATGAAAAGAAGTTCAGGTCAGCTGCCCTGGACATGCTTCCTCCAGGTTCTTGTGCATCTGCTCACTGGCAGAACACGGAAAAGTGAAAAATGCTTGATTTAGAGTAAGCACCACTGAACAGGCACCAAAACATCAGTGTGTTATCAACATTATTCTGTCTCTCTCTATATGTAATAAATAAAAAAACACAGCACTGTAACTGCTACTACAAGGAAAACTAACTTTTCAGCTGAAACCTGCACACATACATTCCCAGAAAACCTCAGGATTGCCTCAAGGGCACATTTGTTCCTTGAAAAATATTGGACAGTTTCTATGCAAGTCTGCACAAGAAAGAGAGCCTTGGTTCTCAGACCTGCATTCTCAGATATGGATGAATGTCAGAGCTGACAGGACTATGATGCAAAGTGTGGAGATAAGGCAACCTTACCTCTGTGTAGAGAGGATCAAGGTATATACTTCCTTTTTGCTGGGTAAATGCTATCATAGTAATTATTGACAATGCATCAATTCCTGAGTATTTTTCTGTTGTTCAGGCCCAAATTATCCAAACACTCTGCAAAAACAACAAAATAACATTGGAGATATGGTAGACTGGTAATCACAACTGAGTCTAGTCACTATTTCTTCACTTTAGTTCAGATGGCAAACGTAATTTAACACATTCAAAAGCAGGAATTACTTCTTTAAGTTAGGTTCTCTAGTAGTTCTTTTTTTCCTTCTTTTTTTTTTTTTTTTAATCTGTTTTCTGTCAAGCTGGCATTTAAAAATATCAGAGGTAGTTAGTTAACACTGAATTTTATACAACAAATGTTGGACATAACATTCCAAACTTTTATGGTCAGAGAAAGTGCACCTTATGGATAAACCCAAATATCAGTCAACTGATATCTTAAGACTTTAAACATTATTAGCTCAATTGTGTTTCTCATAGGAAAAGAAAAACTCCAAAAAACAAGAGTTTCATATATTATATAACTAAGTTATATGAACTTACATTATTTCTTGCAGTTATGTCCACCCTCCCCTTGCTCCTCTGTGTGGCTTACATCTGGTGCTGATAATGAATGCCACTGTTAGCAGCTAATTTTCAGGATCCAAGTCCTTTTGTGGAAGGAACACAATGTTCTTGTTGATGCTTTCTTAATCCTCACTCTGGGATCCACTTTATATAATTTTTATATGTTTGTTAACATACACTTATACATTTTTCACTTTCTTCTTTGGTCTAGAGCTCCACATTACATCCAAATGTACTATATATGGTAACCATTACACATTACCATTTCTTTGTCCTCTTTGTTAAACATAAAATCACTTTTCTCAAACTTCAGTTTCCCATGTCTTTGAGTATTGTGCAGAGGTTTGCAGCTGTGGGTTCTCCAGTGCTAGAAATGCAAAGCTGAGTGGTTATTATCATTTATAATGGAGCACAGCAAATGGAGTACACTGAAATTTGTATGGAAGGAAGGAATTTGGAAGGACGGAAGGAATTTGGAAGGAAGGAAGGAATTCAGAAGGAAGGAATTCAGAAAGAAAGGAGGAAGGAAGGGAAGAAGAAAGGAAGGGAGGGAGGGAGGAAGGGAGGAAGGAAAAGAGGGAGGAAGGAGAATGGGGAGGGAGGGAGGGAGGAAGGAAAACTGACTTGAAATTGAACCCAAACCCTAAGCATTTCTAAGGTTCAAGGGATTATTTTCGTGTTGGCATCCCTCACATTTCTGTTTTGTAAGCCCTAAAGACTCCATCAATAAACAGATTTCTTTGAGAATTTCTGACGAGCTGTCAGTACAATCAGTATTTATTTTAGTTGGCTGGATAAGTCTTACAAAGCATCACTGAAATGTGAATCAGGCTTTTAAAATGTTAGATTCTGTGCTTTATGTGTACAGTCTGAAATATCAGTCTTTATCATTTTTAAGAGGGCTTCTTGCCCACAAGAAAAAGATGACGAAGTTTTTCCTTCATCTTATGGTTTAAAGTAGAAAATACAATGCTTTGTACGTATAACACATTTGTGTAAAAGTTGCCCTTGGGAATTAAAATCTTTATCATTTCCATATTATTATCATTTCAAGGGGTACAATCATAACAATGTCTTAACATAGGGTTGTCTATTTTCAAATATTTTCTTGTCCTTCTCTGAGATAGGCAACTGACTCTGACTGTTGAGAACTTATGAATTAAACAAGGCTGAACTGGATCAGATTTTGAATACAAAACCTCAGCAGTTTTCTGTAAGGGAGAAATAAACCCTGAAGTGCTTTACAAAGTAGGATGATGACACAGCTCTGATAAAATTTGAATTATACATGTAAGAAAATTAAATCTCATTTATTTCACTATGCAGTATAGAATATAATAATATTATTTAATTTACGGAACTAGAGTAATACATAGTTTATTAAAATGCCTTATATTTTACTTTTTACAGTTGTAAGTATTAATATATTTCTCGTGTGGCATGAACATGCATTTAAATTTCTCCTTTCCTTACTGGCATGAAAAATGCATCCTTAAAGCATTTTTTTTTTCTTTTTTGTTGTCTTTGCTTGAGGCTGTGCCTGCAACATACAAAGACTATCAAAGCAAAATGGTGACTGAAATTCAAACTGTTCTGAGCTGGAGGGTTACAGCATTATTTTTAAAGTTTATTTTAGAATTTTAAGTCAAGAATTTTTTTTAATAAAGTTTATCACTTTCAGTCATCTTTAATACATGAAATAGCATCTGAGTGTTGCTGGTGAGTTTATGTTTAGCTTTCTACTATACGAAAAAGAGGAGAGCAGGAAAGAGCTCTTAAAGTTCAATGGAAACCAAAATTATTTTAAGGTTAAAGTGGAACATTTTTCTTTACCTCTTTTTGTAAAGAAATAATTTTTACTAAATAATTTTATTTTTGCTTGCTGTATAGCTTCTCAGAGAGAAAATCAATAAAGTTTAACAAAATATTACTTTGGTCATTATAAGGATTATTTGAAAGTTAAAAATATTAATTTGTTACATGATAGAAGAGAGAAAAAATGTGAAACCAGAGTTTTTTAGCATTGGATTATAGGATCAACACTATGGGGTTGGTATATTTACATTCTGGTGATGGACAAATGTTCTTCCTTCCATCACAATTTAAGAGTTTGCATCTCCTCTATCACTTCCCGGTTTACAGTGCAGGATCAACTCCATGTTTCCATTTCAGGTATTTACCTTTGTCACCTACAATCAAGGGTGGTGAAATTATCTATCTAGCTGGTCTCATATTCTGGGTTGGCATAACGCATTGCAATAAGAAGAAAAGCTTGACTTATATCTATGCATATATGCGTAAGTTGCAACTGCTATCCTGTCTCCTCCAGAATCTCATTCAGATATCAAACTGCATCACATCTTTCCTTTATACACCCATCTGAACCCATAAAAAGGTGGAATATATTCTTGTCAACCTCTTGCTGGCATTACCCCCACTAACCATCATTTGGATCAGGAAGGAAGAAGCCAGGGGAAGAGCTCTATTCACATGCAGTTGACATGACCTCAGTCTTGCAGGAAAAGGCAATACTCCTCTGCTTTTAGCCCACATTCTAAGATTTTTTTTTTAAGAGGTTCTCTACTTTTCCCTGCTAATTGCTCATTAGTTTGCCTGTTTATGACTTATGTTCCCATCCAGAGTATTTTTTTAATGTTTGTTTTTCATTTCCATTTATTTGTTATTTATGCTCTTTTCCAAAATCAGAAAGGACTTTTATTGTAACTAGAGATATAAAATAGAGACAAGAATGGAGATTAATGGGTGTGCTGGTGTCTGTCTCAAGAGAGTGAAGGAAATGGTTGTTGAGAAAATTATGTAAAAAATCTCCTCCCAAAAGCATTTAAATACATTTCCATTGCAAGGCACTACTTACTTAACTAGTTAATTCTTGAATTACGGTGAAATTAGAGTAATTTTTATTCATTTATTCTCTGATAAACTTAAAGAAATTCAGCACACTGTTTTGAGAGACAGCACTTTTCTTGAAGGAAAACATCATGCTGTTGTGTACAGTACCTATCACTTAATATCTGAGAAAAACATCATCTATATGAAAAAATGTTGTATTTAGCCTTTCTAACTTTATTATGTTGTTGAAATTTAAAGAGTGAGTATGATTTTTTCCTATTTTTGTCTTAGCAAATAGTTTTGTGAAGCAGTGATTTGCATTTTGATAGTGCAAAAAGCTGCTTGAGAATTGATCTGTTGTGGTTTGCCTGTAAGAAATTTTTTATGGCACTCACAAGTAAGCTGACATACTTTTGTAAACCCTTGTGTTATTTTTTAGAAGCAGCTGTTCCAAAAAATGCAGAATCCACATTAAATGCTTTGCTTCTTGAACCCAGCCAACATGAGAAATTCATCCCTGCCAATCTACTGATTTCTTGCCTATGAGAGAGTGGTTTTTGTAGAAATAGCACCTGTTCCACTATCTTTTTCGAATATTAAATTGTGGGAAAAGAATCGGCACCTTTTTCTGTCAAGAATTCCATAAAGGCAACTTTCACCAAAATGAAACACACATATCACTTTGTGCCTTTACTTCTTTCATGTACCTGGTATAAAGGAAAAAAAACAAAAACAAAAACAAAAAAAATAAAAAACCCAACAACCAAAAAAACCCCCTGCCAATTGTTCAAGTGGCAGACAAAATTCTTCAAGTTGCAGAGTGGCAGATGAAAGCAGAGGCAAATGCACATAGTTAATTTGGAAAGTCAGCAAAACTTTGACCATGATTAGCATTTATGAAAAAAATTACATAGTTTTTCTTCCAGTGGAAGATGGCAAATACATCCTTTATTTCCACTCATACCTGACACTATGAAACCAAACATAATTAAAAATACAAATTGAAATCTTGTCCCCATGTGTACTGAGAGGGTGATATATTGTCCTGCTGCTGTTATTCTGAAAAAGCCCTGGACAGTTCTTATTGCAGTATCCTTGTCAGTAGTTGCCCTTGACTGCTATATGCCTTAGAGATATGAAATGTTTTGCCCTCACAGTTCAGCTGATGGATTTCTATACTAATATTAAATTCAGGCTGATGACTTCAACATTCTGTTGAGTTCTATCCTCTTTAGGACCCTAACTTTTTTATAAGCTCAAGTGGAGATTTCACAGCAAAGAACTCAGCCCATGAAGTTCAAATGTGCAAGTCTTCTAAATGTAATTTTTGAAGTTCAGTGTAAGCAACATGTGGCATTAAAAATGTGCTAAATAATTTAATATTCAGGCCCATAGGCTTCCCCCATTTAGAGACACCCAGGTCCAGTGATGCCAGACGTTGTTTTCCAGTTTAATAACGTGAACAACATTAGGTGCTACCCAAATCTATGAACATAATTAAAGCATAGTTGTTATCATATCTGACTAGGCATATTTCTGTGTCATTTTTGGCAAGTTTTTCCAGTAATTGATTCAACTTTCATTTACAGTTCTCTTAATTAAAAGTGTTAATACTTCTAAGCTGGAAAAGGAATAAAATAAACAATCATAGAACTATAAGGAATTATAAAAAATACTTAACTGTTGTAATTAGAGTATGAACTTCTTTTTCCATTTTTCACATTGAGTTCAGCATAACCCTTCAGATATTAATGTAGGAGTTTAAGAGCAGCCTCTGGCTTCTGTAGGATTCTCAGCTCTGTTGTGGGCTCTAGGAGGTAATTTCATGGGTAACCTAGTCAACAATGGGGGAAAATCTTTTCAGAAATAACTAGATGACCTTCTATGTCATCTGTGGACCTTCTGTGTCATTCAATGGACTGTGCAGGCACTCAGAGATAGCTGCAGATTTCTTCCAGGTTTCAGCTATCACAGGCAGTGATTTCTTGGGCACTATGATCTCAGGAATCTATGATAAGGATACAAGGTAGAGACATGTTTCAGTGGAATCTGTCTCATTAGAAAGGGGTACAAGTCCATGAAGTCCTTTTTTTCTGGTTGTTTTTGGTATTTTTGTTTGTTTGTTTGTTTTTGTTTTTTGGTGTTGTGTTGTTTGGGGTTTTTTTTAATGTGTGGGGGGTTTCTTTGAGGTTTTGGGGTGGTTTTTTTGGTGTGTTTTTTTTTTTTTTTTTTTTGGTGGTGGTGGTGGTGGGTTTTTTTAGTGTGTGTGTGTTTGGTTGGTTTGGTTTGGTTTGGTTTGGTTTTCTTGGGGTTTTTTTTGTTTGTTAGATTGTGTTATTTTCCCTGCTGACCATTATGACTTAACTTAGAATTTTCTGTTTGGCTGGTTTTTATGCTTGAAGAAAGTAAAGGCTCAGCATGCTGAAAGATACCCCGTTGGAAACAAATAGCTTTCTCTCTTTGAAAGCAGCAGGATTTAGCAAATTTGGTTTAAATAAAACCAACTGTACAGCAAAACTAGAACCCTGCTAGTACAATGGAAATAAGATCTGCTTTTCCTCATAATTTTCTTTTTGTTTAGGTTTGTTTTTTCTGTTTTGTTTTTGTTGTTTTGTTTGCTAGTACATAAATCTAGTCCCCAATATTTGTTTTCCATGTTATACCTATAATAAAGACTTTAGAAATTGAATATTTTGAATATATTGAAACTTCCCGCATTTAGTTTTCTGGATTTTGCCTCAATTCTTGCCAGAGACATGCTTTGGGCAATTAATAAGACTTTTTCTGTCCTGTACCCAAAATGCCATACATGCCTGCAGGCCTTTTAATTTACAGCCAAGTAATCTGCTAATGAAACATCTTTCAGAATTATTTCTGTTTTCTTAATAATCCAACCAGGTATTGCTACTGTGCTTGTCAAACATAAAAAAGTCCCAAATCCTAGTACTAACCTTGCTGCAAGAATATGAACTGAGAGTAAAGATTTGAAAACTTGCTTGCACATGCAGTTATTATATTCCCTGAACATAGGAGTATCTTAGGTTGATTAGCTGCAAAAAATTAAATTAAGAAATTTGTATTTTTTATGGCTTTTTAAATATATTATTTCGGTGTTTTATTTCACTTATATACTGCTTAACACCTTTTTTTTTCCTACCTTGCCTTTACAGTGTTGTCCTATAAAATTTTCATTCATCTCACTTATTTCTCCTTTTTAATGTTAGTGAAAAGTTACAACAAACTTCCTTCAAGGTTACCCTGATGTGAAGGAAAGTAGTCTCATTTTCCTTACAGAAAGGCTAACTATTCAAAGCTTCAGAGATCTTTTTACTCTATCTATACCAATCTCATAGGAGATTCCTAATCCAAGAAGTCACTTAGTAATTGACACTTCTGTTTTTGTGATTGAGTTCATGGGAAGAGGTTACCTCCAAGCAATACAAATATGCATTTTTAATGATACTTATGAAAGGAGATCTGGAGGAACCAGGAGTAAGCCAAAAAATGGTAGATTGTTTCATTCTATTGCTTTGAATAGTGCCATTATATTTTAATTATTGTACTTGAGACATTTAATTCAAGGCAATGATTAAAGAGTGATCAACTGCCTACTCTTAATTAAGGCTTCAGTAAGTGTTCCATTAGTAGCCTGCTTTTATATATTTTTCTTTTTCCTTATTTTTTGTCTGCGTAATATTTTAGTCTTATTCTTTTTCATTTAACTTTAAAGTGAATTAAAAATACCCTGAAAGTATGAATAAAATTGATCAAGTTGTTCCCTAGGGAGTAATTCAGAATTGCTCCTTTTACATGAATTCCAGCCAGGGTAATTATTTTCTCCTTTAAGGATTACTGGTAGTCATTTGTGTGGGGAAAATAAAAATTGCAATCTTTTTCCTCAATACCTCCAGAAATATGTCCTTTGTTTACTACACAGTCATACAAACAATTTGTTTTTCACATAGTTTTGTTCATGTGAAATTTGCTAGCTGAGCACAGCAAGAGTGGAAGGACAGCAAGACATCCATAATGAGGGTGAAATGGATTACGTTTGTAGAAATAAAAGTGATTTATTTTTCCATGTTCCTTAATTCTTGTCCCACAGATGTTACACAGGTTTTTATTGTCTTCATATGTAAACTCATGCTAAGTTAAATGCTTAAACTGATGCCTCAAAAGCCCCAGTTCTGGTAAGAATTCAGAGAGGCTGGGACCAGTCCATACTGAGCACATCATGGATTAGCATGGCTGAAGCAGTTCACAGGTAAATCTCGAGACTTATTGATAGGCTGGTTAAGAAAACTGGCAAGTGAGGACAATATTTTGTTCTATCAAATCACTCTCATTACTTGTTTCTGTATCTTCAACATGTTTATCTATTCCATTCTGCCTTTTCCAATCATGGTATATTTTCATAGAAGGTAAAGAGAAAATTAAGAGAATAAAGAACATGAATTTAAAATACTCTGAGGTGGATCTAGTTGCAGTTCCTTCCTGCAGATGTATGAATTGCATGGAAGTGAAAGAGATGGATTTGTAGTGCAATTTTGTAAATTTAATCATTCAAACATCATCTGCTTTCAGAAGCAACGGCCTTCAAAAAGCATTCTCTGTTGCATAGTTAATATATTTCTAAATCATTGACTTAGAGAAATGTGCCTTCAAATATGCTTAAAGATTCACTTCTCTTTGTTTGTGGTGGGATTTTTTGCTTTATAATGGTTGGTTTTCTTTGACGTTTTTGTTGTTTGTTTGTGTTTTGTTTCTGTCACATTAAATGATTGGAATAAGCTTACTACAGAAAACTACAGAAATTTTAGGGAGTTTGAGAATAATTCAAAAGTGCTTTCACCAATCTTTACAGCAGTTTTAGGAGAACCAGAAGCTCTAAGGCTTTATTCAGAAAAAAATAAAGTTGTATAAAAATTCCACATTTAATAGTGTCTCTTTCTTCAAATCTTGAATGTTTTTGGCATTATGTTCCTTTTACAGCATTTGTATTATGGTCATGTATTTGTTTGCTTGATGTTCTTGGAATTGTAAAGAGAACAGGATAACACAAAATAAAGACATTGATTTCTCTTCTGCTGGTCCTAAGCTGGTTGCCATTTTGCAGCAAAGAGCTTCATGTATATTTGATTGCTGCAGCTGAGCAGCAGGACAGTGCATGGGATATGCGAGCTCTTATTTCACTTCGACATTGTCAAGTGATCCCTTGTGCCAAGTTGATGGCTCAGAAAAAGCCTATTCTCTTAAGTGCATAAACAGGAATTGGCTTTTTGTAAGGGGATATGCAAAACACTGTTTGCTTTTCATTGACATTTCTCTTCCTGCAGCATGTTTCAAGAAAGGTCATACCTTCTGTTCCTTCTGTTTCTTCTATTGATGATTCAAATTACTCTTAGTGTTGTGAATAGAAATCCAATGTCATTAACACCCTATGATGCTAACCTTTATTTTAATGAAATATTAATTCCTAAAGAAATAGACAGCAAGCTGTTAAGGGGGTATAGTGGAGGGTGAGGGGGCTGGCATGTATTAATTAGGTTTGTTGTAGCTAAAGGGACAAGAATAGAGTGCCGAATGTGACAGTCTTCCACCATTCCTTCCATTCTGGGTATTTGGGTGGATTTAAATATTAATTGATTCTTAGGAAGCCTTTTAGCAGACAGCTTAATCATTCTCTCTCACATTAATTGTCTTTAAATATTAAGTTTTCTTTGAGGCTAAAATCTTCAGAGCAAGGACCAAGTCTTCATGTATTCCAGCCTAGTTCTGTGTATTTTTAAGCTTGAGCACTGTCATAAGTGATCATTAATTAAATCTGGTATTTCATCTTTCCTAACTCTTTCCAGTAGTCCTACAATTTGGGGTTTTAAAAATCAAAGCAATAGATTGTTAATTATTTTATGGGTGGGGAAAAGATGCCTTGTATCTTGAACTGTTTCAAATGATGTTTAATAGACTGATATTAAACAATAATATTATTTACCAAAATTGTAAACAATTGTGCAGTCAGATACAGGTGGAGAAATGGAAGAACGTAGATATGTAAAAACATGTTAGATGAAGAGAGAACACTCATGTGGAGCTAAGATTAAAGCAAATAGAATAGTTTTAGGGCGATAAACTTGAGACTGCAAAAACAAAAACTGACTCTATATAAAGGATGTGTATTGAGTTGTTCACTCTGTGCCCTCTTGAAAAGTTAAGTCCTTCAATATATCATCCCATATTTTGACACACTGGCATTATTTTGTACTTGAACTATAGTAGAGGTAAGTATGTTCTGTCTTTTAGATGTTGAGGAAAACTGCAGACTAATACATTCAAATGAATATAATCAACACTGGCAGAAGAAAACAATATAATCAACACCTAATTGCTTTTAGGATGGATCTTGGAGGAATTATGTTTATCATTATAAAATGCATTGCCTATGATACTACAGGACTTGAAATTAATTAATTATTTTTTTTCATAGCTGTAAATATTATCAAATATAGCATAAAAATGTCTTAGGTTTTCTATATTATTGAAGGAGAAATTCTTTTAATCACAGTATCATTTATTCTGTAAAAGGCTTCCAAGATCATCAAGGCCAACCTTTGACCCAACATCATCATGTCAACTAAACTAGGCACTGAGTGTCATGTCCAGTCATTTTTTGAACACCTATAGGGATGGTGACTCCACAACTTCCCTTAGCAGGGACATAAGCCAGAAAACCATTGGCCTTCTTGGCCACCTGGGCACACTGCTGCCGTGTGAGCTGCTAATCAGCACATCCATGTCCTTTCCGAGCAGGCAGCTTTTCAGCCACTCAGTCCTGAGCCTGTAGCACTCCATGGGGTTGTTGTGACCAAAGTACAGCACCCAGCACTTGGCCTTGTTGAACCTCACACAGTTGGCCTCAGCCCATTGATCCATCCTGTCCAGATTGCTTTGCAGAACCTTCCTGCCTTCCAGCAGATCAACAGTCCTATACAACTTAATGCCCTCTAAGTGAACACACTGAGAGTGCACTCGATCCCTTCATGCAGATAATCAATAAATATAGTAAACAGGACTGGCCGCAATCCTGAGCCCTGGGAACCCCAACTAGTGGCCCAATGCCAGCTGGATGTGGTTGTGTTCACCACCACTTTCTAGGCTCAGCCATCCAGTCAGTTTTTAATCCATTGAAGAATGCCTCTGTCCAATCCATAATGTGTCACATCTCCATGCAAGGGGTGAATAACTACAGTATACTAGAGACAGATAATTTTTTATAAAGAATAAAACTATGTCACAGATCTTAAGCTGTTTTCAGATTCAAAACTTAGGAAATTTCAAATCCCATTCATTTCATTAAGATTGCAATGGTGTTCAAATGGCTTTTCTCCCTGAAGGTAGTTTTAATTGAATATTACAGTTTCATTGTGCAAGAAATTCTTTAACTCTCTACACGCAAAAAGTACAAAAATACATTCTTAATGCAGATTATCACAAATCAGGTGTTAAGTTTGGTTTCAGTTTCTCTGAGTGCCAAGGTGGGGATTTTTTGAGGGTTGTGTTTGTTTTGTTTTTATTGTTTCACCTGTAATAAGGACATATTAAAAAAGGATATAGTTGACATAATTTCTGAAATATTGTCTGTAGATAGCCTCAGATTTCCCAGAATTACAGAATTGCTTAGGATGGAAGAGACCTCTGAAGACAATTTATTCCAGCCCCTGTCTTGCTCAGGGGCTGTCCAGAACCAAACACAGTTTTGAAGTTTCGAACATCTGCACAAATGGGTTCTTTACAATTGTCCTGGATAAATTGCTCCAATCTTTGATCACTCTCACAGTAAAAAGATGTTTTCTTGTGTTCAAATAAAATTTCATGTACTTCAATTTTTGCCTATTGCCTTTTTACTTGTCACTGACTGCTACTGAGAAAACCCTGGCTCCCTCATCTTTATTCCATCCTCTCAGAGAGTTGTATAAACTGATGAATTTATTTATAGTGATGAGATACCTCTGCTAAGTCTCTCTAGGCTGAATAGTCCCAGCTCCCTCAATCTCTCCTCACATAAAAGATGTTCACTTAACCATCGTTGTGCACCTCTGCTGGACTTATCCCATATCTTTCATGCACTGGAGAGGCCAGAACAGGACCCAGCACTCCAGGTGTGCCCTAACAGTGCTCAGTAGAGGGCAGGATCATTTCCCTTAATCTGCTGGACACACTCTTCTTAATGCAGCCCAGGATACTGTTTGCTGCTTTTGCCATGAGTGTGCTTTGCTGGCTCATAATCAGCTTGCTGCCCACCAGAACCCCAACGTCCTTTTCCACAGGGGTGTTTTCCAGTTGGCTGCCCATTATTGTGGATTAGTGACTGAGGTTATTTCTCCCCAGATGCAAGACTTCTCAGTTCACTTGTTGAAATGCATAAGGTTCCTGGCAGCTCAGTTCTCAGATCTGTCTAGCTTTGCCTGAAGGGCAGCACAACTCTCTGTGCTGTGGTGTATCAACCACTCCTCACAGTTTTGTATCACCTGTGAAATTGGTGAGGGTCATCAAGTCCTCAAGTCATCAATGAAGGTGTTAAGACCTCTAACCAAACTTATTAGTGCTGTGTCATGTCATGATTTCTGCCATGGTTCTGGTCTCTGGGAAGGGACCGGACTGGCGGCGGGGGTCCGTGGACAGCCTGCTGAGCTGGGATATCGCGGCTGTCGCGGCTTCAGGTCGGGTTCGCCCGCCCTC
>JAWWEV010000083.1:95681595-95710023 GCA_035583235.1 Hafferia zeledoni
GGGTGGGGAGGGAGAGCTATGCCACTTAACTTATTGTGCTTACCTTTTGCGTTTAATGCTGTCTTATTGAAACTATTTAATTTATTATCTCACAAATTTAAGTAATGCTTTACCTTTGCCATTCTGGTGGCAGAGACAGTATACAGAATTAGTCCATCCAGCTCCCTGTCTGTCAACTCTCAGATATGTTTAGCATTTGAGGATTAGTTTTTCCCCATTTAATAGCATGTAGTGCTACATATTAATTACCTTCTGTGTGAAGAAATTTGTCCTGAAGTCCCTTGCTGACCAGTCTTTCCTTAGCTTTAGTTCATGCCCTGTGTTTTTCAGCCCATTACTCAGATACTTCCAGGGCATCTGCATTCCCTATGCCCTTCAAAATTATGTCACTTAATCATTGTGTTCTGCTAATCACTTCTACTCTAATTAATAAATACCTTTCAGAACTCTTGCCCCATGGTACTGTCTCAATTGCTCACTGTCTCCATGTTTGCTCTTACCATCTGGTTATCAGATTGTGTCAGGTATTCTGACTAATCACTTGCGGAAAGCTCCATATAGCCTTCATTAAAAACTTAAGCTCTGGGACCAAATATCACATATTTGTGGCCAAAACCTATGTCCTGTCATGAGTTCAGTGTAGACAGCAGGTGACAGTCCTACTATTAACAATCTGCTTCTCATTCAGTCTCTATGTTCATATTAAATTGCAGTCAGTATTTCCTTATAACATTAAATACAGAAGGAAACAAATATACAGACAGAATATTGTAAAGCAGCAAGCCCCAATGAACAAGCAAGTTCCATGACATTATTGGAGACTGTGAACTAATATGAAATTATACAAAAGAAGTTGATTACTCTTACTACTGAGTTTGTAGAAATTGGACAGATACTGACAAGCACAGAAAAACTGGATAAATACAATGTGTTAAAAGCTAATTGCTAGGCTGATGTACTGGATGTTGCTATGATAGAGTTAATTTCTTTCATAGCAGCTCATTAGGTGCTGTTTTTTAGATTTTTTACCAAAAGAGTGCTGATAGTACTGATACTACAAAGCATCAACACCTTCTTCACTGTTAGTAAGTTCACAGACAGTGGACATGAAGTTGGGCAGTACTGTTGATCTGCAGAAGGGTAGGAAATTTCTGCCAAATCTGGACAGGCTGGATCAATATGCTGAGGCCAGTGTCATGAAGTTCAATAAGGCCAACTGCCAGGTCCTACACATTGGCCACAATAGCCCAATGAAATAGGGCAGGCTGGGGACAGAGTGACTGGAAAGTGGCCCAGTGGTAAAGGACCTGCGGATGCTGGTGGACAGCTGGGTAAACAAGAGCTAGAAGTGTGCCCAGGTGGCCAAAAAGGCAGCTGGCACCGTCTTGTATCCAAAATAGTGTGGCCAGCAGGACCAGGGCAGTGATTGTCTCCCGGTACTTGCCACTATTGAGGCTGCACCTTGAATTCTGTGCTCAGTTTTGGGCCCCTTACTACAAGAAAGACATTGAGGTACTGGAGCATGTCCAGAGAAGGACAAGAAGCTGATGAAGGATCTAGAGAGTAAGAAATATGAAAAACAGCAGTGGGAACTAATATTGACTTCGTGATTTTCAGTTTTCATAAATGCAAATCTTGTAAATATGTACTGTATTCTGATTTCTAAGACTAAGCAAGTCAAAATAGTTTTGATAATAATGATGTCTCTATTCTACAAATGACTTAAAGAGCCTGTTTGGTAGAAAACCAAATACAGCTCACAAAGTACCTTTTCTGTAATTTATAAGGGAAAAAAAAGAATCAACAGTATGCACAGAGTATGTTCAGATCCTTTTTGGCTCTTCTCTTGCCCCTCAGGACATCGTTTACTGCTTGCACCAATGGATTTGTAATCAAAAAGGAAAAAATCACCCCAGATGTATTGATGCTCATGAGAAAACAGGATAGAGGTAGGACTCATTAAGGTGTATTTGGCATGTAAATATATGACTGCTCATGGTTGTTTCTAACAGTTTGTAATTTATTTAGAAGCTAGAGAAAACCATATTGGAAAGAACTGTAATTTTATTGAGGTAGTTTTCCCTGAATGTCTTTCCTTCATCCCAAGATGTGAAAAATCATTCACTAACATATTTCTGGTTGCATAACTTACTGTTCAGATACTGTTGTCAGTTCTGGTTGAAGCTGATGTACTATCTATGATCATATGCTCACCATGTAAAATAGGCTGCAATTTTCTATTATTCCTGCTCTGCCCCTCCCCCCCGCCCCTTGCCCCCCATCCCTTCTCCAGTTTCTAGTGTCTTGGCAGGATAGAGAAAATGACGATTATCAAGTTAAAGTATTTTTCTTGAGACCTGACACATCATAAGTTTATAACTGAAGACAGTAAAAGATAGTTTCTGCATTAACCAACAGTATTTCATCACACAGGAGAATCACTTATGACTTGGAAAGCTAAGGGGTTCTGAGAGCCAAACTAACTCTCTTAGAACTCTTGATTTACTCAAACCCCCCAAAATATTATTAAAATGTTGCATGTAAGCAGAAAAAGGTAATTCAGATCTAAAAGTGGGGCAGAAGACAGAAAACATAGTTGAACATAAAAAGTTGAATGTGTGATGTGTCACTCTAGCTGTAAGGGAAACACTGGAAATGAGCAGATGGTCCTATTAACTAAATCAATTATGGAGCCATACTGATGCAATAAGAATTGTGTTGCCATGAATCATCTCTCTAGTATCTTCATACCACTCTTTTGATTGCCAAAAACACCTGCAGTTTTAGTGTTTTATTCTAAACCAAGGAAGAATAAAAATTAAATCAGTTCTGGAGGACTGAAACATAAGGTTTCTTTAAATTGCAGGCTTTTCGGAACATGAGGTGTAAACACACATAATCTATAAAGGAGCAAGCACTCTTCTGTGATTCAAATAAACAGATATTGACAAATTAAAGGCATGCACTTAAGTCGATACTTGGCTTTCACTAATATGTGAAAAAAATTCACGACTTCACTTAGTCCTGTTCTCAATCAACTTTGTCTGAACATAATTTGTCATGATTTCAGACAAGTGAAAAGGTGAGCAAAGGATGATGGAAGAATATGATCTGTATTTGTAAGTTTATGAAGAAGAGCCTGTATCAAAATGGGTACTTCATGAAATGCAAATGCTAAAATTAACAGAAGTACATACACTCCTAAATGGATGAAAATTTGAGAGTGAGATGTGAGAAAGTTTTAACCTGAGAAATTTTGTCTTAACTTGTTCTTAGTAGATAGGTAGGCAGAAGAAAAAGTTTGCACAAAGTTATAGTATATTCTTACCACTAAAACCTCCATTGAAACTTCCTTCAGGCATTAAGCAAAGGTAGGCATGAAACATAACTTTATAATCTAGATTTAAATTAATTTACTATTTACTGTAAACACCAAATGGTTGTATTTAGTTTTCAGCAACTTTGTATCGGTAAATGTGTCTGCTTAATATTAAAAAAAAAATAGACAATCACAGACTGCATCTTAAGTCTGTTTTCTTTGTGTCGTCCTTCAAAGATCAACATTTCCTCACAATCTGGTAGGCAAAACAAAGTACAGGACTGTAAGACACAAATTTTTACTCCTTCTAGATCCAATAAAAATGTAATTGAACAAAATTATTTAAATGGAGACTGGGAATATGGGCTAATAAAGAGAATATAGATAACAAACCAATAATATAATAATTAATGAAATACACACAACAGCTATGAAGCAACAGGGTTTCTAACTGAAAACGATGGGGAACTTAATACAATGAAAAAAGAGTACTGATTACTGCATTGCACTGTAGGAATGAAACCTGAAATTTTGCTTGACAGCGTTAAAGTGGTGATAGGGAAGAATGTATTGTATCCTATGACACTTTTACAAATCTGTCCTTTCCATTTCTTCTCTACTCTTACTGAAAACTCAAGATGCTGGTTCTTTGCTCTTCTTCAGCTCCTGTAATCCCCTGCAGATTATTGTTCACCTTACACGCAGGACAATCAGCATTATAAGGGAGACAGAAAAAACCTACTTTCTGTACACTTTTGGCAAGAGCAATGAAATTTAATCATGTGTCTTGTGTCACACATTAACATTAATGTGTGGAATTTCTATTATTCCTTTAATAGAACATTGTGAGAGATAACAAAAATGCTCCCAGAGCAAGAAACAAGTATTTCCTCTAGTCCTGGAAAACGTCATACTACTATCTATTTTCTTGCATATTCTGTTGTTATATAAACCACATTTTCCTTACGTTTCAATAATACTGGAGGTGAGGAGGCTATACATCACATTGTTTGGCATTGATGACTGAGCTGAAATAGAAAAAATTTGGATGAAAAGTGGTGTGTCGAGTGGAAGATGTGGAATATATACATATATTATAACAGTTATATTCCCAGTATTATGCCCCAAACCAAAGATTTTACCTCTGCATTGTCATCCTTCGTCATACAAGAAATGACATTTTAATCTCAAGCAGTGAGGTGAAGACTTTGTGATATTTTCAATCTGGAGGTGAAGTAGCTTTGAAGGTGAAGTGGCTCTGAAGGTCACATGTTGTGATCCTGAAGTATGAAGTTTAAAATCTCAGACCCATAAATCACTTAAAAAGTTGGAGTGGCAATAAGAAACTAAATTTAATATTTAAACTAGTATCTCCTAGTTATTGCTGACTTATAAATTAATATTCAGTGTTTAACTTCAGTTTTTAATGACTCAATTTGAGAGCTACAGTTTCAAAACTTTCATTAAACCCCCCCCTGTAAGTTAGAAGAAGTCTTTTCCTGAGAAATATATCTAGCTATTCCTAAGTGTGCATTCAGCTTTGACTTGAGATGCATTTACGCACATACCTTTACTTTACTTTCACGTAAGTTAAATTCATATCAGAGAAGGTGATGCAAACAAAATAACTAGATTCTTTGTACAATAATAACAAAAAGCAAGAAAGTTCCATGTTTCTGTAGCTTATCTTCTTTTTTTTCTTTTTTTTTTTGACACAGTATAAACTTGTAGTAGACCAAAGGCATTCAGAGATCTTCACACATTTTCTTCATAAAAAGGGCTCAGCCCATGAAGAAGCAAAATTTTCACCTTGATCACATCCACTTATGTGACTATACTGAAGTACTTAGAAGAAGAAGTAAGAGACAGTAATTCAGTTCCTCTGTAGATACAGAAACTAAGTATTAAAGCATTTGAGATTTTATATGCATAAACTTTACTGTTGTGATTAGACCCTAAATGTGATTTGTAGTTTTGATAGAGTTTTTTAAACATCTGAAGACTACTCAGAGCTCTTCATAAATGTGCAATACGGTGGAGCTTATAGCTTGAAATTGCAACAATGAATAGTAAAACAGGATTTTTTTCTTTTAATTTGTGTGAAAACATTGAACGATAATTTAACCTATACAAATTAATGATGATATTTACCTCAGAGTATACTTTAACTATAAAGAATGACTTATTGCCATGGTGTTATAACACTTTATCAGTCCTAAGACTTCAGTACTTTTAGCCTCTTTTCAGACAGCACTGTATTAAACATAAAAAAATTCATGGTACACATACTCCTTGAAAAGCAAAATAGAAGCAAACATATCTCTCTGTGCGGTTGTAATGGTTGAGATGTGGAAGCGTAATTCATCCCTCTGAACATATTTGCAAGTAATGCTAGAAAAAGAAGTGTCAGTTGCACCATATGCCCTACAAATGTAATTTGTAAAACAGAGAAATATTTTCTTCCAGCATCTGTAGACTAAATTGTTTACCTGACTTATGAGGAAATTGAAATTATCGATAATGTTATTAATTGTCTTAAAAACCATGGAATCTTTTTTCCTTTTTTTTTTTTTTTTTTTTTTTTTTTAATTGAAAAGTGCTACTCTGCAATGGAAAAGGACTTGTATTTTGAGGCTGTGTATGTGCTTCATGCAGAAAAACATATTAATAATATATAAAGTATGACTATTTAAATTAAAAGCCCACTTTATTTGCTGAAATATCATATTTAAAAAAAAAAAAACCAAACAAACAAATCAAAAACAAATAAACACCTCTCTCAAGTCATCTCAAGCCCCCTCAGAATTTTATTTCCTGTCGCTGATCTTTGTCACATGCCCCACAGCCTGTTGTTTCTTTTTGGGTTTTGGGGGGTTTTATTGTTGTTGGGTTGGGGTTTTTTTAAGATATTCTAATTCCAATCTTGTTTGACATTTCAGGCAACAGGATAATGCCTTTGTTAAAAATATCTGTTCTACCATGTTGCTGTTATATTTAGACAATTTGTTCCAGACTACTTAGCTTAGTTTTAAATTTTATTGTCTGGCTTATATCAGAACATGTGTTAACTGTCACAGGAATTTGCATGATTGGATGATCTGATCTGTTATGGCATACGGCATATACCATATAAGTGCTCTTCAAAACATATTATCCAAGACCTGTGATACACAATGGTCATCAATAAGCTGACATTAATGTAATGATGTAATATTTTAAACAGTTTTCATAATGCGTGGGTTTATATCATATAGTTTTATCTTTAGATAGTATCACCTTCCTAGTGGGGTTCATCTCAGTCCCTAGGGCCATGACAGCTTCCTTTGCTAGGTCTCTGTACACAAGATGAACAAGGCATTCAACTTTGTATGGTTAGGATGGTCTTTAGAATTAACCGGGAACTGGAAAGATTTTATGTTTTTTGAGGGGACTTTCCACAAACAAAGACATTCTGAAGACAAAGGAGAGGGTGAGGTACCTAAGAAGGAAAGTATTGTAATTCAAGATGAAGTCCATGCTTATACCTCAAGTTTTACAACATTTCCAAGCTGGACTACTCCAAATTTCAAAATAAAATTTGTGAATATTTGTGCCTAGCTTCAAGTGAAACAATTATATTTTCTGTGAAAGTAATAAGCTTTTCCAATGTAATTTAGTTTCAAAATCATGTTTTTCAAATACTTTCATTATATTTTTTTCCTGTAGAAAGCACAATTAATTTGTACTCAAAACCAAAACTAAAAATATTTGCATTTTGCACAGTTTAATATTCTGAGACCTTAAGCAAATTCTGATCTTAGAAGTAATCTCTTTGTTTCAAGTCATAGGTCTATGTGGCCCAATTTTTCTGGTTTTTCTTGGTCAAAATTGCCTTGGGAACTCCTATATTCATGGCAGGTGTAGGATGACCTTCTCTCAGCCTACTCCACCATATTCTTTTACTGAGGGAAGATAGGGTGGACAGTCTGAATTTCTGCTTCTCTGCTGTTGAATAGCACTAAAGGTTGGGGCGGGGGAGGGGAAAGGAAAGGAAAATTACTGGAGAGGTGAAGATGAGAAAGAAAGGTAAAGCAACACAGAGAGACAAATTTCAGGTCTGTCCATGTAGAAAGACCATGACTGTGTCAAGGACTACTTTACAAATTAAGAGAATGGGCAACTGCAAGCAAATGAAAGTTTGAAGATGGTCTTCTTCCAGTGACTCTTAGTTCAGCTTTATATGCTGAGCATGACATCATATAGTATGGGATAACCCTTTGGTCAGTTGGGGTCAGCTGTCCTGGATGTGCTCCCTCCCAATTTCTTGTGCCCCCCTTCCCCCCCAGCAGCACTCAGATGAGGTTTTGTGAGACTGAGAAAAGGCCTTGATGATGTGCAAATGCTGTTGTTCAGCAGTAACTAAAATATGACTATGCTTTTAACATTATTTTTGTCACAAATTCAGAATATAGCATCATACAGGCTACTATGAAGAAAATTAACTCTCCCCCAGTCAAAACTGTTGTAGGGTGTTATTAGATTTGAATAAGATGAAGAGTAGTATATTCTGTTCAGTGTCCAATGGCTTTTAGTCTGCCAGTGTAAGTAGCAGAGACAGATTAACTCATTAATGTTTTAAAATATATGTTCAAAAAGAAGACTGTTGTGCATCAGAGTAAACTTTAATGGTTGCCAATAGATAATGTTTTCACAAGGCAGGATGTGTACACGTTTTAACTCCTACAGGAGAATTATAATTTCCAAGTTTTTAGGAAGTCTTACATTCAGGGTATAATGTGGAATTTTCTTGAAATATCGGTCATCTTTAGATCCACAAATTCCTATTGAAAACCTCACACTGCTTGTGTGCAAGAATGTTATACTTTAATAAGGATTTTATGAGGCATATTTTATCCTAAAGTGTGTAATTATTCCAGATTGAGGTACATCTAACTCTCCAGCAGACTACTTGCAGACTGAAGCCTCAGGATAATATTTCATCATTAAAGTCCTTAAAAACACTAATATTTTCCTAAAACCTGTAGGACAAATTTTAAGAGGAAATCCCTCTCCTCAAAAAAACCTCTTTGGAGGAGAGGTTGTAATTTTTTTTTTTGTTTGTAAAAAGCCTAACACAATGAAGGTGTACATTCTGATATGAAACTGTTTGAAAGCAACTGCAACACTGAAATGTTATTTCAATGTTCAATTTCCCTTGTTCAACCTTCTTTGAGTAAGTGGAGATTACATTTTTCTGTGGCTTTGATTATTGTTAAGTGCAGAAAATAAAGATTCCAAAAGATGAAGTGGCAGAACTTGAAGATTTTTATCTCTTTGGCCAGAATAAAACTGGTGGTCAACAGGGCTATACAAGATTACATCTGCTAAGGTCTATGATAAAAAATTTTGTAGGAACTTGTAGGGAAAAATATACACCTCCATCAAAACAGAGTTTACTTGTCACTGTGGGTAAGGTGTGCAGGAAATGAAAGCACATGTCTCTACCTGTCCCTGCCAGCCACTTCTTAAAGGAAAAAAGCACTTCTGTACCTCAAAGGACTGAGATTCTAATACAAGCTGTGTTAAAAAGTAAAATATTATATTCTTTCATTCCAATGACAAAATTTGAAAATGGCATTTAAGTCTAGGTATTATTCAGTTGGTCTGATACAGACTGACATGGTTTGTTTGACATGTATGATTGACATGAATGTTTGCATATTAACAAAGCTTTATTTTAACTGAATGCAGAAATTCTGAGTGGCGTATTAATAAATAACAGCATCAATGATAGTTGAAGTTTAACTAAAAACTTTTTGTGGGTTTTAAAGAGAATATTAAAATCCCATATATTTGGCCTACAATAAACTCCAGATCATTATTATCCTTTCCCTATCATTTATACCTAGCTAATTCCTTCTTATCCTAGCCCTGGCTGCTCATTTTTCCTAATGAGAAAATGGCATAGAACATCAAAATATCCAAAGAAAGCAATAAAGCTGGAGCCTTTTGTGTCAATTCCCTGGAAAGCCAACAAAATAATTTGTAAATTTTAAAGGTTCAGTGAAGCTTAAAAAAGACATGGGGAAGTTCAGACTGATATATTAAAAGTACTTCTGCATATATACTGTGGTGTCTGCTTTTGAGTGAGTTTTTTGCAAATTGCAGTAAAGAGTAGATCAAAAAGAATGGGTCAGTAACTCCTCATCTGTCAGAATCTACTTTTAAGACAATAGTTATTAAAATACACTCTTGCTCATCTGTTAATTCTCCAGACATCTGTTAGGGTTTTCAAACTTCTGCAATGGAATCTGTAATTATGTATAATACTAGTTTAAGGGCTCACAAAACCATACTTTTATCCATTATTGAGGGTTTTGACAAGCATATATAAACAGCAGTTGTAGGCTTTAAATTATTAGAGTTCTATCCTTACTGCTGTGGTTAAGGAAGGGTAAGCCCCAAAAGTTCATAGTAAGAGTTCAGAAAATCATCCATAAGCTGATGTGCATACTTAAACTAGTCAGTTAGAGAATTAACCATATGATTCACAGAGTTTCTCTTTCATATATTCATTGATTGTCACTGTCTCACACTGACTGCACAACTTTTGTTGTGAGCATGGGAAAATCCATTATTTTTAATTAAAAAAATACAGAATATGTGAATTGCAGAAGGAAGAAGTGCTGAACTAAAACTCAGTTAGGAAGGTATTTTTAGTGGCTAAGAGACATCTGAAAATCTTGTGTTAGAATTGAAAGAGAAGAATAAACCTGTGTTGTCTATTTTAGCATAAGGAGGCATTCAAATAGCAGAATGAGGCTGCAAGTGGGAAGATTTGACAATTAAATTGGGCTAGGCAGAATCCAAGAAGCATTATGGTGGTATATGCAGTGCCAGCATGAAGAGCAAGTTAAAATTTGGGGTAAAGATGTAAGACACACTAAGTCAGAGAACAATTTTAATAGGACAATAAGATCAACAAAAAATGAATTGTCTGTAGAAACAGTACCTGAGTTTATAGATGAATGGCAAACAGTGCAGAAAGCCAAGATCAGTTACTTAACAGGCAGAGATGAATTGAAAGAGGATCTAATCAGTTTTGCAATGGCTTATTTAATGTATTGTAGATACCAACAGTGTAGCATGTCCCTGTTTATAACACTGCAGAGCAAAGCACAATACATCAGACAGTTCAGTACTACCTCTTTTGCCATTTAATTCCTTTTTTTCTTATACACATTATTTTCATTTGCTATGTGAGGCTAAAAAATTGGTATGTCTTACCTTGGGTTTGGACACTGCTAATGGGAGAAGGCAAAGTCCTCATTTCATCATTTAATTTTAGCATTTTCTACTGCCTGGAAAAATAAGTTGTTCCCAGAGTCCAAATGACACCCATCATGTGAATTTACATACTACAAGGCAGTAGAACTAGAAGTGAAAAGGACAGTTAGTTATAAAAAGGGGGTTTTTTTCTCATAAGAAAAGCCCTTGATTGATTTAAGTCTGGTTTATTTTGCATTAAATTCTGTATTGTCTGCTATGAAAACATCTCTGAATATGAACTGATGTTTGAGGACAGAAGAGAGGAAATAAAAGTCCAGGTGCACTCTGAAATCAGTGTTAATTTTTCAAAGCCCTTCATTTCCCCTCTTTTATGATTTTCCTCCACGGTGAATCTTGCTTTCTTTCAGGACACATGATAATGAAAATGACTTATTTGTTTTCATCCACTGATCATGATTGCCACTGGTAGAATTATCTTTGAAAACATCACAGTTTTATCCTCCTGCTTTCATATTTTTGGAGGCATTAATCTTCAGTGTAGGAAGCAAAGCAATATCTCAAGTCAGATCTAGTCTTTCACACTATTCAGCTAGCACAGCTATTTCAAACAAAATCTGCTAAATAAATTTGCAATGTATCCTCAAGTGTACTTAATAATAAATACAGAGTTATGACAGTAAGCAGCAGCATAATCAAACCTTTCTTTTTATTTTTCAAAACTGTCTGACATACTGTGTATTATTTTTGTACTCAGGATTATGATGTTGACAAAAGCAAGGGCTAGAGAATTCTTCAGAAATATATTACAGGAAAAAAAGTATTTACTGTGACTTCCAAGTTCAATACTTTAAAATAATCTGATCCCATGCCTAAGGAACATGTTTCTGGCATACAGAATGTGCATGAACACACAAATGGTTCATAAATAAAAGTTCTCTGACGATCACAGTGATTTGGTTTTGCTGTGTCAGTATTATATGAGTGTCAGTATTATGGTCATCATGAAAAGATGATGTTTTTGACATAGTTATTTATTAGCAGCCTCACCCTTTCTAAACTTTTGACAACCTTAATGTAATTGAAATAGGAGGTTTTTGGGGGGTGGGGGGTGGTTCTGTGTTTGTTTGTTTGTTTGTTTTCCCCCCTCCCCAATTACAGTTAATTTATTTCTCTGGAAACATCTTTTTACATAACTGAGTCAGTAATGTCAGAAACTATTTTTTTACCTAAATTCAACTTCAATGAAAAGCAACTCATTTCTAGCTTGAAGTTACTCTAAGGTCATGAAGCTTAATTAGGAATTTGGAAAGAGAATACATTCCTTGGGCTTTAAGTTCAGTATGTTGAGAATTAATTTTATGGTGTTTTCAACATGTGGCATTTGTCCAAAATCTTCCCTTGTAGACAAAGCCTAATTTTTATTTGAACCCAGATATTTGGTTATGGTGGCCAAAATGCTTCTGGTCTAAAACAAACTAGATAATTCAAGATGTGTCAGACACAACCTCTATTCATCATTGTGTGATGAAATGTAAGAAGACATGAGGGAAGGAACCAACTACTTACCTCATCTTATAATGCAACTGGAGAAGTATTCTCAAAATGTAAAAAATATTGAGACAAACTCATTTGCACCTTAAGGAAAACTGAAGCTTAATATGGTCAGTGACAGACCAGCTGCACATATAAAGAACTCAGGGCAGCAGTTCAAAGTCTCCTCAACATATAGTGAACCATAACACTCTTCAGAATTGTCCCGACCTAGTGCTCTAAAGCATGATGTTGCCACTACAGGGATAGATTACTCGGAAAGAAGTGGAGAGGTTTAAAACACTTCTAACTTTTATAAAATTTTTTCTCTATATAAATAGTGTAAGATGAAGAACATGACAACATCTTATCAGTGAAAATGAAAAATTCCAAATTTAACTAATTTCTTGACATAGCTGGATGCTGCAACAGAGCAAATTAAAATAGGATTAAGTGATATCTAATCTGTGCTTTGGCAAAAAAAACTATTTTTTTTTTTGCCTCTACATCTGCGTGAAACTAGATGATATTTAAGGTCCCTTTTAACACAAACTGTTCTATGATTCAAAGATTCTATGGATGTGACCTTTAAAAAAAGGCTTTAATATTTATTTTAAAATCAATTTGTGTTAATTTGCAGAAAATGTCACCCAGTGTTTTTATTTTTATTTATACATTTATACAGAATATACACCTCCCTATACTGGGAGCATACATAACATGTTTATTTATTCCATAAATACAAACTTTGACTATATATAGTGGTAAAAAGAAAATAAGAAGTTAGAGTATGACCATCCTGCAAAGGCAGATTAATATCATTTAACCTAGTTATACTGAGGTTATTTCTTCTAAGAAGCCTTTCTTTATATTTCTTTTTTGGCATTTTCTCACTCCTTTTTGATTTAGATGCATCCTAATCCTTATTTTTCTCTAGATATGTCTGACCTTTCTCCACTTAGAAGAAATGGGGTTACCAGTTATACATAAAGCTTTTACCCTTTTTCAGTATGTTAGAATTGTCTAGATATTACAAGAACAACAATAAAAGATGAGGAATGTTAAGATGTGAAAACAGATTGTGTGTGAAAAATCTTCAACATAGAATAGTTTGGTATGGATGTTTTGATATTCATTACAAACAAAGAAACAAAAAGCTCCCTTAGACAAACTCTCTGAGATTGGAAAAATAGTTCTAGATAAACCCCTCTCCTCAATTAACTTCTCACAATTAATTAATGTATGTATGTATGTATGTAGGTTTGCAAGTGCTCTGGATGGGACAATTATGTTTTTGAGACAATCTCATAAAAGTAGCACAATAAAGGCAGAATAATTACCACACACAGTATTTAAGGTGAGTGACTAATGACATTGGATGGGCACTTCCAAAGTTTTCCTAATGTTCCAACACACATAGTTACAGCAATTCTTATGTTGTGCTGCTCGTCATTGGTAACAGTTTTGTTGGCTCTATTGTGCTGAGCTCATAACAGGGGTTATTATTTGCATAAGAAATTACACTTAATCAGAATATGACACTCTTTGTGGTATTGAGAACCATGGACCTACAATCATTTTACAACTTTCACAATTAAGTTTTTTTCTGAAGAAGCATTTTTTCTATACACATATATATTTAAGTGCTAGAGCATTGTCATCCTGCAAAAGGAAGGATTTCAAGCTGAAGGAACTAGCTCTCTCACTTCATCTTTTTTTCTCAGTATCATCGGCTATATAGAAAGAGTTAATACATTGCCATACCAACAAAAAAAATCTAAAACAAAAGCAAGTTTTTATGTCCATTCCTTTAGATCACATTTTAATACACTTCAAAGTGTTGATTTATCCTCTACAGTATCCTTTATCACCCCACAAGCAAAAAGTTTCCTTTGCTGTCTGCCATCCTTTGTCTGAAAAACAACAATAAAATGTTTGCTAAATGGCAACAAAGAATTCTTTTGTCTTTTCTTCCAAGTGAAGAAAAAGGGAAAAGTGGAAACCTTTTGGGGTATGTTTTTGTTGTTCATTAGTAGAAGCCAATATGTGATAGGATAGACAGGTGGATGGTTTGTGAGGTCAGTTTGCAGTGACCTCTTTTCATATGATGTCTAACTCCAGAGACTCATTACCAACAGATTTTTCTCAAGTCTTGACAGGTGTTTTTTCTGTGAAGATTCAGGTGGCTTTACTTCTAATGCATTCCTGATAACAGAGGCATATAGCAAAGGAAATAAGCTTTTCTGCAGAAAACATTCATTTTTGATCATATCACCTGACATTTGTTTTTTGTGGTATGATATATCATTTCTTCCAGTGGCTAATTCAGTTTTAAAAGGCTACCAGCCTCCTTTGGTTTTGGTTTTAGTTTTTTGTTTTGTTTTCTTCTCCTTTCTTAAAAGAGATAATCCTGGTAATCTAGTTATAATTCATAGGAGGGGAGAGTCCAATTTGTTTTAAGCTTTTAAGGAGTGGAATTAGAAATTTGAAACTCATCTTGTAAATATTAATGTTTGCAAACAATCATAATTGGTCATTTATTTTACTGCCAATGATTATGAATTCTAGGGAATGGTTATTGTGTGACAAAATTTGTATCTTACGGATTTCAGTTAACAATGGTCTAGTTTAAACAAAATATTGCTGATGAATTTTGGATTCACAAAGCCATATCTTGAAGTAAACAAAGGTCAAAACAAGTTAGATGGTGATCTGAAATAATAATATACCATGTGAAAATGTTTAAATTTAATAATATTTACTTATAAACTATGGAAAAAAAACCCAAACAAATTAGTAAATGGACAGGTAAAGGAAGATTCCTCTGCATCTTCAACTGTTACTTTGCCTAGGAACATCGACAGTGCCCATGTGGTCATAATCTATTTTGACCCTGAAGTCAGTCCCATTAAAATACAAAGTAAGACAAAGATGACTCACATGTGAACTCTGATGAGGGATGTTTGGAGTGATGGCATTTATCTTCCCAAGTGACCCCAGCACCTGATGGAACCCTGGTTTCCTGGGTATGCCCGAACACCTACCTGCCCATGGGAAGTGACAAATGAATTCCTTGATTTGCCTTAGTTGTGCATACAGATTTTGCTTTCCCTATTAAGCTGTCTTTATCTTAATCCAAGAGTTTTCTCACTTTTTACCTTTCTGATTCTCTCCTCCATCCCACTGGTGAGGGAGTGAGAGGGTGGCTATGTGCGGCTTGAGCTTTTCTCTAAGGTTAAATCATAACAGACATTATAAGCTGTATAATAACACTAATCAGACTGATTTTAAGATGGCATTACTTTTAGAGAAAGGACCGTGCTGGATTTTTAATTAAAAAAATAAAAGAATTTTGCATTCTCAGTGGGAATTATACTAGGACACATTTGAAATTAAGAACACCCAGGCAATTTTATTTTATTAAAGCTCTTAAATGGCCTTGAAAATCTTATTCTAGTGTCAGTCATTTACTTGATTCAGCATTCCCACAACCCAGTAAATGTCTTTCTAATTTAAATATAGTGAGGCTTTATCTACAAAGATGGAACCTTTGCTATGAGCAGTATTTTAATTTAAAGTCCAATTTGTTTTTCTGAATAATATGGTTGTTTTTTTTCCTAGTGTATGTTATTATATTTAGAGAAATAGTAAGGGAACATTAAAGATGTTTGCTAAAATACTGAAATTATTTAATCTAGTTTTGCATTTTTTTGCATCACCAAGCTTCTAGTGAATTCACTTTGGGAACTGCAAAGAAAATGTTTCTGGAGTTTTTTATGCTTCTGTAAAATACAATGGGTCAGAAATCGTCATTTCATTGCAGAGTTACTATATCACAGAGTCTGGATAATAATTGGACCTTAATGGTAAATTTGATATTAATTATTCAAGATGAGAGACTAGCCCACTTATTACTGTTTCAGCTACTGATAGAATCTCTTTCTTCAATTTTAAAATTCAGAATTTCAAAAGGAAACATAATTCCATAGTAAACCACTTAAAAAATCAAACTTTACTATCCCTGCTTTTCTTTAAACAATCTGTTTGACTATTTCTTTACATTTTCATTTTACAATAGGCATTTCCAAAATTTCTTTACGTGACAGGTAGTAAAATTAATCCTTTGACTGAAGACGCTAGATACTATAGGAAATCTATTTACACTAGTCCAGTTGGGTGACCTATTCCCAATTGTGCCCAAGAATTTGGACATTGTATTTAGGAAAACTAAAATACTGAATTTTGAACATCTTGAAGCTTGCTCATGGTCAGAAATCAATGGTTTCGGCCTGCATCATAGGCATAGGAGTTATAAGCTTGGTCTTGCCAGAAAACTGAAAAAGGAATTTCAAAATGGTTCTTCAGAATAGAAAATTCTTTATTTTCCTCATCCTTTTGAAAAATTATTTTTGTATGAGCATTTGAAGGACAAATTGATGTAAATGTTAATAAAATATTAAACATATATATGATTTAAATTATATAATAAATGTAATAAAGGCAAAGAGTATGAAATAAAATTTTAATAATTGTTTTTAAATATTCATTTTAAAGGATAATTTACAGCTTTGATACTACTGATTTATTCTTTGGGTTGTTTTACTTTCTTTTGGTTTTTTTTATTAAATATAACCATCACACATTAAAAATGTAATAGATGACTATTTCCACCAAGATTGTTAGACTTAATTTTAGGATTCAATACAAATTTACATGCATATAATTAGATATTCAACTTTCTGTGATTCAGTCCTGGGTGGGGTGTGTGTGTGTGTGGTGTGTGTGAAGAGAATAATTTTAGATCTAGTTCATTATGTGACCGTGGAGCTCATGGTGCTAGGAGAAAAGTGGGGATAAATGGCTGAGGACATAAGAAAACTTGCTTGTTTTGGTGGTAGAGTTGGCATGTTCCAGTTTATTTTGTGTGTGAAACTATTGCCTGAGCTAAGGAAATTTCTGCCTTGGAAAGTAGATCATCTGCTAGAGAACTGATGATGGAGGAGAGAAATGTTTTTCCTCTAATCACCAGCACCACTGGCAGCGTCCAGATTTTTAATAAACAACAACAAAAAAAGCATGTTCCCTTTTGCACAGTTGTTAGCCAGGTCTGACTGTGTAGTATGGATTACCTCTTCTAGTTGAAGTCTAGTAGTTTCTGTAAAGGGAAATAGCTAGTTTATTTCGCTATTTTTTTAGATAATCCAGTATTACCTCAAATTTTAACAAGCTGGCACCACTGTAGTTTCCCCGATTTTAACAGTACTGAATCCCCACTGACTAAACCAACAAATCCAGTGAGGTTCAAATTGTCTGCTTTGCCTAAAAACATCACTTCAGTCTGTCTCTGAGCAACAGGGAAGTTAGAAAAAACAACGAACAATAGATGTTACTTTTTGTCACTTTTTAAGGAATTGAAAGAAGCTGAAAGTAGGCTACAGTACATTGCCAAATTTCCTATGCATCATTCTTCTGGCAGTATTTATTTCAGGATTTAGACATTTTCAAAAAATACAGGGTTTAAAATCAATATTTATTACAAAGAAACTATAGAATGAAATATTTATACAGAGTCTGAATGACTTTAGGATTAGCAGCTAAATGGAAAATGGGGGGAAAAAAAAAAAAAAGGATTTTTGACTGTATTCCTGTTAAGTACTTAAGTTTGCAAAAGGCGGATAATTTGTACATTAATTAATGAATCTGTGCTAACATGTTTGCTACTCAACACCAATGTGTATAAATACTTAATGCTCTCTAAGGCTAAGGAGATTGTATTGAAAGCAGTGGAGCTGCTAAGAGTCTAATGAGTTCCACCATCCCTGCTCTCTGGTTGTGCACACACTGTCAGACTGTTCTGACATGCAGTAAGTAGCCCCAGCTAAAGTTTGTGACTGGTAAGTAGTTGCAACTTATGACAGTTGCCTACAGTTATGTGTCCATGGGTTTCATGTTCCCCCAGAAGTGTTCTTGTCCAGACAATGACAGCATGTGTTCTTATACTGGGTCAGAAAGAAAGTGCTCATGGTACAGTTGCTGAAGCAACTTTACAGTTAAAGTAAATTTTTATAAATTTTAAAATTCCAGAGAAAGCAACAGCTGCCTGCATGTTGTGGAGGAAAAAAAAAAAAAAAAATCCAGTGTCCAAACAGATATTAGTGTGAAAAAATGGGAGAACTGAAGAAGATTTAAGTTTTTCATGGATTGGCAAGCTCCAAAAGCAGCTTGATGGGAACTAAATTGAATAATTTTACCAGAGGATATGAAAAGAAATATGAAAGGGAAAAACATATAACCAGGTCAATAAACTGTTCTAACAGGTTCCCATATCTGATCAATTTGGATGAGTAAAATGACCATTTTTAAAGATTACTTCACGGAAATAATACAATTAAAAGAAATGAGTGCAAATTGAACCAACTGATAAAATTTTTTTAAGGCCTTCTTCCCAAATGAAACTGTAAAGTTCTAAGCTATTGTTTAAACAATGTCCAAATAATAAATACATCCCCTAATCCCTTCTGAATCTATTAAAACCTCAATCTTCCTAGTCAAAGAAATCTCCCTCTGCTTCAGTCACATTGGAAAGTTACACGCACACATTACAGGCTGCCTTATTAGTCATGCAAGTAACTGTAGACCTTTTATGTTTTCCTGATGGAAATATAATGCTATTTGATCCCTCTTGAGCTGACTGTTTCCTTAGTTTGCAAATACCCCTTTTTGACCTTAGAATTTTAAACAAAGTTGGCACTCTCATTACTGCATATGGCTGCACTATTTTTTTAGTAATGTTATTTTTGCAATTGTTCAGGAAAGCTGGATTTTTTTATCTGGCTTCCCACAAGATGTTGCAAATCTGCTAAATACATGGAATCATTCCAGCTAGCATTTTATATAAACTCTGAATAATTTCCTGTACTGAGGACATATTAATTCTAAGTGGGAACTATGAAAATCAATGCTAATAAGCCTCCCAGTGACCATAAATCTTCTTATATGTAAGTAAATGAAACTCAGTTAAATATAAAGTTTTGTAACCTCTGATGTATAAATGTGATTTACCACAGTATATTTAAGGGAACTAACATTGTGCTTAGAGCCAGTGGGTGCCTGGGCCAATCTGTACTGGATTTGTGCTCCTCCATTCCTCTTTCTTCATGTCTGCATGAAGCACCACACTCTGCTCCCATAGCAACTGCTATTGTTTGGGACCATATCTATGCACTCAAAAGGCACCTTGATTTACACAAATCTTTCAGAGTAACAAGTAGAAAAATATATTTTTAAAAAAAAATATCTTAAATTCCATTGACACAGAAGAATGAAACAAAGCTGCTAGGACAGTTAGCAAAGGAGCCTGAACCAGACAGACAGGGTTTCTGCCTTCCATCTTGATCCAAATCCAGCAGAAACACGCTGAAGCCAAAATCAGAGAAAGAAGCAGCATTTTGTCCAACTGCAAATTTTTCAATGCTAACTGAGGAGTAGCTAGCAATTTTTGCCAAACTGAAATTGATAATGAGAAGAAGCTCAAATATTTGAAATAATAGACATACTTTCTGCTTATATTACTCAAGGTATTTCTTTCCATTCTGGTACCAGCCTGCATTATTGTATTCTCAAAATTAGAGTGTATATATTCACAAGTTTGACTAAATGTAGTAACAATTTTGAAGCAGCTGTAAATGGGGATGAACCCTGAAAGTGTAGAAAGAATATTGATTTCTGTGTGTTGATTAAAAAAAAAACAAAACAAAACAAAACAACAAACTATAAAACATAATCTTCTCTAGGAAAAAGAATTTGAAAATTTTATTTTTCTTTTTCCATTGTCACCTGTATTTTCCCAGGTTTTGCACTTAAGATGGACACAGATACTTTTGTCTTGTATATAATGGAGACTAGCAATTGTGATGAACTGGAACCATTACTGACAGATGGTCAAGCATATCTTCATTTGCAGTATTGTGCCAAACCTGATGGTCTCAGCAAGAGTTAGCAGGCAAATTTAAGCTGAAAATGTAAGATAGATGGAAAAATTCATGGCATATACATAATTTTGCCATCATTTTAATGAAATTTGTCTTGTGTATCACCACCCTCAATGGCTCAGAATTTTTAAAAATATATCCCTTATATAAAATTTTCAGAATAATATCTAGTTTTTAGTATTAGTTGCAAGCTTCTGCCTATTTTTTGTAGTTGTTGATCAGTGGGCCCTCAGAAGTAATTTCTAAAACTGCTGTGTCATTATAGATCCTAACTTCATTGAGGTCCATTGACTGCAGCATGAAATTTAATTTAGACTGCTAGACTTGAGGCTCCAGTATATACAAATAATTTTAGCCAATTTAATAGAATTAAATTCTACATCAAAATGAATAAGATATATCAATATTAGCCACACTTAAGCTAATTTAAGAGCATTTACACAAGGGATTTAACTGTTTTAAGTCAACTTAAGAATTAATTTAACTAAACTGTTACAATTTCTGTATGCAGAGGACAAGTTACATGTGCTTTATTTTGGGAAGAGCTAAGCACTCACCTGCAACATCAGGGATTTCAAATGCTATTGCATGTGTCTTCCATTATCAATATCAGAGCTATTATATGCTTCCAGGGGAATGGGCACAAGTGACAGATACAAGGGGAATTGGGCACCACTAATATCATTATCGCACATGTATGTCTACATATATTTATAATAAAGGAACAATACACAAATATGAAATTACAAGGTCTGGGAAAGCTGTCAGCTTATAATAGATTACAAAGCTGTTATGATAAAATTGATGGTGGATACAAAGAGTCTTTGCTGCAAGTTGATGTCATACAGGTAGAGGTTTTGATTTTTTTATCTTTAAGTTGCCAAAATTAAGATTTTCACAGGTATATTAACAGTGCAGCTTAAACCTCTGTTAACAACCCAAATAATGAAACATCTGTTCAGTCCATGTATTCTGTTAGGAATACTAGGCAGAATGTCAATTAGTGTCCCTTTGGACAATGCCTACTCAGCCTGCAGACAGCTCCTCTAGGAGCAAAATGCTTCTTCCTTGAGTAACACCAAATTGCTAACTAGTATTCTGTCATTAAACTAGATGTGATCTGAACTGATATTTCTGCCTCAGTTCCACTACAGCTTGTGTGGGCGGACTGACCGACATCAGTCACTGTGCATGGAAAGCCATGGAAAACCATGGAAAACTGAAACACATGCTATCTCCATGCATTTTTATACATGTGTCTCTATGTAGTGTACCTCAATACTTATCAGGCCCCTAACTCTGATAAGCTTTTTCATTTCTTTCTTCTTTAACAGAGCTGTTGCAAAGGTGTGACTACGTGGAACAATTTTTCATTATTGACCTTATGTTTTTGCATAAGTTCATTTTCAACATTGAACTTATTTAAGGAATCATGAAAAATTAAGACCTGAATATTTCAAAGCTGCCATGAAAGAGAAAACGGATGCCTGAAATGTGCAGACTAGTAACAGAATATTAAAGAACTCCTCAGAAATCCTTAACTGTATTCCAGTGGAATGCTACCTATTCTTACTGAGATTAAAGAAGCCAGAGTCTCCTTAATAGTCTAAACACAAATAACTATTTTCTCAATTAAACTTTCTTTTTTAAAAGTGCCACTTCCAGTTTAGGGGGTGAAGATGCCCAGGTGCTGCAGAGTCACCCCTATGAGCTCCTGGTTCCAGCTGGCTCCAGTGGACCCACCGCAGGACACAGCTGAGCCATTCAGCCAGAATGGGGATACACCTGGAAAAAGATACTAAAGATAGCGTAAGAAGTGCCATAAAGCAATGAGAGGAGTGAGGAAAAAGATGGGAGAGAAACAACCCTGCACACACCAAGGTGAAAGAAGAAAGAGGCAGGGGAAAAAGGTGCTTCAGCTATTGCAGCAGAGGTTGTCTTGCAGCCCTTGGAGAGACCACACTGTAGCAAGTTTATCCTGAAAGACTGAAGTGTGTGGTCAGAATCCATACTGGAGAAATGGAAAGAGAAACAATGGCAGAGAGGAGCTCCAACAGGAGTTGGAGAGGAGTCAAGCATGAAGGACTGAAGTTGAGTCAGGGAAGAAGAGAGTGGGGAGAATCTATTATTGGTTTTGCCCTTGTTTCTCATCATAAAAATATATTTTAATCAGCAGTAAGTTAAATTGATTTTCACCAAGTTGAATCTGTTTTGAAAGTAATTGGTAAGTGATCTCCCTGTCTTTATCTCTTTGCTTCATTTTATGCCATTGTCCTGTTGAGAAGGGTGAGTGAGAAAGCAGCTGGACAGGTATCAGCCAGCCAGACAAGGTAAACCCAACACACTGTGATGAATTATAGTAGTATGGAATGTGTATGTCCTAGAAAGGCCAAACTGTGGTAACCTCTTTCAACATAGATTCTGGAATTTCATGGTGGTTATGAAAGCAACAACAATGCTTTAAAATGTTCCATTTTGGTTTGATTTATAAGGGTTATCAGAAGAAAATAAAAATGGTGACTGATCTTCTTACCCACCAGTGCACTTAAAATGGGAAGAACAAGGTTTTGACTTCTATAAAATAATTAACAAGCTGTGATGATGAGAGTGTACAGTCTTGATCACATACTGCCACTTGTTGTGTTTGTAACAGTAATGTTAAGGAAAGATCATTAAGGAAAAGAACAAATAGGTTCTCAAATGTAACCCAAAAAAAAAAAAAAAAACACAAATAGTTAAAATAGGTCTTTGTAGCAGGTGTGTAAATTGGAAACTAATCCCCATAAAATGCATACACAATTGCCTCTTTTGGTTACAATAAATCTGCCCCCAATGGTGTATTTAATTTATTTAGTTCATTACTTTCATATTGATTTGTTTTATGTTATGATTAGGTATAAAACTACCTGACACCTTATTCAGCATAATTGCATTCAACTGATAAGAAAAAAGAATTAACACAGGCAAAATCTTTTTCCATTTCTCTTTTCACTCAGATAAATCCTGTCACAACTTAGCAACTCTAGCAACTTTTTTAAAAAAAAATTTACTTGCTTGGTTTTTGGTTTGTTTTCTTCTTTCAGACTTGTAAAGATAAACTTTCCATCATGTAGAGAAATCAAAGTTTGGCAGAAGACTTTGAAAATGAATGTAAATATGAGCTAATGGAAGGTGATTCAGATTTTATCATTTGGTGGATAACCCACATATTGAGTAATTAAGAAAGATGATGAAACTAGGAAACCTGAAAAAGCTCTGATAAGGAAAGGTTGAGATCCCTTTTTTTAGAAATCATGTAAACAATACAAGATATATAAAAAAGTTCTTCTTTGTCAGGATAAGGAAAATATTTAATTCAATTTAAAATGGAAAAATTAAAAATTTAAGCAATATTAAAAAATTAAAATTTAAACAAAATTAAAAGATAGTTTGTAATTAAACCACAGTATTCACTGAATTGAAAAATTCCTGAGTCTTAGAGCTTAATGAAGCAATAGGCTGATTTCTTAGATCACCTAGCTCAGTCCTACACAGCTATAGGTAAAACCTAAAAATGAGACTTGCTCTGCTCAGAAACTAGACAAGCCTCTGGCTCATCAGATCGGTATTTGTTCTGGAAAAAAATACTACTGAGTCTCATGACTGTCCAACTTCTACATGTTATAGTGAAAAATTTCACATAACTTCCATTTTTATTTTTCAATGTTCTCCAAGTGTTCAATATTAAAAACTGGCCACACTGTTCACTGATTGTATCTTACAAGTATTTATCTGATTTCTTAAACATGTTCCAACTATTTTACCAAGGTCATTAAGGAAATATTAAATGCAATCAGTTCAAAGATATTCCTTATGACCTTCACAGTTTGCTCATTACAGTTCATAATTTTTCCTTTCAGTAAGACTATTACCATTTCACCTTTAACCAATTTTTTAAAACTAAATTATAAAGCTTGTGCTAAGTCCCATCTTTATGCCAAATAAGAATTTTTCCATATGACATTATATTATATGACCTAAAATGTAAAGATTTATTATATTTCTTTTAGTGCTTAACTAGTTATGTTATCCATGGTAGAGCTGAAAAAAACCTCGTATTTTTATACCATTGCTTTCTTTAGGTTGTTCCATTTACTTTTCCTCTTTATTTTCATATTTCTTCAGTATAAATTCTCAGCTTTTGACATTGCTGAGATCCATTCTTCCCTCTCTTTACACATTACTATGTTTCTTTCCCTCTAATGATATAATTATAGCCTCCTTTTAGAAACTGATGTGACTTGTGCTTTTATAGATGTCATTTGAAAACTTTGTGGTTTTAATTGCCTAGTTCATTCAATATATACATGCTCCACTCTTTTACAACTTCTTTTCCAGTATGAGCCTCTATTTCTGTATATTATTTTTTAATTTTTTTTTTATATGACCACTTTTTTTATACTAGAAAACCATGAAGGAAAAGTATAGCGGTTTTGAGTGCTGAGATTGCCTTTAATATTTTCCCCTGTCAAAAATTTCCCTTTTCCCCTTCATGTATTTATTCATTTTTACTTAATTTATATGGTTAAATAAAATGGGGGTTTGGTTTTTGGTTGTTTTTTTTTGTTTTGTTTTGTTTTTTTGTTTGTTTGTTTGTTTTCCGTATCTTTGCACTTTCGGAACTTGCAATCCTTTGGGCTTTGGGAACTATTACTCTAAGACAAAATTTCACTTCAGTCCTCTTCTTTATTTTTTGTTCATATAACTTTAAGGCTTAATATATCTTCTGAGACACTTATTTACCATTCAGTACTGAAGTGTTTTACTATCAGAGATACGTATTTCAGATAAATTTTACATCTGTTATTAAAAAGTTGAAAGTTAAAAAAAAACCAAAAAACAAACACTTCCCAACATTATAGTAGAGCTCCCATGATTAATTTCTTTGACTTAAAATAATTCTGTGCTTTGATTTAAAGAAAAAGAAAAAAGACAACTTTTATCATGTCAACTATTTCCTTTTCATACAAAGGAAGATTATCTCCTTAGTAATGAATTATTGTATCAATGATACTTCTCCAAACCAAGTAAAAATAGCATCCACTCTTCTTAATTCATTGATATTATGTAAAGAAATCCAATGGATATCAAATTCCAAAGTTATCTAAACTTTGGCATAATTAGCATAAAAAATTATTTAGAAAATTGCTTATCAGGAACACACAAACTATCATGATTAAACCAAACATTTCTGAAATGTTCTGGTTTAAATTGATGGCTCCAAAAAGTCCATGTTTCAGAGCTTAGAAGAGTTTTGTTCTGATTTCCAGATATAGTATATTGTGTGTTATGAGTACTCTCAAACCTGGAATGAGCACCAACTTGGTGATGCTAGGATACTTGATCTATCCACCCTGTGCTCAGGTACATGGGAACAGCTCCCACCCCACCTTGCTCCAACTCCAGCCATCATGACTGTAGAAGCACACCAATTTTTATTGTGTATCTGAGAAACAGGTCTGAATTATTGCCTTGCTTCAGCAGCACTGATCAGGCACAAGGCTGCTTGATAGAAACTCCTGTGTTGTCCCACTCACAGGATTTCCATGCTTTACTATCCCTTTTCCTGCTGCTCGACCCTCTTTTTTTTTTTGCCACCCTTATATCCCCCTTTCTCTGCCTCAACACTCTCCTAGGTAAATAATTTCCCCCTAATTACTTTTTCCCTGTCAGTGGTATTTTGCAATACCTATACCCAGTTGTGACATTTTAAAAACCTTTACCTAGGTCATCTTGCCTTTATATGATATCAGTGGTGGGTCCCCAGTGATCCTCTCCAATTACATGTGAAGTTTGGCTCCTGTAGCCACCCATGAGAATGCTGCCATCCAGTGCTTGGTACTGTCCCTACCTCTTGTTCGATGTTGGCTGTCATTCATGCAGTTCCTCATGCTAAATCCAGAGGTTTTCCGTTGTGAAGGCTGAAATGGACATTACACAACAATCAATGTGATCAGGTAAAATACTCTTTTATTTGGCTCGCTAAGCACCTATTATAACCCAAAGCATCGTTCACATGCCCTGTTTCTCATGTAGCTTGGCTAAATGAGTATGTTCACATGACAAGATAACATTTCTTATTGGTTACTCCAATAAATCCACACGTACGATGTTTTTTTTTTTAAACCCCCAAAGCATTCAGAAGTTGTTTATTTTAATGCTGTTCTTTCCCATCGCAAACTGTAGGTGTCCTGTTTCAGCTTATCTCTCCACAGCTTCAAAGAATCCACACTGAATTGAGTGCTCACATATAGGAAATTCTACAGTTTTCCTGTCCCATTCCATTAGTGTAGCCACAGGCCAGTGACCTGGTCGTTTGCCTCCAGCCTTAACAGTGTTGAGGACAACTCTGTCCATAAACCCACCAGAAAGGTATTTCTGAAACTTTTTCTGCTATACTAGTGAAGGTTGTCAATAATGTTATATTTTTAATTGCATGTGTGAACTAACATACTAATCTCATCCAGATAAAGAATGAATGAAGCATGATTTGATAGCAAAGAAAAAAAAATATATTATCTTGTATTGTTTCAAGTGCATTCCTCTTTCTGAGGAATCATACTGTCACACAGTGTGATTTCTTATTAATAATGCTGTATTTATCACATTTCATTTTACAGACTATAAAGTGACATCTACTTTTTTACATGCACTTGAATACTGTAATATTCACACATAACACTGATAACAGTAACTGTGACTTGAAAAATACAGCCTTCAAAGCACATCAGCATTTGAAAAAATCAGTGTTCTGAGATTTCTGATTTTATTTTAGTTTCTAATTTTATTTGAAATAGTAGAACTACAAACACAGTCTAGGAGAACTTAATTATATAATACACCCTTATACAATTTGATACACTTTGTAATAACTTAAGTGTCCCTTCTTAAAAAAAGAATGTTATCTTGGTAAGGTTTTTGGGAAAAAAGAAATTATATATGTGCAATTTTATTTGTTATTAAGAATTTTTATACAGGGGAAAATTCATGATTTTATGCACAAAAAATCTCATATTCTTATGAGAGCTTATAAACAGTAAATACCTAACAAAATAAAAAAAATAAACAGAATATGACAACGGTCCCTTGAGTTCCCCTTGAAGAGAATGTCTTTGGCATTACTAATCTGCAAACTCACATTTTTTATGATCTTTTCAACTGGATGATGCTAATCACATATTACAAGTTCAAATTATCAGAAAAAATAGAAAAAAATAGAATTAGAAATTATTAGGACATGCTTTTGTTTTTGTAGTCTATTCCCCAGAGATGCTGTTATGAGTTCAACATGATAAATCAATGAACAGGGATCTAGGATGTCAGGGATAACATTACAGTGAATTAGCTTGAACTGAATTTGACTTCACACGTATTAAAAGTCCTGATTACAGTTTTTAGATAAAAGAAGCTCAATTAAATGAAAGAACAGGCTGGCACATGCTGACAGAGAGGGATGCAAATCATATTTCTCTGAACTTGAAGATGCTGTTGCAATTTTCTAAAGCTTCATCTAAGAGGCACACAATGGGAACTCAACTTTTCTTGAGAATTTAGCATGGAAGAAGCAGACTGAAAAGGGAGTGTTTATTTCAGGACTGACTGAATTATGTCAGTTTTTACTGAATAAGAATCCCTTCCCAAATTTGTATCCCCATGTTCTTTTTCAGAAAAGTATTTGATTTATATCTTACTTGCAATGTAAGGCCTCCCTACTAATACTTTGACTTCAAAATTATTGAATTTTAGTGGATAAAATAATTTCTCATTCAGTCCTAGAGTTTTTAAAATCATTTTCCATGTCAAGATTTTTCTACAGAACTTGATTTGATTTTTACTTTGCTTCACACTTTAGCTCATTGACTTCTCTGAGTATGTCCTGAATGCTTTGACATTAATATTGTTTATACTTGAATGTGGACTTTTATGTGTACCTGGAATACTGTCTATCTTTTCTGAAATAAGAACAAAGCAAATTACACCACTGAATATTTCTTTATTGTTTTATTTTCAATAGTTGTTCTGGAAAGTGCTTTCCAGTCATTAAGCAAAGTTAATCCTGATTAACACAGCCATGACAGTAAAACCATGGTCCACAGCTGTATGTAACAACCCTAATTCTTTCTTGTACACCTGAAAATTTAATGTAAATTTCCTTTCTTTTTATGTTGCTGTATACGAGCTCTGTTAAAGAACCTAAAGAAACGTTGTCCTAGTTTAGCAGGTGAGACCAGTTGGCACTGTGTGGGGGTGATCAAGGTCGTGTATTCTACCCCCTCTATT
>JAWWEV010000083.1:95710123-95725640 GCA_035583235.1 Hafferia zeledoni
AATTGTAGCTCTGATTTATAATCTCTCTCGTGTTGAGTTCATTTCTCCTGCTGGTTTACCTTGAAACCAGCACAAACGTACACAAATAATGGCAAATTTTTAAGTTAATTTCAGCAACTACATTGAGCTTACTAAATTCCATGAGTGTAATAAGGCTATAAAAACATTTAGGCTGACATAAACATTACAATCCTCATACAGCATTAAGTTTAGTAAAAGGGACGACCCTGGAAAGATCTCTTCAATATTTGCAATAGAAATTACTATTGTGAAAATTTAACTAAAAATATTAACAAAATAAGGTATCAAAATTACTTCAGTTTTCACAAAAAGACAATTGAGATAGTTTAATAAATAATGGAAACTCCGAGGTGTTAAGAGAGATTTTGCTTTATCTTTTCTAATTGTTTTATGAGGAAACTCGATTTCATGAAGTATAACAACTACATAAGTAAAAAAACTCTTAAATTAAAGGAAATTAGCGTCATTGTGGAAAAAGTTCCAGTTTTATCAGCTGAGCTTTTTTTTTAATGTCTCTTTATTTTGGTTGTGATAAGGAACATAATTCCAATAAGATATGGATTGATAAAATATTCAAATCTTTTCTACTTTATTTCAGTATATCATTCCTACTTTGTAAACTTTATCATAAAAATAAAGGTAAATTCTGATGGAAAGGTTGTTTCAAGCAGAAAACCAAAAACCACTTCTGATGTTATATAGCCTTCTTACTACTCCATATTGCATTAAACTATTGTAATAAAATACCTGAACTCTCAATATACAAGGAAAAAAAAAAAAACAACAACAAAAACAACAACCAAAAAAAAACACCAAAAAAACCCAAAAATTTGAGAAGTATCTCAATGCTGCAAAGCTGAAGTCCCAGATTTCCAAGTGACTTGTGTGCCTTCAGGTTGTTTTGAAGGTCAGTGAGACTTTAATTTGCAGTAACTGGATATTATATATACAAACAGGGAACGTAGGGATGATGGTTTTGTCTACCAAAATTAATTCCTATTGTTTTTTATGTGAACAAGGATTTCAGAAGTGGAAGTTAACATCAGTAAGCTAGATGATTATTTACATTTCAGGTATCTCAGTTGCAAATTATTTTTTTAAAAACTGTCATGCTCCTTAACTCCTTTAATTCACACTTTAAAATGTGTGCATACTCCATTTCACTTTAAAGTTTTAATGTTCTTTGACTTACCTAAATTTAGCAGAAATTTGTAAATTTAGTTTAAGTTCAGCCTGTAGATGCCCATTGTAATCACAACGCAAGTTTCTTCTCTGTCAGTACAGTTACTTTCATAGGTTATTTCTACATAGATTATTCCAGACATCACAAAAAATCATCTGATCATCTGATGGACCCCACTGTGTTTTCTGTCATGCTAGTTTGTCTTGTGAATTTTGCCTCTGGAATTTTATCTCCCACCAAATACTGTACTGCAACTATAAATTTTATCAATGTGACACTCACTTGGGTTCAAGAATTAAGTCAAGCAAAAGCCATACTCTGCTATATAAAATGATTATTTTAAAGTCAGAACAATGTGTCTGTTGGTGTGCAATATTAACATCACAGTTCCTTCTCTTTACAACACCTTCCCTTGAAAAAGCCGGAGTCAGACTATTTCTGCTATTATTCACTCTTTTATCAAACATGTTTGGAATACATTGACTTTGGATTTTTAGCTGTCCTTCAACATAGTAATTTTTCCCCCCAATAAAGATTCTTAAAAATTTGCTTGAATAGAAAAGTTCAAACACCTTATTCTGAAAGAGCCACCTGGGAGCGTCTTTGAAGCTGATGCTTTGATGTGTCAGTCATTTTCTTCTATGTTTAGATGTAATTGCTTAGAGGTCACTGTATTTAGTCCTTACTCTGCTTTCCACTGAACTCCCTGTATGTCTGTAGAATCTGCTTTTATCACTGAACTTGTAGAATAAATTGAACTAAATAAGCCATGGCTATTTTCAGGACAAGAAAAAACAACAACAAAATCTTTAATGTTGACATTTCGATGGTTATTAATGATTCATATTGTACAGTAGTTGTATAACAAGTATATTGACTTTCTTTCATTTTACTTTGAATTGAAACTCTCCAGAGATATTTGTAGATCTGTTTTATATAAATGCTAGTATTCCAATAAAAGGAGCCTTCTTATCTTCTCTTCTTGGCCAATGTGGGAACCAGGCATCCAAAAAAAAAAAAAAATCACTTAATTCTGCACCTTAAGAGACAGATACTGCATGATCAGCTGCAGCTGGGGGGGGGGGACCCACCACCACGAACAAAAACCCACCCCGAATTGGATTTTATTAAAGAGTTTTGATATTTCATCCTTTATTTCTACTTGATACTAATAATGAGAAAACCAACATCTTCTCAGTAAGAGGTGAGAAACCACTGCTTGAAAGACTCTAATTGGATAGTGGAAGACACAGGTTCAAGTCTATGGTACATATTTTACATAAACCAAGGAATTTAAAAACTAGCATGTATGCGTCATTTCCTAAATCAGTGCTCTAACTGATGTATTTCTGTTGTTGATGCTCTGGTCCTAATTTTTCCAGTTTCATTGAATGTTTTATCCTGGGTCTAATGAAGATCTGATGAATTTGTTATCAGTTTTATTCTAAAAGAAAAGAGTGTTTTTCCCAAGTTCTGCAGTGGCACTTCTGTTTACACTGTAAATATGTCCAAAAGCCAAGTCTTATAAATTAATAACCTACAGTAAGTGAGCATATTATAAATTCTAGCTACAGCTATTATCCTCACGGTGTTGTTTCTGAATAAACTGCTTTATTAATAAACATTATTAAGGATGTTTCAGGTTGACAAACAATTTAAATGACAGCAGAATTTTCTCCACTATTTCAAGATGACACAGAAATGTCAGATTTAGCAGGCTGGGATATTTCATCCTTATGAGAAGCAGCTGAGAAGTTGTTTAGACTAGGGGAAAAGGAGGCTCAAGAGAGACCTTATTGCTCTCTATAGCTAACCTTAAAGGAGGTGTTAGCAAGGCGGATGGGATGGCAGGGACAGTCTCTTCCCTCAAAGTGATAAAGCTCCAAAACTAAACAAGTGTTTCACTGGTCTTTTCTCCCCTTTTTACTTTTATCAAAATTCTTCATAATGAATGATAAATCTCTAATTAGCTAAAATGACAATAGAAATTAATTCTTCTTGCAGAAGGGAATTAGGAATTAAGAATGTGTCGTTCCTTTGTGTCTCATTTTCTGGTATGATAGTATTTTCTGAAACAGTAGACACAGTTTTTCACTTCATAAGGTGTCCATGCACTAAGTATATACAATAGAGTTAGCAAAGACAATCCATTCTGTTTCACAACTATTTCAAGACATGAAAATCATTTTTTAAATTATGTATTATACATATGTACATATGTACAAGTTTCCAAAAGTAAAGGTAAATATGTATGTCTTTACCTTTCCAAAGGTATTTAAGTACAGCAGATTCTGCATCAGTATTTTCTTGTTGGTCTTTCTTTATACTTTTTATCTTTATATATATATATATATATATATGTGTGTGTGTGTGTATATATATACACATATATATATACCAATGCCTTTTGTGAAGGTGAGAGAAACACTGACATTGAATGACACTCTATGAGTCTAACTATAATCCTCCCTAGAAGGATTTAGAATTTGATTTACATTATTAGCAATTAAATTATCTTAGAATTATCTCACTAGCTAATTTTCTTTATGTAAGATGCTTCTCTCTGTATTTAGCATGCAGAAAACACAATGTTTGTTGTATACACTGATAAAAATGAAGTTCTTGACTTTGCACTGTAAAGAAGGTACCTTATTGTAATGGAGGACATTTTAAACTGTCCTTTATTTTTAATTTTTTGACAACATTCTAACATTGACAGCATGTTATTTAAACAACAAAAGAAGCTCCTGAAGCTCCTGGAGTGAGTCCAGCAGAGTGTGTCAAAATTGACTAAGGGACTGAACCATCTCTCTGATGAGGAAAGGCTGAGGGAGCTCGGCCTGTTTAGCTTTGAGAAGAGATGACTGAGATGGGACGTCCTCAACGTCTACAGGTATCTGAAGGGAGGATGTGAAGAGGATGTGGCCAAGCTCTTCTCAGTGGTGCCAAGCAACAGGACAAGGGGCAACAGATGATAACTGGTCCACAGGAAGTTTCACCTGAATAGTGGAAGAACTTCCTTACTGTGAGGGTGGCTGTGCACTGGAACAGAGCCCAGAGAGGATGTGAAGTCTCACTCTAGAAATATTCAAGAATGATCCGGATGCAATCCTGTGCCACATGCTCTATGAAAACCCAGCTTCAACAGGGAGTTTGGATCAGATGACCCTCTGTGGTCCCTTCCAACCTTTCCTGTTTGGGGATTCTGTAGTTTTTTTGAAATATAACAATTTGAGGACAACTTGAGTTTGTCCATTAAGATACAGCCAAATGATTTTAAACTGTCACAATCAACACTCTCATGCAATGTGATAAGTCATTTAAGGATGCATATTTTTTCTTTTTCTAATAACTGAGGAAGCTGTATGTCAGCCATAACACTACTTAAAGTCACTGTCATACACACAAAGTCTATAGCTTCAGTGTGATTTACAGAAGCAGTGGAAATGGCTGCTGTCAGCTTCAGAACAGACGAGGAACAAAATCTGTCACGAACACAGAGAACTTAATATATCACTAAAGACAGTTAATTTAGCAGCCATGACCCATGTGGGCAACAGAATTAATAGCGAGTCTGTTCAGCAATGATATTCTCCCTGCTGTGCAATTGGGAATGGAAGTCAATATTCTGATTTCAGCAGTGCTTTCTCTGCAGTCTGCTATTGCTCTGTGCCCCCATCAAAAACATTTCCCTTTGTGTCATGGTAGCCAGTCACCATGTTTCTAAACTGCTTATGTGTTTATTTTGATTAAGGAGTATTCTAAATCTGTGGAGTGAGTTGACTGAAATAAATTTTGGGGTTAAAACATGAAATAGACTCAGGAGTGATTTAAAATCTTTTTATTGTTGGAACCTTGTATTATATTTATAAGCTACTTGGTTTTCTCCAGACATCTGTCCTTTTGTATGAAGTAAAATTAAGAAAATAGTTCACCAAAGACTTTTGTCACAGGTATATCATGACTTTGTAGTAGTAACACTATTCTTGCGATATTCCCAAGTTTATTTTCCAAACTCTTCTTGAGATGCTTTTTTTCTGTCAAGAGATGCCTTGCAATACTGGTAAAATTAACTTCCCAAATGTACATCTGTATAAAACAGCAGGAAAAACAAGTATAACACAAAACCCCCAACCAACCAACAAACAAAAAACAAACAAAACTAACAAACAAACAAAATCCAGCAAGTTTCTATCCAGGCTACCTCAAATAACAGCTTTCTTTGCAGAGAATGAAATTGTCATATCCTGAAAGCAATTTTATCTGTGTTGATTGACACATAATCCCTTTCACATAAAATGCTGGAAATGCTAATAGGGGTTTAAAATATTAGCAAATAACAACAGTTCTAAAGTACTTGTCTATTTCAGAGGTGGTTTCATATCGTATTTGTAAACAATGACTCTTAGAATTATAGAATGGCTAAGGTTAGAAGACCTTAAAGATCATTTAGTCCTAAAACCCCTGGTGTGGGCAGAGACCTTCCACTGGACCAGGTTTCTCAATGCCTCATCCAGCCTGGCTTTGGACAGACACTTCAAGAGATGGAGCATCCACACCTCTGCACACCCTATTCCAGTGCCTCACCACCCTCATAGTAAAAACTTTCTTCATAATATCTAATCTAAACCTACTCTCTTTCAGTTGGAAGCCATTCCTCTATGTCTGTCACTACATGCCCATGTCTGTCTCCATAATCTTTCAGTCCATATTGGTTGGCTTTTATTTCCCAATTCAAAGAAGCCATTGCCTTTCCAAGTGATACCTAGGCATTTTTTTTTTCTTCTGAAAATGTATGACTCTAAGGGGTCAATGTGCTACAGTGAATGAAAGTAGAGGTGAGTTTTCAACAAACTTGTACACATAGAGATGTCACAGTCAATATTTTCAAAGGTTTCTGGAGCAATTTATGTTATTTGGGTTGGGTTATTTTCTGGGTGGGTCAGTTGTGTTGGGTTGTCCTCTAAAGTTCTTGCTTCCATAAGATCCCATTTTTCCAGGCCATAACCTTGACAAAAAGAACCCATGGGCACTTATTAGAATCTAGGTAATTACTAAACTAGCCTACTTTCCTTAAAGAACATGTACTAAAACACTGGTTAGTGAAAGAACTTGTAGGCAAAATGTAGCTGTTTGATATCACAGAATCACAGAATGGGTAGGATTGGAAAGGACCTCAGTGGGTCATCTGGTCCAACCTCCCTGTTCAAGCAGGTCATTCCAGAGCACATTGCACAGGATTGAATCCAGATGATTCTTGAAAATCCCCTATCTACACCTGCATTGCTATGCAAAAAATATATGTAATAATTGGCATTCTAATCTTGTGTGTTGCCTGTACATCAGAACTCTTAGTTTTAAACTGTGTGGTACATATGTTCACTTACAAGTTTGTCTTGGGTCAGTTGAACTTAAAATTTTCTGCTTTTAGTAAGCTTTCAAAGTCATCTCTGGCCAGCACTGTTCAGTATTATTTTATCTGTTTATCACTTCTGCAGCACCTAAAAGTAGCCATTCTGGAGATGTGAAGGAATGTGCAACACAGTGAGCAGCTTAGTCTACCTCTAGGATTGAAAGATGACAAGAAAAGAATAAAAGGTCTCAAAGAGGGCAGGCTAATAAATGACATTTTTATCTTGGGGAACTTGTACACTCACCTGAGACTTCTATTTATTTAGTTATATAATCAGAATTTTCAGTTGAATCAGGTGCAAAAAATTCTTGAGAACCATTGTTGAAATGGTTGTGGTTGCTTAATTGAATAACAGCAGCAAAACTTTTTGGTAACTGCTAGGTTTCAGTCATAAGGAAATTACTCTCCTTCTTAGAATTCAGCAAAGCTATATGAAGGGCATAAGCGTTTTTTTGAGATTCTGTTCACAGTAAGAGGAAAATCTTATGTTTGTAAGGTCTGACAGAACCTTCAAAATCAGAATGACTGATAGAAATTAAAGGACACATAAAATGTTACTGTAGGAAAATGCTGAAATTAATCCCAAGGAGGACAGTGCTGGAGAAACACCTTGAATGACTAAGAGACTTGCTGTTGAAGTTTTAAAGTTGTAGTTTTATTTGTAATAGGGTCTTTTCTTGTTGTAATCCCCTGCCTGGTTCTGTTATCTTGCCTGTGCTGTGCTGACAACCACCTCACCCTGTTTATTGTATCCCTAGAGCTTTCTTTGTTCTCTTGATGAGTCAGCCATTAAGCTAGTTTGCCTTGTCCTTGGCCAGGCAGTGCCTGTCCCCACTCAGGAGCCCCGGGGTTCAGAGGGCTCCCAGCACCCCCGCCCCCGTCCTCCCCCCCCCTCCCCCCTCTGCCCTGCTATGCCAAGGAGGGAAGCCCCATGTATAAGACCCCTATGCCTCGTGGCTGGGGGAGCACGGCCAGGGCTCCAGCCAGCCCTGCCCTTGTCCCAGTTCCATTGGTTAATGGACCTTAGACCCTTCCCCTTCCTAAGTTTTCACCCAATACAGTCCCAGATCTGGCATCTTCCCCCAGAGATGTTATAAAACCTCGGGATTGTCCCCAAAAATCTTTTTTTCTTGCCTGGACTCCTGGTCTTGTCTCCCTTCTCCGCACCCCCTCGGACAAGGGGAAAGCAGAGACCTCACCCTTTCCTCCAACTGCTCAAGTTACCATGGGCAAGTTCAAATAATTTCACAATGTTTGTGCATGTAAGCAAGTACACAAAATATAAGCCTCTGGTCCCAGCTAGAAGAGGGGCATAATTTTCAGTGCTTATAGTCCAAAGAGAGATTCATCAGCTTCATAGTAAACCACCTAGGAAGGTAGTGTCTTTAATCATATGTGCCAATCAGAGCATTAGTCTTGCACCATATACCATAGGAGTATTTCTGCCAGTTCTAGAGCTGAACACCAAATATTTCTGCTCATAATTTTCATATTAGAGTATCCGTGTATTATACATACATACATATATACATATACAAACTTAATATGATGTTATAGTAATGTATTAATTCATATTACATACAAATTTCTCTTCCTTTGATTTTTATCTACCACATTGTCCAGAGATTTCAGTGTTGTGAAAATAAAATCACATTTTCTTTTTAAAAAATGTTACAATGAAGTTAGAGACGTAGCAAAATTATTTACTCATGATTGCACACAAAGTCAATGGCAGAATCAGAATTTTAACCACAGCTTTTCCTTTAGCCATTTTACATTTCACCTTGGAAGTCCTCATCTTTCTTAAACTATATCTTGTTTAGGTGGACATTATTTTTGAAACTTCTGTTCCTCCCCTAGACCTTTGAATTAAGTCAGAGGAAGGGCACAAGAAGAATGATTAGAGATGGCTCAGGGGGTTATTTGGTAATTCTGAGCCTGTGATGGAGAAAAGTGAACACTATTTCTCTTGCTTTTTTTTTAGAAGAGTTTTCAGTATGTAACGATAGACTATTGATCATTGCTGTCTTACTGCTAAACTGTTACTTTTTAATCCCATTTGTCTGTTAGTATGTATGAAATATTTATATCATCACTGCATACTGCAAGCATTTTTATGTAGTTCAACAAAATTACTATAAGACATATAATTAATACTAATTAGCATATCTGTAGCATAAATTAAAAATGTTGAATTTTTATCTTTTTATAACCAGCCATACTTCCAATGTGTCTACAGTCCCATAGTGCATGTTTTCTGAGTACTTATTCTACACATTAAAACAATTTCAATTTCCTTTCTATGTGTAAGAGGCAATTTCTGAAAGAAAGTACCCTAAAGCAGAAGAATAGGGAGATATTCAATTGTATTTCTTTATTTATGTATCTTTATATAACACATAGTAACCCAAAGATCATCAAAACTGTGTAGTCCTGGGTGAGTCTGACCAAAAATATACAAAATTATAAAGGCAAAATTGAACTGAATGGGAGGAAAAAAGGAAGATTTGCCAATTTTAGCTTGCATAGCTAGGAATAATTTTAATGCTTTTGTAGGGTTAAAGATCCATTAACATATTGCAAATAGAGAGGTATAAGGAGAAAGGAATTAAATTTCCACAATTTTAAAATGTGGGTTTCTTCTGATTGGAAGTGAAAATAAGAAATGTGTTTCTTCTCTAGAAGGTGGACTCCAGGACTGATATGGCTACTGTAAGGTTTGAACTTCCTTGGAAGGCGCATCTCATGTGGTGACTTGCCCTGCAGTAGAGCAGTTTGGGAGCCTTGCAGTGCTTTCCCCTAAACAGAAAGCTATCCTCACATGTGTTACAGGAAAATGAAGTTCCTCAGTACTGTGCCCAGCAACAAATCAATATAGAGATTCAGAGAACATTTTGTTGTCTCAAGAATGATTCTGATTATCTATTAATTATGTAAAGAGATCTGGAATTTAGATGAATTAGGTTGTTTTTAGACTTGCATTGGTAGACTAGACATAAAATGGATGAAAGCTACAAGAGGAAAACAGAGAGTGAACAGAAAATACTTAAGAGGTGGAAATGCATCTGCTGCTTTGTTCTCCACAAAACACTACAGAATACAGTCATCTCTACTGTAAGAATATTTGGGTAAATATATTCCACTTTTCTGTGGGATAAACATTTATAGAAAGAGCTTTTTATAATAATATATAGTGATGTAACAGATAATAATTGCAATTCACATTGCTTCAAATAAATTTTAAACTCTTGTAACATATAAATTTAAAACAATTTTGACCTTATTTAAAAAATATATCAGTATATTGTCAAATATGCCAGCAATAAAGTAATTGAAACCAGATTCAGAATAAAAACATCTATTTCTAATTAAGCAATAGTTTTCAGAAATACGTTTTGTTTTTTGTTGCTTAAATCTTGGCTATTTCCCAATTTCTTCTTTTCCTCATGAACAATCCTCCCAAATCTCTTTTCATTCAGAGTTTACCAGTGGACTTTTCTCTGACTTTCTCCATCTTTAGATTAGAATGTCCCTTATTTAACAATGCAATACAAACTCTCACACAATTTTCTGTCTTCCTGTCTCCTGTCCCAAGGTCAAAAAGTGTCTACCCCTCCTACTTTTTCCTACCATTGCTGTTCTCTTTTACGATTAAATCAGGAGGTTTTTTAACACAATAGGGAACTGTGGCATTTGTTAGTCAACTATGAAAGTGAACGAATAATCTCGATCCCCTAGGAAATTGGAGATGTGGATAAAAGAACAAGACAACTCTAGATTAAAATGTCTAACACATTTACTTGTCAGTATCTGCAAGTTTAAAAGATTTTTAAACTCCCTTTAGTATTCCTAAGACCTGTCTTGGTTCAGTTGTCTAAACATAGTCATTTGGTATAATTTGAGGCAATTTACCATTAGCAAGGATAAATACACATTGCTGACAGAGAGATCATAAAACCTATGAGACCACTTCCCAAAGAAGAGCCAACCAGGATAATAAGGACATTTAATAAGACAACATAGGAAAGGTCATGAAGAATATAATCAGCTGAGCCTAGGCAGTTATTCCAATTACCCTAAAGTAGTGGCTGAATAACAGAGTAACTCTCCAGGACTCCATGTTCAGTGTTGACTCTATTTAAATAGATTAGAATTCCAAGATAGGTATGTCTTGTGCATTCATCTGAATGTAGATGTCAATCTGTTGTTGAATATCATCCTGGGTTATGATTACACAAGGCTTTCAGGAACACGATAAAACTGAGAGGTTGCCCCAGATGACAGAAGGCGGTAGATGAAAAGTGCCACTTGGAGCTCAAATTAGCATAGGATGAAAAGGCATTATAGAGAAGATTATTAAGACTATCTAGAAATCAAAGTGAAGGCAGAAATAGGTAGAGAAGAAATGAACAAGATGAGAACAGAGTACTCTAAAAAAGGAAGATATGTATCTAAGTGAAGGGAAAAAAAATGCCAGTTTTATTGAAATTATATATCTTATTTATACATAGTTAAAGTATATGCATATTGTAAAGGTATATAGCATAATTCACCAGAGATAAAAAACTATATAAACCCCTATGTGTATATACAATATATTATATATAAAGAAATATAGAATGGACAGTATTAAAAATGCTCGAAATATGATCATTGTTCTGTAAGAATTGGTTTGCCATGATAATGAAGAAACTCCTCCTTCCTGTTCTGGTCTTTTATTTTAATCATTCGAAGCACTCAATTCAAATGTCATTGCATGATGTGTTGAGCTTCTAACTCAAAAGCTGTACGCTCTCTTTCTTTGCCTATACTCATGAAGGGTCAAAATGTGTGGGAAGATTTTTCAGAATAAATACGAAATATTTTAAATAACAGTATTGTAAAAATATATGAAAACACCTTTCCATCTGCCTATTATAGACTTTCTCCTAAAAAAGTAGTTTCTTGAGATTTAAATAGAACCTAACCATGCTCAGGAAGACTGCATAAATAACCAGAACTTTTCCAACTCCTTCAATCAATACGTGGAGTAGTCCTGCAGTAAAATGTTTTCTATAACATATATGAAGTTTGGAGAACAAGAAGTTATTTCTCTTTATCTAAACTCTTCCCTCATAGCATGCAACAGGAGACACGTCTTTTCAAACCTTCATATTTCATAATATTTACTGATTAAGAGAGAAAGTGAGAAGTAACCTTTAAAATAGGTAAGAACCCAATGATAAGAAGTCCCATAGATAAAAACCTGACATTTTGAGTTACCCATAAAAATTAATCACAAAGCATCTCAGACTCTTGAAAACATTAAAAATAAAATGAGAAACATTTCTAAAGAAGTAGGCAGCAAGGCTCTCTGGGTCTAGATATGAACAAAATGCAAAGGTCTACAAGTGTAGATTTGTTGTAGCGAAATCTTCAGTCCACTTGAACTTTACATATGATGAACATTTTTAATCTTTCTGTTATAGCTGTTTCTCAGACTCTTTTGCTTATCTCTTTAGATTTCTACATGACTTATGGCAATGCAGAATTATTCTCATATATTGCCACAATGGTCTTCTTAGTTGTTCTCTTGGAACGATTTATTTTTGAAAATGAAATCTTCATAATACAGCTGATCAGAAACTGAGAACTTGTTTGGGTTTTTTTTAATGTTCTTTCTTTTCATGCTGTAATTAAAATTTAGGTTTTAATCTCTAAATAAAAAGATCACCAGTTGAATTTAAAGAATTGATACAGAACAAGAGCTTTCTTTTTGATCTCCAAATGTTCACTGAGGATATTTCACATAAATATGTGTTTTTCTCAGTATACACTGGAACAACAACTCTCCCCTGCTGATTACCTACATCAAAGAAGTAGCAAAAGACACATCTTCAAACATCTACATCTACCCATCTTGGGTTCATTTTAGACGCAAGATAATTTGGACACAATAATTCCTATATTCAATCCACAGAGGAAGCAAACAGAATAGTTCAGTATGTGTCCTTTACTACTAACTTTCACTTTTTATGGGGAAAAAACCCAAACAAAACACTTTAACTCATTAATCATTCAAATTCTGCAAAAAAAAAAAAAAATGTCTAAGACTGATGGAAACTTTGAGATGCCATTATTGACTCTCTTACCTCTTGACCCTACTTCTTCAGTGGAATCAACACTAAAAGACCTTCAGAGAATTTCATGTAGAGAGAGCGCTATGCTGTAAATAATTTCTCTTGCCAAATGAACAAGTATTCACTTTTCTCACTAGGGAAATATTTAGAACAGAGAAATGTTAAGAAGTGCTTGCTTAAATAGAACACCTTATATTTGTACATATATGTTGACTAATAAGACTCAAGGTGTATACAATTATTTTTAACCTTCAAAGATGTCTGAAATACTTAGTTGATAAAGGTTTCTCTAGGCTTTTTAAAATTATAAAAGTCACATACAATTGTCTTTTACTGTATGGAAAATTAAGTCTGGGAGAAATTAGCCACCCATGGAAACCCAGCAGGATCTCAGAGAGAAAAAACTGGTAGGGAAAACCAAAGTAAATTGGAGATGTGGGGTTTTTCCTCCAGCCAGGGAAGAGAAGAAACAGTGAAAGCTTGTGTCTTACTGAATATAGGTAGGAAGGGAATGGGGAAAATTATGAATACTGGAGAATGAACCATGTGAGTCTTTCTGTGAGTATAGGTGGCACATTTTTAGAGGCTGTGAAAAGAGAAATACCTTTTGTGACAGTGGATGCCATAAGCAGAATCAAAAGCTCCTCAATTTAGCCTGTAGAGGAGTTGTACATAACATACAGGACAAAAAGGCATTTTGGAAACTGCCTCAGACATAATGAACAGAATTCTTATTAATGGTGTGTAGAGGGAATAATATTTTTTAATTCTAATCCTTCTGTTGAAAGTTATGTTTGATATCCCTTTCAAGAGATTAGAACTTTATTTTTAAGGACTGAATATATAAAACCATGTTTTTTTAGGCTGAGGTAAATATTGTGGTCCTGAACCCAGATGCAGGCAACAATGAATTCTGAGAAAATTATTATATTTTCTGAAGTGTAAGGTGTAACAGCTAATACAATCTAAACAAGAAAAGAGCACAACAGACTCTTCTTTTTGCTCATGAAGATGTCAATTAGGATATTTTTAAGAGACCTTCCATCAGTGTTATGAATGGGGACATGACTGAGAGGTCCACAGCCATCTTAGTCTAACTCTTCTGGTAGGTAGAGAGGTGGGTTGCAATAAGATTGTAGTTAAGATGTTAGCAAGGTATAAACATATGGAAAGGTTTGACATTCTATCACTAGAACTGAAGGCAGGTAGACAAAGAGTAGTAAGGGAGACTGTTGTATCAAATGGAGATGTAGACTACATTTTGTTTTCAGGTTAGTCTACTTACTAGGTAAAGGGAAATTAAAGAGTGAGTATTAGTGTGATTTCAAAGGTATGTAATCATTGTAAAATCTTTTGAATGCCTTTTTCCTTTCTGTGTTGCAAAGCTGGTCTGGGTTGGGTTTTGTTGGACTTTTATGTATTTATGGTTGAAAGCAGAAAAACCTGTGCATTTCAGTTTTGCTTAAAATTTACCATCTCCTGTTGCAAGTGTTAATATTTTGCTGTGAAAAAGATCAAGACGTTATTTTGAAGAACCATTTTAGGTGGAAAATTGCTTCCTTCCCTTCCAGATTTTTAAGATGCTTCTAGGATTTTTTAGGATGCTTAAAATTTACAAAGAGCACTTATTTTTTCATGGTTTACGAGTAGTCTTCTGGTACAGATGGTAAGCAAATGCTTAATGTGATATGAGGGGGTAAAAGTAAATGCCTTCTATTGAAACTAAATATGTATGTTCATCAGAATACATATAATTCAGATTTCCAAAGGACCGAGATAAAGCTGCTTTCTTCTGTAAATGGAATAGATTTTCCCCTTAAATGTTTCTGTGTACATGATTTATGAAATGCTACATCATTTTAAGAAAACTCTCAATCAAATTGCCTATGGAAATATATATTTTAAAGTTTTATTTTTTATTCCATTCAAAAACCTGACATCAAGCTGATTCAGACAGTATCTTCAAATTAATTGAACGACATATCCACATGTTTTACATTATGGAGAAATGGATATCATCTAGGGAAAATCAGTTGGATTTTCCGACTATTGCTATTTATTATACTATACATAATGTCATCTGGCGGTCCCATGGTGTAAGGGAGAGCACTCTCGACTCTGAATCCCAAGGACCTGAGTTCGAGTCTCAGTGGGACCGTCCCCTGGCAGTTCAAGCCTCCCTGCCATCCCATCCTGTCAGATCTCGGATGCTCAGCAAGGTCAGCCCCGGTTAGTACCGGGTGCTGTAGACAGTCTTGAGGACTTCACTGTCACTGTCCAAGCTCACTTGGCCATGGCAGATGGACCTTAAGAGGTAGACGGTTGGGCCAGTTCTGCGCACTCTGTGCCTCACCTAAAAAATCCACTGCACAGGCTGGAAGGGCACACTCACATGGGGAGAGCCCTGCCCAAATCTTTGTTCGCGAAGTCTGGCCATACATAATGTCATGGGACAAATCTTTCCTTTTTCAAAAGCTAAGCTTAGAACAAATGGCCTAGAAAGTCTTGCAAAATTTAATCTTAAAGTATGGGCGTAGAACCAGCAATGTACATAATTTCTGTGTACAAAACACAAGAAAGATAAAATTTCAATTATCTGCTCTGTCTTGCAAAAAAAATAAATAAATAAAAAACTTCTTGGTAGGATAATAGAGAGATTAACTGCAAAGATAAGAACAGTCACTGATGTTCCAAAAATGTCAATTTAGGGAAGGGAAGGGAAGGGAAGGGAAGGGAAGGGAAGGGAAGGGAAGGGAAGGGAAGGGAAGGGAAGGGAAGGGA
>JAWWEV010000083.1:95726933-95759632 GCA_035583235.1 Hafferia zeledoni
TATATTGTAGTTTTAATTTTCTCTTTTCTGTATAAATACATATAGTTAGTTTTCAGCATAAACCTGGGTTTTAGAGGGTTTTTTTTTTCCCCTCTCCCTCTTCTTTCTCCTTTAGCTGGTTAGGGAGGATGAACCCTTTTCATTCTGTCTCAGACAGTTGGCATTTTGCCAGCTCAACCCAAGACAAACATGCACACTGAAAAATATGTTGAGTTGACGAAATAATAAGAGACATAGAAAACCAAGACTCAGGAGAAGGAAAATATTTTGTGTATGTTTATATGTGAAAATGGAAAGTTGCAATATTTATTTCCCTGAGAAAACTGAGTCTTACATCAAAGGCTGAAACATTTGTAAGTAACAATTTAACTGACAATAGCAACAGAAGACTAAGGATATCTGTAGGCAATAGAAAAGATCTTTTTATACCTTTAGTAAAACAAGATTTCAGTTCTTCAGACAGTCAAACTGCTGAGTATCTTTTCTCACATAAGTAGTGTGACTGAGTGACTAGATTCTGGTCATGGGTTTTCCTTCAGAATTCTCATTCTGATACTTCTAGCAAGGCTATTTGTTTGAGATCTCTTGTCATATAAAGTAAGGCTGTGTAGTGAGGAAATAATTTTCTTGTGAGAATCATCAGATGGAAATCTTATGTATGATTTTACATTTTTTAAAAATTTGTGCAAGCTTTGTACATTGGTTGAAAATACACTAGTTATCACTTGTGTAGCATAATTGACACAATTTCTTAGTGTGCATTCTGGCAAAAGGAGGAAGAAATTGTTTTCTTCCATGAAGACTTAACTGGGGATAATTTTCAGAACTCTATCTTTTCTTGATATTTGAGCTAAGACTCCTAAAGAAGAGGTTATTCTGTGTCATTGACCTACTGTGGTGCCACTCAAGGGCATACGCTCTACAAATAAACATGCTCAGTAGAGCTCCATGTCACCACTTTTCCTTCTGTTAGTAAGTTGCCTCTAAAAAGCCAAAATAACCAGGTACTGCTTGACAAAAGGACAATAGAATATATGCCATAGCTTTTCACCAGAGCTTGAAAAATATGAAAGCATCAGAGGTAAATAAAGAAGCTAGCTAGAGTAAGATGTCAAGGGCAGAACAGAAGGGGATGCACTTGATTCTATGCAATAATAGCCCCAAGTGAACCACCATCAGGCAGCTGTACCTTTCTATTTCAATAGTAGTCATTTAGAAAGGCAGAGAAAAATATCATGTCCTCTAATCTTGTGAAAATATCACCTAATTAAATCTAAGGGACCTCGATTTCCCAAGTTTAAAAGTGAGTAAAACCATCTTAAACTTAATTTACAGGATTCTGGATTTATATTCCATATACAATCACTCTTATTGAAAACTTTTGTGTAGAACAATGTAAAGAGTTAATCTTGTGGGGTTTCTATCATTCACAAGCTGTTTAATGACCCCTCTTTGAAAGGAAATAGAAATTATAGTCATGCCATTTACAAAGTAGGTTGCTTGCTTTCATCACTCCACATACTGAAACTTATTAATTCCCTGAGGAAAGCAAGAACTCTGATTCTAGATAATTCCTCCCAGTCCTCCATCAGGAAGAGGCAAGTTACATGCATACAGCCTCTGCTTTCTCTTTCCATACTTGTGCATCTGCATCCTACTTTTGGAAAATTACATATAGATAAGTGTAGAAAAGCTAAATCTTCTTTCCTCCTTAATCATCTGAATAGCCATGAGGGCTAAGTAATAATGCAGTTCACCTGGCTAGAACTTAGTTAAGTAGAAAACTTTGACAGGCAATGACGAAAAAGTAAAAAGTAACTATAATTTTGGCAAACTGAAAGCACTCTACTATGAGAGTAGATTAGCTCAGTTGGTTAGAGATTGGTACTATTAACACCAAGGTTCTGGGTTTTAACTCTGTATGTGCCATTCACTTAAGAGTTGTACTCAATGATCCTTCTAGGTCCCTTCCAACTTAGAATATTTTCATTTGCTATTTTTGGACACTTCTGATTTCAGAGAAATCTGAAGACTGCTGCTCTGAAAGTCCTTGACTTCCTGCCAGATTAGTGACAGATAGATTGATGAGTCATCTCAGTTTCCATCTACTGAGCTAGGTTGGCCAGACTGCCTGCTCTGTGACCAAGAGCTTTACACAAAATCAGAGAATATTCTGAGTTGGTTTTGGGATTACAACTGAAAATAATATGGGAGCACAAACCCAAAATAAGTTATGCTGAAGGTAGTTTGAAAATTGTAAAATATTAAAGTTTTCTATAAGAGGAACAACTTATCTGACTGCTGCCCTACTTAGAAAGGAAGAGATCTTCCCTTGAAATTATGTAGAGCGAATCTGTATCTTCACAAGAAATGTGAAGTGTAATTTTGAATATGTGGGAACTCTGGGGTAAATAAACCAAAGGAATTTATTCTTCCTTTCCCAGTTATAATTGTCATTTTGGTGAATAAGTAATTATCTTCTCAATGGTATTACTCTGATATCTATAAACTCTTGCTCCTTATGGACTAGCCTTGAGGTTTGCTCCATCAGACTCCATTAAGGGAAGAGTTCAGGTTCTGCACAGAAAGCAAAGCTGAAGATGTTTCAGGGATAAAAAAATACAAAACAGGATAAAGGTATGATGTTAGTGAACATCTTACTAAACTTGCTAACAGAAAACTTCATGTTTCTTGCTAAAGTAACTTCTTTCCACTATTATAAAATAACTTAATTAGAACATAGCTCTTGCTTTAACAAAGGTATCTATTAATAAAATATTATCTCCTTTATCAAATTAAAGTCAATTTCCTTTTACAACTCCATCTGGTAAATAACTGTTTACTTAAAAGGCTTTGGTAAATTTCCAGTGTGCTGGAAGTAAAATGGAAAGATTGAAACAGAATGGTTTGTGTGGGACTTTGTAGATAAATTTTAAAGACTCCAACAAGCAACTCAGAAAATTTTGACTGGGAATTTCCTTTGATTTTCATAACAAAGACTACTGTGAAAAAATCCAAGATCAAATGAACAGCACTAGACATCTTTAGATATTGCTGAGATTGCTGCAGAAACACACAAATTTGTATGCTTACTGTAAAGAGTAGATAATAATTAATTTTTATTTACCATAGAAAATCTCTTAATCTAGTCAGATATGAAAGCATTTCATTTATAAATTTTATATTGAGCTATTCAAGTCCAAAGGCTTCTGGATCTGTCAATTTTTTTCAAATTCATATGATCTCAAAAGGACACTGTTGAAAAGAACCTTAGAAGTTCACTAGTCCATCTTCAAGCATGACTGAAATTAATTTTCAATAAAACTGATGCTGCCAAGTATTCCAATTTGCATATGTAATGCTAGAAAATTTGAGCCTAACACATTTTTTTCTAGCTGTTTATAAACAACTTAAAAATGCTAATACTATAATTGGTAAGGTTGGGTAACTAGAATCCACATTTTTTTTCCCTTTTTTTTTTTTTTTTAAATTAAGTTAAGACCTTAGTCTTGACTTCAAAATTCTCTTTGTCTTTTAACTTTAGATTTTCTGTGAGATCTCAGCAAGTGAAGTGAAGGAAAAACACATCTGTGGAACACAAAAGAGCACGCTGCACATTGAGCCAGCTCTAAACACAGAAAGCACAGCAGTATTGGGTTTGCAGCACCTGCAGAGAAACAGGTGTATATTGACAAAGTTTTGAACTTAACTGGATTTTCTTCCTTGGTTAAAGCATTGAATTCAAGCTCTAATGTGTTTTCTGTTCAGGCTACTGAAATTTTTAATGTAGGCTTGAGTTCTTCTAGTCCCTAGCTTAGTTTAGTTTATATTTCTTTTCAGAGAAATGAGTGACTTCTTAGGCTGCTGCACTACATTACTGCACTTGAGTGAGTGAAGCTTCACCTCATCTGTTTCAAGTACTCAAGCATCTTTCTCTCTTTGCAAACCACACACTGAAATTTCTTTCACGTTTAATGTTGAAGCAGAATTTGTCATCCTCAGCAGTTCTCAGCTCCCACTTTACAATGTGTCAAATGATCACTGGGGCACTAAAATAAAATAAAATATAAAAAAAAAACCAAACACAAAAACTGTTGATTTTTTTTGTTGTTGTTAAAAAGAGGCTGAAATTTAGCTTATACATGTCAATAATAAAAAGAAAATAAAATGATAATAACTTAACATGCCAAAAAGAAAAAAAAAAAATAATAAAAAGAAGAGCAGTGACCACTAATTTTAGCACTAATTTGCTAATTTAGCTATTTTAGATTGAGTACTACATACAGAATTGTAATTATTAAAAGGGAAAGCTATACTTTGTGACATGATGTCCATTCAAATTGCCCTGTGACTTAAACGAATTATAATTTTATGAAGGCAAAGAGTGACTATGAAAGATCTTGTTTAATATTTTTGTATTTAGTTCTGTCATGCAAAATAAGACTTTGATCTCTTTTTGTATTAAAAAAAACTCTAAAAACAAAACCCAAAAAACCCCACACCAATCCAACAAGCAAAAACATTTTTTGGGGAATCCTGACAAGTTGACCTTAGCATATGTTGTAGATATTCTTATAGTTGATAATTACATGCTAAAGAGAATGTCCAAAACCCTTACTTATTAAAAAAAAAAAAAAAAAAATTGTTACTGGGAAACGTTCTTTTATGTCCGCATTGCACATTGTATCAAGTATCGGTCTGTAATTTTGTTTGTTTGTTTGTTTGTTTTTGTTTTTTATAAGGTGTGAGACAAAATGGGGAAAGTGGTACTTAAAAGATGAGAGGACATAATAAGAAGATTAATTCATGCAGGTCACAAGAAGCTTCAACTAAAATGAAAGTACCTTAAAATAATATGAACAAAATAATTTGCCATAGAAATTTTATGGCTGATCAGCTATGGGAGAAACAGTTCACACAAAGAGCCACTGCAAATAACTTCTCCTACTGTTTATAGGAAGTACATGAAATTTTACTTTTTCCCATCTAGATCTACTTTTCTAAGGATCCCCTCATCCTCATCCTGAATAATCCCTTTTCCCCTGAGAACTGAAGAAGCTATGCAGATCTCACTGAAGCAGCTACTGGATGCCATCCATGTCTGTAGTTTACTCTGGGTCAGGATGCAGGTGCTGCTGGATCTGCCTGATTGATCAGACAAATCCATGATGAGCAGTTGAGGATTAGAATAATTTCGTTTTCAAGGTTTTAAACTCTAGAAATATGAAAAAGCATTTGAAAGAATAAACATTATGTAAAAATGGAAGCAGCACAGTTGAGAGTTTTTTCAGTGAATTTCTTCTATGTCTAACAATGAACTCCTGTTCTGCTGCACCTACAGTGAGAACTGGACCTTCATGACCAATCACGGAAACCTCAAAGAAGAAAAATCTCAAAATGGATTATCTGGTGTCTAAGAAGGTACAATCTCCAGCTACATTTCCTGGTGTTCCAGGATCTATGACCTATGTCTCGTCTATATTTTTGTTTGAGCCCACAGAGTATTCTTTCCCTCACTGATGATAATAACAGTCTATTTTTCTCCTCTCTTCAGCTGCCTGTTTTCAGAAATTGTACCAGAAAGCTATATCTTTGAAATCTGTCTCCTGTTTGTCAGTATATTGAATTAATATTTTATTCTTTAATAATATTATTATACCACTTTCATATAAAATAAATCTATACCTTTGCCATCCCTGTCTTCCTTAAACCTTTGGTAATATTTTTGAATGGTTGAACATTAGGAACAAGCAGAATTTAGAATGACAATGAACAAAAACAACAGCATCCATAGAAACTGTGGTCACAGAAATTTGAGAAACCTTGGTTAAAAATAACTATTTAGTAAATGCATTCAGTAGAATACAGAGCAGTGGAGTCAATGTCTGCATACATTATGAGAAGCAACACCATAAAACATATAGGACTGCTAGAAAGCATGTTTGTTATTAAGACAGGAATAAATCTATATGTAGTCCACAGGCCCTAGGGGGAAAAAAACATTGTTTGAAACATTGTCTAGTCTATAAACTCTTGCTATAGCAAAAAAAGCCAGACAGACATTATGGCACCATCTTATCAAATGGTTGTCAAGGTAACCTTGAACGAATGTGCAAGAACAGGACAACTCATCACTTTCCTAGGATGCATGGAGCACACCGAGGGACTATCACTGCTTAGAGGTCACAGTCTAAAATAGTCTGCTGGTTACAGTGGAGTGAGCAGGTAATTATGTAAACCAAATTATTGCAGCTCCTCAGTTTTGTTGAAATAAACCTAACACACACAACCTACTGCTATTAGTAATTTTAATTTTGTCTTTACCTTTGGGATGCTAAAGAAATAAATAAAATGAAAAAAAATTAAAGATATTAATTTTCTTGAAATATAAATTGTAGTTCTGAAGCTAAAAATATGAGTTATCATTTATTATTCTTGAACAGTACATATAAGAAATCTGTACATTTTCACCCTTCCTAATCTGTGTCAATTTTGAGGAATTAATTCTTATCTTTTGCATTTATATCAAAGCCATTAATATTTTAATCTATCTTAAATTTCTATTTTGAGATTTAAAAACTAAGCATGTTTACATGGTAAAAATTCATCTTTTTTTTTTTTTCTTAGGAATATTTTGTAAGGCTTAGGAATAAACATGACTTATATGTTTAATGATAATTTATCAAGACTTTAGAACTGCAAGTGATATTTTTCTAATAATTCTGCCACAGTATTGCTGTGCATGCCCAAATAATAAATTAGGATAATGTATAAAACTTAGATGAACAAACTAACTGAGTTTGTATCCATCTTGAAACCTTGAATGCTTTTTGGGTTTCACATTTTTTTTCATATATATATATCTCTAACTTTATTTCTGATTGCCAATAACAATAGATAAAATAAAAATACTTTTTTAAAAAGTGAATATCTGTCATGGTTTATAGAGGTTTAAAAGATTATAATTTTAAAATAATAATATTTTAAAAAGGAAAATATTTTTAAACAGACTTGAAATCATCTGGTTAGATAAGATCCTTTGTTCTAGCAAGATCACATTTGCACATTGCCATGTACAAGCTATGTACTAGTAATGAAATGAGCCTTTTTGTCCTGAGCCCTTCCACTTTGTCTCATGTGATTTTCTTTTCAGAGTTGGCTTGCACTGAAACAGCTCAAAGACCAGGCATCATAAACCCAGGTCTCACTGAGAAAGTTTAAGTAGTCCTATTCTGCTTTAATATTTTGACAAGACCTGAAAAGCAAACTTCAAGTCCAGCCATTTTGTGCTAAGCAAGGGTATGATGACAAAAATTGTCCTTTTACTGTGGGAGCACCACATTGCTTCAAGGCTTCCCTTGTCACTGTGTGCATCTTTCTCTCTGGCTTGCCATGTCTGAGCTGAGCAGAGGTACCTGACCTGGAGCCTCTACCATACCTGAGAAGTACTAGCTGTGTATGTTCTGCAAGAGGTCCATGTCTCTTGACTTGCCTTTTAACTTAGCCTGAACTCCACATTCTTCCTAAAAGGGAGGTAAAATGTGATTATAGTCAATTGTTAAAGGCAGATATGGTTAGGCTTTTGATCAGAGTAGAAGGGAAAGGGCAGGGACTGGGGGAGAGAGTGGTTACATTGAATGGTACTATTGCATTTCACCTAAGATGTGCTTACATTGTGCTTGTCATTATGCTGTGTAGAAACTGATTTAGCCTTTATCTCATGCTGATCTACTGCTTGGAAATCCTAGCTCTTGAAAGGATAAACTAAGAGCTGAGAAAAAAGTCAGGTACTGTATTTTCTTTACAATTTCTAAAGCAGCTTTTATTTAGTTCTGAAGATTTCTGCAAAAACATGTAGAAATATCTACCTATATATAAGACTAAAAAGTGACTCCATAGCTAGCTTTGTTCTTATGGTAAGAGCTTGTTGTAACATAAATCAGTTGTGGTATAATTCACCAATCTGCTTTGGTGCAGCAGTAAAGGTGTAAAAAGAAACTAGACACAGTAAGGTTTGCCAAAAGTGGTGTTAGGAAAAATGCAGGGGAATTAAAGACTTCTGCAACGTACACCAATGTTTTTCTTCTAATAAAAGGACTTGTAATCATTCGTGGTTGTTGTTATTGGTAAAAAAAACCCAACAATTTGGAAGCTAATACAATGATTTCTCACAACTCTCTACAACAAAATCAAAATGGGTACAAATGACTTTAATGAACTATGTTGGTATCCTGAATCTGCATTTTATCACCTATTTTTCACTCTTTCTCTATGTTTCTCAAATACTTTTCTCATTATATGTAATTATTTTTAAGGCTAATGAGAACTTAATTCCTACTAAACCTTTCAGGATATTAGTACATGCACATATAATTGCTTAAAAAGCAAAACATTTATAATATAAACTGATTCCCGTCTGATAGCATCACACTAAAAAAATATAAATAAGCTTTGAACAAATAGATTTCAGGTCCCAGGAGGGTTCATGAAAATTAAAAAACTGCTTGCACCTATTGTAGACAGTAACTCTTTAGTCAGCTAAAGAAAGATTCCTAATTTGTGTAATAAATTCCCCCAGATAAATTAGAAAAAACGTTTGGTAAATGAACTTATTTGCAAAAACTGAGGATGTGGTCACATTCACAAACAAGAATGAATTTGATTACCTTAAGGCAGGTGTGTGGTTTGTTTTTGTTTTGTTTTGTTTTGTTTTATTTTTTTGGTTGGTTTGCTTTGGGTTTTTTTCCAGTTACATTGTGTTAGATAATTTAAACTATAAGGAAGTAAATCGAGTCAAAGAGCAGAGCCTATCAGCTTCTCAAAAATACCTGTTAAAGCCAGTGAAAGAGAGCTTATGATTGAAAGCAGAATTTGAGCTAAATCAATCACACTGGTAACAGTAGGCTTGGCATATATTAGTTATTGGTGGGTTTAGGAAATATTTCACAAGATTTCAGTGAAATATGTTTAAAAAATTATAGGAGTATATGAAAAATTATTTATAAATTATATAATATAAAATGTAATTAAATAATCATAGAATCACAATATGTCAAGGAGTTGGAAGGAACATTAAAGACCATCTAGTCTTAACACCCCCTACCATGTGCAGGGACACCTCCTACTAGACCAAGTTGCTCAAGGCCTTATCCAGCCTGGCCATGAACACTGCAAGGGTTGGGACATTCACAGTCTCCCTAAGCAACCTGTTCCAGTGTCTCACCACCCCCATAGTAAAGAATTTTTTCCTAAATGTAAATTTAAAATAAACAAACAAACAAACAAACAAACAAATGAAACAATTATAAGCAAATTTAAATAAATAGAAATATAACTACCTAAAAAGATAAAAACTATAAATATAAACATGATACCCCAATGTGTTCAGTAATGAAAGTCACTGCAATAAGGAGATATTTTCCAGTCATTAATTTTTAAACATTTTATGAAACATTCCCACCTATTCTATTAAAAATTGCTTTCCATTTGCCTGCTTTCCTGAAACAAAAAACTACAGTAGAAAATTTTACTGATACTGACTTCACTGCTAGAAACACTAAACAGTGCAAATAATACTAAAAAACATACACCATTAGCCCTTTCATCCAGTACATAGAGCCTTTTTAATTGATGCCAAATAAAAAAAATTATTGTATGGTTCTAGTGTTTCATAGGAAAAGGTTAGTTTGTTCAGTCATCTTGCCTTTCTTCCAATGTGTTGGGAACAAGCAGGGAGGGCATCTTAATATTCCTGGATTTGCCTTTTCTGTAATTATCCTGGCCAATGGCAAATATACTGTTTGGCTTTCTCCCAGGTCTATGCAGCACATACCACCCACTGCCTGCCTGTTGGTCTGCTCCTTCGCTCACACAGCAGCAGTCACTGAAACCATGGGGATCCCATATTTGCCTTTGCTTTTCCAGCTAGCAATTTTTCTCTGACAGTTTAGCTTCTGACTAGCCTTTCCAAGCAGCAAGTTGCTGTGGATGGTGGCAGCCCACTGCTTCAGCATTTAATTACCACTTAAGAGAGATTTAGTTCATCCTTCTGTTTAATGTGAGGGAACGGAACGGTGGTGAGTAAGCTGCCACTAAGATATTGCTATGTAAGGAGAAAACTGGAGGGCAGCTAGTGACATATCTGAACACACAAAGAAAAGCAACAACAACAAAAATACCCCACCGGGTGTACTTGAAGGATAATGAGATGAAGAAACAAAGAACAAATATATTAGATTTGCAATTGTACCTTCAAAATGTATTTGTGTCTGCATGTATGAATACCTGATAGATAAAACTGACTAACAAGAGAGATTACACACTGAGGGGTCTAAATTTCTTATTACCTAAGGTTTCCAATTGGCAGATACACTTTTTTCACCAATCCGTTGAAGCATGCAAGAAGTCTTTTCCTTGCTGGATCAGAATTCAAAACAAGGCAGTTTTTCAAGACTATGCCTCCTCAGTTTCCTCTAATCTGGCTAAAGTCCTCTATTTGATGAGTGACAGGTGGATATGACCTTCGCATTTTGTTATTGAAGATGAAAGGAAGACAGTGGGGTTGGCTCTAGCATTTAGAGTAAAAAACAGGGATTAATGTGTAGAGGACATCTTGTTTGAAGTCAGATTCCAGATGTGGACAAGGCAGAGACTATTTTCTGTCTTTTACATATCATTAACACTTATAAGATCCTCATATCTCTGGAAGGAATTTGGTGGCAAAGATTTGGGAAGTTAACAGTATATTTGTACACCTGTGCTTATCTCATAAAATGTACAGAAATCTGAAACAGTCATAATCCAAGATAGGTTTAATTCTTCCAGGAAAGAAGTGATGACACATAATCTAGAAAACATATCTGGAGAACATTAATAAAGCTTTCTAATTAAATATATTTAGATTAATGCATTTTTATTACTTTATATACTTTTCTATGTAATATTTAGTGATCTCTTCATTATAATAATTTATGTATTATTTTTTATTATTTGCATATTCTTTCCTTGATGGTAGTCACTTTGAATATTAAAAGACACATGGTGAGTAGTCCCATGGAGCTCCTTGATGTGAGATAGCTCATCTCATAAATCCCACAGGTCTGCACTTTTGGTTCTCTTCCTGCATCATGTCACTGGCCTTTTGTGGTGACCTGGAGGCCAGGCAGCCCCAGGCTTGAGAGTTACACCCTGATGACCAGCATTCTGAGAGAGGAAAGGAAAGGTGACAGTGTACTGTGGCTGTAGGTGTTAATGCTTTCCACCCGTCTTTCCCTTTCACAGCCACAAACCAAACATCCAGCCAGCAGTTTCCTTCACCTGGAAGGACTGTCTGAAGCATATGAGGAGCAGTCCCTAGTATGGACCAAATCTGGATTTAAATAACTTTTTTACCACATTGCCATACCTGCTTGGCAATGTGTGTAACCAGGATCTTATCCAGGAGACTTAAGTGGTAAGGGAAGAATATGCTACCAGCTGAAAAGAAAAATTTGGTTGAAACTTTTTGAGATAGCTCTTCTGTAGCTAGAACCTCAAAAGGGTTTTAATGTTTCAAATTATGATCAATGCCTGTTTTCACCATCACTCGTGTTCAGATGTTCCTTAGATAAATCATTTTATTTTGATTATAATATTATCAACTTTTTACAGAAGGCATGTTTAATTTAAGAGTATTTTATTGGGATTTCAGAGATAAAAAAATAATCAGCAATTTAATAGTAGGGACAAAATTCTCCCAGTGTACAGCACATGACATTTACATATTTCATCACAACAATATAACAGAAAAAAAAATTTGTTAGGAAGCAGCAATATTTTACTGTAGTGTTGGAAGTTTAAGTACAGTAAGTTTTGTGAACTAATATCAACCTCTCCCTCTCTTTCTCCTCAGGTCCTTTGTTTTGCAGCTGAGCTAGTTGTCCAGAAGGAGCTAAATGCTGTCCCTAGGAGACACCACTATGTGTTGAAAACTCATGGAGGGTACTCTAGGAGAAATAAAGGAAAACTGTGGTGTTTTCCAGTGTTTTGGTACACCAAATGCATAGTCCACATTTACACTATGGCATCTATCCTCTTGGACCCACAGACTTTATGAAGTTGTTGATTTCCATTTTGTGGGGATCCATGCCTTCAAGGAGCTGAGCAGCCTTGGAGGTGTCCACCTCAGATGCCTGCAAGTCATGGAGTCTCTGGATGAAGATAAATTTCACCAGGGAGAAGCCCCAGAACTTTAACATATCTCTGCCCTCTCTGCCATTGAACAAAATGAACAGATTCTTAATTTCTTTGCTGGTTTCAATGTTGTGCAGCAGTGAAACATTGTATAACATAAATCTTTTTGCAGTGACTTCTAATCCCTCCAAAGGTACACCTGTTTTTATGTTAGCTTGTCCCACTCATCTGTTAAAAGCGCTTTTCAACCAGGCAATTTACCTCTAGGGTTTTTCTTTCCACAGGAAGTTACATTTTGGACAACAATAGCTTAAAGGTCAGGAGACACCCAAATACTGTCTGTGATTTAATTAAGTTATTGTACTGGTTTCAGCTGGTACAGAATTAATTTTCCTCTTAGCAGGGGGTACAGTGCTGTTTTGGATTCAGGATCAGAATAACGCTTTGGTTGTTGCTAAGTAGTGCTTGATCTAAATCCGGGATTTTTAGTGTCTTATCCTCACTCTGACAGTGAGCAGGTGCACAAGAAGCTGGGAGGGAGCATAGCCAGGGCAGCTGATCCAAACTGGCCAAAGGGCTATTCCTTCCCCTAGGACATCATGCCCAGTATATTAGCTAGGGGAGTTACCCAGAAGGGGGAGATTACTGCTCAAGACAGGCTGGGCATCAGTCAGTGGGTGGTGAGCAATTGTGTTGTGCATCACTTGCTTCTCTTGTGTTTCATTTATTTTCTTTTCCTCTCCTTATCATTCTAATAATAAGTATTATTAGAATATTTTATTATTATAACTAATAATATTATTGTAATATTTTGCTTCCATAATTGCATTGTACTTATCTCAATGCATGAGATTTACCTTTTCTTTCTGATTCCCCTTCCCACTGGGAGTGAGGTGGGGTGAGGTGGGGTTAATGACTGTCTGGCTGCCTTGTACTTAGTTGCCAGCTGGGGTTATTTTGTAGCCTATGGTTTTAACTTTGTAGTTTTAGAGGTGAGAGGGACCTGATGGATTGATTTGGAATATTTTTTATGTAATACTGTTTCATGGTCTGGATTTTTTTTTTTTTTTAAATGGATGGATATTTCTATTCTTTTTTGTTAGCTTGATAAAAATACAGTAGTGCTGAGTGGCTCAAGTATAAATCTTAGGAAACTTGAATTACACACACTCTCTCTCTGTGTACCTATTGGCAGTTTGAAATTGGAATAGTTAGAGTGATTTAATGTCAGCCTGCATGAGGGACACCTGAAATTATTTCCCTGGTCTGCCACTGATCCCTTTGTGGCGGTCCTTGATCATCAGCGGATCTGCTGGATTATATACATGTCTGGGTGAATGACCAGAATAGCAATGTTTTGTTCTTCAAGAGTTTTTTCACCTGCCCTGCCCTGTTGCCTATATGAACATACAGATTCTTGCATGGCCTGAAGGACATTTTAGCCAGTCCTTGAATTACTTTTTGAACTTGCAATATAGGAGGTTGAATAGGATAGTTTTGAGGCTATCTGTAGTGCTGCTTTTAAACAATTGATTCCGCACTGCAAACTAGACCCCCTCAGCTCTATGGCAGCATTTTTTTTCTTTTTTTTTAGTTTTCCATTTCAAAGGGATCTATGAACATAAAAGCATTTGTGTATGAACTGTCCAGGTACTATAATAATGGGGAGTACATACACCTTTATAAGAAGTAATATAAATGCGTTATTCATAAAGCAACAGGACACTGAATAGTAAGATGTAAAAGCAAAGTGAACATCAACAAAAGTCCTTCATTGCTTCTCCTTTTTCTTTCCTAGAAAAACAGTACTGCGGAAGTTATGATGATTTGTGCTGTCTATTACAGCAACTGCACTTGAGAAATATTTAGCAAGAGCAAGCCACAAATGCATAGCCATAGCTATAAATACCACCAAAGTAAACAAAAAGCTCAAGTGTTGTTTAATAGCATGTCTCCAGACAGACAGCTTTCATAACTGAATAACTTGGTTTCCTTATTATTGAATTCCTGCCCAAGAAATATTATACCACTAAAATGGCTATGCTGAGTTTTGCCCAAGACAAAAAAGATCATTACATATTGGGATGAAATTCATTCTCTATCCCTTGGAAATATTTTGTTTCTTAAATAAGAAAGTATCATGTTGAACTGGCTATATAAAAGCAGGGTGATTTCTGTTTAGCTGAACATCAGGGTGGCTGCCTTTTTAGGAATGTATTTTGGTAGTGATATATCCTTCAGAGTCTGCTAATGTATCTGTTTATGGGTATAAAACATTTCATTAATGGTCATTGGCAATTTTTGCTAAGACAAACAGGGCATTAATAAGGGTAGAAAATAATTATGTTATTTCCAAAAATGCACTCAAAGAAACAATATGCAGCCCTAATAATTGTATAACTAGTGTTTACTGCATTCAGCTATCAAGTAACCTTACAATTTATTTCATCAAGGCACTTCCAAATGTTCCCTGGATATCTGACATAAAAGCAAGACAAACATCTCAGTTTGAATATGATGCACGTTAAGCATCATACCTTTAATTTTTTTTTTTTTTTTTCATATTAAAAGTGAAAGTAAAGCACTGTCTTGTTTACAGTCTGGAATCAATTTTCCTCCTGCTGCTAACTGGTCAGGGGAAGTATTTGTGGACAGTGGTAATGAAATCACATTGGGACTCCCAAGAATGAGAACAAAGAGATGTTTTTTTTACTGTGACTGAAGCTTTAATGGCTCTACATTAAAAAAAAAAAAAAAAAAAAAAAGAGCCACTTTACAGGTAGAAGGTCACAGGCACCTCTACAGTGGAGGAATGAAATTCTATCCATACACTTCTTGTAATGTTTAATGTGTTTAATTTGCAGATATCAATAAATTAATAAGTAATAAGAAGGTTTTCTACATGGAAATTATTAAAAAAAAAAAAAAAAAAGGCAAAGCATGAAAAGATTGTCTCTTCTTAGATTGTGATTTAAATGACAGCTCAGGAAAAACCTGAGTTAATGCAGCAATAAATTTACAGACCTTCAGGGAAAAAAAAAAACAAAACAAAAAACAACAAACAAACAAAAAAAAACCATGAAATATTTAGTTCAAAATTATAATTTTAAGTGGAAGCAGACAAAGTGCTCTTTCCAAACTTTTAAAGACGCTAGTTTAAGAAATGTTCAAATGCTGCCAGATAGCCAGGATGATACTGAAGAAGTTAGGGTAAAAAATCAGTAATTTGGAGGTTAGGCTAAAAACAGATGTCATGAAGATTGTTGTCCAGGGAGACATAAACAATTACAATAGTTTTGGATGGGCATGAGACTTACTCTTCAGAAATTGTGTTTCTTGCATGAACTACATTCTTTGTAGCTGTTGACTCATTAGGAAAGCCATATATTATGTCTGTGTGGCTCCTTTTTTTTTCTATTATCTAGTATAAGATCTAAAGATTGGTACACTCCGTTGTAAAGATTCTGTATTTAAAGCATGGGTTCCCTCTGCCTACATGTATTTGCATTAAAAAGGTTGTTTTGATCAAACTGCAAGAAAAATGCTCATTATTCCTCTATCTTCTTCCTTGGATATTTTCAATATGAGAATATATCCATTTTATTACACTCCTTTTAAATGTGAAGAGTCTGTGGTTTTGAAACTGAAGATCATGTGCAACTTTGCAGTATCTTAAATCTCCTCCAGTGAAACATTGTTATTGTGGTTATTGAGCCTATTTGTTAATGATCTTACATTTTGTATTGCGAGACACAGAGAAGTGGAATAGGTGTCAACATTTTTGGACGTAGTGTGTTTCTCAGCATAGGAAAAAAAAATTAACAACTCCTTCATCTTTTCCTCTTTTGCATAGAGCAGTATCGCATCTAAGATTCCTCTCTTTCCTTTTAGTTTTTGCCTCAATGACTTTTATATTTGAATGACTATGTTGTGATAAGTTTACCTTTGGTTTTCCTTTGGATGAAACTTATGTTCCTCTTGTGCAGTAGGACATCTCTCATATCATAGACTGATCCTGGTAATTATAAAGAAAGAACAATACAATGATTGCTTTTATATTTGAATCCTGTACCTTCTTAATTGGTACACAGTATCCTTCCCCACTGTGCAAAGCGCAGTGTAAGGTCTATGAATATTGACCCCTTGTACAGAGTTGGTGTGTCATTGTCATTCTGTGTCCTTTTTAGAAGAATAATGAAGTAAGCCCTGCTTACTGCAGATGTCTCAAAATATGCAATTAAAAGATGGGGATGAGTTTCAGAGAACAAGATTTCTGCATGGATTTTATTGAGACTAATTTTTCCTTTATTGCAAGTGTTAATGTATCTTAAAAAAAAACAAAAACAAAAACAAAAACAAACAAACAAAAAAACAACCAAAAAAACAACTAAAACCAAAATCAACAACAGCAACAAAAAAATCAACTCACAAAAAAAAAAAAAAAAAAATTAAATTTAAAAAAATTCTAATGCTTTATGGTTCTGGATATTTATAATAATTCTGAGATAAATAAATTAGTTTTGAAAAAGACCTGAAAAAAGAGGAAGTGATGAGTTCCGATGGGTAATGACCCATCCATAAAAAATCCTGTCTGACAAGGATAGATGCTTCATGCTCATAGGGAATCAAACAAAAAAAAAAAAAAAAACAAAAAAAAAAAAAAAGAGAGATGGCAGACTAATTGGTAACAGAAATAAAAAGTCACACCACTGCCATGTTTAGCTTTGGGATGTAACAATGCCTGAAACTGGGTGAGAGAGACACACACACAATACAAAGGTGGCAGTGGATGTCAGACACATCTCTGAAGCATGAGACACTGTTAAAGTTATCAAAAATAAAATCATCAAGCACAAGGAACTTGTTAGATACAAACTTTGTCTCTTGGCAAAAGGAAATTATCATAGACTAAAATAAGCATCTCCCAGGAGCTGATATATTAAAAGGATGGGACAATGCTTATTATGCATTCCCTACTCTTGCACATGTACATTTAAAATATGTCGTGACTAAAATGTGACTACAAAAGTGTAATTCCTACTAAGGTAAACAATATTCATGCTCACAAAAAAATCAGGCAAAAAAAAAAAAAGTTAACTTACTCTATGAGTATTTATCAAAGTGGGATATTTAGCAAGTTTTCAACTGGCTGATTAGTATTATGTTGAATTTTATGTCTGAAGACTCTCAGATTTTCCAACACCCCAAAAATTTCCAACCCCTAGGAACATTGGTATAAGAGAAGTGATCCTTCTCAAATTTCTTCTCATTTTCTTATCTTTCTGAAGAGGAGTCCATTGAGCAAAAAATAAATAACAAACTCTTTGGTAATATCTTCTCTGGGCCAGGATTGTTCAAAACAATAACAAATGAGAGAGTGCACGTTCTGAGTAGTCATACCTTCCTTGCTTCCCTAGTGGCTCCGGAGAGCTAATATAATTACCATGCAGGCATGTTTTTCTGTATCTGAAAGCTGCAAGGTATATTATCTTGGACTGGTACTCTATTCACCCTCTGAATTTCTGGCTCACCTGTCACACTACTTGTACTTATCAGTGAATTAAAAAAAAAACAACAAAAAAAAACAAAAAAAAAAACACAAAAAACCAAACACACAGAAAAAACAACTATGTGACTCTTTGTTATTACATGTAGGGAAATTGATTCCTTGAAACAGTTGAAAGTGAGTTCTTTTAGATTTGCTCTGCTGATTTGCAGTACATCAACTTGATACATTCTACAAGGCTTGTCCCTGTTCCTGGTATTTTTCTCCTGTCATTTAAGCATATGAAAGCAGATGAGTGTGTTTACCCATAGAAAACGGATCAAAATTAAATGTGAAAAAAGCACAAAAGGCCTTCTGTTGGCCAGTGTTTTACCATAACTGCTGATGTACAGCTACACGGGTGTGGGGTGATGGCTCCTGATAATAAGCCCTGATGGGTTGAGGGAGACCCCTCACCTGGAGGGATGCTCCAAGCAGAGGACAAAGACTTTCAAACTGATAAGATTAACATAGGGTGGAGTGTTGTTTGAGTAATGACAGGGCCCCCCTTTGTGATATCTTCTATAACCACTCTAGGAGCTACCTCCCCTCAGGCATCTGTATCACTCCCCCAAAAAGATTGATATAGTCACACGAAACCACATGAAGGAAAAAAAAAAGGTATGAAAAGTTTGCAGTTTAAACTGCAACAGAGAGGGGAAAATGTCATGTCTTTGTTGAGGTAGCTGCTGCAGCTTGTCCTGCCTTCTTCTACCTCCTGGAACAATGTAGGGATAGGAAGACTATGTGCTTTCAATTTTTCTATACTTTACTTTCTTGACTTTACTTGCTTACAAAGCTTATTCCTTTATACATTTTATCTTACATGTTATGCTAACAGCTACTTTGATTCTTACTTTATAAGCATCTGCTTTACTGTGTTTTGCTACCTTAATACTAATAACAGTAGCTTGCTTCACACTTTGCTACTTTATATTCGTTATTGCTTTTTGTTATTCTTACTTTATAAGACCAGCTCTGTTTTGCAACTACAGTAACTTGCTTTACTTTCAATGTGCAGTTTCTTTTACAACATGTGTGTTGATAAAAAGCAGCTCTGCTCTTTCCTTTTGTTTTGTGTTACAGAGAGAGTGGTGTGCAAGATATTTTATTGTCCCATGTTATGGAGAGGGTGTCTAGATAAGTGTTTTAGGTGGCTGTGTTTTAGTTAGTAGTTCTTTGTAGCTAGTTTCTGTCTGTCATGAAAATGGGATACATTGCTGTGTTGTAACTTGAGTTTAGTGTGTTTGTCTCTGTAAAATGTGTTTTGTGCTCGTTTCTTTTTGGGTCTTTTATTACCAATTAAATACAATCTTGCAGCTAAATGTTATCACTGGCAAAGCGGAACCCACAATAACTGTCACATATTTGTATTATTAAATGTTATTTTGGGAGCTGTTGTAGGGAAAGTGTTGGGAGAGGCTTTGGCCCGGCCCCCTGTATTTGCACTCTCCACGTTAGGCTGACAGGCTGACAAGGTCAGGGTGACCTTGGGGCAGCCAAAAAGGTGGTAAACAACCCGAAAACAATTGATGGGGTCCAGACTCATTGGCGCCTGAGCCTGGTGTCTGTCGCGTGAACAGCTCATGTACTGTGCCTCCCAGCCAATGGGAGGACTCCTCCACCTCGTGAACAAACCTCTCCAGCCTATCCCAAGCCACCTTCAGTTGCGTGTACCCTCCAAAACCCTATATAATTGTGTACCCCCCTTAATAAACAGTTCTTGAGTTCTTATGTTCTTACTTTTAACCTGAGCACATGGTGGTATCTCTAAGAGAACGACACGCATGCGTCTCGAAGCCCGAAACCTGGGATCAAGTCGGGACTGACCTGCCAGGGCACGGAAAAAAACCTCTCGCTCCATCGCGATTTTTTCCTATAGGAAAGTTCTTTTCTAGCTATTAAGTGTGGCTTCATATCAGAACTCAGAAACCCTTCCAACCTGTGTGCTGTCCATTAGTTGACAGACAGTGTTGGGGACATAAGGATCTGATTGTCTAGAAGTGCTTATTGCTAATGATTTCTCCCTGGCTTAAGTGTGGTCCTCTTAGGGGAGTCAAAAATCTTTCCAGCCTGTGCTCTGTCCAGAGTCTGGCAGGCAGTGCTGGATTCATAAAGCTTTCATTACTCCAAGGGTGCTTATAGCTAATAACTTTTATTAATGTAGTTAATACTAGAAATCTTTGCATTTCTGTCTCCCTCCTCCCTATCACATGACAATGGGCTTGCCTTTCCTTTTATTAAAATCCTGTTTACTTCAGGGATGAATTATGCCATACAATGTCTCTGCTCTTCTGTTGAGTTTTCATCACAAATGTCAGTTACTGAATGATATCAGCTTTTGCCTGGCAGAAAGATACTGTGAATTCAGTTCCATGCTCTGAGTAGAATAAAGTTCTTTTACATGGCAGTCACTGTGGATTTTCAGTCTGCTTTAACCCTAATTCCATGCTTATGTGGGAGATGCAGGACAAAGAATTTCAAATTCAGATATGGGCCAAATCTTGCAAGTCTGTCCCTCATAATTGAGTAGCCCAGCTCACTTGTGCAGTGGCTGTAGGATATGACAACCTCTAAGCCTAGCCTCCCATGGAACAAGTGAAGATTGTTTTGTTCTTGCTTTTAATTTTTGGGGTTTTTTTTTTGTTTTGTTTTGTTTTGTATCCTGCAGAAGGGATCTCAGTGGAATTGCTCCAGTAGACTTACTCTTCAATACAGAAGCATATTTAGAAAGGAAAGTGTGTGATCCTGTGGTGTGTTTTGGACCATGCCTGGAAACGAGGGCCTTTGTGCAAGTGTTTCATTGCTATGAGAGCAGCATGTGTCCCCCAAGGCCATGCTCCAGGTCCTCTCCAGACTGTCTCGCTTATGCATCACTTACTGCATCAGGTTTCATCATCTTTTTCTTAGAAAAGAACTGCGGCTGGCAGTCTAGATCTAGACTTTTCTCTGTTTACATATTACTCCAGCTTTGCTAGGGAAAATATTATACAGGCTACTCAAAACTATTGCCAATGTTAATCACTGGCATATCGCTCTGCCCTAACAATTGTTAGAAATCTATCAGCCATGACATTTCATTTTAGAATTGCACATGATTTACTTAGCCATCAAGAAAAATTGATACTGCAAGTAACCAATTAGACTTGTATTTTTGTTGCCTAAGATATTGATATAGACTACATTGGTGTGCGTATTTCATTGTCTTGCTCTTTCCAATGGTATCTATGCTGTGAGATTAAAAAAATACAATACATAGGAAACAAACCAATAAGGATTAAAACCAATTGCAATTGAGTGACCAAAAGTACATTTGGTTAAAGTAGTAGTGATGATAAAACAGACAGTATGTACCTACAAGCAGCATCCAATATTACAGCCTTAAATTGCCTTTAAAACTGTCCTTAAGTATTAACTTTACATGTTCTGGAAAAAATTAATCTCCAGTGTATACATGTTTACTAAGCAGACGAATTAATCATTGCAAATGAATGGGATGTGCAGGTGTAATAAGTGGTTTCAAATCCTTGCTTGATGGAGACTTTGAGCAAAACTGGACAAATGCAGCACACTGCCAGTGAGATCATTGTCTTAAAATTGAATAAAGTGAAATGGTGCAGGAAGTGCTGGCTCATAGAGGGGAACATTCAAATTATTCTTGCCCTCAGATTTCTCTAGGCTGCCGCTCAGACAACTCAAAATCTACAGTTCTGCAATATGCTTTTTAAAAAATTTAAGTAATCTTACAAAAATGTGAGCATAATTCCCCACAGATGTTAGAGAAGAGGTGATGGTGTTGGATGTGTCTCCATTCTTTTCCACGTTGACTGTTTCCCTATTGTTTATGCATTTGAAGCAGGTGTGTAATTTCAGAAACACAACACAGTCCATTTGGCACAACTTCATTAGCTCCAATTGAGCTATGTCAAGGGTGGATTTTAGTGCAGATCCTTTTTTTTTTTTTTCCCCAGTTAGCAGCAGTCTTCATACTTAAAAAGTACACTTCCAATGTAGTTTTCGTGCACGTTTCCTTACTTTTAGCCTTGAAAAGTCTCCAATGTTTTCATACCTTAAGGGGAAAAAAATTCTTTCAAAGTTTGTATTTGGCATAAAATATTTGAAACAGCAGAGTTAACGGAACATTTCTTAAGGTCATAAATTGTATACCTTTGTTGGAAACTCATCTCATGCTACATTATTAAATAATACATGCAGTAAAAGAAGTAGATTTTATTAAACCTACTGATACCTATCATCATATATTTCCAAGAAAAAAACACTACACACAATTGGATTTTTATCACTGTTAAGCTTATATATGTGCATATATACATATGCAGATAATTACTAGCCCCATATATATACAATTATACTGTCCTCTATTTTCTGTTCTGTACATTTTTTTACTGAAAAGATGTTATATGGAAGATTTCACATACTAATGTCTCTGCTAAAAATCAAACTACTTCTTATTTCATCAATACCATAGGAAGGCTTAATGACATATGAAGGCATCATACATGTTGATCAGCGACTTAAACAAATATAAACATTTACCTAATTTATCACATGAAATTTCTTTTGTCTAGTTATGTTTATATTCTAATATATTTGAGTGTTACTGATACGTGTAAAATGCTCTTTTTAATTAACTTTGGTTGAAAGATCTAAGAGAAGTGTTAGTTGCTTACCATTTAAAGATCTGGTATTTTTATCTTGACCAAAGTGATTTTTTATGGTATGTGTGATTTTTTATGGCATGTATGAAGAGAGTATGCAAAAGTATTATCCAAGGAGATAGCAAAATAAAATTGTGTATGTAGAATGCTATGCAACACAAATTTGGAATGAAATTATCTCAATTTTTGTTGTACTGAATGTCAATGTGTCCTTTATTGAGAAAAGGGAAGAGGAGTGCTTGCTTGTTTACAATAGCCGTCTAACTGTGTTCTAAATAAGATGAAACAGAAAGAGATAGTTCTTCAGTGTGCATGCATGTGAATCTTAATATGATTTGCCAAAACAGACAGTCCTGATGCCATAGAATTGTTTTGTGAGTTATGAACTCCTAGATTACAAATACTATTGGTTCTGATTTTTCCAGTTGCAAGATTTATGTGATTTTTTTTTTACAATTTTACTAACTTTGAGAGCTTTTTACCAGATGAAATGAATGAAATCAGAGCAAAAGATTCAATGATGAAAAAAGCAAAACGACTTTAGCCCACTATCTTAAAAGTTATATGTGTATATATATGTGGTCAATTTAATCATAATTATTCAATTAGAAGAATATTATGTTTTCTGTTAGTTGTCAACATTAAAGACCAAGAAAAAAATAACAGCACTATAGCAGAGTATGTTTACGACTTGCTTGACATAAATATTTCCTGTGCATTCTGCTGTGGATCATGATGTACATATAGGTGTCTCCATTTAACAAGACAAACATGTCTGCTATATATATAACCAAAGACAGAACATAACAAACAGCAACATCGTAACCAAAACTCTGAAACAAATCCAGTCCAGTCTCTGCCCTTTCGGCACAGTTGTATTTGCAGACAGCAGGGAGCGCTGTCGGGCCACAGCGAGGCAAAGGGACAATCAAGGGAGCGGTGCCGATCCCAGAGCTCACCTGGTGAACGGCGGCCATAGGTATGGGCTAGAAACTTTCCTGTGGGCAGTGCAAGGACCTTCTCACTGTCTTTTGTCCGAAAGCATTGTGGGGGCTTAGAAACTCCACTGCAGATGGTGCTTGCCCCTCAGCGAGCCCGCAGGGAATCCAGGCAGTGATGGCTGTCCTCTCAGAAGAACAGCACAGGACATGCGGGTGGGTCCAGCCTGGAGTCCCGTCCCTGTGCTGCCACTAGCCCAGCAACCGGCAACTGGAGACCCAAGCAGACATAAAACAAAGGTGTAGTGCACTGGCAAGAAAAAGAAAATAAACCCATGCAAACCTTTCTCTGACCATCTCCCAAGCCAGGGACAAAAAAAAGAGGTGAAGTCTTCCAAAGGAAGAAAACACCTTCCCCCAGTTCTCTCCCCAGCCATAATTTTGGAATGCAAAACTATCAGCCATCCCTTTGTCTAGGCTTTAGACAGTTAGGTGGCTCCTGGAGCAGGTAGTGAGGGAGCTGTGATTCAGCAAGCATTCTCGTTCTGGCTCCCAACCCCCCAAACTCCCGTGTTGGAAAGGGACAAAAAACCCCAAACCAAACAAAAAACAAACAAACCAACCACCAAACCCCACCAAAAATAATAATAATTAAAAAAACCCCAAACACAAACAAAAACAACAACAACAAAAAAAAGAAACCCAAAACTCATCCCAAATTCCATGAAAGATTTTTAAACTATAGCAATAGACTTCATTCTGCCCAACCAGTAGTTAAGCACAGAAGGGGTTATGCTTATAGCCATTTACATGTGTATATACACAGATACTCAGTGCAAATGAGTTAACTTTGATCATATAGATAAACACACAGCTAAGAGAAAAATTATAGTTTCCAGCCTGTCCATATATAGAAATCATATGGTGGTATATGTCAGATTTATGCTTCTTATACTCAAAAGACTCAATGAAACCAACCTACGGTATTTAACAGCATACTATAAACATTATATATGGCTATAGAAAATAGCCACTTATAGGACTTTTTACGTAATTTGTCCCTGGGGTTTACTTGAAGATATTTGCAGAATATTAAAATGACCTTCCCAGACCACAGGAGTATGGGTATAAATGAGAATTTTTTTGATTGATTAACCAATTACCACAAAGTACTGTAGTTTATACTCTGCATATTAACAGGCATGTTATTAGATGGTGGAGAGAATTAAAAACTATAAATAGATCAAATGGAATAAGTATCAACATATAATAAACTTTTTTCTGAAGTCATATTTTTCTGGTTTGCCAGGTGTGTTTCATGGTTTGGTAAGACAGGGATGTTTAATTCTTTATTTACTTATTACAGCGTTCACCACTTTTGCTTTCATTGCACTCCTTCTGACTTTCAGGCTTTTTTCTACTTGGCTTGCATCTTTGGAGCAGTGTCTGTGTCAGTATTCTGATAATTCTGAGCAATTCATGGGCTTCTGTTAAGATATGAATGCACAGATAGAGTGCTACTGCTGCAGCTCCACACTGCTCTATGGTCAGTTTTATGTTAGAAGTATTTTCCTTGGGCCAAGTCTCAGTTCTCCTTGTGAAGGTGAGTCTTAGCAGTAGTGTCTGTGATGCAAAGCAAGTGCAGAAGTCAATAATTTTAATGTTGCAATCATATTATAGATCTAAATAATGGATAAGTAACTAGTTCAGATAATATTCACTCCAATTCTTCTAACCTACACTAATAAACTTCTAAAAAGTTGTGAGATCTTCAGAGTATCATTTTGAAAAGCATCATATAGTTTTTTAATCCTTTCAATACATCCTCTTTGTTTGGAAACTAGGCAGCACTTGCCCTACCAGGACACATATGATGGCTAAACAAACTTCTTGTAGCTAAAAATGTGGCTACTTGATATCTATGGAGAGGCTGATTCTGTAATAACATTTTTGTGACAGATTTCTAAGTCTTAGAAATCCTAATACATTTTGAGAAATCTTGCTTTGAACAGTTAATGGAAATTAAACTTCATCATTTTGGAGATCAGTATGTTGCCTAAAATCATGGAAAAAAACTTTTCAAGGCAATATTCTCTGGGTGAGGTAGAGAATAGCTCTTTACTGAAAAGCTTTTCGGATTTGTAAAGTTTGTAGACACACGATCCAGTATAGGGATACTTACTAATTTATAACACTAATTATCATAGCTAAAGGTTACATCCAACCCAGGAACTGTCCACCTTCGAACCACCTTGGTGCCACTCCCAGAACTTCCTTCAGATCTGCTCCTTGGCACACCTCCTTGGAATTGAGTTGGAGGTCTCATGACCTTCATCCATCATCACCATCTTCACACCACTTTCCCTGGCTGGAGCTTCTCCATGGTCCCTGGGTCATCTATTTTGTTTTGATTAAAATGGTATCTTATTATTCTAGTCTTAGTACACTAGTCCCAAGCAAAATGTTCTGGCCACTATCTTGCCCTTAACACAGAAATTCAGGAATGTAGCACAGTGGTGGAAACTGCTAGTTGCTAAATGTAAGAAACTTAGAACAGCTATATAAAAATCTACAAATCTACAAATATATACATATATAAAAAAATTTATACATATATACACAAATATATAAAGAACTAAGGCATCAAATATACTAAAGAACACCTACCCTTAGAAATAGAAATAAAATTAAGAGAAGACGCTGAAGACTATTTGACCCTCAGACAAACAAAGAAAATATTACTGCCCTGGAAATCCAGTAGAGATTGATAAGTATTCTTGTTTTCTGTACACATAATAGCTGTTTATTGTTAGTATAGCTGTGCATAATTTTCAGACTAATTTAGTTAAGACTGAAGATGGTGAGTAAATATCTACAAATCCTGTTGTTGAATAATGAATCATTTTAAAGCAGAATACTGTCATTAATTTAGTGAGATCACTGGTTATTTGCAGCATCTGTTCAACTTCTTAGCAGAGTGATTTTAAATAACACAACATTGAATAGATTATTTTATATTTTATCATTAGTTTATGTGTATATTTAATATTTGAAAAGCTAGCTGTACAATTATCATGGCTAAAATAGTTTGATGTGATGATGCAATAACACATGATTTCTCTTTCTCTCATGTTCACTTACACTCGTGTTATTTAAAATACATTAAGAAAAAAAAAAAACACAAGAACAAAACAGAATCCTTCTATTGTCTGTGCCAAACACAGGCTATGATTAACTCCCCTACTTTGGAAAAATGTTTATTTCAAATATTACAAGGTCAGATTATAGATACTCTTCAGTGATAAAGCAATATGAAAAGGCTGTTTTACTTATAGGAGCATATTTGTAACTCCAAACATAGGAGAAAGAAGTACAACTTAGGACTTCATCTCAGTATGTATTTACAAATAGAAAAACAAAATCAGTGTACCTGATTAAGTCTAGAGAACCTGATGAATTTTTGTGAAGAACGGTTCTTGTTACAATGGCTGCAACAAAAGGTAAATGTCCGTGAATTCAAGATCTGCACAAATATGCTTTTCTACTAACTAGCTCTTCAACACCACCCAGTGCCTATCCCTGAATATGCATTTCTTTGTGATGCACAACCCAAAGTGTGAAATGTCAGTCAGAGCTATAAAAGCACATTAGCCAAGAGGCTGAGCAAATTACTTGTGGACAGGAATACTTTTGTAATTTAGGTCTTATAGTGGCTACATGGCATGTATTTTGGATTTGAAAAATATGTTAGCTAGCCTGAATTCTCTGAGGAGGAGCAGGTTGTTGTTTGTGCCCCACCAGCCTCATTTATTTTGCTTGTCTTGTGTGTCATCATGAAAACATGCCATGTGGACATCCTATTTCTCCAAAAGCATTCAAGACCTATTTAGCTCACAAGCATTCAATCCTTAAAGAATTCCTAGCCTTTTAAATCAAAAATCTTTTTCATATACTAGAGAGCATTACAGTGTAGTCAGAAAGAATACTCATTCAGTGTTCACACATCACTGCCAGTGTGGCAGAACTATTTTGTGCCACTTCCTTCTCAAACTGCTAGAACAAAACAGAAGCAAAAGCTGAAAATCCTCTGCTTTATCCACAATCTCACTCCTAAAATCACAATCCTCATAAATACATTTGTTTTCAAGAAAAACTGAAAAAAAAAAAAAAAAGTTATAAAAAGTTTAGCTTTGCCTTTGCATTGTTCTGTAGTGATGCTTGGAGAAGCCTCTGCATGTCATTAACACCATTGATCAGGACGGCAACTGCTTTTGAGCAGTCAGTGCTTTGATTTGTCGTGATTATTCATTCTCTGATAATATTTAGGGCAAAATATTAGAATTGGTGCAGCTCATAACTAATGAGAGGAGACAAGATTGGGCAATCAGCCCCGTGGTGCCCATGTAAATCCACAGTGACAAAGTAGGTCCAAGTCATATCAGGAAGGCAAGCATCTGTAAGATAACGGAGCAAAGCACAGGAACATCCATGGCATAGGACAGAGAAGACTGCAGAGCCTCTTGGTGCCTTCAAGACCCTGACAACAAAAGCCACTTACATTTTAGTGAAAAAAATTCATACTCAGGTTTTCTAGTGATACATGAAAAAGTGAGGGACATGAAGAGAAGAGCAAATATTTGCTTTGGCACATCATGTTCCACTTCTTATACCAAGTATATGTGAAGAAACCAAGAAAGCTAATTTCCCAGAAATTTCAGTGCTTTTGCTACTCCTTTTTTACACCAAAGAGCATGTGGTGCAGCATGTATGATGTATAAGTTTCAACATCCAGCTCCTTCTTTAGATTATCTCTAAGGCTACATCTCCTACCTCCTAGGCTGTTCCCTGGTATGTCATAAAAAATATGAAGGTATGTAATGGTGTTAGATGATCTGGTGTTGACAGTATGACATTAGGCAACTTGGCCTGTTCCTCTAGCTTCCTCTTAATTTATGAATTCTGCACTCATTTGAGGAAAATTATAATTTCCTGATTCTTACAAAACCCCTACCACATTAAAAGATTGCTTAGTAGTGATGGCCATTCAAGCCAGATCACCTTATTCCTCCAACAATGATGTTCTCACAGGCATTGTCCTTCCAAACATGTAAGCGAAAACTCCAGTTTATAAACCAGGGACCCTAATTTTAACTTTCATATAAGAAGCATTATAGTGCATATTGATATTGCCATTTACAACACCTGCAAATTCTCTTGTTCATGCTTTCTGTAGAGTTTTTTTGTTTTTTGGGTTTTTTTCCTCCATTCCTGGTAATAAACTTTGTTCTTGTTTACAGTTGGCTTTCCTAATATTTCAAAATAACATATCTAGTAACTTGCAAGAATCTTAATTTACATGTTAGTTTAACTTGTGGTCTTTATTTAAATGCAAACTGGACTCCTTGACTTTTTAATTTAGGATGTGAATGCTAGACTTTTCATTTATTTAAGTTATTCACTACCTCTTAAGGACAATGGGATATTTCCAAAGTTAAATTCATGTAAACACTTTCAAGAAAGGCATTTTGCTTTATGTTGTATCTGTATACCTAATATTGCTCAAAGCCAGAAGAGTGAGAGAGATGAAACAAGGGGACTTCTTTAAAAATCCCTTTTGGTGTCTGTCTGGATTTTTTCTAACTTCTTTAAAAGAAACTCAAAGGCTAACTGAAGGATGCACAAGTTATAATGAATACTCATCAAAATAAATTGAGGTTTCTAGGTTTCTTCCATGAAGTTATAGGAATGAAAAAAGTGGTGTATCATCAGCCTTTTATACAGAACTCTCTGATAAAGGCAATATTACAGTTTCAAAATCTTTCATGGAATTTTTTTCTCTCCCTTACCAACACAGAGGTTTGGGAGCTGAAAGCCCAGCCCCCACTACCTGCTCCTAGAACCAGCTACAGCTAACAAAGGGCTGGCTGATAGATTTGCATTCCAACTTAATGGCTGGGGAGGATTTAGCATGATGGGGTTCTGGGAGAGAGGTTTTCACAGTTTTTTGCCACACCTCTCTTTCGGCTACTGTGTGGATTCCAGCCAATGTTTGCCAGGATGGCGGAAGCACATGGAGGGAGCTCCCTTAGCTTGGCCCCCCAGCTCCATTCACCCTGTGCTGTTCTTTGGAGAGAGAGAAGTCGCCACTACGTGCGTTTGTCACAGACTCCTTGAGGGCCGATGCTACCTGCAGAGGAGTTGCTGCCATCCCCCCCCGCCTCCTCGTGCTGTTGGACAAAGAACAAGGAGAGGGTCCTTACACTACCCACGGGAAAGATTTCAAAGGTTTCATCACGTCCTTGTCGCTCCCATTCGCACAGGAGTTTCTCGGAACCAGCAGCTCTCCCTGTCCCTACCTTTGTCTCGCTGGAGTCCATGTGTAACTGCCTCCCTCTTTCTGTAAATACAACTGCACTGACGGGGCAGAGATAGGACTTGATCTGTTTTAAAGTTATTGTTTATGGTGTTGCTGATTGTTCTGTTCTGGTTTTGGTGTTGTTTTTTTTTTTGTTGTATACATACATACATATATAGATGTATTTGTAGTAAAGGACTGTTAAGCTTTCTATAAATTTTCTGATTAAAGTCTCTTCATTTCAAAGATTGTGGTGGGTTTTGGGAAGAGGCCCCTTCCTAGCTCAGACAGACATCTTAGTTTTCTTTTAAACTGAGACAGGCAATTAGAATTTACGCAGAAAAAAAAATAATAAAAATTATGTGTTCTTTATGATTTATTGAAACAACTTATAGACATTTTGCAGCATTCTACAAATACTAAATACATTTAGAAATCTATTCAGTAAATCTGACTTGGTAGCTTTTTGTAGCCTAATCTTCCTAAATAAAGATACTTAAACCAAAATGTGTGGGGAAAAAATGATGCCTGATTTAGTACCACAAAGTCTGCTACAGATATATTTTAGTAGAAAATCCTGATGCCACAAAAAAATGCTGTTTTACACATGTCACTAATACAGTCCTAATGTTGTAATAAATTAGTGAAACATTGACAGAAGTGCCTAATCTCAAATATTACAGTACAAAAACATATGACTTTTTTGGGGGATATATTTTACTAATTAACCCCTTCTGTGGACATGTAGCACAAGAACATTCTGTTATGCAGTATTCACATTTCCCTATTAATTCAACATGCATCACAATTTCAGAGCATTGAATTTTTATGAAAAATTTCAAAATAGAATCTTTGAGGGCTTGAGGGCTTCACAGGAAAAGAAATCTGCTTTCCCCACAATAGTTGTCCTTATTTTTGTGGACAAATTTTCCCTTTTCCTTGGTCTAAAAATTATATATCCATATTAAGTCTTACTAACATTTAACTCTTCAAGAAAGAATGCAGATAGAACATATTTCCTCTCATTTACTACCTTTCAAGTAAGAACTGTAACTGATCTCATCATGTAGCATTTAGCATTGACTAGTAGCAAAGAATCTGGAACCATTGATCCAAACATATTTTTAACAGTGAGACTGGATCCCACATGGTGTTTGTTGCCAGTTACTACCTGTTACAGACTAGATATGTAAAAGTCTGTCTGTGAAATTACTGTAATACTTGGTCTGAAAGATGTGTTAATAAACCAAGTGATTCTAAGTGTAAATGCAGAAAAAGACAAATGTGGTTTCACTACTTACCCTCAGGCAGCAAATGATGTTTGCTTTTTATATCACCTACACATACATCTCCATTCCAAATGCATGCGAAAAAATATAGCAATATCAAGTAGATACTAATTTAGAAGGTCTTGATAAAAAAAAACAAAACAAAACAAAACAAAACAAAACAACAAAAAAAACAAAAAACCACACCACTAAATATTCGACTGTAAGTTCACCAAGCATTTGTTCAGACATTTACCAAGGTGCATTTTCCTTTCATACCTAATCCAATATAACTGAGATATTCCTCAGTCTTTTTAACTCCTCTTTCCCTGTATCATCCATCATTATGCTGTTTCCCTGAGGGATGAGTTGGTTGAGCTCACTGATGACAGAAACTACACTTCTCAGCATGTGGGAGGGAAAAGGGGATTAATTTTCTATCAAATGAGTGTATCAGCCATTTCATTCTGTGGGCTCAAGCTTGCAAGGGAAAAGATAGGAGATGCACATGGTAAACAGGGCCTTTCATCAGCTGACTGAAAAATTGGAAAATCTTAACAGAAAACATGTGGCCAAGCAGTTTGTTTATGCACAAAAGGTTTTATCCTTGAAAACAGGATCATATGTCACACATAGCACATTTGTGACCTGTCTGAGGTCTTCACTTTGGCCAGGTGACATGCTGCCCAAGCACTTAGAAGAACAGTCACAAATCAGGAAATCACCGAGTTTGTCTTTTAGCTGGCAATTACTTGTTTTATCTTCTTGTGCAGATGGAGTGGTGTTCCATGTTTTGCTAGAGTTAAAGTCTAATAGCATAGTGTAAATGCAATGGTTTCCATTACCTACTTTCACCAAGTGCTGGAATAGAGGTGGAAAAGCAGCTTGAAGTTTCCACTGGTCTCAGTTAGAGGTGGGCAGCTCCCAGCATAGACACCTGCCCTGTGTGCCCTCCTCTGCTCTGGTAATGACTTAAGTAAGTGCTGTGAACTCCTGCTTGTGGTGGGTTGACTGAAGGTCAAAGCCTGTGGGGACTGAGATGGGGACGGCTCCCGAGATAATTCAGACACACAAAGAATTGGAGAACATATCAGAAGCGCTTTATTTCCAGCTGGGGTCTGGATTACAAGGGTCCTGATAGAGGTGGGGTTTGGAGGGGATTGGACAGCACATTGGGGGACAGGGTTAGGAAGGCAGGGATGGGAGAGCAGCAGGGCAGGGAAGGGGTGTTGTGAGCCCTGGGGGCTGAGACCAACATCTCCTCCTTTTCTGTTTTCTATGTGAAGGTGTCAGGCTATAAATAATAAAATAACACAATTTTTTTTTTTTTTTTTTTTTTTTAAAGGGGGAAAACTTTTTAACATCTGGTGCAGGAGAAGGCAGAGCAGGAAGACGAGGCTCTCATTTTGGCAGTCCAAACTGAAAAACACATACTTAAAACAAACAGTGGTTAAAATAATAACATAAACACAACAAACATAGTACCAGGGAAAACAAAGAAAAGGTTTAAGTTCTTTTCGCAATTAATCTGGCCTAGATGGTTTGCTGCCAGTGTCTTTTTGTTCTTATGTAGGTGCTGGGCTGTAATTAAGGAACCCAGAGGTGGAAGTCCACCTGACAGTAGCCCTGGGAGATAGAAGCTTTCTCTCTTTATCAAATAAAGGCCGGCAACTGTGTGACCAGTGGAAACCTTTGTGGCATTTTGGGCACGAGCCAGGTGGGGTCAAAGGTGTTTTCTTTTTA
>JAWWEV010000083.1:95759732-95777718 GCA_035583235.1 Hafferia zeledoni
GAAAGAAAGAAAGAAAGAAAGAAAGAAAGAAAGAAAGAAAGAAAGAAAGAAAGAAAGAAAAAGAAAGAAAGAAAAAGGAAGGAAGGAAGGAAGGGAGGAAGAAAGGAAGGAAGGAAGAAAAGAAGAGAAAGAACAGCCAATATCTGTGCCATCTTTCTGTTCTACATGCGTGTTCCGTGTTGCCAGTTCAATTTCCTGACCTCACCTTCCTTAAACTACAATCTTATTACCAAGACCCAAGTAAGCTTCTGGTGTGATCCAAATATTTATTAGCCTATAACTTGAACTGGGTTTAGGCATCTGCTAGCTATCATCAGTGATTTCCTCTCTAAAACTGAAAAAAGGGGGAGATCTTAATTAGAAAGAAAAAAAAAAAAGAGACATTTATCAGAAGTCTCTAAATTTTAGTCTATTTTTAAATTTTCTCTTTCAAGTTTATAGATATGAATGAGACTGAGAGACAAAGAAATGAATGAGAGAAACAAACATTCCTTTGAGACAGCAGCTGTCTCAAGTTGCTAAACTGGATTGGTATTTCTCATATAGCTAACCTAGCTAATATTAGGGCTCTTCATCTTTTTTTCATCTTTTTTTTTTTTTTTTCCCCCTAAGTAAAGGGTGATGCTTATATGCCAAATGAAGATTAAATGTTTCAATTTTGTCATGAGGTATGCCAGGCAAGGTCAACTCAAAATAAAGGAATAAAATTAAATTCTTCTAATTATATGAAGGTACAATGGAAACATGTTTTTTAATTTGATGTTCTGGGTAATTCAGAGACTAAGAAATAACTTTCATAAAACTACCATAAAAAATACCTTAAACTGCTTGAAGCTGTTCCTGTGCTTCTGAAATACAAAAATTCTGGAACACATAACTTGGTGTCTGGCATGGTCTCACAGTGTCTCTTGAAACTGTGGCTAAAGAACTGTAAGTTTTCGTATTTGAAGGTGTTGTTTCTCTGCAAATCAGAGACTGAATTTAAAGCTGAGTGCTTGCAATTCTAAAGATAGTCTGGCTTAATTAATATGGCTTTGAAAGTGTTCTAATTTAGGGCAAGAAAAGGGTAAGACTGCTGATGTTGGTCATTTTGGCAGCATACTACCATACTATAAAAATCATCTACCTAAACAAGCTCTTAGCATGCATCTCCTAGCTTATTTCCTGGGTAAAACTACTGAAATAGTTTTAAACATAATAAATCACATTTTATGATACCTGTTGATATCTGCTATCTACACCAGTATTTATAGTACAACATATTTCTGTGAAAATCCTCTCATCTTCATAGCTAATATAATAGGCAATATCATATTAACAGCAGGTTCTTCACATCAAAGTTATTTGTTTCTGGGGATATCTGAAAGATATTGAGCATTCTAGGAAATGGAAACATGGACACAGTAAAAAAAAGAAACTAATGAACAAAAAAATCTCTGGATGGACTTTTTTTCCTGTAACTTGCATCAGAGTTGAATTTGAACTGCTTCATGATTTACAGAAGCTAAAATGTGATGAGATGAATGGCAATTCAAGGGAATACAACCTGCCTGATTTGCAGGTCCATGAAAGGGGCTAGAGGTGTTATTGATCATAAATTTCACCACCAGCCTTTGATGGAAGAGCATTCTGAAAGGGACTCTTCCATCAGTCTTCCCATCAGTTTCCTCTTCAGATGCAGGTTCTCTTCACATTTGTGCAAGAAAGGGGCTAATGTAACCTGTTTTGTTGTTTGTGTAAGGGTTTTGGCATTGCTTGCATGGAATTTAAGATGTCTATAAATTCAACTCCTGAACCACTCTTGCAAAAGTCACAAGAAATAAAAGAATAAGGCTAAAATGCATGCTTTATTCTAAAAAAATTGCATAAAAAGCAGTATATTTTAAAAAAATAGGTTTGCATACATTGTCTCTATGTGTTATATTGCCTGCTCTGTGGTGTCTGCTGTAATTAGTAACAAAATGAATAACTTTCAGAAGTCAAGAAAATCGATAATTTTTCATAGGGCTCTTGGTACTAAGGGATTAAGTTTGTCTATGCTTCTTTGTGATATGTAATTTTTTTATAGCAGGTAAAATATTTGCCTGCTGTTTTATTTCTTAAACTTTATTTTACAAGTAAGAGGCACTGATTTTATATTCCTTGCACTTATTTGCTGCCTATCAGACAGCAAACAACTTTGCATACCTTTCCTTATATCAGCAAGAAATGCACTACTCTAAAACAAAAATTCTATTGGGAAGTGAAGGAGGTAAGGGAGATGAGTAGACAAAGTTAGACCTGATCTAGGTTTTATATCAAGCCTCGGATAAGTATTGCCTGAATATTAAAGAAATCACTAAATCAGAATAGAAGCGTAGGAGTTTTCCCCTTCTGAATTATCCAAAACCAGATCATTAAATGAGAAATCCTCTCTCAATTCTGATTCTCTAAAGTATTGTAATCCTTTCAAGACATTAAATATCACCAGATTAATGGCTGTTAGTGTAAAGTTCTGCTATAGAAACACATTTTTGTTAAGCAGTAGTAATAAAGAATTTCCACTTGGAATTCAGACATAGGTAACTGGAAAGCCAATATGCACCTTTAAACAGAAAATGAAGGACAATGTGCTATGTTTAAATTTGCCTTTCTTGTTTCTCAAAGTATTCTATAGGGATCTCCATACTGTAGTATGTTATAATTAAATGATTCACGATTGCAAGGTTGGCTAACGTTTTATAGAAAAATATATGGTTCCGACTTGCTTTTGCTTTTTCCTGTTTATTTTCCACTGGTTCAGTTTACCATTCTTTCTCCATTATGCTTTAATTGTTAAACTTCTAGACTGCAAACCCTATTTTCCATTTTCTTTCAATTTCCCCTTTCCCCTGAGCACTGACAATTTGTAGTCAAATTAGGAATTAACAAGTTTGTAGTGTATCTGTTTCAGTCTTCCTGCATATATGATTAGTTAGATTTGATGTTCAGCTGAACATTTACTTCCTACACTTTCTATTTCAATTATATTTGCAGTGTTTTGTGGTTTGTTTTTTTTTTTCAAAATTAAACCTAAACCCAGTCTTTTCCACAAAATTATTATGTCTTTATCATTCAGATGCAAGTGGCAAATATTATAATGCAAAGATATTTTAACATTTTCTTCCTAATCAAGACTCAATCTAAAGTGAAAATGGCAAAAAATAATTACTTTTATTATAAATATATCAGAAAAAAATTAAAACAAAAGAAAAAATAATCTTTGATTTAAGTACTGTATTGAGTTTATGTGCCAAGATTTTGATAACTCTGGAGGTGGAAGGTATGGCTTTTGTGAGAAGATGCCAGAAGTTGCCCATATGTTGGTCAGAATCAGTTCCAACTGGCTCATAGAAGGATGTACTGCTGGCCAAAACAGAGTCTCAGCAACATTGGTAACATCTCTGCGATAATATATTTAAGATAGTGTAAAAAACATTGTACAAAAACAGCTGGGAGAGAGGAGTGGAAATATATGAGAGAAGCAGCCCTACAGACACCAATGTCAGTGAAGAAGGAGAAGGAGCAAGTGTAGAGATTTCCTTGCAGTCTGGGGTGCAGACCATTGTGAGGAAAGCTGTCCCCCTAAAGCTCATGTAGGTCCAAGGTGGAGCAGATATACCTGCAGTTCCTGCAGGATCCTACACTGTAACAGTCTGTTCCTGAAGGATTGTACCCCATGGAAAAGAACCATTCCAGAGCAGTAGTTGAAGAACTGCAGTCTGAGTGTGAGGGGAGAGAGTCATAGACACACGTTAGGAACTGATTGCAACACCCGCTCCCCATCCCCCAGTGCTGCTGAGGGGACTGGATAGAAGAGTCAGGAGTGAAGTTGAGGCTGGAAGGAAGGGAGGGGTGGGAAGAAAGTGTTTTTAATTTAGCTTTATTTTTCACTATCATTCTCAGTTACAATTACTTGCAATTAAATGAATTAGTTTCCCTAAGTCATCTGTTTTTTCTGTGATGGCAATTGGTAAGTTGTCTCCCTATGCTTATCTCGATCCACAAGCTTTTAAACATACTTCTTCCTCCTGCCCTTATGATAGAGGGGGAGTCATAGAGCAGCTTGGTGGACACCGGGCATACAGCCAAGGTCAACCCAGCACATATATGAAAACAGATATAAGCAGTGTCTTCAAGGACCATTAGAAAATTAGAGGAATTCTCTCTCCCAAGCTCACTCTCTCTTTCACTAATTGCCAGATGAAAACACTTATAGCAGAAACTTCTTAATTGAAGTTTTCATTGTAAGAAAATAAATAGAAATACAAAATACTGTAAGTCTTCCAATGTTTCTGCCACAGAGAAGTAAAAAATTAAACTGATTATTCAAGAAGCTTGTTTTCCTACATTATCTAAGCTAGGTATCTAATTTTATATTATATGAATACTGCTTTTCAAGGTGCTGTTTAATGTATGAATCTGTGTGTCCTTGATTGTGCTTATTTTAAGAAAAGTCAGTAGAATTTGGGAATTAAATATTTGTATGTTATTGGAAGATTCCTTCAAAAACTTTGTGGCCCAGTGTATAAGTTTTAGGTTTGTTAATACATTTTGTTCAGTTATGTGGCTGATCTGCATCTTTTATTTCTAATTTTTTTCTTAATCTGATTGTTTTCTTTAAATATTGTGCAGGCAGTGTAAGGATTTAGCATAATCAGATCTCTGTGACAGCACATTCATTAAGCTGGTTTCCACATAACCACAGAGAATAATTGAATAGCGTGGTCATAATTGCCTTAAATTATGTGGAAAAGATTCATACTCTGAGAGGCAAGAATCTGTACTTATAGGGGGAAAAAACACCAAACAACAACAGAAAAAAACACTCCACCCAACAAAAACCTGTTCTTAAGTTGCAGGTTTTAAATTTACAAGAATATGTTTGCTCTTCATTTTTACTGTAGGGTTAGATTACAAATACATTTCTGAATTTTTTGTTCTTTCCTGAGTGACTCTTCATATATTTCTGCAAGTCTTGAAATAATTACTGTGCTTCTCAAACATAGTATCATCCTGTATTAGCCCAGTATAGAAAACAGCATTTTTTTTTAACATTATGATGGAAGGAATAAAAGCCTTTCTGAAATTTCTACTGTAACTTACTGGAAGATATTATGAGCGAGGCCCCTTCTCTTGCTCGTTCCCATCATATACTGCTATTATCAACAAATGTTGTTACAGAAAAATTAGAGGATACACCCCTGAGAAGGGAAGATGAAAAACTAATAATTCAGTAGTTTCTTGAAAATTATATTTATTTTTTTTTAACTTATTTAAAAGCTCTTTTATCCCTACATCTAGAAAAGGCTTCAAACAATGTAGAACAAGACTCTTCCTGTTGTGGGATGTGTCTTGTGAAATGCCAAATAAACAACCAGGATGCAATGTATGGCGTAGTAACGTTGTTCGATATCTGAAAGGGAACTGTTCATTCCCACTGGACAGAAATTGTAATCCCAGCCAATATTTCACTCAGCCAAGTTCAGACTCTCAGAATGATCCTGTAACTCACATTAAAAGATCACAGTTTTCTCAGACAATTTTTTTTTCCTCTTTGTGTTTTGCTCATGAGTCACAAAAATTACGTCTTTCCTTCTGTGGTTGTTACATCAAAATAAGCAATACTTTTCACATACATGCATTAGTTGCATTGACATTTTATTTCCATTACCTTTTGTCAGTATAATAAATGTTCCAGTTTACAGAAAATTAATCCAGAAGATGGTAAAGTATATTGTAGTCAATGGAAAGATGTACTTTTAAAGGCAGGAACAGTGATTTAGCAATGGTTACAACTGAGAAGATACATGAGAAGGCTTTCTCAGCAGAAAAAAACAATTCAGAAGCTTTTACCACATGGAATAAATAAAAATGTCAGAGTTAGAAGTCAGTGTAAATTAGTGGCCAAAGCAGATGTAAGCAATCCAAACATATAACTTAGTGGGAACAAAAATCCAGGACTGTTTAGTTTTAAAAATATGTTTATTCACTTATGCCATTTATTATATTTCTGTTATGAACTCACTGCACATTTACTACCAGTTTTTCAAGTTAATGTTATCTGTGAAATTTTGAAAGCAAATATGTTGGATAAGCCTTCAGCTCCTGCTGAGCACAGAGGCACTAAAGTGACACTGCCTGGTGATAAAAGCATCATCGTTCTGCATGCTTTTGGGTATGGCTCTTCTTCCTTTATTTAATCCAAGGTCATTACTTTCGAACACAGCATGTCTTCATGTAGATCAAGCGTTTTCCCAAGAAGCAATAATGACAACATGGTACAGTGGAAATTAAAACTTTAAAAATCATTGTCAAAAGAGGGAAATTGTATTTCTATTTAAAAGATTGATCTGTTTACATAGATGAACAGATAATTGTGAGATAGAACTAGGGAGAATCTTTTTTTCTTTAATATAAAAAAATTCCTTTTACTGTTGCTGTTTCCTTTTGGTTTTGGTTTGCACAACACCTCTCATCACACTCCTCTAGGGAAAAAAAAAAAAAAGTTAAATGGTTTATCTATGTTGTAAGATAAAGTTGGTGCTTAATATATAAAGATTTGAATCAGTATTATTCTGAGGTTAAAAACTGAGATTATGTTGTTGCATAAAATGGCAAATCCTTAGAAAATTACCACTGGAAAATAAAGGGTTGAAAATAAAATTTAAGTACATTGTGTTCCCTGCTTTATGCTAACACGCTTATTCATTTTTTAACTGACGTTGATGAAAAAAATAAATTTATTTCAGAATGATGAGTACTCTTCTGGAGAATGAAAGATGCTAAGTTATAAGAAGGAAAATGGATGTTACGTGAAATAGAATTAAACAAGCACACAATAATTAAATCAAGAGTTTTATACAGGAAGCTAAAAAAGAGATTGGAAGACAAAAGATTATTTCATGTCTTTCTAAGATAGGGAACTGTCCTGATTTTGACATCTTGTAAATTTCTAGTATTTGCCTACACCAGCGAGTAACTGGTGTTATTATGTTATTACTGATGCTGTGGTGATATGTTGATGATTATTTGGTTCAGAACTGCAGATTCCTGCAGCAGTCTAGTTGGATAAAATCCAATCATTGAAATCAGCATTAAGTAATGGCCTATTTCTGAACTTGTGCACTGTTTTACCTGGAATTTTGCTGTAAAGCTTGCATAGGTTACTAAGCCCTATGTTCAGCCTTCTGACAGTCTCTTCTAGTAATTGTTAAAAGTCTGAAAATCAAACCAATGATACTGCTCTAGTTTTGAATCCTTTTTACCAATCCAGATAATCACGTCAGTGATAGTTTTTGATACATTTGGTGTGGGCTTGAGGCATATGTGCAGCCTTGGTTACCTCTTATGATGCTATCTCTTTGATCTGTCATAAAAGCCACTTCTGTAATTAGATCAGAGACTATGTGCTGATAATATATGTACAGACTTTGAAACCCATCTAAAGGCTGCAGTAATGCCAGAGATAAGGCCTAAGTCAAAGATCCATTACCTTTTTCATAGATACTTCTCTCAGTGCCTCAGTACAAACATTTCTAATAATGGCCATCCCAATTAAAAGCATATACATCTAGTTGTGGCTTCAAAAGAGGTTTTCTGCTTGAAGAGTATAGTTTTCTACTTCTTTCCAAAGCACATATATTCAAAGAGATTTAACAGTGAGGGTTAAGTGAGGGTTTGGTGGGTTTATTTAAGGATAAAATATTGTAAGTACAGAAGTGTATAATGAGGTTATTCCATTTTTGATTTGCAACATTTTGCCCTTTAGAATTAAAAATACTAGTAAAACATTTACATAATGATTACTTTTAATTTTTTTATTAAATTATGAAGTAGAATAGATGTTTTGTTATTTTTTTAATACTTCTTTGACATTATATCACTTCCAGAAAGCTTCCAGAAATCTATTATTTTGTGGCAAATAATAAAATGCAGGAAAGTTATTTCTGTCAGATGGCTACTGTTACTTTCTCTGTATAAGGCTACTTTTTTTTTTTTTTTTTTTTTAATGATTTTCTTCACTCTCGAATCTGATTTGAACCATTCTGAACTGACAATTATTTAGAACTGTATCAGGATCTTTTGTTTCCGGAAAGTAATGCTTGTTATCTTTATGGACTCTCCTGTCTAATTTGCAGTAGTTCAGTGTTAGAAATACAATTAAACACCTTACTGTATTTGAGTAATTATATACTTTTTTGTTAAAAAAAGCACAAAATCCTTTTTTGAATCACTAAGTGCATGGAAAATTATCCTCCCACTTTTTATTATTATTTTAATAGTTATTGAAATGAGCTGATGCTGGCAGTGGTTAAATTTGCAAATTCCCAGGAGTGAGGCATTATTACTTATGTTTTGCATCATAATTGATAAATTACTTGACAGAAATTGACCAGAAAGTTGATTAATGCATTATTTGGATTACTGTGAATTCTTAATAAAGTGATGAATAGTTAAATGTCTTCATTTGTACCATAGCAAACCACTTGCATTACAAATAAGGAACAAATGTATGTATACATAGACATAAATAACTGTGAGGAGGAAGAACACCACACATCTTCTCATCTTAAAATCAAGAAATAATGAAACCCTCTGTTGATATTTCTTCAGTCATCAAGTATTGCTCCAGGCAAGCAAACTGTAAATAAAGTTCTGTAATAGGAAACTAAGAAATGATACAAGAGTTAAGGGAACTAAGAAGCGATGCAAGAGTTAACATAGCTGTCAGATCAACATTTGTCTCTCTGACTCTAAAAGAGGACAAATTCCACCAGTTCTAGCAATTTCTTTCAGACATGTATTTTTGGAATTATGCATATGGGGTGATGGCCTAGATAAGCCTTGATGGGCTGAGGGAAATGCCTCAGTCCCCTGGAGGGGTGCTCCCAGCCGAGAACAAAATTTTTCAAACTCATAAGATTAACAAAAGGTGGAGTGTTGTTAAGAATGACACGGCCCTCCTTTGTGATATCTCCTATGACTACTCGAGGAGCCACCCCGCCTCAGGCATCTGTATCACCCCCTCAACATTGACTTAGTCACACAAAACCACATGAAGAAAAAAAAAAGGTATAAAAAGTGTGGAGTTTAAACTCAAGCTGAGAGGGGGAAAATGCCATGTCTCTGCGAGGGTAACTGCTGCAGCCTGTCCTACGTCCTTCTCTTGGAACAGTGTAGGGGTGAGAATACTCTATTAACTTTTTTGTACTTTACTTTCTTAACTTTACTTTCTTACAAAGCTTATTCCTTTAAACATTCTATTTTACATCTTATGCTAACAGCTACTTTGATTCTTACTTTATAAGCACCTCCTTTACTAACTGTGTTTTGCTACCTTAATACTAATAACAATAACTTGCTTTACACTTTGCTACTTTATATTAGTTATTTTTTTCTTTTGCAATGTGCAGTTTCTTTCTCAACATGTATGTTAAGAAGCAGTTCTGTTCTTGCCTTTTGCTTTGTATTACAGAGAGAGTGGTGTGCAAGCTATTTTTATTGTCCTATGTTATTGAAACAGTGTCTAGATAAGTGTTTTAGGTGGCTGTGCTTCTGGTTAGTAGTTTTTTGTTGCTAGTTTTTGTCTGTCATGAAAATGGGATACATTGCTGTATTGAAACTTGAGTTTGATGTGCTTGTCTCTGTAAAATGTGTTTTGTGCTGGTTTCTTTTGGGGTCTTTTATTATCAATTAAATACAATCTTGCAGCTGAACGTTATCACTGGCAAAGCAGAACCCACAATAACTGTCACATATTTGTATTAATAAATGTTATTTTGGGAGCTGTTGTGGGGAAAGTTCTTTTCTAGCTATTAAGTTTTGTCTCATATCAGAGGTTAGAAACCTTCCAGCCTGTGTTCTGTCCAGCAGTTCGGCAGGCAGTGCTGGGTTCATAAGGCTCTAATTTTTCTGGAGGCACTTATTTAGCTGATGAATTCTCCCTGGCCTAAGTGTGGCTTCATATTAGAGGTCAGAAACCCTTCAAACCTGTGTGCTGTCTGTAGTCAATAGGCAGTGTTAGGAAACATAGGGATCTGATTGTCTGGAAGTGCTTATTGCTAATAATTTCTTATTAATACAGTTAAGACTAGAAATCTTTGCATTTCTGTCTCCATCCTCCCTTTTACGTGACAATGTTTGAATTCTATATTCTGTCTCACGAATTTTCTCTACCTCCTCTTTTATAGAAACATTTAGAGTAGGAGTAATATTGGTTATATATGTCCCTTTCAGCACTAGTTTCCCAGTTGCACACTTATTTTCTTCTTATATTGTTGGGAAGGGATCTCAGAAGTATCTGTGTTTCTAAAATATCGATGAATCACAGAATTAATCCATTAGCATACACAAAAATGGGGATGGGAATTAAAGATTTCAAATTACAAAGAGGTAAAAGAGTATAGGACAATATATTTAAGTTATGGAGAGAGATGTTTGGCAGGTTCTTGGCTCTAAGTAGCTACTGGAGAACAAAAATTATGAATGAACTTGAAAAAAAGAAAACAAAACAAAAAAGGAAAAGAGCCTGAGAGTAAAAACGCATAAGAATGCAATTAGAGAAAAAAAGAAAAGAATTTGAGAGGTAGAGAAGAGAAAGTGTGAGGAAAAAGTTTTTTATAGTAGCTTACAGAAAAAAAAAAAAAAGCTGTAAAAAAAATCACACAAAAGAGAAAAAAATAACATAAGGAAGTTCTAGTAAGAATAAAATATACATATTATGAGTAGCATAACAATAAAACAACAAAGAACTCAGTGCCAATGAAAACTGAAGCAGTAAAGATAGATGGATGTAGTTACAGGTGAGATGCCTTCTTTTCCAATATGATAGGAACATAGACTGACATTTAATTAAAAAAAAAAAAAAAAAAAAAAAAAGGTATGATACAGCTCAGAGTTCCTTTTAAACAATTGTGAAATCTGGGACTAGTACTGACTATAGCACATCCCATCTTTTGCCACACCAGCTGCACAGGCTGACTGCTGCACTGGAATTATACACCCTGACTGCCTGATGCCTGTGTGCTTCGGGAGGAGCTAGTGGTTGGAAAGGAAGCTTGCGAGACAGCTCATGCCTTAAATCAAGCTCAGTAGTCAGTTTGTATGTTATTGATTTTTTTTTCTTTAATGTACTTTTTTGTTTTTGTTTAACACACTATTCTTTCCCCTTATGTTTCCAAGGTTCATTAAAAACATCAGTTGGCACAAATACTCAGTTTAACAGCAACTGAGAATTTAATCAAGTAGATCCCTTAATTCATTCCTTTCAGCTATACCTGATTATACAGTATAATATTTCCAGGACAGATTTCCAAAGGTCTTTGTCCATTTGATTTCCATTAAAATAATTAAATCTATAGAATTTAAATATCATAACATTAAAAAAAAACAAAAACACAACTATTCCTTGTTCAATATTGACAAGATTACAATTCAGCTTCCATCCTCCACTCAAACTGCCGTCCCTTCCCCACAGAAAATCTACATTAAAATATAAATGAAGAAAACAAACAACCCCCCCCCTATTCACATATGACGAACTTTTGAAAAGCAAACAATCTAACTAATCATAAAACCTAGAAGGAATTTCCTGTTGCACTCACACAAGAACATCAAGATTTGTTATATGTTTGTGTAAAAAGTCACATCCCTTATTTAATTCTTTTTTACTCATTCATGTGCGTATGTTTCTGTTTATCTTTCTTCATCTCACTCACAGGGTGTTTCATATGTGGCAAAATTCACTGAAAAAAAAAAAAGTAACAGGAAAGGCACAGCAAGAAATAGAGAAAATAGTAAATATTGTTTTAAGTAAGTGACAGAAGTCAGACTTACTAAGCGATGTTTTAGGGCCTTTTTTTTTTTTGAAACTAATACCACTCTGTGTGTGTCATGTATGTGTGAATACATCCAATAGAAGAAGGAATTGACACTAGAAAGATTGACCTTAATGTTGCAAACACACAGTACAGGAGGCCTTGCATTTTCACCCACTTGGCTGCCTGAGAACTGAAAGACAAGGTGGGGTGAAAAACCTTCTAGTACTTCCTTGTGGGGTCAAGAATTTATTCTGAGCACTGTGGCTTAACTCCAGCTATGCCACAGTCTAATGCCAGAGTTTCTGAACAGCACAACTTTGATCTAGCAGTATCTAGATTTATACCTTTTTTCATCTAATTTTTAGGTGAAAAGTGCAAAAAACAAAAAACAATTTTGAAGTTGAAATCTTTGAAACCCCAGAATTTTTTTAATTACTAGACAATGCCAGTTCTACATTCCTAGCACCATCATCCTGTATTAAGAAGGAGAGCAATCACCATTTTGGGGTTATTTAGTAGGACTAGGATTAAAGTTTGATGCACCTCTCAGTTCTGCCTGCCAAAAAAGAACGGGAAGGAAAAGAAAATAAAATGTTCTGTGCTTAATACTTTTCAGCCACCATACAAGTAACTGAGGTATGCAAGGAAAAGACAAGATTAACAGATGCTAAATAATATCCGTATGTCCAGAAATGTCTGTTACTATCATATTGAGAATATAAATATATAAATCCTCCAAAGGCTTCTACATCTTTTGAATTCCCTACTGTGATCTTGAAGACAGTGGCACATTTTACTAGGGGTCCTTCACCTTATTTTAATTTCAAAATAGTCAATTAAAATTTCTAATTATCATCTTGACTGTCATGACACTGGTAACTTCAGAACAAAATGTCCCATTCACATCAAAAGGAAAGAAAAGCTGGTGTCTTCTTTTTTCCTCTCCCTGCTCTTTGCTTGTTGTGTGGTTTAAGTTCAGCAGTGAATGATTTTGAATTTTTTCAAGCATATACAGTCATTATAAACAAGGACCAAAAGAAAGGTCATTCATTGTGGTTTCTGCTCATTTTTATTCATACAGTTGTAATAAAGGCAATTGGATGCCTGCTGGGAGGTATAAAATTGTATTGAGGAACACATCCTGAGGCATTATGAATCTAATGAGTAAAGCAGATATTCACTATGATTTTGGATCAGTTCACCTCTAGCTAGATCTTAGTAGGTGCTTGTTAATCAAATGAATTCTGAGACAATACCTTTTTGGCACAAAATATTGGGGAGCTGTCATGCTCTTAAAAACATAAGAATAATGGGGTATCACTCTATGTGTCAGAGGAAAGCTGAGGTCCCTGCAGTAAGGACTGGCCCTCTACCTTTTCCTCTCCTGTGCCCTCTCCCACTCTTTCCAGCAACTTTTCATGAAGTTTGGGGTTTGCATGTGTGGAGTAACAAATATGAAAAATACTTTTTGCAATGAAATCTGAGTATAACTAAGAGAGACAGGATTGAAGGCTGCATCTACTCAGTCCTATGTCTAACACTAGGGGAGCTTTACACTGTACTGTCTAGCTATGAACCAGAGCTAAGATGTCCTTGCCAAAGACATCTTTTGTTTGGTTGGTTGGTTTGGCACATATGAAATTAAATTAAGGCAAGTCAGAGTTTGACACAGGAACATGAGATGTGAACCTATCTGCTACTGAGTTGCTTCCAGCCAATGGTTACATCTTCCATCTAACAGATGCTTAATCCCACTCATTAATAAAAACTTTGTCATAGAATTAAGAATATTTCTTTTTCTATCTAGCCAATTCCTATTCTCTCTATAAGAGGATGGATCCTTGTTCTTATTTTGCAGTGTTCATAATACAATTTTTCTTTCAATGAGTGCACATGGACTCACTCACTCACCCTCAACTATGTCTACTGATGAATTTCTCTGTTCAGACAGGTTGTGATCTCAAAAGTGAATTCTCAGATTAACACAAAGCATTCCACTTCTTCACTTTATAGCATCCACCTAGTCCAATTTGTTGAATTGATTTTAGTTCACTCTATAACATTCACTGAGAATTAGGAATCTAAGGACAGTATTACACAGTTCAGGAATACCTTTTATGTTATTATCCAATGAGTCCTTCTACATTTATTTAATTTCTCTCTTGAGTTATTGTGCACTCAGATTTCCCACTTTCTGTGGAAAGTTTTTAACTATCTCATTAGGCATTTTATGATGTACCACAGAGAAAAAGGCACTCTTGTGCTGATTTATTTATAGAAGATGTCTCCATCTACATTTTGAAGTCGTTCCACTTAGCACTGGGAAATTAAATAAACCATTGTGGATGTGAGAAAGTCAGGAAAGGAGGGGGAAATGCAGTGTAATTCAGAAAGTGAGATACTTACCGGAGTATGAAGGAAACTTTATTGCTTTGATCTAATAATTTTTTCACCAGTATATACTGCATACATTAAGGCCAGATGCTGTAAACAATTGCTTGCAAAATCCTTCTTATTTGGATTGAAAATAGCACTCTTTCCAGAATCTACCAGCTAAAGCAATGGGAAAAGAATAATCTACAAAAAATCCACGTCAAAAGCAGAAACTGAAAAAATTATTTAATGTATTGCCAGTGAACACAGTCTTTTCTGAGCTCTAGGGCTGAAAGAAGGGGACTTTTTTGAAGAACCTAACTGATTAGGCATATTCAAAGAGTGCCCACCAGTGCCACCCCAGGAAACAAAAAGAAAAATCCAACAGGATATACTCACAAGGCACATATCAGTGCTGTCAAAAGGAACTGTCTGCAATGTCACAAGGGAAGATGGTAAAGCCCAGTGATCAGTGATGAGAGTCCAGCCTGTAGCCAGAATGAGGAAAATGCAGCAAGGGAGAAGTCAGACAGAAAAAGAGAGAGAAGCTTAATGAAAGCAGAATTATAAAGGATGAACATTTTGGCAAGTTAGAGAGCTAAAGTTAAGCATCCAGGGCAAGGGAAGTGAAGGTAATCAAATGGATCATTTAACAAAGAAGCCAAGGAAAAGTGCAAGATGCTGAGGAAAGCAGAGAGAGATTGAGACTGGAATTAGAGAGGAAAGCTGAAATGTAGTGAGATGATTGGCAGTGATATACGATATGGCAGCAGCTGTAAAGAAGAGAGGAGACCTCCTACAAGTTCTGAAAATGAAAGGAGAATTGAGAGGGTTTGCAGGAAATGATGAGGGGAGTGTCCCAACAGCAACAGCCTGATCTGGTCTACAATAGGTAGGTGCAAAGATGAGAGGATCTGATAAAATGATCCAGGTCTGTAAATCAGAAGATTGGGTGTCAGTAAAAGTGCTGTGAATGGCTGTAGTTTTGTTCCATTTTATTCTATATTATTCTAAGGATGGGGGAAAATGTTCTAGAGAAAGGAAAAGGATAGCAATGGAAATGGCCATAGAAATTACAAAACAGCATACAAATGGTGAAGGTTCTGAAGATGGGTAAGTAGGATAGGAATAATAGGCATGAAGAATAGCAATAGTAAAGGAATATAATATCAGAGTGCTGGTTGCAAAACTATGGATGTGGGAATCTGGATTTGTACTTGTTTGAAAGGGAGTAGAACAACAAATTAAAACAGAAAAAGAGTAAGTATCCTGAGTCTGTAGAAATATAAAGGTGATGGGCATAGTAGTATAGTGTGAGAAATTTACATGGTATATTTATTCTCAACATGGATGTGGATAAAAACTAGGTGAGAGATGTACAAAATTTCCGGAATAGATAGACATTTGTTATGGGTTTGGCTAGGTGTGGGCCTAAATTTAGGCTTTGGATTTCAGGGTAGGCCTGGGACTGTCAGCTGACTTGAGCTGGGCTGAGCTGGCTGACAGCTGACTTCTTCTAGACAATGGTATTCCATACCATATTCCGACATCATCTCAAAGTGTAGGAGCCCGTGGGGGAGTGGCTTGGTCAGTTCCTTCAAGCTGTGGTCCCAGAGAGACGCACCGTGCCATCCCAGGAAGGACAGGAGGCCCAGGCCCACCACCAGCTTACCACCATGTTATCTGAGGGAAGTAAAATGTTTGTTCTTAGTCTTTCTCTCTGCTTGGGTTTGTCTCTGGGGAATTGAGTTCTCTGGAGTGATTTGTAGTTAGAATAATAGGATTTGTATTCGATAGGGAGTGGGGAGTTATTTTTTGTTATATCTAACTTGTGTGTGTATTATATTATAGTTTTCTTTTAATTTTCTAATTTCTGTATAAATATATATAGTTTAAGTTTAAATCTTAGAAGAGCCTCCAGGTTGTTTGTTATTTTTTTCTTTTTTCTTTTCTTCCTTTTCTCAGCAGGGAAAGGAGGCTCTAACACTCTGTGTTGAGCAGTTGGCATTTTGCCAGCTCAACCCAAGACAACCTTACTGCAACATCTGTGAGCCAGCAACAGCTTTCATGGAAAACAAAAAGAAGACAGGGGTTTTTTCCTATGCTTCTGAAACTAGATTATTCTAGATCTCATCCACTGTGCTCACATAAATGAAGGTAAATGGTAATCCAACAACAGAGAAGACTTAAAAGTTCTCTTAAGGCACATCGAACTATTGCAAAATTAGTTGCAAGGTTGAATGAAGTTGCCTTAGTCATACATCAGCTGAATGAGGTTTCTGGATTTTGAAGCTGTTCTGACTTAAATGACAAGGTTAAAAACCTTCTTGCCTACACTGTTCTTTGCATTGAAGAGGTACCAAAGCAGTATACATAATTAGTTAGGCTTTTGAATGAATCCTTTTATGAAATTTAAAAGCTTTCCATGTCAGTTTCATCTGCTTCCATATATATCACATGTGCCAGCATTTCAGGGTGTTCCAACCCTCTGCAGCTGATGTTTCCACTAAAAGTTACATTGAAATACTGGAAGTACAAAGCACATGTTACTAGCTGAACAGTCAGGATTAAAGATTGTCATCCTTTCTGAAATCTGGACACAATATTAACAATCAGAACTATATGTAATTCTCCCTGAAATGATTCACTGCAGTGGATGGACTAGATAAACTCCAGAGTTCCTTTCCAGACAAGTTGTGATTCTGTGATTCTCACATATTTCTGTGAAAGAGCACATTGATTGTGTGGGTACCCACACAGAGGAAAGCTAAGCCTTTGCAGTCACCTACACTGTTCTGTCGTGGAATTATTGTAGAAAAATCTGGTGTCCCTTGATTTTGCTTGTAACAAAACATGATATTCGGAGAAAAACTCTAGCTAGATTCACTTTTTAAGGATTTAATTCAGATTCTGGATTTAATTTTACATTAACAGTCAAGTTCCTTTTTGTGTCAAAGATACAATCACTATGCTTACCCAGCATGAAACTCCCAGTAGGGCAAATCATCGTGTTGTTCTAGTGAATAAGTGCTGGATTCATGATCTAAATGTCATCTAGTTAAAAATATCTTCTTACTGGTATCTTCTTAGTCATATTAAATAGTACTTGATCTTTTAAATCTTAAGTTTATAAAGTTCATGCTGGTTGTGCATACACCATGGTAGAATCCAAGCACTGTTTTCTGCAGACATTTCTGTCATCTATTAATACAGGACTATCACATCACATCACACTACTAAGTCCTGACTGTTGCTTATTCATACAAGATAACGTCAAAGGACTAAAGCCGTCTCTTAAGGTGTTGCAGAACTATACTATAGGGTTTGAGCTCCATCTTGTGGAATAGAGAGAAACTTGCAGCAGGGGTTTTTTTTCCCCTTCAGAGAAATGATCTTGAAGGGCGTAATTTCATTGCTTTCCTGTTGAAAGTGTTCCTTGTAGAAGTTTAGAGTAGATGGGGGAAAATGTATTACAACAAATACCACATTAATAAGATACATTAGAGTTGGGAGATAGAGCCACAGCACATAATGTTTTGGTGAACATTTTTGTTAATATAGGAGATGACACAAGTATTGCTAACTGAACTATTAATATTTTTAAATATTGGATTTCAGCACTGAGGCTTTCAGGTCCTTTAATAATTCACTTTACCCATTCTGTGGAGAAAAAAAAAAAGAAGAAGAAAAGAAAAGAAGAAAAGAAAAGAAAAGAAAGGAAAAGAAAAGAAAAGAAAAGAAAAGAAAAGAAAAGAAAAGAAAAGAAAAGAAAA
>JAWWEV010000083.1:95777818-95794702 GCA_035583235.1 Hafferia zeledoni
GAAAAGAAAAGAAAAGAAAAGAAAAGAAAAGAAAAGAAAAGAAAAGAAAAGAAAAGAAAAGAAAAAAAAGAAAAGAAAGAAAAGAAAAAGTCACTTTACAGTTATACTCTAGAATATATATTACACAATCCTTATGAAAACAAATAAAACAAATAAATGCATTCTCAGATGAGCATACAGATCTATCATAAGCTTTAGTAGCCTGCTCAAGTAAACTTTTCTATCTAAGAATGTACTACTAAAGGCAGCTGAGGGAGAAAATAAAGTCATTATGTGTTCATAGCATATACTGTCAAACATAAAACATTGTCAAACTGAAAAAGTTCCCCTTTGACTTCAAAAGAAATATACTACTGAAAGACATTCAATATTTTATGCTAAGTACAAAATTTTTATATATATAATCACTCATGCATACATATATATGGCAGGAAAATCGAGAATTTTTTTTTTCTGGAGCTATAAAGATGAGTTCATCTGACACTGCATTTTCTTAATTGAGCTAATCCAAGATTAACGTTTGTTTTGTTTTGTTGTTTTGTGTGTTTCCATGTGATTTTGTTTATTTGGGGTTTTATTTTGTGTTTCTTTCATTTAAATCAGTCTACTAATATCTAGACATCAAAGCTGCATAAATGCACTTAGTAGGGGTCTAAATGGTGTCAAGCATACAACTTTTGTAGGTCATAGTGCTTTCAAAAATTATTTTGGAACCTATCCATGTCTCTTTCCAGATAAATACCTTCCAAACCTGACTTTTTGCAAGTTTCTCTTCAGGAACAAGGTTTGTTACATGATAGCGGATGGATTCCACTGATTTCATTGTGGCCTGTGGACTGTGGGGTTGGGATGACATTTGCTCACATGCAAAATCATCTTTAATTCTTGCTAAGTGCAAACTCTTCCCAACATCTTTGGAACAATTTACTTTTATAACACTGCCTTATACAAGTGTTATAACCAATGCCTTTTTCTTTTTCCAAATTGCCTCATCATAGTCTATTTGTGCTTTAAAATGGAAAAGTGTCTCAAAGAGATTGAAGCCTAAGGGGTAGATCAAACTCAAGGGGAAATTGGTGCTTGCCTCCCCAAGTAGAAAATCGGATATGAAGCTGGAGAGGATAGATGTTTACAAGGAACGGACACCTCTACATGCAAGGGGTTTAATCGTAAGTATGTATTTTAAATTATATTCAATCTTAGATTGACTGATTTTTCCATATCTCCTTTATTAGACAAGTTTTGCCACAATGAGTTTTTGCAAAATCCTGTGATCGTTTTCAACCTTTTTCAATCTTTTTTCCCCCATACCTCACGAATAATAGTATCTCTGGCACTCTTTTCTAATTTTTTTTTCCCCCCCCTTAAAAATGACTGTCCTTAAAAAACAGAGTAATTTGAGATGAGTTGTTATGGAATGCTTTTGTTTTACAGTTTTATGATGTTATACAATTTCTTAGTTGATTCTCTTCAGTGAAGTTTAAATAAAATACTTTGGGTTTCATTTGGTTCATCAATATCTAAATTAATTTTTTTATTTATTTAGATGTCTTGACAGAAGACTAGTGCATGAATTTTTCACGTAAGTCTTCCTTTTGTATAACATACAAATTACACATATTACTGATTAAGTTTTGAAAGTGAAAACATAGTCCTTTTTGTAACCCAGCTTTTCATTTAACAGTAGAGACTTTAGTACACAAAATTATATATATGTATAGTATTGGAAATTTTAGAAACTGTGAATGTTAAATAATATCTATGGTAAATATGGAATTACTCTGGACTACTCGTAGCTGTTGTATAAGTGTGGACACAGTCTCCACTTGATCAGGAATTTGATTGTTAAACTCAGGTTATGTGATACTTCTTTGCTTCATATTTACTTTTCTAATTCTTGGAATTGAGTATAGCACAGCAATATTGACTTAGATAATTATGTGACTAATCAGCAGATCAGAAAACACTAAGTAAGATATGTCTCCTAAAAATGTTTGTGAGCTAATAAGGAAAAGTAGTACCTCTACGGTTGATAACTATTTTTTCTGAAAGTTTTCCAATTCAAATGGAATGCCAGAGAAGAAAGAAGAAACAAAGAATTGAGCAAAATTCTTAAAAATATCAAAATACTCAGAACCACTGTACATGAAAAAATGAAGTGTAGTGAACTTCATGTGGAACATCTGTTTGCTGCATTAAAAAAAAAAAAAATCTATTCTTTTCCCTGGATTTTCCTTCCCAATTTTAAACAATACTTACTGCAATGCTTTTATAGTTAAAAGAAAGGTCCAGTTCCATTACTTTCAATAATACATAACACCTTGAGAATGGTGTATGAATCATAGAAGAAAAACAGTCCTAGATTAATACAAGTTATATTAATTTATTTTAATTTATATAGACAACTGCTTTCTATTATTTAACTGGTTTTACCACTCTAAGTGTAGAGTTCTGGAATGTTTTTTTCTTATTGAAGTAGTTGAATGAACAATTTCTTTTCTATGAAAGGAAAAAGGGCTGATAATTTGTCATCAGATTATAAACAAATTGAGGCCCTCCCCATTTCCAACATGCAAGTTTCTCTTTTTTTTATCTGAAATGACAAGTATTTGCAAATATAAGTTATTGTGGGGGGGGCTTGGGTTGGGTTTTTGGTTTTTTTTCCAAATAAGAATTTGACCGTTTGGGGTGGGTTTTTTTGGGGGTGGTGGTGGTAAAGTATCGTAAATAGAAATTACAGAAAATTAGGGGAAAGCCTTTCTCCCAAGACCCCCAGGCCAAGCAGGAGTTGGTAATGGGGCTAATCCAGTGTCTTTAATAATGTGGAGAGCCTCTAAGTTACCTGATTAAGTCTTTTTCACATTTGTGATTCAGGAAGCTGTAAGGTTTGGGGTAGAAAAACAACTTCTGTCTAGTCAAAGGAATTTCTGTGAACTTCTGCACCGGTTCTCTTCTGTTTATTAAGAATATTCAGATATATATACCTACTTGATACTCTATAAGCTTAAATCCTTAACATTATTCGTGATGTTTTCATGTAGTGCATTCTAGTTTAACAGGAATACAGCAAGTGACCTTGTGAACACTGCTTAATTTAGTGTGCATTACATGACTGCCTACAAAGTTACTAAAGTGCATAGCACTCCAACTGCTCATTAAGTGTCGTTTTCCTACTTAAGCACAACAAATTGCATAGCTTTAAGCCATAAGGAAAAAAACCTCCATAGTAAATGTTTAAATAAACTCAATCAGAACTAATTAAAACTCCTTTTATTTTATGCATGGGGCTTGGATATTTGCTTTGGGTTTTACGGAGAAATTGTTTCACTATAGCATGCACAGACAAAACTCCCCTGCTAACTAATACTGAAGCCTACACAGGTGGAAATGAGGTGAACCATGAAGGGAGTAGGGGAACTTTTTAAAGCATATTTGGAATATGTTTCCTACAAAATCCCTTGTAAATAGCTTATACTTTCACTTGAAAACTCCTGAAAAGGATGTGCCCTCTATAGTAGCAATGCTTGAGTGATTCAGGCATTGAAAGGCAAGTAATAATGGGCAAATGGGCAAATACTGTACATGTTTGTTCCAATTTCATACTTTCTTTTTGTATGGATTTTTAAACTTTTTTCTCAGTTTTGTTTTGTTTGTTTGTTTTTTGTTTTTTGTTTTTTTGAGATTCATGGAAGAATCAGAAACAGAGCAAGGTCCCTATAGAGGGTGTTGGTGCAAGGGATATGAGCAGTGGGATTCATTATTTATTACAAGTGCTGAAAGGAACATGGCAAAAAATTAGAAAGATATAACTGCCCTGTGAGAAATCTATGTATTGTTTAGAGTTAGGAATAAGAAACTGGATGGAGCAGACCTTGAGTATGTGGCATGGCATTATTTATTATCATCCTGAATTCCTTAGGCCACATAGTTTAATTTCTTTTGAAGCTTTATCCAAAGTTAATGCTTTAGCTGTTATGTCCAGTAATTTATTCACATGCATATCTAGATTGTGAGAAAGAGGAAGTCAGTCCTCCATATTTATAGTGGTGTACAGGAGCTAATATGTTTCCTTAAATTTGTTTCAAATGCAGCATCTCTGGAATGAAGGATCAATGCACCTGAAATGCTAGGCAGGTGCTTAGATCAGAACATGATGAAATATAATCTGTACAGCATTCATTTGATGCTAGCAGTCCTGCCTTAAACTGCAGGTGCCTGACATATGTGACGCAGCTGTCACAAGTCCAGCACATAGTCACATGAGCAGATTCTCTAGAGGGCTCTTTTGCAAGCTTAGTTTGCTTGAAGTGAAGCAGGTGAGTTAATCCTTTCCATCCCAGAGCTCTCTATCAGCAATGCAGCTGATAAAGACTTCAGGCCTTATCAGTCTCAAATAGGATTATCTCTTCTACTTTTATATTAAGAGTGTCAGCACTTTTTTAAGCAGAAAGTTTCAAAAGTCAAATAGAATATAATTATCTCTTATGTCTAAAATAATCTACATTCCTGAGAAATTACCCCCATCCCCACCCTCCAAAAAGACCTTGAGCTGGAAATTACCTCTAGAACAAAACAGAGCACTGCAGGTTCACTTTCTGAGGAGCACAGAATCTTCTTCAGCTTGAAGCAGGGAAAGTTCCAGTCTTAGATCAGAGCTGGCCCTAGAAAGCTGTATAAATAGCTACAGTTCACAGGAGAGTCATGCATACCTCCCCTCTGCAGCTATCTCAAAGAGCAAGCACAGCATTTACGAGATGCTTCTTTGTCTCTCCTGTGGGAGTGGTCAAAAGTTTCCCTTCTCTTCAGCGTGGGCCCTTCCTGTGTCTCCCTTCCCAGCTGTGTAGCCCCAGGCAGCCCATTCTTTTAAAGTGGATTTTGATTATTATTTAATTGTTCTAATACTTATTTTTTATCATTGCATACAGATTTTAGCATCCTATTTTAAGAAACTTTGACACCACAAATTTGAAACCTTCACAGTTCCACAGTAAACTTATAAATGTATTATATATGTACCAATCAAAAAAGTTACATTTTGTGCCTTTTTTTTTTTTTTTAAATCAGATTTCTAAATGTAGTTCTTCAACGTTTTGACATTTTTGTAAGTTTGAGTTTTAAATTCCTGGTGTGAGAAAATTTCTAAAGGAAATAGTATGGTACACATACAAGAAGTATTTTTTTTAGATCATTAATCTTTTTAGCAGTACAAACTGAAAAATGTGTGTGTTATGCTAAGATTGAAAGCATACATGTGCGCTGTGGCTTCCTGAATATTGTCTTCTAAAAGAGGTAGAAAGAAGAGAGAAAAGAATGAAAGTGATATCCTACAGACAGCAGTTGAATTAAATTGAACACTTGCTGAACCAGATAGTTTGGCAGAAACAAATAGAGTTTCATCTATGAACATAATAATCATCTGAAACACTACCACAGACTACAGGGAAGAATAGAAAATCTTTTTTTTTTTTTTTCCTTAAATCTTTTGGGGCCTTAAAGCAGCTGAAAATTGAGACACTCATACAGTGACATAATTCATGTAGAAACACCTATTTCTGTAGTTCAAAATTATCTTTTAGAAAATATTGCATATGACAATTCCTTGCAACAGTTTGTCCTTTCAAGATTGTATGTTGTATGAGATGTGCTGGGTGTGGTTTCCAGAGGCATTTTGGTTTTAAAGAATTTAAAGTCAGTATGAATTTTAAAGTAAGCATGTGTTATGGTTGTAATGCAAATAATATGTCTTGTAATAAAGGTGTAGATTGAGTTATCACCACTCCAAGTAAAATCACCTTCTGTATTAAAACCCTGCTCTGAAATAAGTAACAGATGGTGATAGGATGAAATTCAATGCAAAAACGTAATTATTTTCTGCACAATTAGCTGTATAAATGAGTCACATTTGGTTTTGACCAGCAGTTGTAACTTAGTATATATTGTAGATTTACTTTGGATTTATACTTGCATTATAGGAACCAGAAATTTCCTGATAACTTTATCTAGAATAACTAAAAATTCAAAAGCATAAAAGAAATTCAGTTCTCTAAGTGTTTATCTAAAAGAAAATAACATTATTCTTTTTGTAAAATCTATTTATTGTTCTTATTCAAAGCTATTATTTTGTGAAGTAACTTTAGTTTCAATCCACATTGTGTGCAACCTTTACTTTTTTATTATTTCTAAATCTACAAAAATTAAAACACATTGAAATTTAATTAGAATTAACTGGAAATAAAGTATAAATATCAAGTATTCTTAAAAAATGTCAGTGCATTAAGCACCAAAGTCTGATGTATAAAAAGGGTTGTTTTACTGTGAGAGGATGTGTACACATACCTGTATGGATAGATACATATATGTGTATGTAGATATACAAAAACACAAATGTACAAATGTGACATACACGTTAAAACTTTTTGAAATGTTTATTATTGTATTCCTGAATGGCTAAATGGCTTCCCTTTGTAATTCAATTTGCAATGGTGCCACCATATAGTATCGTTAATGACTGGTTTTGTAAACTCTTGGAAAGATTCAGTTTGGGTAGGAGGTCTTGAGGTCATCCTGTTGTAGATCTGGTTCAAAGCATGAGCAGGTTGCCCAGAGCTGTGTCCAACCAAGTTTTGAAAATTCCTGAGGACAGAGACTCCACAACCTCTCTGCATCCTGCTAGTGCTCAGTAATTCTCCAACAGAGTTAATGACAATTAATTAAAAACAAATTGATAAAAAGGTGTTTGGACGACTGAGAGATTCCAGGGGAGTTGTTTTGTTTGTTTGTTTGTTTTTACATGCTTGAAAAAAATGAAAACCACATTCATCTTGAAATTAAGGGGAATTGCTGGGAAATTAGCTATGCAAATATAATCATTTCTCATTTGGAATGTGATGCAAATCATTATAACATGCTGGGATCATCACCACATACTGAAATGAATACACAAACTTATTAAAACCTGAAAATGCTAAACTGATTATATGTCAGCAGCAATATACTACACCTTTGTAAACAGAATGAAAGGAGAAAAAACTTTAACGATGACTCGCATAAGTTGGAGCCAAATATTATACTCATCATATTTTTTTAATTAGATGATTCATGGTTTAGCCAGTAATTGCTCATTGCAATAAATCAGATATACAGATGTTTATCCTAGTAATGTGTAAGGTCAAAACAAAAATCTTTTTCTTCTTTAGTTGTTAAATTGTTGTAGTTTATTTTTACAATAAAACTTAATTAGATAAACAATTGATCTTTATTTTTATTAAGAAATTCTCAGAAATTCTTCACAGGTGGAGATTGTATCCTTGTGTTTGGAAGAAACACCTGGCAGACTGACTAATAAATGACTTGCATAATTTTTCAAATGATAGCATTTAATTAATTCTAAGACATCCTTTAATACAAGAAAGGATAAAGCTGCAATTGTTGAGCAAAGGAAAATTTCTCATAACTACTTCTCAGAGCTTACCTAGCCATGGAAAAGTCCCAGACATTTTAAATGGACATTCCTATTCCTCTAGAGAGCAATACTTGGATGTTTACTTTGTCTGATCAACATATTTCTCCAGGGACATCTACTAGTCAAGATACCATAATGATAGAACAGACAACATCTAACACAACCCAGCAATTTGGAAATTAATTTGTCACCAAGGTTATGGGAATTAAAGCCTCAGTCTTTCCCTCGAGTTTAAAATAGTACTCCTTACTGATTAAGAAAATGTTGTGACCACATTCAGCTTCACCTGGTTTTCTAGCCAGATTATTTGGTTATGCACTCAGCAAGTGCATGGCAAGAGATTAACCTAAGTGAAACACTGTAGAAAGTATTTAAGAACAGTAAATCCAAATCTAAAAGAGTTTGCACATGCCAACTTTAAAGTTGTGCTTGATAAAATAATTCAAGTGTCTAAATACTAGTTTTCCATACACTCCCACTGCCTTACCACTACTTGAACTAGGTTAAGCCAATTTCTACTTGACTTCAACTTCTCCTAGTCTGAGTTTTCAAATATATCTCAAATTCCACATCTTCAGAATCTTAGAAAATTTTATGTTCTGTTAAATTCTGTGGTGACAGAGCAACTCAGTGTTCCTCTAACTAAACATTATAAGGGACTCTATTTAGTAAGTTACAGGACAGAATTCTCAAAAAATAGAGCTAAACTGAAATTCTAGGTTAAAACTAACATAAACCTGTCAAGGAACAAATATGAAACCCTTTGAGTGGGTTTAAATTATCATTATAATCTATCTTTTATGTCAATTTTTCTGTCAACTGCTGGTTAAATATTCACCAAAGAGAAAGACTCAGTCCTAATGGTCTTGTCAAAATTTAGAGTATTTTCATTACCCAAGAAGAAATCTCTGATGATACTATCTAGGCTGCTCCAGGTAATACTGTTCTCTTTGCCTTCTGATACATAACTGTGATGAAGTAAAACATAAGAATTAGAACAGATGGATAAAATAAGGGGGGAAAAAAAAGAGCAGAGCTTCATAGCTTATTATTCATCATGCAAAGGAAATACTTGGGTTCTGAAAAGTGTTTCTGGACTATGAATACTGAGCATGTATATCCTATTTTACGGAACAAGGGAAATGTTCATTTCCCCATAACTACCTTTTACTTTATAACAGGAAACTCTCAGCTTTGAAAATCTCAACCTGAACATTCCCTTTAAGAGACAGAAGACAGTATTTCTCTTCCCACTGGAATGATGATTTTTATCCTCTTCCTTGGTCCCTGGTTTGGTTTGACTTGTTTTCCACCAAAACTCTGTGAAGTTATAGTTTATTTGCCAGATCTGAAATGCCCTTCAGGGGTTTTCAGAAGTATGAGAGACCATTAGGGTGCTGTACTTGAACAAAGAGGTGTGGTAGTAATTTGAGAACAATCTGCTCTTCCATCCCCTTCCATCTCCTTCTTATCCTAGGAAGGATAAGAATTTTTGGGTTTAAGACAAACTTCAAGAAACAAGTTCAGCAAAGAAAGAAGAAACAGTCAAGACCACATGGATACAGATGGAGGGAAGCAGTCTTGTATCTTTAATGATCAGCTGCTTCTATCTTGGAAAGATAAGAAATCCTTTTTTTTTTTTTTTTTTTTTCCCCCCCTTTATTTCCAAAACCATCTGGGCAGATTTAGGTGTCTGTACTTCATGTAGCACAGTGGGGTCCACATGTTTTTCAATCCTGGATGGATTTTGCTAACAAAAATTAATAATAGCACTATCCATATCAGAAAACATGAAAACTAAGTACAGTGGAGGAGTAATCTCAGAAATTCAGATAAACTGTCCTTCTAATAAAATTCTAAATAAAATTTCTAAATGAAATGCCAATGAGCATTTAAAATATTAATGCTTTTCATTGCACTGTCTGTCAGTGAAATTACTTTGAGTGCGCTTATTGGCATTTTTTGGCAAAGCACATTACAATAATTTCATTAGTGTTGGGTTTTAATTTATCACATTGAGTGTACCATTCCTATTGAAGTTGATTTTGGAATGACATCATTTATTGATGGACTACCACTATCATTCAGTCTTCAAGTACTAAATTTCTATCAAACATTAAAAATGGTATGCAGTTACAATTTTCTTTTTGTTCTTTTTTGTTTTGGTGAATGTTACTGAAACATAAATTGACTGAAAAGGAAGGCTTGATTTTTAGACAAGTATGTCTAGCACAGCACTATACAGCTGTTGAATTCAATTTGCAAATCCTTGCTTCAACAGCTAGAGAAACTTGATATGCAATTAAACAACTGCCTTGGGAAGCTCCAAGTGGAGTAGAAACTCCATTCAAGTCTGTAGCCATTTCATCAGTGACTTAAGTTGGTGTCAGGATTTCTAATAATGCTTTGCAACTGATTTTTTTTGTGCAGAATGGTAAGGACATTAAGCAATGTTATACTTAGGGGACTTGAGGGATGGTCTTTAGGGACAATATGGTTTTCTGCCCTCCCTAAATCATAGTACCTAGCCAGAGCAGTAGGTATAAACTTCACTTCCTTTACATATCCTATTCTGAAATACATGATAGGTGTGCCTGAGAAATAGGTGCATGAAATCAAATCATTCTTCACTTCAGGTTTTCAAGCTATATGCAACAAATTTTATTCAGTAAATATAGTAATTTTTCCTAGTTAAAATACCATTGCCAGCCAATTGAAAGAAACGAAGATTGGAATCACCCTACTGATTGCTGTTCATCTCTTCATCATGCTTATTAAAGTAAGACATAAGACAAAATGGTCTGGGCAAACTAGCCCAATCTCCTGTTACTTTGCAATCATTTTCACAAATTTCTTCGGATGTGTCTTTAAATATAGTAGACATTTTCCCTTCAATGCACCCTTTGGGAGTTTCTTCCATAGTCTGAATCTTCTAATAGCTAGAAGTCTCCTAATTTTGAGTCTAAATTTACTCATTGCCAATTGCCAACATTGTCCTTTAATTAAAATTCTCTTTTTCCACCTGGGCATTTTCCTATTCTGATCACTCCTGGGGTATTTATCAAGAGCAATCATGTATTTTCCCATTATTTGTATCAGTATTTGCTTTTTGTAAATGTGCTGTAAATCACACAGTGATGCTTCTGCACTCTGATTAGATTGCTGAACCTCTTAAACAAGGAGAAGGGCTGCTTAATCCAGTTAAAAATGTTTGCATCAATACCTGGGGAATGATCCTGTAGGCAAACATCTATTTCTATTAAGTGCTTTGAGACCCAGTGCGATGCTACTCATTTTACAGATTTTACTCTTAGCAGCAGCTGCTTCATACCTAAAGAATGACACCTGCCGTGTTGCAGCAACACCTGGAACTATAAAGCTCCTTGCAGCAACCAGCCTACCTCAGCAGCTATCTTTGCTGACACAGAAGTAGGGCAGGGAGAGAAATAGCAAGATAAAGATATTATTTAACTGGTGTTAAAAGCTATTCATTAGCATGATCTGCTTCAGTGCATTTTAGTAGGTTTTAATCCTTTTAACTCTTTTCTGAGCAAGCATTTTCCCACTATAAACTTGCAGTTCATTGATCTCTGTACAAAGCAATACCTGTTTGATCTATGTCTAATGAAATCTTACCTACACCTTTAAAGCAAACTATTGATTGAACAATTATACTTCATTTACACTGAAGCTTTATCTGTTCCTCCATTCAGTCCTCTGTTCCTTTATCTGAAATTCTATAGACCCTTGTTATAACTCCATTTATAAGGACTGACATATTTAGACTGTAAGTCAATTTTAAATTTTCATTGTATTTCAGAAATCGCTCTTCAATAGGATTTTGCTCCCTCAAAGGACTGGTTCAGTGTAGCACTTACATTTAATTGACCCACTTGGTTTGCTACTGAAGTACTTGCCAAGGTTGCACAGGTGAAGTAATCTGCAGTATTCTTATTGTTGAAAAAGGTATTTCAGTCTACAATTAATATTGAACTTTCTCACCTAGAAAATGAATGGGTTTTAGGTTGGTTTGTGTTGATACTGAAATAATTTCCTTGTTCAAGACCATTTTGAACTCTCACATCCTAGCTGATATTTTTTTTTTTTCTTTCAGGTCTTTGAAATGACTGGGACTAGCCACCTTCCTACATTTGGAGACATTTATGTTGATAATTTATTGGTGAATTTGAATAAGTACATTCAGGAATATGTTCAGAACACTGCTTGGAAGAATTTGCAATCTCATTAAACTCTTGAAAGAGCAGAGAGATAACTTCTGAATCTAAAAATTTCATAACAATGTCCAGAATGCCTCCTGGAAAAATCTCTTATTCCTCATGGCACTATTGTTATGGACTTTCAAGGCAGAGATGTCCCAAGATTTTCTTCTCAGAGAACTGGGGGTCAAAAAATGAACATTTTAATCATATTTTGGGTACTTGAAATCCATTACTACAGAAAGATCTTTACTAAATCATAAATCCTTTGATGTCTTGCTGAACAGTGAGTCTTTTCACAGTCATCTGGTCAATCTGGTTGGTGTGAACCTGCTGTGAAGTGCTTTCTTCAGCAAACCATTAAAGGAGCACCAGAATCCACTTATGCTATTTTCAGTGCATAACCGAGCTAACCAACTTTCTTTCTATTATGTGGAAATAAATAAATAAATAAATAAATAAAAAGAACAACAACAAAACAAAAACAAACTAAACACCAGCTACATTTTTTAGCATTTTAATTCTTGAACGCTTTCTGGATATAAATGTAAAAATATATGTGTTTCAATTGTTTTCTAAGTACAACATTATACATAAGAAAAGGAACTGTTTTACTAAAAAATATTTTTCTGGAATTTTTGCTTCATTTTTAGATCATGAGGTTCTTTGCAACTGTCAATTGTTACTTGGATCAGTGTTATTTACCATCTTTAAAACTGCAGTGCTTTAACTAGGTTTCTTCATTTCCAGTAAGTCTAACTTGCTTGTTATTTTTTCATGAGTTGAATCTTAGAACCTTGGCATCTGATTGACTGTGCTCCATTGTATTAATGATGGCATGAAAGGTGTGAATAAATATGAACCTGCTTGGATCTAGGAATTTCAGCTTCAGATCAATGATTTCAAAGTCCAATAAAACATTTGTAGCTACTACTGAGATTTTAAAGCATTTTATCTGTTTAGCCTCTGCAAAGCATACAGAGTCAGAGTTCTCAGGTGGTCTTAAGTGAATGGAAGTATGAACACAGCACATCTCAAACAAACTTCCTTAACAGTTTTGCCAATTGAACCCCAGCTTGCTTTCACAGACTGTATATTCAATCTAAGAGAAGTCTTAGGAATAGGGAAAAGAACATCATCCCCAACAAAGAAATTAATGATTTTTGAGTTCTCATTAGAATTTATGTAACTATCATTGTCTCATCTTAAGCACTATGTGTTTTGAATAATGCACAATATAGTGACTGCTAGCAAAATCCAATGGAAATAAACAAGAAAACAAAAATGAGACAGCTTAGAAGATTATCTGTAATTACTATAATATTTATTTTTCTCCTAACTGATAAGAAGTTAAAAAATTACCTGTATACTTCATAACCTCATAGAAAATAATCAGGAAGTAAACTCAACCCATTCAAATGTTGGATAAACTGTTATCAGTTTCCTCAGTGATGTTTGTAACTTTGCAATATTCCCAAAACTGCAAGAGATTTCAGCTACTTGCTTTTTCATAAATTCTTTCTTAAATCCTAAGACTTAACGCTGCAACTCTGTCTCTTCATTATTTTGTCTAGCTTCCATGTAGCATATGAATAGTTCTTTTTGTATATCAATAACTTACAATGCCAGGCTCAAACAAAACCAAACACAAACCAACAAACTAAAGAAACTAAAAAAAATCAAAGGAAGAAAAAATTGTTCACACACTGCTGCAGATAGTAGAAAGTTAACACTGCTTAAAGAATACATGGTACTCTACAGTCCTAAAAGAAAATACATTGAAATTTCAAAGCCTATACAAGAACTCTATCAGACTCAAAAAATCTCTTGAGGCAGAAGTTATTTGGATGATGAAAGAATACCGCAGAGTAGTGCTATTATACTGTTCATATTCTTTTCTCAACATCTGTTTGTACACACTTTTAGAAACAGAACATTGACTTTCATCTTGATGTGGTATGCTCTTCTTTAAATTCAACAGATTTTTTTTTTTCCACCTTTTCTTCTTTATGCTAAACAGTTCAGCTATGCTGATTAAAGACAAGAGGAGTGAGGAAAAAGAAGAAAACAAAAATGAGTTGATAAACATTGAGCGCAAAATAGATAAGAAGTATTAAAGGCAGATAACACTGAGTAAGTAAATAGGGGCAAGGACTAAGAAGAAGTGACAGAAAGAATGGTAAGAAGACTGGTAGTCACAGAAATAAATATTTCTAATTTACAGACGTAAGGGTTGACTCTCACCTATACTATACTTTTAACACACTTCTACCCACTAGATTATAGAGGTCTAGCCCTTTCCTTCTTTTTTTACAGAAGGTATGGCTGTATAATGGCATCAGTTACAAGGATATGTCTCTTCATCTGCTTTGATGGGGTGATATTTCAAAATACGTTTTTCTATATTTGATGAAGAATATAATTTTATATATTGAATTGACTGGGATAACTGAATAACTTTTTGACAGTTTCCTGAGCCCCTGAGCTCAAAGGAGGACAAATAATTGCAACTTCTATGAAAAACTGAGGAGAAATATTTTAACTTCTCTCTTTGCAGGTGATTGTTTTCATCATGGGAATATTCATTTCTACTACTTTTTAAAGAACTGACACGTATTTTTAGCCATGTGTATCAAATACATTGTTAAATCCAAAGAAAACTCGAAGCTTTTTTTATATGGTTTGTAATTATTCTCAACCTTCCCCCCCCACCCCCGGCATTTATGACATCATGCTGCCAGTTGTATGTCATTGGAAAAAAAGGAAGAAGGTAAATTACAGATATGCCAAATGGAGATTACATTAATTAGAGGAGGAATTTCTTAGGGTGGAGCCTATAAGAAAACACCATTTAAATAAGACCTTGGTGACATCTGTTCAGCTCTATCACACAAAATTATTGGGCTGGTATCACTATCAAAGCACACAGATTATTATGGAGAAGGATTACCCTAAAGAGGTGGACTGTATCCACCCTCATCTAATGGTTTAGGAAACAAAGATGGACAGCTGAACTGTTAAGAGCTTTTCATCCATGCACTGTTTCAAGAGATGATAGTGATTTAGTTAACAACAGGTAATTGACTTAGTATAATGGACCAGACATCAGCATGTTTTGTCTAAAGTATTCTGAATGTTAGGAAAGAAAAGGTGGGATCAGAAGAGCAAGTCCTGCAAATGTGGGACAGACTTGTTCTGGGCCAACTTCCTTCTCCACCTTGAGACTCACGCTCAGACTTGCCCTGCTCAATTCATTCCCTAGAGGAGGGCTCAAGGGGCTGGCTCTGCATGCATGAAGAAAACACCACTCTAAATCTACTTTACTTAAGCTATGTGCACCAGGTTAACTACAAAAGGTGGGTCCCTCTTGCTCTCTTTTTCCTCTCTTTCACTTTCTTTTGCTCTCAACCCCAGCCATGGACCATCCATGTGACAGGACCAATGTAGGATCTAAGGACTGGTGATATTCTTTATTTTTTCTCTCCCTTTTCTGTCTTTGTTTCTCTCCCACCTTGCTTTGCCAGGACAAACAGAGGTATCATATTCTACCCCATGCTCCATACTGAAGTCTGTTGTGGGAATGGGGAGATTGTGAAAGTGTGTTGTGGCATTTTAGCCAGCACCTTTGAGGAGTTTTTTGTTGAAGCGTACTGTACAAAATTATGAGCTTGTTAAGGGCCATCACTCTTGTGGAAGTACATTGTAAGAATTTAAGGGCTTGTTAGCTATTGCCTTTTGAGTTTAAACAATGGGCTTGTTGCCAGAGTTAAGGCAACTGTACAACAAAACCTAAGACCTCACTGACATGCATCCAGTGTCTTTGTTCAGCCTGATTCGAATTTATAGCAAACATCATGCGAATTTATAACAAACAATGGGTCATGACACTTAGGACATGAGAAAGTCAAGTCAGTTGGGTTATGCCTGTGGTGACTTAAGCAGATTTTTAGGTTGGAAAGCAACAAATAGTGAAGATAGTAACCCGTCTTGGGGAAAGCATATATATGGGTGTGTTCATCACTGCCAAGGCCTGAACTCACTTTGCCATCCAGGGTTTGGACATCTCAAGCCAGGTGGAACATGTGTCCTGTTCTCTTGAGGCCATCATGCTGATCACAGCTGGACTGGAGGACTTGTCTCATGGGGGCATCCTATGCAGACTGTATGTGGGTGCATGTATGAGATGAAATAGAAATTGCTGCCTACCTCTTAACCCATCCTACTTGGTAAATAAATCTTAAATTATGTGTCACTGAGTGGCTTGGTTCCACCACACCTAATTACTTCTAATCAGTTATTGTAATTTGCAAATATAGTCACAAGTCCTTATTTCTCCATTTCTAAGTTCTTTTTGGGCCTCACAAAAGTTGATCAGTTACATAGGGATAATACACTTCACAGATATTCCAGAAATATCTGTGGGTGTGAGGAAGATCAGCTAATTTCCAGTGTGGTAAGAGCAATTAGAAGGGAACAATAGAAAGTAAAGGGTACTATTTGAAAAAGTTGTGGAGGACAGAATAGGGCTGACAGGTGACAACCACCTTTTAAAAAAGCTATTGTGTCTTGTAAGATTCCTGTGGAGGCACGAAGACAACTGTGGTTCCTGCTACTAAGGAAGAAAAGAAGGGCTAGGAGATGACAGAGAACTTCAGAAATTTTGCTGCTGCTGCTGCTAATCAAAAGTTTATACGCAGTAATGATGACTTGTAAAAGGATGTAACCCTCTCTCATTATCTGCTTTTGCATCTTCCCATGCTCTGCAGGAGGTGACAGATATTCCGGCTTGAGAAGGAGCTCAGATTTCCTGAGGAAGTATGGCAGCTGTTTATTCCACCCTTTCTTAGTTGTGTCTGTCTTTTGTACAGTCAGTCTTCTTAGAATTCTCATTAAAGTTATCCTACTAAATAACAGAGCTTGTTTTTCAAATCTCTTATGTCCCCCTCCTGACACTCTCCCCACTTCATGGGAATCTGTACAGATGTAGGTGTCTTAATTGTACATGATCTGAATTCCAGAATAAATAATGATAAATGATATTGACAGTATATAAGTTAAAGAAATTCAAGATAAGAGAAAAAAAAACAAAACAAAACAACAACCAAACACCAAACAAACCTAACCTAATTGTTGCCCGTAACGAAAACACAAACCGACAGAATGTCTGTTTATGCGGTGCTTTATTTGGGCCCAGGGAACCTGAGG
>JAWWEV010000083.1:95810473-95827220 GCA_035583235.1 Hafferia zeledoni
TGCTGGGCTGTTAGTGGCAGGGCAGAGAATTTACATAATAATTCCAAACTACAACAATTTGACTCTTTATTAACCTTCTAACAGTAGTCCTATAGAGCTCTAAAGGAACAGGTAGCTTCCACTTTCTTCATTTATTAAGGATGTTTCTCTATGTCTGTGTTGATTAATAAAGCTCACATTGATAAGAAAGGCTGCTGTGACATAAAGTAGTTACAGTGAGTTTTTTTTAAAGAACCTTTCTCATATATCTTATTTCTTAGTTATCATTATCCTGTCATCTGTCATTTTCAGCCAATCTGCTGTAGTTAACTGACTCAATGAAAGAGTGCATCTTAATTTGTCAAAAGCAATTAAAAAAATTCACTTCACTGGAAAACACATGCAGCCGGTGCACAGCTGAAATACATCCTGTAGGTGAGGAAATCCTATTACACCTTCACTTATGATTTTGAATTATGTGTAATCACTCTTTGCAATGTATTCAAAGAAATTTACAGAGTCTTAAAAAATTTAAACACCTACGTCACTTGAACTTCTGCCAAACTTCACTTATGTTCCCCACCTGATGGCATCAGACAAATGAAGCATGGAACTTTTGCTTCCTATTTTACTTTCTTTGTTTGTGATGAAATAGTGTGTATTATTTGAATTTGCATTTTCACTCTGCTTACCCATCAACCATAACTACATTCCAATATTATATAAAAACATCCCAATATTATAAAAACATCCCAATATTATACTTTTAATTAAGACATAGGTTTTGATTAAGTAAGGAAATAATGTCTTCAAAACATATAGAATTTATTTTATGAAGAGGCAAGCATTATACTACAAGAAGAAACAACAGGAGTATCAGAAATTTAAAAAATAAACATATATGATTTATAATGCATTGCTTATTCAAATGGGAGCTGCAATTCGTAAGGTTTAGATTTTTCTTTTTAACTTGCATAGGAAAAAAAGAAACATTAAGATCTTATGCTAGCCAAACCACAAATAATTTTAGCCATTTTTTTTCCCTTTTTCTTTTGTTGATGTAAGATTTTTAACTATCTTTCACACTCTTCAGATAATATAATTAACCAATAGTGTTTAACACATTATAGATTTTGAAAAAGATTAAGAACAAGAATATAACTTAATAATTATATTTTTAAAGAAATACTTAGTGTCTAATGGCTTCCATATATTTCATAGAATCATAGAACATGCTGAGCATCCATCAGGATCATCAAGTCCAATTCCTGGCTCTATGCAGGACACCCCAAGAATCACACCAGGTGCTGGAGAGCGTTGTCCAAATGCTTCTTGAATTTCTTGTTATAATGTAAAGCTGAAAACAATCTGATGAGTAGCAATTACAGGTTTTTTCTCTCTTTACCAGATTTTTCTAACATCTCCATATTCAGATTTCCATAAATTAATACAGTGCATCAATAAAATCACTTACAGAACCTGAGACTGTCTTATCTTTGCAGGCAGAACTGATAGGGTAAGACAGAAGTGGTAAAGCACTGGTTACAGAAGTTAAATACATCTAAAAGAAAGTCTGCCTCTGTGATACACATAATCCTTTTTGGTTAATGCTATACTGCCAGTAGTTGCATTGCCATCTCTCAAAATTATACATCTTAATTTCATATTTCTGTAACCTTAGCTGCCTAAATATTGATAGACATGACATGCTGCCTGCACTGATTGCATTGGCAAATGTTCATTTTCTTGAGGGATGTTTTCTATGAAGAGTAGAAATCATGTTTATCTCAGTTATTTTTCATGAAGCATGGTATTTTTTCCACACATATTGTGTTATTAACCTTGATTTTGGTTAGCTATATTCTTCAGAGTTTGCAAAGAATAAATAACAAGCAGTAAACCTTTTCCCCAAAAGCTGCTATCAAGCAATATTCTTTATGGCTCTATCTAGCCTATTGCCTTATTTAAAACATGGGGTGCTGGAGAAGACAAGTTAGGAGACTTGACTGTATTTAGCATATTGTAGGCAGCCAGCTGTCTTTCTCCACATAATCTGACTTGACAGTTTGATTTTGAATGTGAAATCAATTTCTTTTGAAGGCCAAATAAAATTTGAAATATTGCACATAAAATCATAGAATCATTAAGGTTGAAAAAGACTTCCAAGATCATTGAGCCCAACTGTTAACTCAGCACCACTGTGTTTACCACTTAACCATATCCCCATGTGCCACATCCGCACACCTTCCAGGGATGGTGAGTCCACCACTTCCCTGGGTAGCATGTTCCAATACCCAATCTAAACCTTCTCTGGTACAACTTGAGGACATTTCCTCTTATCCTGTCAGTTGTTACATGGGAGAATAGATTGACATTCATCTGACAACTTCCCTTCAGGTAGTTTTAGAGATCAGTAAGGTCTTCCCTGAGCTTCCTTTTCTACAGCAAGAATCTCCAGCAAAAAAATAATGATTTCCCCATGAAGAAAAAGATTATCATAAGAAGAAAGATTACCACATGAAGATTATCACAAGATTTCTTTCATAAAAATACAAGAGTTGTGTTGTTTGTCTTTGGAAATTACATAAAAAAAAGTATATAATTGCAAACAGAAAAAAAAAAAAAAAGTAAAAGACAAACAATGAAAAAACACTAAACCAATAAGTACTTAACTGATACTGAACAAAAAATATATTTCAACTTTATTTTATGTTAAAATGGGGTAAGATCCTTTATACTATGATTCTGCAAATTATTTGACAATGATTTTTTAGTAACTGTTGTCAGCATGAATTTCTAAGAGAAATACGATTATTATTTGTAGAACTTCATAGTGCTGCACATTAAAGAGAAACCTTCTATCTGAGCTGTGACAAATAATTTCCAGAAGCATCAGATTCTTTCTTGCTATTTGAACAGATTAGCAGAAGAAAGTATTCCACTCACAGGAGAAAAGCATGTGATCTGATCTTATAAGTTATATATTTGACATATGTAATAGTCTTTAGGGTCCATGCAGGACTCTGGCTGGCCTGAATATTTAATTCCCTTGTAAATTGATTGAGTAAAAGGCTGCATCAAAAAAAGGATAAATTCTTCCTCCAGTCACAGAGTGCTTTTACTGTGCCACACATGTACTCATTAATTAATGACATATTTTAAAGTGTCCTTTAGTTCTCTACCATGACAGTTATCCTGTTGAGTTATGGTTCTCAGGTACCAGGGGATGGCAATTGAAGGTCTTTGCCAGCACTGAGTCTACAGAGTCTTGAAAACTAGTGAAGCTTCCCTGCACATGCACATTATCTGGAAAAGTTAAGCTGTTAATAATTTATCAACTATGAAGTGTAATGAAAGCATATTTATTATCCTTAATAAGTTTTTGGTTTTATTTTTTTTCCTAAATATTTGCACAATGCTCTGCAGCTACAAAGGAATTGTTAGGAGATTGGCTTTCTGTCATTACTGCTTTGTCTGTGCCCACAATCGGTCACTGGAAAGTTGGCTGAGCTCACATGTTCAGTCAGGCAGGCCTGTCTTTGCTGCCACTGCCACTTCTACAGGATAGTGAATCATAAACCTATCAATTGAGATAAGGACTTGAAAAACATAGTTTCACTGTCTTTCAGATACTTCAGCTCCGAGTGGTCCCATAATTTCTTTGGTCTAAAACACACAGCAGTTTAATTTGATCGTGTAGTGTCTTGAGCAGTGGGCTCTGGAATAGTTATAGGTCAGATACTTCATTTAACTAGCAAAGCTCTATTACACTATTGAAGCAGTCAGACCCATTGCAGCTACTAATGATTTATGAACACTAAAGAACCAAACCTTTAGTAATAAAGGTTCTGTTGTGGTACTTCAGGTCTGATCCATGAAGGAGTTTCCTTCTTCAGAAAAGGATTTGGGAAGTGTACCTAAAATGTCTTTCTCTTGTACGTATGTATGTAAATCTTACAGCTTTAAGACAAGAGAGTATGGTAATTTATGTCTGTGTTCTGTAATGCTGTACATGGTAGATAGGATTATCAGGAGCAGTTGTGTGCTGTGCAAAGTACAAACAAAAAGATAAAAATAGTCAAAATATTTAGTTTAATTTTAGGAGAAATGTAGCATTTTTTGTTATAATTCACTATAACTAAATGCTTGTCATAGTTAAGGACTAAATAAATGAGTTTCATATGTGATTTGTACTTTCTGTAGCACAACAAACTGCCTATTCAATTGATAGCCAGTTTGTTATTGATAAATACTTCATGAATCCTCTCTCTGCCCCATTGCACGTTATTTCTTTTCGGAGAAATTTGTCCTCAAGTTCAAATTCCACTGCTTCCTTAGTGCAACTAAGACTTCAGAAGAATTAATCAACATGTTTTTCAAGTGTTGTGGTTTTGGGGTAATTTCACTTCTACTTGTCTCTGTGCAGGGCATTCAATTGAAATTTCTTGGAAGACCTTAATTGTGCCATTTTTATTACTGTGTGCAGCCTCTTGTCCGCATACCTTCAGTAGGAGGACTTTAAAAGCAATATAAAGATACATGCATTGAACTTCTTATGTTCAATAACATTTCTGGCAATAAACTTTCAGTCTTCTTTGGACTTTCATTTTAGTAATCTCATAGCTTCAAGAACAGTTTTGTTACTGCCTAGCTGAGTTTTTTAAATTGAAAATACTGTGAAAAAAGAAAGCTACAACCTATGGAGTGTGCAGCTACCATGTGTGCTGTGTTTATAATTTTAAAATACATAATCTGCACAAAGTGTTATTTTGGTTGAATTTGCATTTTTATTGTGTCCTTTTTAGTACTGAATCGCTGGCAAAAAAAATCTTAATTTGAAAACAAATAGAGATTTTATCAACAATGAAGAGATTAAAACTTTACTGCTTTTACTTTTTGAAGGATAAGATTTTAATGCAGTTTGGTCTTTTTTGTTAGAATTCCAGTCAGTCTTTTTATTTTCTAATTAAGTCTATTGATCTCACTGGGCATTCAGTGAGGTAATGTCAGAATATCCTAGATGGGTAAGAAAAAAGATATAGACTTCTTAGACAGATTCTAGGGAACAATGTCAAGAATTTGAGTAATTCCAATGTACTTTTATTTTCTCTTTTAAAACTCCAAGCCTTTTTCACATTACCAGCTTTATGCATTGGATACAAAGAAGGAAGAGCATTAGGAGTACTTTAACCTCTTTTTTCACTGTTTTGCACTATTTTTGTCAGTGTTTTCTGCACTGAATTACAGGCTTTTGTCAGTGTTGACTGTGAGGACACTGTGTCTTAACTCCCAGTTCAAGGAAAGAAGTGAGATTTGCAGAAGCTGAGATTCTTGCCTGTCAACCTTCACTTTAATCTGGTCTCTATTAAAAAAACAAACAAACTAACTAACTAACTAACAAACAAAAAAAAAAACCAAACAAAAAAACCATAACTCAAACTGACTTAAAACAGAGATTACACTTCAGTGATTGATAAAGTGAAACAAAGTGACATCTATTTTAACTCTACATGTTCCTGAAAAGTGTCTGGAACACTTATATGAATATATCCTGCCAGATAGAAGAATTGCATTTCCATATATTTAATAATGGAACTTATAATAGAAAGATCTTGTCAGAGATATAGAGACTTTTTTCAATATTCCCATTATACTAAATGGAAAAGACAAACAAGCATAATAGCAAGAAAAATATTATTGAACCACTAACATAGCCTTATATATTTGAAACTCGTAAGTGTATCAATGCTTATTTTCAATGTTTATTTTGGAAGACTGAATGTATGGAGCCTGAGCCATAGAAGTTTTTAGGACAGTAAAACAGGTAAGTACATGCCCTGTTGTACAGTGCTCCTTCTTTCTTCTCCTCTTTTGGTATTAAAATAATAATAATAATAATAAAAATCTACAGTATTTTTTAACAAATCTTATCTACAAAGAAGTAGAATCACAACAGAAAGTCAACCTCTTTCAACAAACCCACCAAAAGCCATGACTAAAGGCTCTGCCTCTGAACTGTAAGTATGACATTTCTCCTGGATTACCTAAATCTTCCGGGGGGGGAGGGGGGGTGGGGGAGAATTGTAGGAAGAAATTAATAAATATATCTGTCTGGCACATTCAAGAGTGTAAGTAGGCTGAATACTCCCAACCTACTTTGTTTCTAAAATTATAGTTTTTTATAAAAGGACTTATTGTATATCTTTAGAAAATAATTTAAATATTCAAATTGAAAATGTAAACATTAAATAAGTTAAGCCTTGAGTTATACAAATATTGTTTCCATACACAGATATTGTTGTTATATAAGCAGTTATTTTCTACAAGATTTATCTCTGAGCAAAGAGTTAAAGGAAAGAAATCTAAATACTTATGAAGTACTGAAATCAACTGTTTATTGTTCCTTTTTGTCTTAATTTCATTTTGTTTATTTTGAGAAATATTGGATTGCCAGATGTCTGTCTTCTCTTGCTAATTTTTCTTTATTAGAAAATTTTAATTAAGATTTATAGAAACATACTCTGAGAAAGTTAGACATGAATACATTCAGTGAGAAGAAAGCTATTGCTTTAAATATGGTATAAATAACAACTTCTGTCACTTACAATGGTTACTTAAATTAAGCTTAATATTTATCTTTCATTAAATGCTTGAGAGAGAATCTATAAACCAGTTAGTACACAGGAGATTAAAAATTAAGGTTTCTTCTCAATTTGCAAGCTCTTAATAAGAGTGCTTGTGTTTTGCTCATTACTGTATGGCTAAATGAAGTTTAAAACCTACTGAGACAAGGTTTTAACAGACATTTGATACATTGCTTGATAAAGTCATATTCAGTCAGCTCTTCATAGCTCTGCCAATTTAAATGTAGTACATGCTGATTGTCATACCTTTGACAGGCTCAACTGACAAGGACAAGACCATTTCACAGAACTGTTTCTGTAATTGCATTCCCTCATCACACTGGAGGAATCTCAGTGCTATTCCTGTTAAAAATCAGTTGGAATGTCAGTATGGCTAGTTTGAACATCGAAAGTCAAAATCTGGAATGCACACCTGAGAACCTCTCGAGCACAGCTAGATTTTCATCAATGCTCCTGGTCAAAAGAAAAAGGTTTGAAAGGGACAGTTGAACCTGATGAATCCACAAAAAGTTATGGAGCTGGTGCCACGGCCAAAGTTTCAGCTACTTAGACCATGAGCCTCACTTTGAGAAACCTTCTCTACTGGGAGCAGATGGGGTAAGCCTCTGTCCAGTTAGAGCAGCCGGGACCAGTTTATCACTGTGTGGGTGTAACTAAAACTGTGTGCTCTACACCCTCTATGTCATTTTTCATTAACTGTTAATAATGGATTGTTGGCAGCAGCTGCTCCAGGGCACACCTGATACCTCAGGCTTTAAGCCCTGGGAAACAGGGGAGTGTTTCTTTGTTTTCACACCAACGTGTGATGACTCCTTTCTGGGGAGGCATTAGCACCATCACATCCAGCCTGAGGGGTCGTGTTTGCTAATGGACCATCAAAGATTCCAAAAGTATCCCATGACTCCTGGAGTAAAATCATCCATTGTGAAACTCCTCGCCCAGGGGGTGGTACTGGGTCTTCCCATCTGAGAATATGTAATCCTTAGGTTTTGGCACATAGGGTACCACTCATTCGATCCAGAGGAGGACCAGAATCTCAACACTGAGACTATCATCCTCATCAACAGGTTTTCCTTTTTACATTGAACTCAGGGGGACCACATGGCACTCAGCAGAGGGGCTAATGAACACTGTTCTGTTCATGCCCAAGGGTGCTGGGTTATATATCTGTTTTTTGTGGGTTAAACCCAATTTTTATTCTGTATCATTGTATTTATTGTGATCTTTTTAGTAAATTGTAACTCTGACTTGTAATCTTTCTTGAGTTGGTTTCATTCTTCCACCAATTGACCTTTAAACAGTCACAGCCCCACAGAGAAGGGGAAAAGAATCTTTAATCTTGGGTTTGCCAAGCTAGTGAATAGGGCTTTAAACTAAAGTTGCTGGGGGAGGGCAACCTCAGTCCTACCTACTCAGTTGGATGCTAATGCCAGCAAGAGACATCCAGAACCCAGAGATAGATTCCAGGTCAACAGGAGAGCACCTGAAGAGCAGCACAAAGAAATTGTAGCCACTCAAGACAGTAAATCAGCTTCATTAGGGGTCCAAATTAAATGTCTCTGTGCAAATACACACAACACGGGGGAATAAATAAGAGAAGTTAGAGATGTATGCACCCTTGCAGGGTTACAACCTTATTGGCATCATGGAGACCTGGTACAAGGTCTCCTATGACCGGAGTGTTGGAATGGAGGAATACAGGCTCTTAAGGAAGAACAGGCAGGGAAGATGAGGAGGCGGTGTTGCCCTCCATGTCAGTGACCAGATGAAGTACATGGAGCTCTGCCTGGAGATGGATGAGGAGCTGATCAAGTGCTTATGGACCAGGATTATAGGGATGGCATGGATAGGTGGCACGTTAGTGGGGTGACACTATAGTGGGGTTCTGCTACAGGCCACCAGACCAGGAAGACCAAGCTGATGATACCTACAGACAGATAGGAGCAGCCTCATATTCACTGACCCAGGTCTTCATGGGGGACTTCGGCCACTCCCATAACTGTTCAAGGGACAGCACAAAGGACATTCCTGGAATCTGTTGGTGACCGTTTCCTTCTTCATGGGATAGAAGAGCTGGGGCCAATGAGGAGAGGTGTTGTGCTAGACCTAGTTCTCACCGACAGGGTGGGGCTTGTGGGGAATGTTAAGCTGAACAGCATCCTGGGCTTCAATGGCCATGAAACAATGGAGTTCAAGATTTTTAGGACTGCAAGGAGCATGTTCAGAGACCTCACTACCCTGGAGTTCAGGAAAGTGAACTTTGGCCTCTTGAAGGATCTGCTTGGTAGAGATTTGGTTTGCTCATAATGGAAAACTGAGAGGAGTGGAGGGCTGTCCTGCCATTCAGTGAAACTTGGACAAATTAGAGAGCCAAGGCCAGATGAATCTAATGAAATTCAACATGGGCAAATGCAGGGTCTTGCATCTGGGGAGGAATAACGCCAAGCACCAGTAGAGATAAGGAGTTGACCTACCGTAAATTGCCAGGTCTTAAGCCACAGGCTGCTCATGTGATTTACTTATGTTTAGATTCCCAATAGTTCCCACATAAAACTCTTACAGAGTCTTAGTTCTTTGATACCTTGAATCACATAAAGAGAACACACTACACGCATTTCCCAAAAGAACTTCTTTTAATTTAGTGAGAAAATAAGCACTTTGGAAAAAGGGTTTTAGTAGCCCATGGGGTAACATAGAACCAAAGCAAAGCATTCCACAAAAGTATCCAGCATATGATAACCACAATTTAAATAAAATACTACCTATCATTTTTAAGTTACCCACAAGAGGAAGAAAAAGGAGATTAAGATAAAAAAATAAGTATGAAAAGAGAAGAGAGAAAAATGGTTACATCAAAGAGGTCACATGATGGCAGGTCCTGAGACAGAAGGCCAAACAAGATGGAGACCTTTTGCACCTCACCTCACAGCCCAAGCAGCTGTGGCCACTCATCTAAGTGGGACATCTGGTTCACTGACCACTCAGTGCCCTCCTAGCTGAAGTGAGGGGTGAATCAGCCAATTAGAAGATCCAGGGGCTGTGGTGTAGGTGGGCTACCAGGCAGGCCTTCTTTGATTGACAGCCCAGGCACATGGTTCCTGGTGCTGACATAGGTGCTCCAGGAAGCCATGGTGGCTGCAGACCAGGTGCCTCCTGATAGTGCCATGAGACTGCAGGCCCAACCATGGCACCTCCCCCAGCACACACACTAACAAGATGGTTGATCTAATGCAATAATTAAGCGATCTAGTGACATATGAATTCAGTCTCTCACACCTACTGGAAAGCAGCTCTGTGGAAAAAGTCTACAAGTCCTGCTGGACAAGTTAACCATGACTTAAGTCAATCATCATGTTCACACAAAACCAGGCACTAATGTGGAAATTTATAAGAACCGGTATAAAGAAAAATACTTTAGTATTTTTTCTCTAAATGCTCACTGATTATAAAATTAAGCCTTTAAAAAAGAAAAGCTTGGGAAATTTTTGGGATCAAAAGATCTTCTTAATAGTCTAAGAGATTTTGTGGTATTTCATAATTATATCTCAAAAATTAACCTTAATGAGTTCTATTAAACCTATAACTGCAATATCTTAACATATTTAATGCTGTTTCTGTATAATGATGTATCTTCACCCCTTACCTTCATCACCAAAATAAACAGATTTCAAGGTTACTACAGGAAAATTTAATCAATCTAGGTATTAACAAAATGAATACATAAATCTGCTATCCATCACAATTATTTCAGTTTCTTATTCTGGATTCCAATTTGTTAATTTTCACATTTCTGTTTTTATATGTGTATTAATATATGTATTATACACAAATATAATACCATCACATTAAAATTTTTACATTTAAAATGAGAAATGTTAGAAATATTTTGCACACTGTGACTACAATCACATAAAAATAAATTATTATTGCTGTTAAAGAAAATATATGGTAGAAAGCAGCAAAAGCATATCTTCCTTGAAATTTTCTACCTGTTTTCAACAAGTGAAGCAATGTGCTTCCAGCAGTTCCAAACTCTGGTGTAATATAACTATTACAACAGCATGATGTTTGTATATTTGGTCATAGTCATGTTTGAACTGGACACAAAATAATACCTGGTTTAATGGCATCTCCAAGAATTTCTAGTTGCAGAATGATTGGAGCCCAAAAAGTGTGTTTCCAATCACTCTGAGAGAATGAATTTATATGATTAGACATGAATAGGATTCAAATACTTTTATGGCTTGCATATCATTATGTCCTTCTGAACTCAACTGTCCAGTTCTAGGTTTAACAGCTGATACTCAGTTTGTCAAACATTCTCATTGGGAATATAACCAGAGCTTACCAAACATCCCTTGCACAAATATGTACAGAAAGAAAATCTTCTACTTAGCAATATTGCGATTATATGAGGAAACATTCAGTAAAAGATTCTTTCGAAAAATACAGCACTTTCACTGCATTGTGTCATGTTATGATTTTGAAATTCGCTCTGCGTTTTACCTAGGCTCTTACATTTCTTTGGAAACCAAGAGAAGGTGAGAGCACAATAGAGATCTGTATTGACTTCTGTAAAGTCTTTGACATGGTCCCCCACAATGCCCTTCTCTCCAAACTGGAGAGTGATGGATTGTGGACTGTTAAGTGTATTAAAAATTAGTTGGATGGTCACATCCACAGGGTAGTGGTCAATGGCTCAGAGTCTCAATGGACATCAGTGATGAGTGGCATCCCTCAAGGCTCTGTATTGGGACCAGTACTATTTAATATCTTCACTGATGACATAACGGGGGATTGAGCACACTCTCAGCGAATTTGCAGATGACATCAAGCTGAGTGATGGTGTTGGCACACCTGAAGGATGGGATACCATCCAGAGGGACCTGGATAGGGTCAAGAAGTGGGTGCAGCGGTGGGCACAGGATTCAACAATATCAAGTGCAAGGTTTTTCATCTGGGTTGAGGCAACCCCCAGTATCAGTATAGCCTGGGGGATGAACAGATCAAGAGCAGCCCTGCTGAGAAGACTTAGGGATGTTGGTGTATGAGAGGTTGGGCATGAACCAGCAATGTGCACTTGCAGCCCAGTAATCCAACTGTGTCCCTGACTGCATCAAAAGCACAATGGCCAACAGGTCAATGGAGGTGATTCTGTCCCTTTACTCTTCTCTTGTGAGACACCTGGAGTACTGCATCCAGCTCTGGGGTCCTCAACAGAGAAAGGATATTGACCTGTTGGAGTGAGTCGAGTGAAGGGCCATGAATATGATCAGAGGGCTGGACCACCTCTCATGTGAGGAAAGTTTGAGAGAATTGTGCTTGCTAAACCTGAAAAAGAGAAGGCTTCAAGGTGACCTAATTGCAGCTTTCCAGTACTTGAAGGGACCCTGAGAAAGATGGAGAGGGATTTTTTTACAAGAACATGTAGTGACAGGACAAAGGGGAATGCTTTCAGACTGAGAGTAGGTTTAGATTAGAAGTCAGGAAAAAATTCTTTAGTATGGGGGTGGTGAGGCACTGGAACAAGTTACTTGGGGAAATTGTGGATGCTTCATCCCTGGAGTTGTTCAAGGCCGTGTTGGATGGGGCTCTGAGCAACCTGGTCTAGTGGAAGTTTTCCCTGGACATGGCAGGGGTTTCAGAACTAGATGATCTTCCAGGTCCCCTTGCAACCCAAACCATTCTATGATTCTATGACCCTTTTTGGTAAAGAATTATTGCTCAAAGCAGAATTTTAACCTGATTCCAAAACTTATGAATATTCCCTAATGATAACCTATTTATTATAGTTCATAGTTCATGTAGCTATGTGGTCCTTCCCCAGGTCCTTTGTCTCTAATTGGCTGGCACTTTTGTCTCTCTAATTAACTTAGTTTGCAATAAATAAAGGATAGGGAAAAGTACATAGCCTTTTGTTCCATTTGGATACAAAAAAGCAGAAGGTATTTGTGATCTAACCCATGTGTAACCGGAAACTTGTGAAACTTTTGTGTCAGTTTTGTAAATGTGTTTATTGCTTAAATAGAAGTAATTATTTTCTTCTGCTGGAAGTTTCAACTTGAGCCAAATGTCTTCAACATTCTGCTAGCAGATATTTTAGAATAGTGCACATATGTTCAATTGTTTTTATAGGAGAGATGGCAGGTAATAATAGTTGCTTAAATATGTAGATTCAGCTTCTGGAGGAAGAAAGTCTATGCAGCAGTATGTTAATTAAATGTGCAAATATTCAATGAAAGCTGTTTTTAAAAATGCAGCACTTTTATTGTGCGGTATCATGCTATGATTTTGAAGTGTGTTTTCCCCATTGTTTGGTTGACAATCAGTTTTCTTTGGAACTGCCAAAGTATAAGTTTTGGGATCACAATGTTTTTTTTTTACTTTCTACTGAGATTTGTGGAAATCATGTTTGAATACGAGAGAACAAGATGCTTCAAAAGGTTATACAAGATATTCTATTATTATGCTTTCTCCACTGCAGGGCTCATTAATGGATTCAAAACATACTTTTAAAATAATAAGTTAGATTGTATAGAAGGACCTAAAAGCTTTACATAGCTCTGTGAAAGACCTGCTGATGCTTCCCTGCTGAAACTGGAGCAGTTCCTCAGGTCTGCTTTGACTTCAAACTAGGGGAAAATCTATGTATCCATTAAGAGCTTTTCTCATACCTGTTTAAAAGCAAATGTATTAAGTAACATATAGAAAAGTTTACAATACCTGAAGGATTGTCACGCATCCCAGAAAAATACTGTACTCCTAGCTCTCCAGAGTTCATTCTATTTCAGCATGAACTGAATCACTTGTTCAGTTCAGACTTCATTTCTGGCAAAGAAAGAACAAAGCATGCTCTTTCATACTTTGGATATGAAGCATTTTGTGAAATAACTGTTGAAACCTACCTGGTAAGCTTGAGCAAGATCAGCAACAGCTGTACAGATTATTCAATGGAAAAGACAAGATGGATCTGGTTTGAAATTTTAGAGCAGACACCCAACCATAGGTAAATAATTGAAAGATTTGCAATCTTGACAGAAGAAAAGCAACAAAACTCTCTCTCAAGAGACATGTAACTTTAAATGTCAATCTTAGAGATCATCAGATGAGCACTGATTTTATTTAGCTCACCGGTTTAGGATTTGATCTTGATTAAAGTGCCTGATTCTCTCCATATAAAGTGAATTGACAATGAAATGGTAACTGAGTAAGTCTGAGTCTTTATTAACTCCTTCCTACCTTTCAAGAATGTAATTTAAATTGTTAAAGTCCACAGGATCTATAAATTTATTTAAACAAAACTAAGATTGTATTGCTTTTTAATTTTTTTGTTATTATTTATTATTTACAATTTTTTTTATTTTTATTTCAAATATTGCAGTTATGTCAGACAAACAGCTTCCTAGTTTTCTTGACTTCTCTAGTTTATATCCATTGATTTCCTTAAATAAAATATGCTTCTATTACTATCTTCTACTTCTGCTCTTCAGTTATCAAAGGAATAAGCTGCCCAATTTTTTATCTATTTGAGACATATATAAAAATCTTAGGGGAAAAAAAAAGAGCACTGTTAAAATTGCTATTTAATTCTTGTTGTTCATTTAAATAATTATTACCTTCTATATTTATTTCCCAGTATATACCACCAGCAATGTTTTTCCAAAATTGTTTTTCCACTGAGTAGACACAGCCTGTGTGAAAATTAACTCTTCTATTCTTTTTCTACCTTCAGAAAGTCCTTTCTACTAAAAACTACCTTTCTTCAGCACATGCTTTGTTACTGTTCAGTATAAGCAAATTTCACAATATAGACTATTTTAGCCCACTGTGTAAATTTGACTTTACAGATTATTTTTACTTTTTTGAAGTTGGTAAAAGTCATTGTTTCTTGTCCAAAAGACTTAAAATATTTATTATACTATGTATAATTTTAAGGTGTCTCAAGACAATAATTCTCAAAGATGTAAAGGTTACTATCTGCCATGAAAGTTCCACAGTAAACATAAGTCTTTTTTAAAGTTTGCAGATTCTCTAGGGGCATTTCTGGTAAGGAAAAAGATGATTTGGGTGTTTTTTTATCCCCCGTCTACCCCCGCTTCCCCCCCCCCCCCTTGATTTTGTGAAATACTGCTGAAATCAGACATATCTGTTCAGGTTTCTCCATGCAAAAGACCAATTTAACTAGTTTTAAATTAAATATCTTGAGAATTGTATTTTCTACTTCCACCTTTACCATTCATTTAAGATATGTCCCATCTGCAAATGTATCTTAATAGCAAAAGAGATACAAAATTATGAGACCAAAATGAGACCAAAATTATTCCCTTCACAGGAAACTAAATTTCATGTATTTGGAAGACTACAGACCATAAGAGATCCCAGACTAAAGTTAAAAAGAAAAAAAAACGCAGACGAACCAACCAACTAACCAAAAACCCAAACAGCCTTTTCCTGTTGCCTTCCCTGTTTATTTTTATTGCAAAAAAATTGTTTGCACTGTGAATGCTTTATAACTGTGGGCTACAAAAAAAAAAGCTGTAAGTAAATTTCCCATGCCTTTCATCCCAGTTTCCTGCTTGGTTTTATTTTACCCTTGCTTCCTCACTCTTTTATGTTCATTATTTAAGCTACCTCAATAATTCTAAAGACCAAATTATTTTTAAATAATTATTTTTGCTTGTTAAAGTGATTGATATTATTTATTATGCATTCCATATGGAAAGTGCAAATAGTTCTGGTATGACAGATATTTTATACATATATAGGTATGACAATTTACTTGTACATATGAGGTGAAGAGACTAAATTAAGGCTTTTTATAACTGTCAGCTTCTGCTTCTTTCAGGAATTTGTTACAGAAAACACAGAAGGTATTTTTTGGAAGCTTCTGTGAAAGCAAATTACTATTATTTACCTCATTAGTTTTGATTTAATCAAATTTCTGCCTTGAAAGAGGGGGTTTTTTAATCATGCATGTAAAAATAAATGGGGTTTATGTATGGAATGGTGGATAGAATGACTGCAAGGAATGGTTCTTGTCACTGAGATATCAAAATTTTGTCTCTGATCTCTCATGCTCTGTGATGTACTGACTGCATCCTGTTTCTTTAGCAAAAAAATGTTTTGAGGAAGTAAAGCCTAGATAAAAATATGAGTACAAAAATACAGGAATCACATCCACTATAGAAAATACTGGGATTTTATGACAGATGCAGTGCTCTATAAAGGATTTCTGCTGTTTGTTCAAAACTTTGATTCAGTAGTTTTACATTTCTGTTGCAGGTCCCTCATTGGTTTGTCATCAGTGAAACACAACACATTTCTCTAGATTTCTCAGAGCAGATCGGTTTTTGAAATGGTGTAGTTTTGTTTTCCTGTCATGGGCACCAGTTCTGCCAGCTAACATGTACATGGAGGATGAAATCATCCACTTCGTTCTGTCTTTTTCACAGATCTCTTGCAAAAGCATTTAAATCATAGACCTGCTTTCTGTATGACCTCCAAGGAAATGTTTTCCGAAGTCCTGAGACTCTACAACAGTATGAATGTCAAAAGAGTAATAATTGTAAGTGTGTTGAAAGTGTCATCACTTCACTTCCAGAACTTCTTGTTGAATTGCAAGTTTTTTGCTTGAAAACATGCTGAAATATATATCTGTGTAAAGTGCTTTGAATCCTTCAAAAATTAATGTCAGTAAAACAATTAATCAGTTTGCAATAACTTGAAGTTTAGAAGTTGAAAGGGGCATATAAGAGCAAAGTAGTTTCTTTTTCCAAAGCAGCAATTGCATTTCCACAAAACAGAGAAAATGAAGAAGGATTATAGTATTTTAGATGGAATAACCAAACCTGATATAAAAATACATACATACATATATACATATATAAACGTGTTTGAAAAGAGTGGCTAAATTTTCTTGCAAACTGAGCATATAGTCACAGAACTGAAAGCCTCTTCTAGTCATGCAGAATACTCTGAAATGAAGTCACTGAAATGGGGTCCGTGTTGGGTCCAGTCCTGTTTAACATCTTTATTGATGATTTAGACGAGGGGATTGAGTCCATCATCAGCAAATTTGCTGATGACACCAAGTTGGGAGGGAGTGTCGACCTGCTGGAAGGCAG
>JAWWEV010000083.1:95828274-95841721 GCA_035583235.1 Hafferia zeledoni
AAATTTAAGTTGGATATGAGAAAAAACTTCTTTCCAGAGAGAGTAATGAGGCATTGGAATGGGCTGCCCAGAGAGGTGGTGGATTCACCATCCCTGGAGATTTTTAAACTGAGATTGGTCATAGCACTGAGTGCCATGATCTAGTAAATGGACTAGTGCTGCACCAAAGGTTGGACTTGATGATCTCAGAGGCCTTTTCCAACCTAATCGATTCTATGATTCTATGATTCACTTATGTAGCTTCCTCAACAATCATATAAAAGCCTCTTTTGCTCTCCTACCTTCAAAGATTTTATTTTGTCATTTTCTCAGTGTAGTAGTCTGCATTTTACTCTGTGATATACACAAAACTTTCAGCTGAGCTCAGACTAGGAGTAAATGAACTCATTTCCTATATGCAGAAAAAGTTCCAAAAAAGATGGAGACTATAAGAGAGAAAGAAAGGGGAGGTAGATAGGGGTGGGAGAGCGTGGAGGGAATCTTATGAAAGAAACCTATAAAAATGCAAAGTGAAGAAAAGGTAAGAAATACATAGACAGGGAATTGTCACAAAAGGGAAAAAGAAGAGAGAAGCAGATTTTAATATAAATTTTAATGAAAGAAACTCAAAGCATATCCTCTCTTAATGTCTTTTTTTACTGCTGGCTTTAGTCTGAAATAGTAGGGTCTAAGTAATTATTTTGATCTAAATACTTAATGTACTCTCTACACCTGTTAAGAATAAACATGCTTGCAAAAATATTGAATTGCTATTGGACAAAAAAAAAAAAAAAAAAAAGCACAATAGCACAATGAGGCTAAACTTTTATAACATTATTATTACATACACATTTTCTGGGGTTCATAATCCTGCTACAGTTTTGGAGCTAATTTTAAAGTCCGGTCCTGTAGGTGTTGAGATTAGCGGCAAACTCTCTTTGGTGTCTGTAGGGTATCATCCCATTCCCAGGAGGCTACCATTAGTCCTGCTCAGGGGACAACACAGCCATCAGATTTTAGACTATTGTTTAATGCCACAAAACATAAACTAAAAAAAGAAACTGAGCATATGCTGACAATTCAAGTCAATTCATTATCCAAGGTTAAAAGGAATTTGAGTTGGCTTTTTATTTCAGTGTTGCAATTTTTTGAAGCTTGGCCAAAAGACAGGTTATAAGTATGAAGACAACTTATCAAGCAGATCATCATGCTATAGAAGAGCACAGCATCTGTTCAAGTAGTTGATTTTTGCTTCTTCATTACCATTCTGTAGAGCCGGATTTTATCAAGATCTTACACTTCAATGTTCAAATTTAATTACCAAAAAAAAAAAAAAAAAAAAAGATAATGCAGAGATCAAGCACTATCATAGCCTAAAACCAGACAACCAATGACAGCTATGAAAACCAAAAATTACCAGTTTGCAAAACTTAATTGTAGGACTTTGTACATACCAGCACACATACCTATGATGTTATCTATTTTTAATTCAATTTTGATGAGGGATGTAATAGAAAACTCACCAGTGCTTAAAGTAACATCTTTTTCATTGTTTTGTACTAGCTAAGCTTGACTACTGGTGAAAAATGGTGTGGAACTAGATTGAACTAGAAAGATACATGTGCATGAATAACTACTCTAAATAAACATAAGTTAGAGTTATAATGACTGAGGGAAAATAGCTGCAGGCTAAAAGAATTAAAACAAACTGAAATCTCGTTCTCCAAATATGATTATTTCAGCAGAAAACAATGCAATTCTTATTTACTGGCTATAAAATATGGATTTTTAGTGATGACAGACATTAAAACCCCTTAGGGATATCACTAAGAAGTAAACTCCACATTTTATTTGCAAAGGAATGCAAACAGCTTACCTAGAAACACTGTTGACATAGAAATAGTCAAATTTCCTTGGAGATGACATGTAGAGCTTGAGAAAAGAATTTATTACCTTCTTCAAGTGATGACCTGCTAACCATTGATGTTAGAAAGCCAATATATTTTCAGAAAATAAGATGAGTGATTTTCATTACTTTTCTCATTCGTTAGCAAACACTATGTCATGGATGGAAATGTTGACTACTGGTGCTAGTTCACTTTCTTACCTTCATGACCCAAAATATTGTTGAATTATGTAGTGATAGATTTAAATGCATAAATAAATGTGTTAATCACAATTTTCTTTACCTGATATAGCACTGATATTTTATTAGAAATGCTTTATAGAGATCTTCTTCCTTCACTTTATGTAAAGGATGCTATACAATTTCATTAATTAAAAGACAATGATTGGTTAAATTATATAGCTTCTTTAATATGGGATACTTTAAAAACATCACAAATTATGAAAAGCTAAGACTAGAGAAAATCAGTTCAGCAGTTTTAGATATAAACAGAATAAGAAAATGTCTGCCTAATGATGAGAAAAGAGCAAAGATTGACTCTATCCTAACCCATTGAACTCAAAGGAGTTACAATAGGTGTGTTTAAAATTGCCAGACTTCATATATCTACATTATATATAGACAGGTGAATCTATTCTACTTACCCAAGTCTTTTTCATACACTGCAGAAAGGAAGAGACATCTTCCAGAATTTATTTTTAACCCATTTTAGACAACTTGATTAGGAGCAGTTGATTGAAACTCTATGGATATTACTTTCCTTCAGTGACTACAAAAGCAGGTCAGGTGACTGGTTCTGACTTAGACACTCACCTTTTATCTTTTAGATTTACAAAGTCAGCTGAGATCCAGAGTCTCAGCATTGGTTAACCCTGGACTTCTGTCTCCTACAAGATCTTCCTTTTACATTTTTTTATTAGAACGAACACTATATAATTGGAAACATTTCTTCCTCCACCCACCTCCAGCCCCTTCACCCAGGGCGTAGTTTGAAACACATTTCTTTTAAGAGCATTTCAAAATTAATAAATCTAATATAGAAAAAAGAAGAGCTAGGCCAAAAGAAGGAAATGGAAAGGGAAAAAAATGGGATAAAAATGGAGAAGAATAAAGAACCAACAAAGAAAGAAAAGGAGATGGATAGAGAGGAAGAGAATGAAAGGGAAAAAGAAAATACAAGGAAAGAAAGAAAAGAAAAGAAAGAAAGAAAGAAAGAAAGAAAGAAAGAAAGAAAGAAAGAAAGAAAGAAAGAAAGAAAGAAAGAAAGAAAGAGAGAGAGAAGAGAAAAGAAAAGAAAATGTGAAGAGTTAAAAAGGAAGGAATAAGAGAAAAGAAAGATAAGAAACAGAAGGTAGAAATAGAAAAAAAAAATCCAAAACCTACTTTGGAGACATACATAACTTAATAAAGAGCAAGAAGCTGTGGGTTTTTTTGAGTGTGTTTAATGATTCTGAGTTGCACAGTTGGCACAAAGATACTATTGCTATAGGCACATTTGAAATTACAGTGATAATATACTAGATTAGGCAATGACCATTTTCTGATCATTACTAACTCTCTGCTTAAAGTAATTACTACAAGTGACCCTAATTCCTCTGAGGACTTTGCTAAAATGAAGCATCCAGCATCAATGGCTAAACTGTCTCAAATAGTTGCTAGTGTTAACACATTTATTTTCCCAGAAACGAGGGGGAAAAAAAAAAAAAAAAGTCAGATAAATCTTTATCTGATGTAAATTAGCATAGCCTACATGTCCCCTAATTTGATTTACACAGACTGGTCAATATGTACTGAAGTTCACCAAAAGCCAATATTCGCTTATTAACAAACTGGAAAATAAGTGTGCTTGCTGTTGGGAAGAGTAAAGCATGTATTTGACTCTTCATTGAACAAATTTAAAATAAATAAATAAATAATAATAATAAAAAAATTAATTAACTAGATTCTTCCAAATGTAAGGGTACTGAGTCATTTGCAAAAGAACCCTGAGGCTGTGGCAGGCCAGCTTATCTTGCTGTTGCCAGGTTTATTACTAGCAGAGTTGTGAATGCTTAACACTTTTTGAAGGATTTCAGAATGTCAGACCCTGACTGACAGCTTTACTTGGTGACTTCCTTGCTTGTGGGTATATGACAGTTTGACAGCCATCCTTAGGGTTCATTTAATTATTTTATGCAAGTCTCCTTAAAGAATAACATTAATGACCATTTTTCATTATATGCACAGCAGCAACAAACTTAAGCTGCCACATTGCATTCTGTTCTAACTCCTCCGCTTACTAGCTTCAGGCATTTTTGTACATTTCCCCTCCCTCTTCCTTTAGTGAAAAAAAAAAAAAAAGTAGATTTAAAATAACATTTGTACAAAACGGAAACAGATTGAAAACTGATGTTTACATGGCTTCTTATGAAATTAAAATATCATTGAATGTTTAAAAAATGATCAAATATTAATACTGATCTGAGAGAGATTTTTCTGGAAACAGTCTTTTAAATGAAAATAAAAGCAGTAAAGGAAACAAAAGGAGAGGAAGTAAGAAAAGTTTTAAGTTCTAAATAAAACTTTTATATATAATCATGACAATTAGTGCTGTTATTATTTTCATTATTACTATGATTTATTCTCCAGCAAGTTAAAAGTATGCATCTATCTCAAAAGCTGCTTTAATTCAGACAAATACTGACAATTTTTTTCATTATGGCAGGTATGGTCCCTCTCTTAATAGTTGCACAGTCTTGCAGCAACTGGCATTGATGAGAATGGAACATGTGATGTACAGAGTCATTAAGTAGCCAACCTGCTCTTGAAATGTTCGTTAACAATTACGAGGTTCAGAGTATGGAAATCTTACACAGTGATGTATTTTCCTGAGACTTGCTTATCTTCTGTCTTCAAATTCCTTTCCATTTTTATTACAGTACTTGAGAAAGAAAAGCTGATTGTAATTTAAAGACTCAAAGAGATTTAAACACTAAATCACAGATCTGTCTAAGCTATCATCTAGTCTGATGAGAGGGAGAGACCAGAGTAGCTAATGTTTTAATATTTCTTTGACCATTCTGAAAAGAGTGACAAACTAAAACATTCAACAAAGCAAAATTTGAAAGCAAAAATATTCCTCCCCTACAGGCTCTGAACATTACTCTTGGAAAAAGTATCTTTTGAAATTATGATATCTGCTGTTTATCGGCAGTATATCAAGCATACAAAGATGTTAACCCAGAGTGACTTCCTGTTCCTGTTGCTTTAGAGCCAAGTACTTCATCAGTATTGGAGTTTCATCAACGAAATCCTAGAAGAGAAAAGTATATTTTTCAGGCCACAGAAATGATCCGACTTTTTCCCTCTGTCAGAGATGTGACTTAGTTCCTACAACCTAGTCGACAGAATTGCTACTTCTGTGATCTATTCAGGTGTCTGGATGCTGGGTTAAAAGCCATAGAATGAATCACTATCCAGGAAATGGCAGATGTGCATAAAGTGATGCATTAGCAAAGCTGTTGGAAGTTTCCATAAAAAATTGAGAAAAAAAGATAGGGTAATTTGAATTTTTGGTGGCTAAGTAGTGCCTAGGAAAATTTATTATTAACTTTGGCTTCTTCAACCACTTCCTACGTAGTCCCTATATAGTAATTGTGAAAGACAAACTGTCATTTCATGAACCATATATTTGCTTCTTTTTAGAAAAGCAGTTCAAGAAACATGATTTTGAAAATTATTATTATTTATTAAGTGTTGAACAATTATAGCTACAAAGGAATTTGATGAAAATGCTCAATATTTCTATGGCTGGGGCAATGATCAAGAGAAATAGAAGATGATCTACTCAAGACACTTTTGGCAGTTTCACCCACCATTGCAAAAACAGTTCTATAAGTCAAGTGGCATACACATAAATGAATAAAGCAAATTATAGAAATAAATCCATTGTTTGTGGGTGTCAAGATCATTCTTGTAGCATAGACTTATGACATTGACCTTTGCCTACACTTATTTGAACAGCACAGAGGGCACATATCTTACTCTGCTAGAGTTTAGGTTGCCTCTCTGTTCTCAAAGAAGCTTAATATTTGTTATAGCACATAGAATGCAGAATATACTGAGTTGGAAGAAAAATGGATTTGATTGCATCTTACAGATCTTTGAGTGGGATGCCAGTGATAGTGGTTCTTTATAAAAATATGATGAATAGTCTTTATGGTGAAGGCATTATCAGGATATGAACAAAGTACAGCAACGGCGGTTCATTCCATTTGCTATCAGAGCTGATCACCATCAGATATCATTATGCTGAATGGCACTATTTAATCAGAAATAGACATAAGAATTTGGGAAGAAAAATATTTTTATGCCACCACTCCAGAAAGAGACTTTCTACCCTCTGTTCCATCCCTTGTTGACTTTCATGGAAAAAATAAATAATGTGAAAATAATAGATTACGCAGATTATTCATTATTATCTCACTTTCAGGGCTTCACTGACAAGTCCCATCTTGTGGTTATGTTGTGTGGAGGTAAAAACATCTGCTGAATTAATGACAAATCTGTCAGTGCCTTTATCCACTGCCCTGTTTGAAATGATTAAACTCATCGAGTGTTTGCTTAATCTATTTTTCTTTTTCATATACCATGCTGACTGCCTAGGGCAAACCCATCTAATAATTTTCAATTGAATAAAACCATAACTCATGACCCAATAAATTATTAAAAAACCCTACATTGCATCAGATTCATCATTCATCTTACCATACTGGCAGAAAGCCTACAGAATTCCTTAACAGTTCTTGCTGTGATAAATAGTTCTATTAAAATTTATGAATACAGTGGTATATATTAACACATATTTTGTTACTGAATTATCTGTCATACCTTTTTGTATTTTTCATGCACCAACATGTTGCATTAATAATTTCATTGGTCTGGAAAACTCACAGTCAGCTATCATAATTTTTTTTTTAAATTTTTTTAACTTAACCTTTATATCCCTTCAAAAATGTGGTAACATTGATTTTCTATATTTACCCATGTTTTACCCATGTTTTCATTCAAGTTCTTAAGAATTATTAACTTCTACATTCATCTGAAGTGATTAATGGCAAAAGAAAATTAGAACTTTCTTGACATACAATAGAAAGAATAAATAATGATTAAGCAAGTAGCCCATAAGACTGTCTGGTAATGTAAATTAGGATATATCTGTTTCATTATACAAATGCATTAAAAATGTTGTTCATTAAATTTTGAGAATTTGAACAATTAAATAGTAGCTACTGCATAGAGATAGAAAACATTTTTCCATCCCTTATTTTCTCAATAGAAAAGCAAAGTTTTTACTAAAAAGCAAACACAAGGGGATTTTTTTCACTCAAATCAAGATAGAAGTCTTCAATATGGAGACTCAGGGATGAAAAGGAATGATTGGGCATCCACAACTTCTCTGGACAACCTGCTCCAGTGCTTTACCGTACTCTGCATAAAGTAATTCATCAGTACAAGTGATATTTGCCTGTCATGCACAATTTTCAGAGAAGATACTTTCATAGTAGATTGAAAAGTAAGATATTAGCAGTTTTTAAATAATTTTGGACTCTGTTCTTTCATTTGAAACAAGAATCTTGTTTCTCCCCAGGATGGGTCGGAGGGTGGGGGGGTGGAATGTGTGTACATCCCTTCCTATTTTCCTTTGCAAGAAGAAACAACTGTACTTCGGGGGCACCTCTTCTTCCAGAGGGAATTTGAGAGGCATTGTTGATCTCATAGCCTTTCACTTGATGTAGGCTGAGGTAAAAAGCTAGTTTACACTGTGAAATTGCGCTGTATAGCATCTGAACCTGAACAAATCCCTAAGAATGGACTCCATGCTCAACAGAATAATGCTGGAAAAGCTATCCAGTTTACACAGAGTTATTCTCTTCCTACTTGCTTTTGCATTTATTTCTTCCTGGAACATACTTTCACAGCATGGTAAAAACATATAACCCAAAAGTATTATTTCAGTCAAAGACAGATTTCAGTCAAGGACAGATGTTTTATGCAGATAATCTAACCCTACAAGTAACCTCCCTTGCTTGTACACCAGGTTTTGACTTGGTCACAAAGCCACAAACCCTCCTTTTAAAAACTACATCACATGAACAGTAAAGATATGTGTTCTAGAAAAGTTTTTAAATCATGCACTTAAATACTCATAGAACTATATTGTCATTTGTTAGGTTGCAAAAAAATGACACAAAACTGGTTTGGGATAATGTACTTTGACTGTTCATTATATTAATGATATAGAACTGCCCTATTATGTTTTAAAAACAGCTAAAATAAGTAAATACATTACTATTTTTAAGGCTTAACACAGTGTGGCTAGGAAAGAAAAGTTCTTATGTATTTGTATCAAGGAGAGTATTAATGACAGAGGCAGACTTGATGATGAAAGGACCACGTATGTATTCAGCTTCATATGTCCTCTATTTGGATGCTCACTCCAATCCCCAAAAGACAATTGCAGGTCCTCATAAAAGCTGCATCTCCCATGGTCCGAAAGCCAGAAAGCAGTCAATGTGGGCCGAGGAGCAGTCTTTGTTGCTTTAGCACAGGGTGAGAGGAACCAAGTCACTTCTGCTCAGCTTGACCCATCACTGTGTTTAGTCTACAACTACTTTTTAATCTACGGTTGTAAAGACCTCCCACTGGTGCTCCATATCCTCCCAGAGGAAACACTGTTTATTTGCCTGTGGTCAGGAAGATTCAGTACCTGCAGCAGCAGCACCGTGGGGGACATTAAAATGCACAGCTCATGTATAATATTGCATTTAAGACAGAAGCCTTTTTTCAAGGAGTGTAGGCAGACGAAACCACAAGAAATAATTACGTTATCATAACTGGATGTTCCCTGAACCCAATTACCTGATCAAAAAGCAACTTTTACCTGCATTGCACCACAGCAGGAGTAGAAAATATAGGAGCACTAGAGAGAAGCTCTGATACAAAGTCTTGGAGATCTATCACTTTTTCCATCTCCTACCCCCCTGAGGTTACTTACATTTTCCCTTATAAATTATCAGTTATGAACTATTTCTCTCTGTCTCCAGAAGGGTCCTTCACTCTGTCTGCCAGAACAGTGCATAGAAGAATGATAAAGATAATAATCTGATTGTTTTAGAAAAAGATTTAATAAAATATTTAGAAGTCAGTATGCTCATATGCAGGTGGCCTCTGCTATGCAAGGAAGCCCCAGCTCTGCTTTATATAAGCCCCAGGCTGAGTAGTTAATAGAAGGACATCACCAAAAACTCAAGAAAAGAACAGTCATGCTTGTCCCTCCAGGGATGATTCTGCTACCAAGAGAGCTGTCAGTTCAGAATCAGCTAAGTGATCCCTGAAGAAACTGAAAAACTACTCTCAAGGAAATCCACTCTGCTCAAACACCAGATACGAACAATATAGATTAACCTCTTTGCTATCTGTGCCACTGTGCCTGCAAAACACTGATGTCTTGCAGCAGTAGAAAGGGAGCTGAATGAGTCTGTTGTTAAACATGTTTTATTTAATCCTGCTTCACCTTTCTTTTGCCGCTTACAGATGAGCACTGCCATTCTTTGTGTAGCCATTCAGATTCCCTTCAACCTGCATGGAAGTCTTACTCAGAGGTTTTTTTGTGCCGCTTCTAGCAGCACAGCCCTTCTGGCTTGGGGGGAATTTCACAGTGCTGCTGTTATAGAAATTGGAAAAGATTAGTCTGCAGCATCCTGTGAATCCTTAGAATGACAGCTTAAACAAAGGGTTTGATTTGGTAGGCAGACAGAATCAAAACAAGGTCAACACACTCTAGATCCATCACCAGCCAACATGCTGCTCCATCAAACACATTTGCATCATTTAATCTTAAAAAAACAGGAAAAAATTGCTTTCCATATACAGCTTTCTGGAGTTACATGTAGGTATGGGATATATATCAACAACACGCAAATTGCAATGAGGCAAATATATTCAAGTCATATGGCTTCAGAAATGTTACCTTAATTTTGTTTACTAAATATTTTGTAGGGAAAAAAATGCATGCAGATTAAAAAAATTAAACAGCCTTTATTTGAAGGATAACATGATCCAAATGCAGCACTACATGCACAAAAAGGTATAACTGCATCCATGCCAGATCTTAAGCTGGTAGGAATTGACAGAAATCCCTGAACTTCAGTATTCATTGATACTTTGACAGTTTTACACCCCAGGATTTGGTTTCAGCAATAGCTGTTGCTTCATCAAAGCATTTTATTGTTTTCAGCCAGTTTTATCTAGTTTGAAGAGAACAACTAAAAGCCTACAATGCTTCTGTTTTCAAGGTTCTGAAGTCCAACTAAATCCTTGAACCTCAAGTCTGAACTCTTCTGAAGGCTTAATGCCACCCTGAGTGGGAAATTAACTTTGAAATAGAAGATTTTAAGCTCTTTGAATCTGTACCTGACTATATTGTAATTATCAGTTAAGAAATCTATAATGCAAGTTTTATCAATGTTCAAAAAAGTTTACAAGAAAGCGTGGATATATGGTGTGTCCTTTAAATCAGGCAGTTAATTGTTAACGTTACAAAGAAACGTGACTTATAATAATAAAAAGTAAACTCCCTTAAAAATCCCCCCAATACCAAACAAAATCCAAATTAATTGACAAACATAAAATAAACAAATGTTCAGACCTAAGACTTTTTTTTTTTTTTTTTTTTTAATCTCACATGTAAAAGGTCACCAAAAAAAATCTTCGCAGTTACCAAGTACTAATGAAATCCCTTTGTGGATACAAAATATTGACGTATGCTTCTGTATCTATTATTTCAGAAATAGCAGAGATCATGGAGGTAAGTCTGAGCTGTGCAGGAGCTCAGAACTACTTCAGTAATGTAGTGGGTTGACCCTGGCTGGGAGAGATCATTCACCAATCACAGTCATGGTAACAGACTTGAACAAACCAGACTTGAAGTAGGGATAATAATTACATTTTTTACTGACAGGATCAGAACAGAATATTGAGAAGCAAAATAAAACTCAAAACCACTTTCTCTGTGCCCCTCCCTCCTTCTCAAGTTCTACCTCCTTACCACCCCACCTCCTCCCCCGTTCCCGCCTCCTGCCTCAGTGGCACAGGGAGACAGGGAATGGGGGTCACAGTTAGCCCTTCCCTGCTCCAGTGTGATGCCCCTCCCACAGGAAACAGTCCCTCATAAACTTCTCCAGTGTGAGTCCATCCCATGGGCAACAGTTCTTCACAAACTGCTGCAATATGGCTCACTTTTCTAGAGGTTGCCTTCCTTCAGGCACAGCCTGCTCCAGTGTGGGTTCCCCACAGGGCCACAAATTCTACCAGGAAAACCTCCAGCATAGGCTCCTCTCTCCACTGGTCAGCAGGTCCCTGCCAGGACCCTGCTCTGGCATGGGCTTCCCACAGGGTCACGGCCTCCTTCGGGCATCCACCTGCTTTAGCATGGGTATCCTCCATGGGCTGCAGGTGGATATCTGCATACTTGTGATCCTCCATGGGCTGCAGGTGAACAGTCTGCTCTGCCATGGTCTTCATCAAGGGCTGCAGGGGAACCTCATCTCTGGCACCTGGAGCACCTCCTCCCCCTCCTTATGTATGGACGACTACTGTGTTGTCCGTACAGTTGTTCATATGTTCTCACTCCATTCTTCTCTGCAATTTCGTCTGCCCAATAATTTTGTTTCCTTCTTAAATATGTTATCACAGAGGAGTTATTATGGTTCCTGATTTGTTTGGCCTTGGTTAGCAGCAGGTCTGTCCTGGAGCTGACTGGCATTGGCTCTGCCAGGGAAAGCTTCTGGAAGCTTCTCACAGAAGCCACTGTGGCACCACTGCTAATGAAACCTGGCCACACAAACTGAGTACAAGTAGTCCAGTAAACAATACCATGGGCAAAGTTCCACAAGCTAATGCAAGTTACAAGTCGAAATCAAGTGGGTGAGCCAATAGCTGGCTTCCTGATACTTCCAATATCAGCCAAAGATGAAAGTCTTAGAAATAGCTTAGTATTATTTTTCAAAATAATGCTTTCATTTTTATGGTTTCATACATTTTCTTCAAAATATTTCTTTGTTTTTAAAATTGCCAGGTATAATTAACTTATTCTGGAGACACGTTTTCCTAATATTGTTCCTGTAAAGCAAATATAACATCTCTTTTTGTTGCACAGATCGGAAACATTGTCTGCTTAGGCATTGATTTTTGTCATGTTATTTATATGAGAAATAAAACTCCCAAATAATCAAGAAGAAAAAGTAGGCCTGGTTTATTTTCTGAAGGATATTACAGTGTACTTTCTTTTGGCACACTGTGTCACTACTAATGATATAAAAATTGTTTTGGTAATATAATTATCTAAAGAATATATTTTTCTTTAGCATAATAACCCTCAATCAAAACAACTTTAATCCTATTTTTTTGTATGCAGAAGGAACTTAACTGCTTATATAAAGGCCAAGGTACAAACTGGCATTATGTACATTTGAAACTAATATAATAATGGGACTGAAATTGTCATCCTCCTTAAACTATGTGTTTGGAAACTATATTGCTTAGAAATATTGCATAACAGCTTAAATTTTTTTAGGATATAGATTTTGAAAAAGGATCATATTTGTGATCTTTATCAAGGCACGTAAGTCCACTATGCCCCTATGAAATTTGAAGTCTATGAAAAGAACAATGAAGTGGATTGAAAGATGCATTATCCTCTATCTGTAGTCATATTCTTGTTCATTAAGTTTAACTTGGAGAAAAATTCAGCACCTTTTAGGGAGCTGACTATAATCCTGTAAAACAATGGGTCTTAAATGTTTAGCAGAACACTGTGCCTTACAGATGTAAAAGATGCATTCAAAGCTATGAACTAGTTGGACTTTTACCACAGCATAGTTAAAGAAGGAGGTGTGAGCAAGGAATTTAATATTTTAGTGGTTTAAGATCCTAGTCACTTGGGAAAAGAATGGAAGCTAAATTATCTCTTTTGTCTGTGTCTCAAGACTACAAAATGATGAACTTTGAGTTGATAGATGAAAATATCACATCAGACATTTAAGGGGATTACAGATGAATAGAAGGGGGGAGAAGAAAACAAAACAAAAAATCAAAAACAAACAAAACCCCAAAACAAACAAAACCCAATCAAATAAGGAATTAAATAGAGTAGCAATATATATATATATTCTTTCAAGGAAGACAGAAGTGAAGGTAAAAGTACTAGGACTCTTTGACATTTAGGGATCAATAAACCCAAAGTACTTAGCATCAATAAAACAGAAGGCAGTTTTAAATCTCTCTAGGGAAGAATAGTAAGGAAGTGTAGTTGTAGAAATATTCTATAAACCCTTATTTGTGACAGAAAACTGAAATATTATGAGAAATGCTAATAGCCTTGAGAGCCCTCCTTATTGTGGTAGACTTTATCTTCTAAAGATACATATTGCAGAAGAAATGTTACTAATACTCTATGTGATAGAAGGCAAATTTACTCTCCAAATTTGCATAGATTCAAAGAAGAGGATGTCACAACGGAAT
>JAWWEV010000083.1:95841821-95854530 GCA_035583235.1 Hafferia zeledoni
CAAGTGTACAGTTCAGTGCAAGATATACAAGAACAAGATATACAATCTGACTCAAGTGTGGAAGGAGGATATGATAATTTTTTTTCTTCTCTTTTATTCAGGCAAGCAAGCTGCATTGCTACTGTCTTTTAAAAGCAATGAAATATTCTTCATTTATCTCTTTCCTGCAGGCTGCTAGAAAACAGCTGATTTTAGGAACATGTTGGTAGGCCACCGTGCAATTCCTTTCTCCCTAATTGAATAGTCAAGACTATATCCTATTATACTTCCTCATCATACTGATAAGATTCATACAGTTTTTCCATGTTTGGTCTTTGTCAATGACCCTATATATGTGTTGCCTTTTTTATTCATTTTTTTCCTCTTTATTTCATTCTATAGCAATAAAACATGATGTGTAAGCCAACTACAACTTTCAACAGAAATAACCGTCTTCTCAGTGCTACCTATCTCCCTATTCCTTTTCTCAACTTTAATTTCAGCCCGGTGATTTTATATTTTTTGCAAGAACAGCAAATATAAGCACCTCTTGACTGCCATACTGACTCTACTCCTGTACATGAAAGAGTTGCACAGACACAAACACACAAGCAATTCCAGTGTAATTTGTGTATTAGTTCACCCAAAGGAAATTATTTATAGTGCAGTCCTAGGTAGTAGGAAGCTGACTTGCCACATTGGTTGATCAAGGCCTTCATTGGAAAACAGCTATTAAAGCAATACAATATGTAGCAGTAAGTAATGAAAAAGGAACCATAACATTTTTTTCCCTTAGCCTGTAACACTTCCAAAGACATAGAAGGGTAAAAAAGCTAATAAAAAAAAGGAGAGATTCTTGAACTTCAGGCAGTCTATGACTCTCACTATTCCTTATATTTAATCTGAATAATTAAACTACTATTTCCCCCCTGTCTTCCTGTTCCATCTCTGTGCCCTGGCCTGGTTACTGATCAGATATAAGGAATGAAAGTATGAAAACAAACATCACTAGAGCTTACAGGGAATAAAGAACATGCAGCCAGACTCTTCCTGTGATATTCAGTTACAGGATGAGAGACAACAGAGAGGAACTTAAATACAGGGAATTCTATTCAAACATAAGAAATAACCCCCAATCCCAGCCTTTTTTACTGTAATTGTGGTCAAACACTGGAGCAACTGGAGAGGTTATGGATTTTCTGTCCTAAGAAATATTCACAACCCAACTGTTTGTGGCCCTAAACAGCCTCTTGTAGATGACTGACCTTATTTTGAGCAGGGGTGTTGGACCAGATGATCTCTGGAGGTACTTCCTAGCCTTTGCACTTCTGTGGTTCTGTGATGATGTGTTCAGAATTGTTTTGCCTGAACCAGTGAAAATTACCAAGCTCTGCTTCTGCATTTTATGCTTCTTTAATTTCTCCTTCCTGTTACTTTTTCTAATGAAGCATAGTAGCTGGCATGGGATTCTGAAAACAGATATTAATTGTGAGGCATGTGGTATTATATTTAAAAAGATGAATGACACAATGTAAATAACCTCTAGCTTATTAGCTAATTCCTAACAACATTTATCCAGAATCCTGACAAACTGTAAGTTAAATTTGTTGGTGGAAATCATAATAAAAAATGTTGTATCATAAATGTGTGAGTTATTATAACAAATATTTTATTGGAATTAAGCTCCTTGGTAGCTGGGGGAAAGAAAAAAACAACAGAGAAAGAGATGACAATGCTTAATAATAATCATACTAGTTTAATAAAAGTTTCAGCCCCAAATTGGATAAGTTTTTAAGTTTCTTTATGAGGTAGCACATAGAGCAATATTTTGAATGCATTTCATTTACAAGCACAGACAGTCCTGAAGTGTCTCATTTTGCATGTCAACTCAGCTGATTTTCCACCCACACTTCATTAATTCTGCTGTATAATGTCACTTTTATGATTTTGCTTAAAGTAATAGCTATGCTTTTATAACAAGAGAAAATTGTGCTTTTCACCTCTGCTAATTATATTTTTTGCTTTGAAAACACAGGAATATTTTACTATAATATTTAGCTCAGTATCTTCTATAAAGCAACATGTATAAATTGCGTGCAAGATTCTAGATATAAATGGTAAATGCACAATATTTATTTTTATAGTTAACTTATTTTTTATACCAAGAGAGATGTTCATTTTCAGACTACATTAGTCTCATTTATCTCCATGATGTCCTTAATGTTATAAGATGTTACAGCAACATTACCAGCTCCTGCAGGCCTGTATCAGCCTTTAGCTACTCAGGTGCATTATTAGATTGTCAACATAATTCAGACATCTCATATAAAAAGAGCCAACCCACTGGCTCCAGTTCTTTGTAAATGTATTTGCCTGATTTAATACCTTTAAATTTATTGAGTGTTCTTTTTGACTGCAGTTACACAGACACTACTTGGAGAATCTTGTTTAAGCCTGCTAAAAATATTAGGAAAGATAGCACTTAGCACAAACTCCTGCTGTTGTCACATACTGTGCTACTCTGGTAAATCATAGCTTATCTGGATGAAGAAGAAAAATCATAGAATATTTTTGAAAAAAATAGAGAATTATTTTGAGATGACTTTTCCTAACTCTCTTTAGGGCATTCTGATTTTTTCTGGAGAGTTACCAACTTGATTAAAGTTATCATTTTTTTTTTTTTTTTTTTTTTTTTTTTTTTTAATGCTGTAGGTAATCTGTGCTTTATGATGTTTGAAAGAAAGAAAATTCAGGGTAAATTTGATTGTGAATGAGTAGGCCAGGCAAAAGGAGGGATACTTTTTTTCAAAGTGTCTTCTCTGATATACTTTTCAAATAAGTCACTTTGACCCTCACTGTGTAGGGGCATGCAGCTATTCTATTAGTTTGGTGTTTTTTTGTTGTTTTTTTTTAAATTTATGCATTGAAGTACATTAATTACCAAAGTTCAAAACCAGAGAGATTATCAGTAGAACCCTCTATATAACTGCATGGAGCTAAACCATGCCATCTCTGAAGCAAAGCAATGTAGTTTGTTGGAATTTTGCGCATTTTGCATTCTCAAACCTTCTCACTAACCCAAATCAGATAATGCTAAACACAGAAAGCACAGTAAGTCAGCAGACTTCAGTAACTCAGTTTGAAAAATACTACAATTTGCTGTGTATGCATACACACACATACACAACTGCATATATTACACATAAGATGTATGAAATACTATTGTTAAATTTTCTCATTAGTTTTTGTAGCCATTGTAACAGCTTTTGGAAGCAAGTTATTGAACACAGGGAAGCCTGTTAGAGATCTCTAAATATTTGTGTATTTGGCCTAAAATATGTGAATGTACTGTATAAAAGGCAAAACTGTATACAGATCAGCTACATGTTATATATTAGGCAGAACTATATACAAATTAATCATATAAGCAAGGCACTTATTCATCTTCCAAACCTCATTTCCAACTACTATGATGAATAGATCGATCATGGAACAGAACTGAGTAGATGCTCTAAATTCATCTAGATTTAGCATCTGGAACTGAAGTCAGTGAGTTAATAAATGAGCTAGTTTCAGGAGAAGATGAATGTGTCCAGAATCTTAAAAATATTGAGCAGGTGCTAAGTGTAACTGGATAAGACAAAGCAAAATCCTTTTCCAAAAAATGAAATATTTTGTAAGCATTAATAAAATTCTCTGTATTTTCGTTTTTTGTTTTTTTTGTTATTTTTGGTTTTTTTTCATGCAATCTAGATGGAAATTGGATAGAAAAAATAAAACACAAAACACCAGCCTAAAAATTTAGTAATAATAATGCAAATGTTTTGGCTAGTTTTCTGAACCTTGAGCAGCCGGTTCACATAACATGTTGTGAGCAGCTTTTTATTTGTTGGGATTTTGGGAGTGGGAGTATGACAGCAATCCTTCAAAATCTTAGTAACTTAAAAATGTCTTTACTACTGATTCTGGTATCTGCCAAGGTCACATTTGCTATCATATGCTTTTTGTCTTCATCTATCAGAAGCTGACATTAAATATGTTAGCATTGGTGGTAGAAATATATAAATTTGCAAAGACTGATTTACTGAAGTCATTATGTATATTAATATTCCTTAAATCTCAGAAATCTTTCATGTAAATTAAGAAGAAACTATAAAAGTCAGGAAGAAGGAACAGAGGGAAGGAAGGAGGGGGGAAGGAAATAGTTCACATGCAGAGGCATGCTTATAGTTTTGTAACCTCATATCCATATCATTGTGCAGATTTTTAATGAGCTGTCAGCTGTTAATTAACTCACTGTTTTACTGGTGACATTTACTATTAAAGGAGAGAATTTCACAAATATTTCTAATGACACATTTTTTCCTAAAATTGAGTGAAGAATTTACAGATGTTAACACATTCGTGAAGTTATAATCTTTTTCATTGTAGAAGATCTGCAGATGGGGGTAGAATTCTCTGTGTCCATTTTCACTTGTTATCTATCCCTTTGGTCAGCTTTTATTTTTTTATGCTTTATTTACAGTGGTTTTCTTTTCAAAGCCAGTAACAAGAAAACAATTTGTTAATGTTGCCCATATCAGGAGCCAAACATACCATTTGATCCAAGCTGATCCAGATGGTTTATGCTGTAGTATTTACTTTTACTTTGTTTGAAACTGTGAAATATTACAGCATGTTACTTAGTTTAAGTTTGGCTCCAGGCTCCCCCCCCCAAAAAAAGACCTTTTTCACAGTCATCAGTCTATTATCATCATACCTATGGCAAAGAGGAGAAAGTATTTTTTCTATCTCTATTTTGACATTTAATTTGATAATTTAAATTCGGTGCTAAAATTTCTCAGTAAACCTAGTGACCTAGACCTAGCTGCAGACACCTGAAAACAATGTGATTTTTTAGAAAAGAATGTCAGGGGAAAGTTATGTGAAGAAGAAAATTATAACTTCTAAATGGGAAGACAAAGCAGGATCAGTTACAAGAAGCATCTTTTCAGGCTAATAGCAGCGTAACAGCTTGAACATGTTCTCAGAAGCAGGTGTTTCAGCAAGAGGTGACATTTATTTGGAAACCCATGAGCCAACGGAATTATGTTGCTAGGAGTAATACGCAAAAAAGACTTTTTAGAAAGTATGAGATTATTAAGACTGCAGATGAAGACAATAAAAGGTGTGGATGTCAATTTGCACTTGTTTTTTTTAAATTATGTAAAATGCTACAGATTCAAAGTTAAGCCTTAAAATGTCATTTCTGAATGGATTAACTCAACAAAATCAAACCTGTGGGTCTTTGCCTTTTAATGAAAATTCAAAATCACACACAGTGAGTGGGAGAAAAACTACCTATAAATCAATGTAAACTGCAGCTAATGCAAACTGCATATCCTCTTGTCCTAGCCATTCTGCTGGCTGATTTCTCTGCAGGTGCAAATGAAACTGCCTGTCAGGACTCTGTCCCTGGCTGATTAGTAGATCTGAAGTGATAAATTTTTGCCACAGGGGACATGTCCATCAATAAGGACATGGAAGCTGCCTTTCACTGTGAAACTGCATTATGTAGTACCCAAACTCTCAAACTATAATTATTTTAATATCATCATTGCAATTTAGGTGAGTTTGCACCTTCTAATCAGATTGTTTTCTCTTACAGCTAGTGGTGGAGGGTGTGTTGAAAGTTTAGTAAGTAAACTGGAAAAATCTATTCTTTGCATGTGTTATATTTTACAGCCTAGAGGATGTAAAGTCGGCTATAGAGATATCAGCTGAAAATAATATAGAAAACCCTTTATAGCAATGAGAGAAGTATGTGTGATGGAAAGGTTTCTCCAGAAAACACAAAAGGAGGTCCACCTGGCACTCTACAAGATGTTGGCAATTGCACTGACTTTTAAATATCATTTAAAAATGAAAGTTTGACCTTCATATTTTTGCAATATTAATTAAGCTTCTCCCAGGGAGTGTGAGAGAAGATCAAATGCATAGAGGACACAGTAGCATTCTTATGAATCTCAAAACTTGTTATGAGATAGAAAGCATTTCTTTTTAGAAGGGAGGATGACTGGTCTTTGTAGCAAACTATGAGAGAAAGTGGATGATTTTTCATGCTTTTGAGTTAGTTTTTTTTTCCTTTCTGAAAGAATTGTCTTACTCAAACACATATTAGAAGATTCAATAATAAAATAAATTGGTCACGTAATATAATTTATGCTATGTAAGAGGCAAATTAAATTACCTGATGTTGTCTCCCAGATGTAGTATCTGAGGGCCTGTTAATAAATGACACAGAAATATTGAAAAGTTCAGAACAGTAATTTATCACCTACTGAGAGATAAACAGACACAAGGATCAAAATTACTTTGGTTACTGTAAAAGTGTATTGGCAGTTGTGCCTGAGTCTCTGTTGTAGAAATTTTTCACATGTCAGCCAATGTGATCTTGTGCACTGTTGCTGTGCATGGGATCTTTGAAGTTAAAACAGAAATATCAGAAAATATCTACATCGGACAGTGAGAGCCCATCCTTCCATACCATTGGATAAAAGTTTGTGCAGGCTTTATTTCAAAAGGAATGGCATTTTAAGATGGAAAGTAGTTAGTAACTTATGGATGAAGTTAAAAATGAGACTTATAAAACTGGCTGGTGAGTTTCACTTCTCCTTTAAATTTCTGCACTCTTTTATGTTGATAGGTATTAATGACTCAGTGTATTCAAAAATGATCAGACTTTTAGGTAATATACTTAGTCCAGAATTTTTACTTCATCAGGTATTTCTTTTATACTTGAATATCATACTTTTGTAAATGTTCTTAAAGAAATGTTATTCGTGTGTTTATTACACAGTATTCTGTCACACATATCATAAGGTTTTGATAAATTATAGTTATTTGTAATAACTTATATAGAAAACATATATTTCAGAATAATTAAATGTAAGCTTTATTATCAATAGCCAATAGAGATTAGAATCATGAATGGCTTGCGTTGGAAGGGTCCTCAAAGGTTTTCTAGTTCCAGCCCTCCTGCTTTGGACAGGGAAAACTTTTGCTAGACCACATTACTCAGCATTCCATCCAAGGGTGAGAACAGATCTAATCAGAGTGCATGGGCACCATTAATAACAAAGTCTTAGCAAAGGAGAGGGGTGAGGTGGAATCCTGACTCCTCAGTCTCTTCGGATGGTAAAAAACTTGGTTCTGCTGTTGTTAAATTTCCCATTTGAGGACTCTTCTTTAAATTGGATGGATTTTATATATCAAATTATAAAACGGTTTGCACTAAATTTGAGTTTATTCTACTTACATTAGGAACTGGAATTAGGAATGCCTCTAATTGATACTGTAATGGCTAAATAAAATCCAGCTAACAGAGCTAACATAAGATGCCTAAACATTTTTGCTGGCAAAAACCATTCAGTTGCCACAGATAATAGAGCTGCAAGTAAAAATAATACTGTACGAGCAGCACATATACAACTACAACTACAATAGCTACATGTACTTAAGTCTCTCTAGAGAAGGCAGGGATAGGCGATTTTTCCAACTTCCTTTGAACATTGTTGTTCTGGTCTATAATGGATGAACATGGACCTCTCATTACAGTTCTACAATCAATGTCTAAGCCACATTAAATGAATAAAGAAAGAAAAAAATTACTCAAACCCATTACATTTTAATTTATCCATCTTCTATTCTGGAGCTGTTAACCATCAAGAAAAATTACCATTTGTAAGCAGTTAGTTCTATTAATTGAGTTTTTGTGGAAAATAGGGCAACTTAATTTTTTATATTAAGACTCTAAAGTTAAGGTGATGTTAATGTCCAATTTTTTTTTATTTTTTTTTCTCCATAAAATTCCAACCAGGACACTACAGAAACGAGTATCTTTCAGTATAGGGTTCTTGCTAATGCCGGGTGAGGATTCAGTTTTATTTTAGTAGTTAATCTTAGAATAGAATAAAGGATATTGGGAGTCTCCTCTGGAGATCATCTGGCTAACTTTTCACTCACAGAACTAATGCAGAACAGATTACTAGGGCTGTGTCCAGTCAACTTTTGAGTATGTCCAGGATGGGGACTCCACAGGCTGTCTGTGCCCTTTTTCCGGTGTTTGTAATCTAAACAGTTAAAAAAATAAAAATGGGAAAACTATAATAGCAACTAATTTAAACTTCCCCTTCTGCAATATGTGCCTAGATCTGTTACTATGTATCTTTTATCTGGCTCTGTCTTTTCAACTGCCCATTAGCGGTAGACAGCAATAAGATTCTGCCTTCTCTTCAAACAGAAGTAGAAAAAGAACAACTCAGCCACTACCTGTCATTATGTGCTCCCATACCTGCCCATCTCTGTGGTTCACCACTGAATTTCAGTATGTTAATATCTTTGTTTTACTGCGGGGCTCAAAACTGGTCACAGTACTCTAGGTGGAGTGTCTTGAAAATGCTGAATAGAGAGAAAGTATCACTGGCTGACCTTGCTAAGAGCCCAGTGTGCAGTTGGCCTTCTTTGACTTAAGGATGTACAGCAAGCTCAAGTTCAATTTCTTGATAAAAACTTTTTTCCTTTCCTTAAAATCTGCTTTCCATCTAGTCAGTGTCCAGCCTTTAATTATCACTTGGGATTATTACATTCCATATGGAGGACATGACATTTTGTTTTGTTGAACTGAAGAAACTTAGCTCATTATTCTATCTTTCTGAGATTCTGACCTCCAGAAAATTTACTGGTCCTCTTAATTTTGATGTGCAGAGAGAGCATTCCATCCAGCCACCTGTATTGTTATTAAAGACACTGACCATTTTGGCCCTGGTACCAGCCATTCAAGACTGTCCCTAGTAAATGGCTTCACAGTCAGTCATCCACATACACTGTTCTTCCTCTGTTCACCAACTAGCTGTTATCAAAAGCCATCTGACTCTAATGTGCAGCAGGACTACATTTTCTTATCTTTCCCTTTGCTTACAATGTATTATAGAAACCTTCACTGTCCTACACATTCTGTGTGAGTTGCAACTCTGAGCTTTTTCCTTCCTTACTCCAATCCTACATGCTCAGACAATGTCTCTGTATTCCTTCTTGGTAGCTCATGCCTTCTTCTACCTTCTGCATGCTTCCTGTTTGTATTTGACCTCAGCTGGGAGCTCCTTGTTCATCAATTCTGGCATTCTGCTGTGGCTGTAACTCTCTGCAAGTTGAAACAGACTGTTCTTGTGCTTCAGGAGGTAATTTTGAATATCAAGTAGTTGTCCTGGGCCTCTTTGCGCTTCAGGGCTGTCTCCTACAGGACCCTGCCAAGCAGCTTCTTAACAAGCCAATATGTGTTCTCTTCAAGTCCAGGACTGTAATTCTACTATTAGTCTTGCTTGCTTCTCTCAGGATTTTAAACTTCACAGTCTTGAAGTTTCTTCTGCCAATGTTGCATCCAGCCTTAACAGCTCTGACCAATTCTTCCAAAATCAAAAGTAACCAACAGGGGATAGTTGGTTTGTTGATCCCCTGTCTCATCAACATACTCCAGAATTCTGAATCACATCACCATGTTGCCCTTTCAAACATTAGCAATGTGATTCAAGTCCCCACCAGTACCAGTGCCTGTAATTATGAGGCTTCCTCCAATTGTAACAAGGCTTGTCTATTTCCTTCTTGATCCATAACACCTACCATGATGTCTCCTGTTTTCATCTGTTTTCTGATCATTAGTCGTAAGATCTCAGTCAAATTTTCACTTGTTTGGACACAAAGCACTCCTTTTGCCTAGAGTGCAACCCCTCCATCCTATCTTCTCTGTCATTGCTAAAAAGTCTAAATCAAACCATGGAAACCTCCATTCATAGAATTATGGAATTCTTTACACTGGGAAAGACTTTAAGATCAAGTCCAACCATTAACTGAGCACTGCCAAGTCCACCATTAAATTATGTCCCTACCACATCTACACTTCTTTTATAAAACTCCAAGGATAGTGACTCAACTACTTCCCTCAGCAGCCTCTTTTAATGCTTGAATACACTTTCTGTGAAGATTTTTTTTCCTCAAATCCAATCTAAACCTCTCCTTGTGCAACTTGGGTCAGAGGATAGTGCTATTACATTATCTCTTTTTAATCTCAGTAAAATAATAATTCTGCAACTGTGCACAGGTTTCTAAGATAATTTTGTTTTTTTCCCAAGCTTCATGACTTTGCATACAGGCAAATGCAATAGTCACTTAGGGATGCAGCTTTCACAGGAGGAGCAGGAGAACTTTTTGCATTATACTCAGCCCTGAGGAGTACCTTCTTTTGTCTCCATGTCTTTTGGGTTCCTGTTACCATCCTCAGATTAATCTAGTTTAAAGCCTTCCTCACTAGGTTAACAAGTCCATTGGGGAAAAATAAAATTAAAAAAAAAAAAAAAAAGAAAAGAAAAGAAAAAAGAATGATCTTAACCCATTTATTGTCTTTCTCATGCCTTTTTCTCACCAGTAGTCCTTTTTTTTTTTTTTTTTTTTTTTTTTTCAGAAATTATTCCATAGTCTTAAAATATAAAGTTCTGCTTCAGCACCAGCCATGCAGCAGGGTTTTCCTCCAGTACACTTTTAACTAAGTTTTTCTCTTTTGCCTGCAAGATCAAGAACACCACCTGCATTCTCATGCTCTTCATTATCATCCCAAGGGCCTTGGTATCACTCATGATAAGTTAAAGGTCTCCCCAGTAGCAGCATTTGTCTTGGTATGGATGAGCAACAAAGGATAATAGCTTGCAGACTGAATGAGCCTTAGCAGTTTCTCTGCAACATTCTAGAACTGACCCTCTAGCAAGCAACAAATATGCCAAGACAACAAATCAGTTGTGTTTCCATCCCCTGCAAGTTAGTCTCCAATTGCCAGCAGCCACTGTTTACATTTGGAGCCAATTGATTACACAAAAATGTGTTGCTATAGATATAGTTATGCACTGTTAGCAACTGTGGTGACATTTTTAGTTAAGAGAAGAGGAAATCAGGAGTCACAGCCCATTTTTGGTTTACCTTTTTTTTTTTTTTTTTTTTTTTACTTAAATTTATTACCTTACTATGCACTTCCAAGCAGACAAAACACTCAAGAAGTAGTATTGAGCTGTGGGAACTGCCCCTTCTTTTCTGGGTTATTTCATTGCTGTTGGATGGCAGCTAGTGCAGCTAGCTCCTTTTAGTGAGCTAAATTGACTGCTGTGTCTTCTAGTAGGTAGGCAAAAAATAAGTTTCTGCTTCACAGAAAACACTGCAATAATTTGACTCTTTTATTGGAAGTCCCTGCAGAGATACTATGAAATGAAAGAACGCAGAGGAAGAATTATCCTCTCTTATTGTCTTGAATCAATCCTTCAGGTTTGAGAAGTAGGTTGGAAGCAGCATGAGGACTTTTTATCCTCAGGCATATGCTGCATCTGTTCAGTGAGGGGAATAACTTTTTGAGCACTCTTTTAATTCTTCCTATAGGGACTTAGCTATTGTTGAAGGCAGTATATTGTAATGTTGTCCACTAAAATTGTCCAAACCTGAAAAAAAAAAAAAAATATCTTTAGTTTACTATAGACCTATTCCGTCCTTCATTTGACCAGATTTCTGATACAGCTTTAGCCAAAGGAAAATTTTTTTTTCCAGTTCACCACTATTTAAAGTTCTGGGCAAAGCTTTAATCCTGTCTCTATAGCTGCTGCCATTTTCATTCATCCATACATAGCTCTTGACTTCCACTAGTTCCTGAACTCGTCCAAAGAAGCAAAAGGAAATTGATATCTTAGTCAGGGATAAGGGGATGCCTTCACAATCTCTCTCACCTCTCTTCAGCCTCCACCCAATTTCTTTCTCTTGTCCGCTCTCTGGAATTAAGCATTCACATGTCAAAAAGAGAACTCAGAGAAGTATGTTTCATGAACAAGGATTCTAATATTTATATTTAAAAAAAAAAAAAATTTTAATCTTCAAAATTTTCAGAATAATAATGAAAAAAAAGAAAAAAAGCCCAGTAATTTTAGTCTTTCATCTCCTACTCAAATCCCCACCCTCCCCTCCAAAAAACCCAAACAAAAATCCAAAGAAAACCACCAACAAAACAAAGAAGAAAACAAAGAAACAAACAAAAAACAAACCAAAACAACTTATTAAAGACAAAGTATTTTTGAAAAGTGGGAGAGCTATCCTGTGAGGTCATAACACTTAAAAGTAGAAATGTTAGGCTAAAACAATAATGTTTTCTCATTTTAAGAGTGAATCTTACTGAGGAAATTCTATAAAGTATATTTATTAATCTAAATAGAAAAAGGCTTTTGGAAAAAAAAATACTTGAGTTGCTTTTAGCATAATTTTTTCATCTGTGCCCATGAAAACTTACTTTGAGTAAGTATAAATATATCTTGATGTGGGAGATTTGCTACTCAGAAATGTGGAAATTGAAGTAGTTGGCTAAACTGGTCCCCTGTAAAAAGTCTGAACAGCAAACAAAATACCAGCTATGTAACTTCTGAAAATCAAAATACCTCTGCTCTGTCCATGGAATTTTGCTACTGCACTGTAGTGGGTTGACCCTGGATGGATACCAGGTACCCACCAAAGTCACTCTGTCACTTCCCTCTGCAAATGAACAGAGGAGAGAAAATGTAACAAAGGTTCATGACTTGAGATAAGGACTGGAAGAGATCACTCACCAATTACAGTCATGGTAACAGACTTGAACAAACCAGACTTGAAGTAGGGATAATAATTACATTTTTTA
>JAWWEV010000083.1:95881440-95905891 GCA_035583235.1 Hafferia zeledoni
TTTTTCTGCATGACCTATCTATCTTCATAAATTCTTCATAAGTAGCCAGCCCTTTTTTCCACAGTCTGTAAACTTTCATTTTATCCCTGATTCCCTTCAGAATCTCCCTGTTTAACCAAGCCATTGTCTTCCCCTCCAGCTAGCCTTTCGGCACACTGGTATTGCCTGTTCCTGTGCACTCAAAATTTCCTGTTTGTGTAACACCAGCCACAGGAGTGTTTATTTGACAATGACAGCTGAAGCTGCAGAAATAAAAATAGAGAGGTTGTTACTTAGAGAAAATATAAAAGACAAAGAAGTGGAGGGTGATCCAGCTCCATTGCAGAAAGCTGGAAAACATAACACACGTCTGGATTTACAGTTCTCTGTGAAAAATGGAAATAATTTACATGAATTCCCTGGGAAACAAGAGACATGGTTACTCTGGATTACTCTGTTTATTATATTTAAATTTCTTTTGCAAATTTATTGAGACTTGGTAAGGGCTAAAAGGACTGAAATGTTATTTATACCATGTAAGAGTTGTCAAAGAGAATGATCAAATACATAAACGCAGCTCATTTCTTTGAGTGGCTATTGTTTTCATGTTAGCATGCTTTTAGACTTTGGAGATTCTACCCACAGGAGAGGGATTACATATTCTAGCAGTGTGAAAAATCAAATCCTATGGTTTGTCTTTATTAATTCTAGTTCCTATGGAAAAATAAAATCCTTTGGCTCATAGAGCTAGTACTTTTGCAAGCATCAGATAGCTATAATACAGAAAAAATTGCCAACACATAATACAGAAAAGATACACCAACAAAGGTGTGTAAGAGCTTGTTCTGTAGCAGGAATTTCAAAGAACCACAGCTACTATAGTCAGAAGTATCAGATTGTTTCTCCTTCCTCAAAGTGGACAAGAATTGTAAACTAAACGGAGGCAAATCCATTTACTAAGAAAAATTGCACTACACAACTAAAATAGTTATCAATATATCATCTTTCCCACGCAAACTATTATTAGGTAGAAATAGAGTGCAATATAAACACTACCATATATATTCATGGCAGGTAATGTGACATAACTTTCCTGTATATGTGTTTCATTTGATCTTTTCTGTAGTGAATATTGAGATTAATGGCTGGTGAATGGAAGGTAAGTAAAGGACATGACAGAAGCTAAAATGCACCACAATGACTGACATGGGCAAGAACAATTTACTTCTGGTAGTGTTCACTGGGTGTGAAAAAAGCTATGTGAAAGGAGGCAAGCCTTACATGTTCAAAATTTAGGAGTATAGCTTGAGGAAAGTTTTTTCTTATAATTTATGTTTGTGTTTATTTAATTTTTCATTCATACCATAAATACATGGAATGTGTTATGGTAGATAAGCATATTTCAAGAATGCAAGCTTGAAGATAATTAAAGATATATTTGAAGCTAAAAATATCAGAAATTGAGTTCCAACGGATTTCCTCAAAAGTAAAATTGGAGATGCATAACAAACAAGTTTTACTTGCAGTGAATAAGCAAATAGTTATACTTAGAGACACTGTAATTGTTTTGAGCTATGAAAGCAGGGAGCAAAATAATGTAAGAATCAAAACATGGCTGAGGAGATTTAATGAGAGGTTTCTCAGTCATCTAAGAAACTATTATGTAAAGGCAGGAATAAGTTAGTGAAGAATCACAAGCTCATTTAAAGATTGTTTATAAAAAAATCAATTCTGGAACAAAAGGAAAAGGGAAAAAAATAGAAATACTTGAAACAAAAAAGATGAATGTTAAGGGGGGAGAGTGCAGGAAGTCTGTAGACATGGAGAATATATTATATTTAGCAGATTATGTACCTTTTTGGTTTACAAATCTGTGAGTTTACAAACCCAAAGTTGAAACAAAACTACTACAATATGCAACCTGTAATTGTGTTAATCGTTTCTACAGTATAAATGGGTTACCCAGATAGCCTAAGTTACATTGTGATTTAAAAAATTTATTGTGTGTTCCCATACAATTTATTTCTCATATTCCAGACCTTGAGAACCAGGATCACTGTATTAAGACTGTCTGGAATAGAGATGACCTTCCCTAGAGAAGCCCATATCTGTTGTGTGCTTTACATTTGTGGCTAGAAGGGTGATGATACCACAACAGTGTTTTGACTATTGCTGAGCAGTGCCTGAAGCATCAGGGCTGTCTCAATGAGTTATTTACTCAAGATGCAGTGATGAAAATAAAATATATCAACATTAAAATAATTAATTTGGGTTTCCCCCCTGCCACCTCCCCCCCTCCCTGCCCTCCAAAAAAAAAAAAAAAAAGGAAAAATCACAATCATTATATTTTCCTCTATATTTTGAAAAATACTGGACGTGATGATATTTTCTAATATCTACAGCAAAATTAAATTCAACTGTAAAAAAGAAAACTCGTAATTTCTGATGAAAAACTCATGAGATTTAATGTTTGTGAATTAACATGGAAGACAGAAGTTAACATTTTGTCCTGCTGGAAAACTCCAGGGGCAAAAGTAGTATAGTAACCCCTTTTCATTTTAAGTTAAATATATAACCTGAGGGTAACAAGCAGGGATTACTGCTTGCCTGAGGGAAAAAACCCTAACAACCAATATGTTAAATGTTATCTCACAAATCAGAAGACAGTATTGAAAATATCACTGCAAGCTGGAGAAGAAGGCATGGTTCTAGCTGTGGAATTTCTTCTCCTATTCTTTAAGTACATCAAGGAGAAGTAGATATAAAGCCTCAGAAGTATAAATTAGTGCATACAAGGAATTTAACTTCCACAGAAAGATGTGTGAAGTTCAGTCTGAAAAAAACTTAGTGGAAAATGAAAAGAAGGAAATAGTATTGTCAAAGATTTGAGTTATTAAGTATAATTTTGATAATTTATTTTGATTATATTATTATTATTTATTATGATTTTTCCCCTATGCTTTTTCAACCTCTGCTGAAAACCAGTAAATGATGGAAAGGTTAAAAAATAAAAAAAAAATAAAAAGTGCATCCACCTTATTAAAAGGTTTGCATCTAAACTACTCAGCAGCTACAAAAACCCTGAAACTTCCTCTGTTGCGATTAAGGCAATATGTAAACATACATGTTTAAATTTAGTCTCGCTTTCTATCATACAGTAATTTGCATGAAATAACTTGGAAATCAGTTTGGTCCAAAGTCGTCTCAGTAAGATAGAAGCAAATTTTCACCATGAAATGGAAGCATTATACGTGAATAAAAGGATTGTGATTTCTCAGACATGCCACCTGCATCCACAAAATGGAGAGTGTATGTCTGCACATCAAGGATCTTGACGTATATCGATATGTGTATGTATATATAACTGTCTCTGGGAGGTTTTCCATCATATTCAGTATTTTACTGGGTGTATAAACCTAAAGGGGTTTTTTGGGTTGATTTTCTTCTCTCATTTTAGCTTTAAATTTAGCTACCCATTGAAGATCTTTCCTCTCTGGTTTAGACTTATGTAAGTCATTAAAGGGAATGATCAGCTAAGACCACTGCAATGGACCCAATTAGCTACTAAAACTATTGTGACTGAAAACTCTAATGGATTCCTTATTTAATGCAGTGAGTCTAGAAGACCACTGAACACAAGTTAGTTAGCATCAATGCCATTCTCAATGTCACCAGTAAAAGATTTGTTACATTAATAGAATATTTTATGATTTTTAAAAATAGCGTGCAACTGTAGGTACAACAGGATTTATGTATAAAAAGAACATTATTCTTATTACTTATACACACTCCCAAAAAATTGTATTATACCCTCATATATTATATTTTATATGTCTTGTAATGGATTTCTGTAATTGGAAAGATGTACTGTGGGTAAAGACAGGAAAGATTTAAGCAGAGCTCCAAGGGTTAATTTGCTGGAAGATTTATTAATAAAGGCAATAAAGTATTTTAAAAAATAAAACACTATTTTTTTTCCTGCTGAAGTAAATTCTTCAAGGTCACAGAAGTAAAAGCTTGTTTTTCTTGAGCCTTTATATATTTAAAGGGAAAATTCTAAGAAATTCCCTAAAGGAAATAATTACTTTGATAAAAAACATTTATTGAATGTAGTTGGAGGAGTATTTCTTCAGGGTATATTGCATTTGAGGTATTTTTCAATAGAATTAATTAAAGCCCAGTTCAAACCATGTTTCTTTATTTTCTAACAAAGTTTTTTTTCTGTCCAGCACAAAATCAAATTGAGTGTAAAAGTGAATCAATTTGTCTGACAGTGAAATCATGAAAACTCATAATTAATTGAGAAGATTTAGTTTTATTTATCTTAAGTAAAGAACAGCATGACCATAATGTACTACATTTGGTAGATAGCACATTTCCAGAAATCTTGGCTCATAGTTGACTTTAACTGTAATGAGAAAGCTTTTTTTAATATCTCTGGACACTGTTCAGAAACATTTATGTACTTTTCTTGCATTCAGGAACATAGGTATCAGCATTTTCAGGCACTGTTTGGATAGTTATTGTCCACATCACTTGTAGCTTATCTACAAGCATGTGAAGGCCATTGACAATTCACATCATGCTACACAAGACAAGTCACATCATGCTATGAAGAATCTGTCTCTAAATAATGAAGCTTTTCCAGTCTAGGAAGCTTGAGACTTCATAACAGATGTAGTTCACTGTGTGCGTTTGTGTATAGTTGTGTATATACATGACCAAATAGATGTATATGTATAGATATATGAATGTTAATTAATATAAAAGTAATCCTAATTTTCATGTAGAGATGTTGACAAAGTATTAAGCATTATTTAAAAATATATTTTTCAAGTATATTTAATTTTAATATAAGCAAACTGAGGGAGATACAGTGATTGATATAAACATTAATAGACAAAACATTTGTAAATTTAAAGAAAGTAATTTGAAAATAGAGAAACTCTAATACCTCTCTCAGCATTCTGAAATAATCAAATATTTTGGCATCCAATGCAGCTTTTGTGTAGTAATATTGTGTATAAATACAGTAAATACATGAACAAATCCTTACGAATTCTTTCATGAAAATCAGGTATTAACTAATGTTGATCAAATCTGGCTGCATAATATCAGTTTTATTATGATTTGGTTTGCTCTGATATGAAATCTATATGCCAGTGTCATACAATTTGTTTGTTTGCTTGTTTGTTTGTTTGTTTGGATTTTTTGGCACTGAAAATCAGGAGAGATTATCTAAAAGTCTTTTTGGTTAGTGCTTAAAATACAGGATATACACAAGGACTTGCAGTTAAATTGTAAAGATAAGTAAATACTAAAAATCATAGTGGTAAGAAAGAAAAGAAAAAATAGTTTTAGAGAAATGAAAATATCATGGATAAAAACAGTGCAAATTTACAATCTGAGATTAAACACTAGAACACACTTTTATAAAGTAAGAAGTAGGATTGAAATAAATCTCAATCACTTTTGTTGGATCATGCAACAAATGCTCTAATCTCGTTCTCTAAATTTTTTCACACTTATACGTAGAAACAATTCCTCCTTCTAGCATGAAAGCATTTGATATACAATTTTGCAAAATGTTTCTAGTCTCTGAATTGTAGGATTTTGACCAGGATTAGAAGTAATCTGATGAGGAGGGAATGGTGGTCTGGCCAGTCATGAAAAAAAAATATTACTTTTCTAGTTATGTATCTCATTTGCATATTTAAGACCAGAAATTGGAGCCAGACGTGGGATGAGGAAGAAGTTTTTCCTAGTTAGGAAGGCCCCCATTTCTTTCCTCTGAAGTAGGAAATTGACCTTTTTTTCGTTGGAGAGTTCATATTTCCCCAAGGTTCTTCTAGCAAGGAGATGAAGGCCATCTTCTTCCATGACCTTAAGTAGTCTCTAAATACAGAAAGATAGATACATTCATATCTCATTAATGAATAGATACAAATCTTTCCTAATAAGCGAATACCATTATGTCTTACTAACAAGCATACATGTTTACATGGGTGTAGTCTTAAGTATTTCACTAATGATTATATGGAACTTAGGCTGAGAAGCAGATAGATACATGGCTAAATATAACATTAGGTTGGAAGGTTCATCTAGAGGTCATCTCTGGCTCCTGGCCTGTTGTTAAGGCCTCAGCACTTCAACAGGTAAATACGGTATGGACTTTGGGAAAAGAAACAAGGATTTATAAGATATAAGAAAACTCTGGTTGACAGAGAACACAGGCTGGGAATGTGAGGGCCATTCCAGCATTGTAAAATGGTGTTTTCAAACAATCCTGGGATGAACAACTTGAAGTTGCATGTGTTCAAATTCAGGCTGGATGAAGCTTTGAAAAGCCAGATCCAGTAGAAGATGTCCCTGCCCATGGAAACAGGGAGTTGGACTACATGACCTTTGAAAGTCCCTTCCAAAACAAAACTATTCAGTGGTTCCATGATTCTATAAAGTTAGTGGTCAAGAACTGCTGAGGTAGGAAGAATGGAGAGGGTGAGAGAAATTAAGAGGAAACACAGCTAGACAGCATCAGCTTGGAAAAGAGGTGGAAATTGATAACAAAGGGAAGTTTGTTTCTATTTGGGTTTTTTAAAAAGTAAAATCTATAATTCCTGAGGCTTGTTCTTTTTTGTGCATAGTAGAAAACTCACTAATGTGTGTGCTTCCAGAATGCGTTGGATATCATTAATTCTTATCACATAATTCATTGGACAGTGTATGGAGTTGTGTGATATTGTTTAATCCATTACCTTCAGGGATTTGGAAGATCTAGATATTCTGGTGATAATTTAGGAACTTAAATTATAGAATTTCAGTCTTTTTAAAAAATATTTCCTTGGCTTGGGGGCCACAGAAGCATGTGCAACTGTATTTACATCTGTTCACAATATTTGTAAAGAATAACATTTTTATGGTTGAAACATTGAGCACTTGAAAGTTAGAAGATGTCTGACTGTGAGTTGCCTGTGCTTCGTAAGACCTGACCTCCTTTCCACCTTTTTGACAGTATGGTTTCCAATTAATCACAGTGACAGCTCAGGCTATTGTTCTTTCAACAATAGCCTGGAGACATAAAAAATGAAAGCAACTGTGACCTCAGTTTTAAAGCATTAAAGTTAGTACTACATAAAACAATACAAAATACTACAGATGAAACAAGGGAGAATAATTACAGTTGTAGAAAATGTAGTTCTTTTAATTAACTACACAAAGCAGTCAGTAACCTTTCTTTCCTCTGCAATGCTGCTACCAGCTTTGCATACCTGACTACAAAATGAGAATAGTTACCACAGCTTAGAGGGCAAGGAAAGTGGCTATGGTGGTAATGACAGAGATTGTGTTCAATCCTTAGCTCTAATTGAGGGCTGTATTCAATACTGGATTTGCTGTATTCCCATACCCACAGCTTTGTTTCATTAAGACAGCTAGAGTTCAAACCTTTTGCAACCTGATGAGAGAAAAATGTTGGCTCTCATTTCAAGAAAATGCTTAATCATGTGCTAATTTTGAGTATGTTGAAAAGTTCTCTGAATTTAAATGCCTGCAGTGTGGAACTGAGTCTTAATAGGAGAATAGCTGACAATGAAGGTACTTTTCCACACTTTTCAAGGGCAATCAGGCAATATACATAGGTCATATATAGACAAGCTTGACAATTATTCAAAGTAATGACATTTACCAACAATTTCACAAAAAATATTTTGCCATTCCTTACTTGTGGTTGAATTAAACTCCTTTGATTTTAAGTGTATAAATCTCAGCATTCACTGGATATGATTAAAAAATGCCTTTCTACTCAGCGGGGAAAGAGACCTCTGGGGAGACACTGATCTGAAAAAATGTATAAATTGCATCTTTCTCTCTCTGGTGGATGAAAGAGAGCCCAGAGTTTTGGGCTTGATTAGACACCTAGGCCTCAGATGGCTAAAAGGTGGTGATGTGAACCCCATATTTGATGTCCAAAAAGAAACAATCACCAAGGGTAGACCTATGATCTAAATGTAGAGTCTGTAAGTTGACATCAAATTTGTCAAATCTAGACCTGTAATCTAGTGCATTGATCATCAAATTGTTTGACATAAATTCAGTTCATCTCAAGATTATAAACTGCGTATGCAGGTTTATATAAACCTGATATTTTATGTAATAAACACTGTCTGTGTGGTAAGACTTGCTGTCTGACTGATAGAGAAATACATATAATCCCAATCACTGTAAGAGTCCCTGACTTTGGTCAACACATGCAGTAAGCCACTGCTGAGCTGTGTGTTGCACCTTTAAAATAATCTGGTATTACTGCTTTGGTTTCATGAAGCTAGTATCGGCAGATAATGGCACTGTAGAAACTATGAAAATGGCTCCCTAACTATACCTAAAAGTGAGCAGAGGAAGAAGAGATGAATTTGTGAGTAAAACTTGGTAGTATGAAAATTCATGTGTATGTTTGTTTGGGTTTTTTTAATGTGTCTTTGAGTTAAAAAAAAAAAAAAAAAAAAGAAAAAAAAAGAAAGAATTTGTATGATTATCATACACAAGAATGAGTCACTGAAGACAATTCCACATAGACAACCTGGAAGATCCAGATGTTCAGATCAGCCCTTTCTGCCTGTTCTCTTTCTTGTTGCAATAACTTGAATTCTTCATTCAAAATTAAATTTCAGGATCTTTTATGTAACGTGAAACACAATGAGGGAAAACTTAATTCAATCCAACAAGTATGTGTTTAATATAGCTTTTAGATTTATTGCACTTATTCTCTCATTTTGCTACTAAATGGCTATAAGCAACAAAAAATCAAATGTGTATCTGTGTGGATATAAATGACTAATCATATTTATAACCCATAGTTTATTAGTGACAGGACGGAATAAACATGCCACATGAATTATTTTTAATTTTGGATTAGTCTCTTTGTAATCATGACTGATGTAATGAAATCTATAGGTATCTGTGAAGGCGTGACAGCTTCTGAACACTTCTTGAATGCTTCTTGAACTCTGTCAGGCTTGGTGCTGTGAATTTATTTGGGTGAAATTGCTACCCAGCATCTTAATAAGAATTTCTCCATGTGCAATACTTCTTGTCTTGTGCAGTGAGGACTGATCATTTAATATAACTGCAGAAAATAATAAGGGCATAACTTTCCAGTTCCCACAGAACAGTGTCTTTGAAGGGCATAATAGCACCTGATTAGCCCTTTAAATGGTGGGATTGAACGTGCAAGTACTAGTGTTATTAAGGATGATCATTCTGTTGGTCAAGAAAAGGATATTAAAAATAAGACAAATGGGAGATAAAAAATCATTGGACAAAGTGAAACAGGGAAATAATGAACAGTGAAGTAGAGACTTGGCTTCCTCTAGTCAGGAACAGCATAACAAGTGTGCATTTGGGCTGGATTTTGAAGGTCATGTGCATGTGAAAGGCTATTAATGCAGCTGGGGTACATTTTTAGCTATTGAGCCAGTGTTCCTCAGAGCAAAAAAATTCTCCAATGGAAAGGGAATGCAAACACCATAAAGCAGTAGCAGCTATAATTCAACAGTCCTGGACTTTGCTTCAGTGAGTTTCAATCCTTGATGAGATTTTCTGTCTAAATATTTCTGATTAACTATAACTAGAAATGAATATCATTATCTGGCCCTTTCTCTGTTTAAATAGGCTATTGCTATCATGAAAAAATGTTGACTTGTCTCAAGATGCGTACTAGTTGACACTTAGACAAGGCTCCTTAAAAGAAACTTAAATTTTAAAGACTATTTGTCCTGAGGACATATTTTAGCATTCCATCTTAAAATAAATGTAGAATTGTAGAATCACAGAATAGCCCTGGTTGTAAGGGAACTCAGTAAGTCATCTGTTCTCATTTTATGGAAAAGAGAGCCTAGAAGAGATTATCTAGCACATTGTTCAATCACAGATTTTGAATGAACTTTCTTTCTCTCTCCCGGAATAAGTAATTCTCTAAATTTAATAGTTATTCTTGACCTAGATAATTATTATTTTAATCTTCATTAAGGTCATTATGAGTTTACAATGGTCTTGTCCCAACACTCTCAGATTAAAGTGCAATTAATTTTTCAGTCATTTCACATGCTGATTCTGGAAAATGTTAGAAAAAAAAAAAACCACAAACCTTTAGTTTTTATTTTCCTCAAATTTATCTCTGACAAATATTTTTATTTGTGCATGTGTTTGTTAAATATATTCCTAAAAATATAATTCTAAGTGTATCCCATTTTAACTCCTCTGTAGAAGCATGGGTAGTAAGGATTTAATGCATTACTTTGCCTCAGACATCCATGACTATTCAAGTGGGCAAATTAGAACCGAATGTTCTTGGAAAGGGAGGCCATACAAAAGTATGACAGCATCTTTCTGGAACTAACTTTCCTGTTCAGGTCCATGATGAATTCACAATGTCCAGCATACTCACAGAAGTGGGGTCAAGGAGCAGGCAAGACCAACAGGGGAGATTGAGACCATCAAAAGGCCCATTTCCAGAAAGATCCGAAAGAAAGAACTGTGCATGAGAACTTATTTACATGAAGTGCAAGAGACCTAATCCCATGGCAGGGAAAGCTTACCTATAAGAAGGTACCGCCACAGATCCTGGAAGATGTCTGTCCCAGTTCAGCAGCCAGGACCAATTTATCACTGTGTGGCTGTGACCAAAGCCGTGTATTCTACACCCTCTGTTTTCATTTCTCTTGAACTGTTAACAATGGACCATTTGCAGCAGCTGCCCAGAGCACCCCTCAGGCTGCAAGCTGGGTGCTAAAGAAGCCTGTGAGATAAGAGCTAACTGCCCTCCAGGGAGTCTTTAACACCTTCACACCCAGCCTGAGGGGTCATGTCTGCTGATGGGCCATTATCAGTTCCAAAATATCACATGATACAGAGTAAATCACCCATTGTGGAATTGCCCACCCTGGGGGAGGTACAGGGCATTCCCACCTGAACCTGAGGGTATATAATCTTGGGGTTTGGAGACTTCTGATACCACTCTTTGGATCCAGAAAAGGACCAGAACCTCAACAGGACTGCAACCACTACTCTCGACCAGACTGTGACTGTGATCTTCACCAATAGGTTTTTTCCCTTCTTTCTACTTTGTACTCAGGGGAACCACGTGAGGCTCAGCATAGGGGCTAACAAACACCACTCTGTTTGTGCCCCATGGTGTTGGGTTATACTTCTGGGTTTTGTGGGTTAAAACCAATCTCTCTTTGTATCATTTCATTTATTGTAATACTTTTATTAAATTGTAACTCTGATTTATAATCTCTTTTGTGTTGGGTTCATTTCTCCTGCTGATTTACCTCTAGACCAGCACAGTGGCCCACTCCCAGGACCCTGGATACACTGTTGGGTGCATTGACACTTTACCCAGGGGTGGTGATCCCCTTTATCTCATCTCCTCTCCATTTTTCTTTCTTCCTTCTTTTTATTGAAGATGATGATGATGATGATGATGATGATGAGATAGGGTAAAATATATATCAATTTCCATTCCAACTGTGTAGTTTGCTAATAAACTTTGTGACCCATGGTAAAGCATAGGGCAGCATAGAGCAGGTAATGTGTAATGAAAGAAGATAATTTGGAATCTTTCTCATTATATATGAGTTTGTCTTCTTGGGATTATCAGTTATGTTTAAAGAAAGTAAAATATTTTTGGGGAAAAAAAAAACAACAAAACCCAAGCAAAAGGAACAAAAAAAAGAAAAACTAAGCAAACCTCTTATCCAACTGCCTCTAAAAATATCAAGATATTTACTTACATTAGAAAAAACACCCAAAGTCTGGGAAGCTAATTTTTCTTGAAAACTCTTTCTAAAATCTCAAGGTTTTCAGATTTTGCTTTATTGAGGTAATGGTTCTTATGCAGAAAACTCGTAATTGTAAAGCTTTTTTGCTTTTTTTTTTTTTTGTCAAATATAATAGAGTTGTAGAGAAAAAAGGATAGAAGGATAGTTAAAGTTTCATGGACTATCATATTCACCTGATGTTGGTATTAACATTAGTAATAACATTAATGAGACTGGCCTGCTGCTGAAATTCATGCATATATCTATTTGTTTTGAGATAAATGCTACTATTATAACACTGTTCACTTAGTTTTATATTTTCTTTTTAAGTCCATAGCTAAACAGGGAAGACCTTACTAATAACTTTTTTCTTTTTTTTTTTCCTTCCTTCTCCCATGTTTTAATGAGAAATACTTCAAATTAACTTAGAATATTCTAACCATACTGTACTCTGCTGTGGGGAGGTTAATGTTAGGAGAACATTCTGTGTTGCACAGTTGAGAAAATGTCACTTGACAAGAGAGAGTAGAAAATTTTTGTCAACACAGTCTAAAGAAAAGGGCCACTGTATGCTGGTGATGGATTACTCTTCCAAAGCCAGGCAGAGTTCATTAGTTCTTGTGCCTTCAGGGCCTCATTCCAGGTTTTAGCTCTCACGTGACAATACAAATTAAGAATACACAGAGTTGTAATGACATATTCTGTCCTTGCTGTGCACAATAGCCATGCATCTGCAGCAAGTGGCAGAACATTTGTCAGTTTCAGGAGTCTTTATGACACACAGAAGGCATCCTGCAGCTCAGCCTTTTGCTGAACTGACAGCTACTGGTGACTGTATTGCTCTGATGCATGTTTCATCTCTCCAAACACAATCTCCCATTAAGATATAATGCAGTTTTAATTTTTCATCTAAGTGTTTATTAAGTATACTTGGCCAAGCTCAGTGATGATTTACCTGTGCTTTTGCTGCTCTAGTTTGCCCCTTTGTTTGTGGGGTGTTTTTTGGTTTGTCTGTAGTTTTTGAGGTGGTTTATTTTGTTTGCTTGTTTTTATTTGTTTGTTTCTTTTTAGTTAGTTTGTTTTTCTCTTGGATTAATTTATGATATGAGAAAGTCCAACTGTTTTTGCACTTTCACTTAGGAAAAATTAAGACAATTGGAGGTGTGTAATATATCTGCCTTTTTTAGGCTTTTCGAGGTTTATGTACACTGTTATAGTTTGAGCTGGCAAAATGCCAACTGCCTGGTACCCAGTCAAAAAGTCCACTCCCAGAGAAGGAGAGTGAGGGAAAAGAGCAGAAACAAGGCTTTGAACACGGTGAGGTTTTTATATTTACAGAGAGAAGAGGAAAACAACACAGAATATGAAATAACACATAGTGAAAGGAAACAACACCACCGTCACTGAGGTCGCCCCAGCTAACAAGCGAAATTCCAAACCAACCAAACCTCCTCCCCAAAGGAAACCTCCCAGCAAGAGGGAAAGAGAAATTAACAGGAACATGTTCACTTCCCTGGGTAAACAACCACGCAGACCTGCAGCAGGGCCCTAATCTCAGGAGTCAGGGAGTGGGAAAACCCTCCTGGTCAAAAGCATGGACCGAAAAGAGCCAGAAACTCCCCCCTCCTTGTTTGTTATAATCCCCAACACTTCCTGATGATGTCAGATGATATGAAATACCTCTTTGGCTGCTTAAGTCAGATGATACCTGTCCCCTCTAATCTGCGTCGCATCCTTTGAGGCCTGCTAAAAACTGAGGCCTAAATGGGGACCTATGCTGACTAAAGCTAAAACTACCACAGTAGACATATAATTAAAAAAATTGATTGTTTAGTCACTTTTACATAGCATTTTCATAGGCTATAGGAGGGATATTTTATACAAATCATGCTATTGATTCCATTAGTTTGTAAAATACAGGTTAAATATATCATAGTACTCACTTTATTTTTCTGATACAGCTCTTAAAAATGTTCTTCTCATATTTGCTAGCTTAAACTTCTGTGGAGTTTTATCTTCTTTGAAGAGAAATGCAATTTATTGTTCTCGAAGTATGATTTTTTTGAGCCAAAGATGCCACCAGCAAAGTGATTTGTTAGGGCTGGGAAAGAAAGGCTTAGAGCCAGCTTCTGCTGATTCCTGGATTTCTATTTTAGGCAGGTGTAATCATCAGATGTACATTATTTTCTTTTATTTTTACCTACATTTATCAGTATAAATTTGAGATCTAAATTTAAAATACAGAAGAACGAAAGTAAGGAAGTCAAGGTACATTAAGAAAAGTGCAACTCATACAAGAAGAGTGTGATAATGATTGTCTAGGATCAAACATTATGATGCCTTACAAGATAGCCATAGCAGAATGTCCTAACTGCACAAATTGTTAGTTTAATAATGCTTACCCACAGCTAATCTGGCAGGGCTTGTACACAAGTGAACATTACAGTTTTCTCTGTGTTGTTAAAATCTGTGCTTCTGTACTCTCTCCGACTGACAGGATTTTATTGAGTGGTAGGAAATTTTTAGTAAGATTACAATCATTCACTTTCTTTATACCTTAGCCTTTACCTTTTTCCTTGATTCTTGTATTGTTCTGACTGAGCTTGCCATGACCCATATTTGCTTGATTACAGCATCAGGAACATTCTGACTTCTCACATGAAATACTCCTTACTTCCTCGCTGATACTTCTGGTGTCTTATTAAATATTTAATTTCATGTAAATAAAGTGGTGGTAGGGACAGTTCAGAACTTGATTTAATTTTCAAGAATTACTTTTAGTTTCAGCCCAGTTCTAATTAAATAAAATAGTGAACCTTTTTTTTTTTTTTCTATGAAATGCAGGATCAGGATATTTATCCACATGAAAATTATATTTATTTGTAACTGTCGCTTACTTATGCATAATCAGTCCAGTGAAAACTTGTTCATGGTTTAAGATCAGGAATGTGTAATTATTTCTGCTTCAGTTGATGAAACAAGCAAAATTCCTCAGATAAATGTTCTGTATATACAAAGCTATATCACTAATCACACATACCTTAAAATAAATTAATTTTAGGTGTTTTATTCACACCTAAATCTATCAATGTCTTGTGCATCAATTCTCAGCCCAGCATCTCTCACTCTATTATCTCGTGCTACCATGACAGCATTTCCACCTGCAATCTGTGGCTATAAACAGTCTCGGCCTGTGATCTTAGCTACATTGCTGAGATGCAAGAGAGTTTGAAGTTTTTCTGGTTTAATCAACAATACCCAATCCCATACTATGTAGTTTAGTGGAACAATAATGGAATTTAGTTAATTCTTTAGTTCCTTATTTAACAGATCTCTGACCTCTGTAGCTGCTGGAATTGCCTTACCAGTGGGAACAAGCAGGAAACGTTACAAATGGCTTGGATTTAGAGTGGGGATGTCAATAAAGAACTATCTGGAGCCCATGATTACATAGAACTGGAGGTTTCTTTCAGATATTTGCTTTTCAAATTCTGCCAGATAGAAACTAACAAAAAGCAAAAGGTGAGCTTCAGCAGTTATGAGTACTGAGGAAACCTTAGTAACCTGATGTTTGTAGGAGGCATCTAATTGGGGATTTAACCTTACACCCTTTTGTGTCCTTTGACATTCATTGTAAAGGATAAATATCACCAGAATAACAATTTTGTTAAATAAATTCCTTTCCTTTCTTAAAAGTGAGGAGAGAGAAACTGATGGCACAAGATTTTTTCCCTTTGTCTCCAAATGGTTCTTTCTCTATCATTGTGAACATAGAGAAGAATCTCTAGGCTTCTGTGTTCAACTTGCAAGTTTATGATCATTTCAAGAAAGGTTAGTAGAAAGGTTTCTTCCATGTAAACTGCTGTAATCATAGTGATGCTACTATGATTCAGCTACAGTAATATTTCTATAGGATAAGATTTTCAGAAAATTTTCCTTTTTGCCAAGTTTTATGAGGTGTGGAAAATGTAGAGAGATCATATACTGAAGACCTCCACTCTGAAGTACACACATATATAATTATAAAGGAAAAATGATATAATAGCAGAGTATGAATTTTCACTAAGGAACTAAAATCTGTATTGCTCTGGGGAAAAAAAGGAAAATAACATCTTGATCAAAATGAGCATTCAGAATCCTGAATATGCATATATGTCTAAAGAATGAAAAAAAAAAAAATATTGCCAGAGAGGAAAATAAATGAAAAACTCTTTTTCCCTAATGATAAACTTCAACCTTCAATTTTTTTCACCTGTCTGATTTGGGAGAAAACTAAGGATTTTACTTTATTGATTTTTCTCCCAATGAAAAATGTGGTAAAGAAGTATTTCTGTCACTACAAAATCATACACTTCTGATAAGATACTGTATTATAAATTTGGAGAGCTCTTTTAAAAAGGTCTACTACAATAGAAATCAAACTTTTATCTATGACAACCCAAGTGAGTAATTAACAATCATGTGTTATGGACACTCAGGCTTGCAATGCTGGAATTTTCACAATCTGTACCAAATTATTAAAGTATACATTAGATAACCATTACAAGGTAGGTAATTTAGTCTTGCAGTTCTGCTATTCAAGAGAATAGAAGAAAAATGGCTATTGAGTTCCTTATCAGACTGCAAGATTAAGACAGAAATACTCTAGAAAAATATACTGACATTATGGTCAGAGTATAATGGAGACTCCATTCTAAATTTCTATTCCAAATTTAGTTTCAAATGCACTTGTTTAAGTTGCATGTTTCTTTTTTGGGGGTAAGGTTGAGGATATCTAATGAATATTTGGTCAGAATATTTTCACAGAAGTTCATCTTGACCCTGTACACAATATGCTAAGCAAAATGTTTTGCAGTAATTTTAGAGTTCTTGACTGTCTTTACTTATTCTTAGATATCTCTGTGTACATAAAACCAGTCCAGGAGTGAGATATAGTCCTTAATACAACGAAGAAAGGACTGTCAGAGTAATACATCATGAAAATATATGAAGTTCCATACATGTTCCATTTTGAGTGTCTTTTTTCTCTAATGTTGCAAACACAAGGACATCAGGCTCTTTTATTTTCTGAGAAAAACAGCAGAAATTGTTCTGGTGGCTTTTTGTCATTTCAGTATTCCCCTTTGTTTGGGGAAAAATCCCACAGTCCAAGAAAGGTAATTTTATATGAGCTTTGTGTCAACAAATAAGCACAGAACTTCACAAATTTGATGTCTGGGACACTATTTTCTACTGCTTTTCTTTTCAGGTGGTTAAAAATAATTTTTTTTTACAGTTCTGACATTGTGTCAAAGATTAATTTCTAAGTAAGTTTTGTGAGTTTCTCTGTTTAAACCCATTAAGAATTAGGAGGATTTTTATTATTATAGTAAGAAAAGAGAACAGCTTATAACAACCACTTTCTTGTCCTTTCTTTTGGTTTTGATGATAGGCATTAACAGAGGAAAATAATGTTTCTGACCATAGGCATATTTTTTTTTTAAAATAACATTTTATAATAAAAAACAATCATAGTAATTATTAATATCAGTATTATTATTATTACTGCTATCAATGAAAGGAACAAGGTTGTATTTTCCTGCCTGCTTATCACACTATAAATCAAACTCTTGCTTTTTTAAAAAAGGAGTATTAGTCTCTTGGTATTTGTATTCATAGCACACGTACTTCCAAGTGACCATAAAGCTATCATTAGCTATATGATTTAAAATGTAATAACAGGAAAACACTGGAACTCAGAGTGTTTTGTGCATATGTTACAAAGAAGCAAATGCTATTGAGTATAGCCCTCACAGTATCACCCTCACAGTAATGGAATGGACTGATTGCTTATTGTCATGCTCTCAACGGCACATAGAATGTAATTATCTGCACAAAGCTTTTGGGATTTGAAGGTGCAAGTGGAATAAACAATATTTCTTTTATGGAACAAGTCATAGAACCAACTGACAAAAAGTTTTAGCACCCAGACTTGAAATTCACTTTCAAAGTGAAAGGAGAGAAAATAACTGAGCCTTGTTCTCTCACCAAATTAATAGGAAAAGAGTCAAGGAGAAGTTTCTGTAACAACACCAACAAGCACAGCATGTCTGGTGGTAATACAACACAGCAGAGAGGAAAAAGTCTAGGAGATTCCTGGAGCATGTGAAAGGTAACTTCCTGACACAGCTAGTGAAGGAGCCAACTAGGGAAAGCTCCCTGCTGGACCTACTGTTTTTGAGCAGAGATGGACTGATGGGTGATGTGATGGTTGGAAGCTGTCTTGGGCCTATTGATGGCAAAATGTATATTTTGATTCTTGGAACAGTAAGCAGCAGGGGCAGCAAAACTGTCACTTTGGACTTCCAGAGGGCAGACTTTTGTCTGTTCAGAAGACTGGTTGAGAAAATCCCTTGGGAGGCAGTTCTGAAGGGTAAAAGAGAACGGGAAAGCTGGATGTGTTTTAAGAAGGAAATTTTTGTTACAGGGTCAGGCCATCAACCATGTGTCTAAAGAAGAGCCAGTGAGGAAGAAGACTGGCCTGGCTGAACAGAGAGATACAGCTGGAACTCAGAAGAAAAAGAGCATGTATCAACTTTGGAAGACATCTCAGGAAAACAAGGATGTTGTGAGATTATGCAGGAAGAGAATCAGAAGTGCCAAAGCCCAACCAGAACTTAATCTGACTAGTGTCATAAAAATTGACATTTAGTTGTCTGGAAGCTTGCCAGTGTGACACCCAGATATATACAAAAAGGCCCCTAGCTGGGTGTGCAGCTGCAGTGCCAGGGGTAGGTTGAGCTCTGGGAGGTGACAGCCCCAGGCAAAAGGCCATGAACTTCTGACCTTTCGCATAACAAAGGGCCCCCCAGGTGAGAATTAAAGACATTGCAGGAGCTGAGAGCCCCAGACTTTCTTGCTCTTAGACTGTAAGGTTATAAAAGCCCAGGGTTTCCTTTGTTCTGGGTCCCTCCTCAGAGGTAACAGCTCAAGCTGTTATTAAGTTGTTGCACCAAGATCAAATTATTTGAGGATCAGAGCATCCGAGACTCTGTTGTGGGATCGATGTGATAAGGAAAGGCAGTCTGGCTGTGTGAGTGTGGGGTGTGTGACTGCAAAAGGGCCTCATTTCCAGTTCAGGTGGTGTGGGTGTGAGGGCCTGGGTGGCTCCTCAGTGGTCAGACGGGGACGTTTCCTTAAGATAGTGAGGTGGGGGTCGGTCTGTGTGTTTGTTTGAGGCAGTTTTTGGGGATGGCACTTTGTGGTTTTGCATTTGGTTAGTCTTTTTTCCATAGCTGTTAAATAAAGGAGATAGAAGACACAAGAAAAAAGTAAAAGGATCTAATCAAATTGGTAGTTCCAGGGTTAAATTTCCAAGGACACTGCTGCTTATTGTCGTCTGTGGTCTGTCATGGTGAAACAGAACTCACAATAACTAGACAATATTTTTATACACAATTTATATGCTTGGAATTTCCTTTTTTTTTCCTCTCTCTCTCTCTCTTCTTCTTTCTGGGATTCATTTATTTTTTTTCCATTTTAATAAATTACCTGGGGTAAAATTTATTAGTCTGAATTTTATTTTCCCGAAATACAACTTTGCACCAACTGAAATGATTATTTTGTTTATGGAATTGTCATGCATAGTGAAAACCAAATGTTACAAAACATATAAACAAAAAAACAAAAAAAATAAAAAATCTTAGAGAAGGTGAAAAATAAAATTTGACTCTGTACTTTTGATAAGCAGATGCATTTAGTGAATATATATTAGTGAGAGAATAACTGGGAAAACTATGCTAGTTCAAATAGCCTTGGAATATCTCTTTTTGCTTTGTTCAATCCTGAAACAGTTTGTACTTGAAGGGTCATTTGCATAATCATGGTGTCTCTCTAGATGTCAAAAAATCTAATAAATAATTAAATTTTGGATTTTATTCTGACATTGATTATAAATCCTTTTTAAAATTGTGCCAAACATGAAGAAGGCTTCATTTTGTCCATAGGTATAGGATACGCCAGTAATGTCCACAGAGGCTACTATGTAGGAGGAAGGAGACAAGACTAATGTTTTATTCCTTTTTGTGACTCTGGATTAAATTTTGTCACATAGAGACTGGCCTTGTCACAGCAAGTATATGGACAGGTCATGGTATAACATGAAGTCAAAAGACATGATTGTGGCACAGTGATACAACATAATTACAATGAAAGTTATCAAAAGAGCATTATACGTTCTGCAAACACCAGTTTGTTTATATATAGCATCCAATCAGATAAATGCAGTTATTTCTAATACTCCAGATCTCTTGACCGTGAATATCTGGAAGCCTGCTAAGTATTGTTCTGAAAGTGCCTACAGCTGAGAACAACGAATTAGTTTTTTTTCATATTTGTTGGTAGATTTTAAATAATAGAGACCCTTAAAATTTATTTTCTTTTTTATTCTTTCTTTTATTTATTTGATAAATACAGAGTATGGACACCTTACCCAGAGTACTAAGGATTGTATGCTGCATTAGATTTGATTTGAGAGAATTTTGTGTTTTGCTTCTCCTGTTAAAATAACCACAGTGTTTTAAAGAGAGAATTTTGGTTTTTAATCAAGCTTGAAGCTTCGCTTTCTTGAGAGAAAGATAGTTATAACTGCTTTAGCATAATTTACCAATATTATTTCCTCATCAATATGGTACATAAATAATCATTTTAATTGCATACATTTGTGTGCAATTATTTGATAATATGAAAGTTTTGAAATGTTTTGTAGCACAGACAATGAGAAAACACAAAAATCCCATGCTAGTCTGTTTCAATAATGAGGTATTTGTTTCTTCAGAAATATAGGTGTTTTTACAGGAATTCTTAATAAAGTCTGTAAGTGGATAGTTTGAGTTCTTATTTTCTATAGAAAAACACACTGGAAGACAGTACTGGTATGAAAACTATTAGAATAATGCATTAGTAACATACTGCACGCATTTAGACAGGATTACTTATTTCAGGGTTGTTTGCTTTGAGGCTGGGGAGAATGACAGCTGTTTGAATTTGGGGAAGAAAGAACGATTACTGTGGCCTAGTATCAGGAAAATCTCTGTATTAAAAATGTCAGTTCTTAAAAAAGTTATTTAAACTATCTTTCATGTTTTGATTTTGTTGTGGGGTTTTTTGGTTTTTTGTTTGTTTGTGTGTTTGTGGTGTTTTTTTTTTCTGTCTAAGAAACTAGTGAAAGCTAAAATTTTACTGTTTGCTTTCATGCATCCACAACCAGCACTAAAAAGTAAAGGTATCAAAAATAAAAAGTCAATGATCTTTTTGTGTTTAATATTGGTGATTCAAGAACTTCAAAAGAGCTTCAGGTGAACGCAATTTTTAAGGTCTTTTTAAGCTTCTCACATAAAGTCGACTCTTAAATCTAAACATGCGGTTGGAAAGTACAACAAAATTGAAACGGAAAACATACTTTTGAGCTTTTTACATTCTCTGGTGTGTATTTGATATTAATTAGAGAAAAAAAATGATTAGAATACTGTTTTGGATAGATGATATAAAGGTTATAATTTCACAAAATCAAAAGCTCCAGATTAGGTTTCATGGGAAGAGAGCAGAGGGGCAGAATCACCTCCCTTGACCTGCTGCCCATGCTTCTTTAGATGCAGCTCAAGATGTAGTTGGCTTTCTGGGCTGCAAGCACACAGTTATTGGCCATGAAAAGAAAACAAAACTTCCCACATTTTTTTCTTCTATACTTATGAAAAATTTTGCGAAATGTCCTAAAGATGCACAAATTGAGAAAACTAATGACTGACTAAAAGTATCTCTGAAAAGGAGATTATATGACAAAAGCAATGTACCAAAAATTGCGCTAATTTTAATGCTGTGTCTTCTTAAAGAGTCATTTTCTTTTAAAAAATTATGTTACCTTATTGCAGAAGAGATTTCCTAAGGGTCCAGGTACAGACATTTATTTTCTGTTGAAAAGCAACAGGTTCTTTAACTTTCTTTTATGGATTCAAAAATCTACATTTCTGTGAGAACTGGGTCAAAACGAATTAACTTGTCAAAGCTCTGTGGAAACTAAGTTAAATCAGTGAGGATGAAAGAGCACAAGTTTAATCCCCTTAATAAATTACAGCAACTAACAACGAACCATTCTGAATTTGAACAGCTATATTCTAAAAAGCATTGAAATGAATCCTGTCTAGATCACTAAACTAGAAATAAAGCAGGCAAACATTACTGTAGCAAGATATGTATCATAAACTAATTCTCATTTCAGGCAGGTGAATGAAAGGAAAAAGAAAAGGAAAATGAAGGGGAAAAAAAGATCTTTTGACCAGTACTTCTACACAGTTTCCCAGACACTAGATAGAAATTTAACCAGGAATCTACAGGCAATTTTTAAGTAAATTTACACACCCTCATTCACCTGTGAGACAAATTTGTTAATTCCCTTATGATGTTTTCATTGGTTACTCAGAGGGTTTTTTCTTCTTGATTTTTTAATGTTTATAGATTTTAGAAGTAGTTATAGTGAATGTAGATTTTAATGTACCCATAAAAGTAACCTCAATAGTTCAATTTTTATACATATCAACCCCATCCCATATCAACCCCTCAAAATTCTGTTAGCTTTGTAGTCTTCTTTTCAAAGCAGAATTGCTGAAAAAGCACCTCAAGGCCTGCACCAGGAGACATAAATATAGGAAGAGTCACCTCGAAGACCAGAATGCTGGAAGACCTCCAACGTGATATGAGGAAGATGAAGATGATGAAAGAGGGGCCCCAAAACTCCCCCAGACTCAATTCTTGATGGGGTGTGCTGGGGGCATAATGGGGTAGAACTGAGGGATGGGTGAATGGGGAATGGATGAGCATTATTATATATCCATAAAACCAGTGTGCATGTGATTGTGTCTTTCTGGTGGAGCTTGGGTGCTCATTAAACATCTGCTACCTTATCTCCTACTAAAATTGGCCTGGAGTCTTTTTCGTTGCAGTCTTTTCAGGCAACTATTTCTACCACCTGTTAGATAACTCTCAAACTAACTACCAGTTATGCATCAGCTCTTACTAGAGAATGGGCAAGAAGGTCAACAACAGCAAATAAACCTGATGAAAGAGGGGCATTCAATGTCTTCGAAAGTGTACTGAAGATGTGACCAAGAAACCCAAGAAAGAGGAAGGAAGACAAGAAGTATTTTTATGAGTGGCCTTGCAGGAGGTTTGTGAGTGAAGAAAACCAAATATCAAGTTACATGTCATGGAAATATCTGTCTTTTAAAATTAATGAATGCACAATCAAACTTCTGAGTATCTCTTCATACAAAAAATTAAATTAATTAAGACTGTAGTAACAATTTCTGATTCGTCTTGATTGACAGTTGTTATCTACATGAAGAATAAAAGGGTTTTTCTCCATTGGCCCAAGCTTCTGACATCTGAGGAGTCATCTGCCATGAATTGTAGCTATTACTGATGTCAAAGGACTAAAATTCAAATGATCATTCAATGTTTTCTAACATGAAAGAAAACATAACTGAAGCAATGTCACATTCTGTGTAACAACTGCTGCCTGGATGGCAACAATAACCCCCCAAAGAGATGATGCACTTCACACAGAGAAAAAGAGCTGGAAAATAAATTTGATGCATTTTTGTTTAAATATTACATTAAACAACAAAATAAAGCAACAATTTAAGAAAACCTTCTATACTTTTTTTTTTTCTTTTGGCTTCCTTTTCTTTTTTTTTTTTCTTTTTTTTTCCCCAGAGGAATGAACTGGGAAATAGGTAAATACACGTTTGTTACCTTCCTGAAATATTTAAAATTTAAGAACAAATCAAGAGATCAAGAAGATCCTTCACTTACATGGGAAGCCTCTTTAAGATAAGAAGACCTTGGCTGACATTGCCGTATTATTAAAAACTGTGACACTATTTAGACCAAATATTGGTTAAGAACTTTGGTATAACCTTAGAATTGACACTTTTTGTTGTGTGTTAAGAGTACAATTACACTGAACTCTTCTTGCTAATGATCTGACTGCTAACATGTAAACCAGGCAACCAAGAGTACACTAATTTTGAAACTGTTAATTTGTAGGTATCCAATATAGTACAGGTCAGGCCATATATTTAAATCCCTCAATAAAAAGGAAAAGAAGTAGGAAATTTTGACATAAAAAAAATAAAATAGTCAAATATGCAAAATTTCTCAGCAATAGACCAATTTGCAATAAGTACAATATAAGTAAGATATTTGTTGCATTGGCTGAAATGGTTGTATGAAATATTTTACTTACTATCAGTTTCTTTGATTAATTAAACCTTGTTGCTCCTTTAATATCACTCCTTGATATTATTTTTGATATCATGGACAAAAAAGGATAATTCAGGGTTAATGTAATGGAATCATTTAGAAGGTTATACTTACATTTTTAGATGGACTCTGTTATAAATGCTTGCATGGCAAGTTATCTTAAAACCAGAAATTTTTGTGTCACTGTCATGACTTTTTGACCGTTGCAGCTCTGCATCAGCATTTCAGCTCAATACATCTTAGTGATGACTTCAATTAGAGATAATATGTCCTCATTATGCTTAGAACAAAACTGTCACAAACAGTTTCTGTTATATGAAGACTAAATTCATTTAAGCATTTTGCTTGATCTGAAAACC
>JAWWEV010000083.1:95905991-95926369 GCA_035583235.1 Hafferia zeledoni
GCAGGAGTTGGTGGGAGGGGGGGGGGCGGGGAGAAACAAAAAAGAAAGATTTTTCAACCAAAGATCATGCAGTTATAGGAATCTTCCTCAGCATATGAAAATATTATTACCATGACTCAGGAAAGACTCTGGAAACGCCATGAATAAATATGTTAAGTTTCATATCCTGTATCTTCTCAGATGTCAAATCCAATAGACCATTCTCAGGGCATTATTGCTATATACTGATACAACACTGCAATGAATAAGCAAGAAATGTACCTTTTATGTAGCAGTCTGTTGTTTGGAGTATGGTGGTGTAGTTTCTGCAGAAAAACTGGAGAATAATTTGAAGAAGAAAAGATTATGATCTACCATCTCCTCTGCTGGTTTCTGTCAAGTAAACAACAGTGTAAGAACCGCTTCTGGGAGGTTTATCTACTTAATCAAATTATTATATGTGAGAGAGTAACATAATAATAGTTACTTGGGGAAAAATTAAGCAAGCAAAAAACAAACAAACAAAAAAACTCCAAAAGCCCCACAAATGACCCCACCTTCACCACATCTTTAAAACAAATACTGCAGGTGCTTGGAATACATTCAACAAATTATTCACAGATATAGTGCATTTACAGAAAAGTCTTTCCCAGCCTAGAGAACTCATGTATTGATCCTCACAGAGTACTCACTGCTTTGCACACATCCTGCTCCAAATTCTCCTCTGGGGCTGGGTTCAGGCCTGTGAGCCACTGCAGTCTGACAAAGTCTTGGGCTGTGCTCCAGTATGAAGATTTTGGGGCCTGATTCTGAAGCATCAGTATATTCAGTGACTAATATTAGGGAGATATTTTTGTCCTGTATTGAATCCAGATTCTTTCCTAAATATATCCTAATATATTATGGAATAACATGAATATTGACTTATTAATGTCATAAGAAGCTCCACAAATAACTAAGGAAAATAATATGACCTTGAATACTACAGTCATCTTTCTTGACTTAGGCATGACTACTCCCTTGTATAAAATTAATCACATTCATAAATGCCTTCAGAGTTGCATGTGTTTTTCTTTGTGAGAAAAACAGTAATTTGAGAGCATGGCTCAACAAAGAAACAGTCACAGTCTTTATAAACAAATTGTTAATGAATATGCCATGGAATATATAACTGAAAGAAGAGGTTTTTTCTTTGCACTTCACACTTCCCTGTCTCAAAATTTCTATTGTTTTCAGATTTTAATAATTTCCCTCTGGGTATTTCCTTAGGATTCATTTCTTTGGATGTTAATTTTTTGTATATACATCCCATGTATTTTAATCAAAATCCCAGTATGATATGCAAAAAGACTGTCTACTATGTCAAACTCTCTGTAAATCAAAGACAACTATACTTTTTTATAGAAATGATTTATGCAAAGCAGCTATTTCATCCATAATAATAGTCACATGAGAAAGAAACAATGGAGAAAAAGTCCTGAGAACACATGGCAGAAACACAAATGTAATTACAATCAGCATTTATTTGTCAGACTTGGAAATAAAAAACGTACATTCACAAAAATAATCACAAAACAAAATTTCCCAAGGTTCCATTCAATTTTATCCCATGCCTTTCTGAGGAACACATAGATATGAAGAAAAAACTAATTCAAAAACTGAAAAAATGTGAAACATTGTGCAAAATATAAATCATTTATTTGAAACATTCAATTGCTGACCCAGTCAGATTTATTTAAAGCAAAACACCACCTCCTGCATATCCAATTAATGGTTGCCATGGCAAATAAGAGCTCCCACTGCACTGCCTTATTGCAATATGCATGGCAATTGCAAGTATATCACTCAGAATATTTCCATAATGATATTAGCTGATCTATCCAGCATGAGACAATTAATTTTGTGAAGCATCAGGTGTTCAATATTTATCATCATAAAAATTAAATACAAACATTCCCATATCATATGGAAATGGATTCCTTTATAATCACCATCTTACTTTCTCTTATTAAATATTTTTCTTAAGAATTAGATTATTTCAGTAGGCAGATTTTGGTAAGTTTTCTTCATGAAATTGCCATGATCTATACAATGTTTTAATTTTTGAATAACAGCTAGTTTTAAAATACATTAAAAAAATATGTTTTGTAAAAAGTGTTTAATTAATGAGTCCATACTGGCTTGTAAACATGGTTGTTGGTGAAATTCAAGTTCATTCTATCTGGGTTTTTAAGAATTTTCTTGGGTCATAATGTCTGGATCAAGCAGGTCTTAGCACTTGCAGATTTTGTAGGAAATGAGCAGAAAGAGTTTGCTGTCCCCAAAAATCACATGTTAAAGGGAGACATAAAGGAAAAGTAAAGGCTAATGTAAATTTCCTCTGCTTTGAATACAGATATCTTTAAACTACTGTGACCCAGGGCTCAAAGCTTCCCCTTCAGAAATGTTTTAAAAGTTTTACTTTAAGTGACATGTTGCAGTTTTTTCTGTAATCACTTGTCTGACTCATTGTGAAGTCCAGCCTAGGGAGGTATTTGCCTCCAGAATACTTTCTTCTGTAGGCTATAATCTCATAATTTAGTGGGACTCCTTTTCTGTCCCTATGAAGCTGAGTTTTGTGCTGAAATGAATGCCACAAATAATCCACCCAAAGAACAAGACAAATCAATAAACCCTCTGGTTCAGAGAGGTTGAGACCAGAGGTCTGAGGTTATATCTGTAGAAAGGTTTCTGGGGTTTTTTTTGACAGTCATAGTTTGAATCTCTCAGTAATTCTGAGGAACTGAATATTTAGGCTATTTCTTCTCTTTGAAGTGAGGAGCTTTCTTATAACATTATGCTTACTAACATATATAAAATAATCATGCTCATTCTTCAGCTTAATCTTTCAGTGAAAATGTCTTTTCACAAGAAACCTTCACATTTGAAACAATTTCAGCCTCCAACAAGTGAACAAGGTATGTAATTAAGGGGAAAAAATAGTAAAGTGATGTTGATAAAGAACTAGGTGTAGGAATGATTTCTTGCTGAAGGACCAATAATGAAGGTGAAAGACTGGTAAAGATAGAGCTGGCAAAATCATTATCAATAGCACTTCTAGTAGTAATAACAATCCTGCGATACTGACAGTTTGCCTTTTGATAAATTTTAAGAAACAGCTGTGTGTAGCAAACAGAAATCATGTGATCTCTGAAAACAAACTTCAGAGCTCATCATTTTTACTTCTTTGAGAATGTGTTCTTATGTACAGATTATGGCTTGGATTGGTTTGGTTTTTTCCTGGTTTCTTGTTGTTGCTCTTTGGGTTTCTATGTTTTTTTTCTTCTCCTTTTCCACAGGATCATTTTCATAGCTTGAAGTGTAGTTTTACATGAGAAAATGTGATCATAATCTTTTTTACATATCTAAGGCCATCCTATAAAACAAATGAAAATTAAGAAAGAAACCTTGAAACAGTTCTCTTTGTTATGAAATACTTATTAATAGTGCAACAAACCCATTAAATAATCATGATCTCTTTGCAGGGAAGAGACAAAGAGCTAATTAAGGACAAAGTGATACAATTTGATTTTTAGATAGGCTTTTGACTATAGTTAGCATCTGTAAAAGAAAAACAAGCCAGAAAGCAAAATTAAGGTTCATTGCACATATTCTGATTTGCAGCACTGACCTTGAACATAACCAAATCTGAAGCTGGCTCTAGGCAACAGAAGTAGCTAGGAAATCGTGAGTCCTTCTCAGCATTTCCAACATCGAATTTTGCAATGCTTTTGTTTTTAGTCTTTTGGCACATACTGTAACCAATAGCTTCATTTAGCAATATTCAGCAGTTGGATGGATCAGATTATTTTTTAAATGAATGAAACTAATTTTGCTTGCAGTAACTTCTACTACACCAGCTGTTATTGTTATCACTGCTGTCATCAACATCATCATTATCAGCATAACTATAATTACTTTTAGAAAGCTAAATCAAGGAAATGCAGCAGTGGAAAGACAAAGTGCAAGGAAATGGGGTTATCCTTTGTTTCTAAGTCTTAACAACACTGCTTTAATGCAGTCTGTTGTGGCAGTTCACTGCAGTACGTTATTTAGTGTCTTTTGATTACATTTGCTAGAATTAATGGTGATTTCTTGTGTTCCTCTTATGAAAGGTGTAAATAAACCGCATGATATTATCTGGTAATAATTTCTACATAAAGTAGAAAATTAGTTTTGATTATATGATAAGTAGTCTGATTGAATTTGCTGCTTTCATTAAAAAGGGAACACCTGCAACTCAGCAGATCATCCTATTATTTCCTTGTAATTTATCTAGGTAAATATATCCTAAAAGTCAAATACAGAAATAGAAAGAGATACTCTATTCCACTGAATACTAATTGGCTACTTCAGAAACAATAATATGGTCAGGTGTCCATTATAGTCCAGATATCCATATAATATGTTCAAACTACACTGGCTTGGGATGAAACTGTGGAAAGGGAAAGAAAGGGGAAAATATAATTTGTATCATATTCTGCTGTTTGTCTCACATCCAGTAACTCTATGCATATCATCGGCTGTCCATTTATAGCTGGGTAATGTGAGAGTGTCTACAAAAACAAGGTATCATTGAAATTCACATCTCTGAACACTTAGCTTTAAATGTCACTACAAATGTGAATTTAGCAACACTTAAAATCTGAATCCCTGATTCTCAGTATCCTCACAGATAACACAAACATGAATAGGAGTGTTTTACTTTAAAACGAAAGCACACAAACAATAAAATACAGTTTTTTGGCTAGGCTTCCCTGATTATACATTAAATTATCTCCTTACCATTTTATTAACACTGAAAAAACCCTAATATAATAGTCCAATAATATTTCATAAATATAATGGCCATAGTACTGTCTGGTCAAATCATTCAAACACTGTGGAAGTAAATACGTCTTTCTAGAGACAGGACTAAAGTTCCATTTTATGGTACATCAAGATTTAGTGTGCAGTCTTTCACAAATCTGAAGATCTAATCACTCGTCACTCATTATTTAGACCTCAGGGATAAGAGGGTTATAAAGAGGCATTCTATATTCTAACACTTTAATCTTCCATTCCCAGATTCAGATAGCTAAGACAACTATTTAAAGAGTAAATTGTTTTGTGCCTAGAATAATGGATAGTTGTCTTCATGATCTCCTAGAGAAAGATATAACTTGAAAATAAACTTTTTTTATAATAAGTGGAGGTATTATTTATTCAGAACATCCCTCATTACTCCTGTTAGCCTTCTCATCCTGTCACAACTTGGAGACCAAATACATTCCTTTGAAGTTCTATAATGTAAAACTTTGGATTCAAATTTTAAAATTATTTCTTAGATTTTAATGACTGTTTAATACTTACTTCCCCCCCCCCCCCCAAAAAAAAAAAAAAAGGGTGAACCTACAAAGCCATAATATCATGAATTTTATGAAAAACTCCTAACATTCCACTTTGTTTTAAATGTAAAGGTGATGTTTTGGGAATGAAACTTGAAGTTAACCACTGACAGCTATAAATATGCATATAGTTTGCCAAAATTATACCATAAGAACATTAATTAGAAAACTGAATAGCTTTTAATCTGCTAAAGTCTTTGTTTCTACAGATTGACAAAGTCACTGTTTGAATTTTAAACAGTACAATTCCTGACAAAGAACATGCACATTCCAATTTTGTCTGAGAAACAGAAAATATTTCTGAATTAGTGCCAAGGCTTTTATTTAGTAATAAATATCATATAAATTTAACATATAAAGTGCTCAGGTGCTGAGGAGATTGAATTATATGTGTACATATCTAGTTAAAAAGGGATTAATTTACGTAAATAACCATTGTTTAAAATTGTATGGTTGGACCTAGTTTTCCAGAAAATACAGATAATGATTCACCTGGAGCACTTCTACCCTTTTCTTACTGGCTCATAAAGAAACAGCATTAAAAGCTGTCTTAAGTCTGTTCATGGAATGATATTGAATACAGTGGTAGAGTATAATTCGATCATAAGCCATTGCAGTATAAAAGTAGTAAGTTAGAACTATCTATTACTATAATAACAAAGTCATGAATGAAAAATGCTCAAGGTTTCTCTCATTGACTAGAACTCCTTCTGGAAGTTCTTTTTTATTTCTTTCTTGCCTTTTATTGATAATCTTCTTATAGTCTTTAGGGTTTTTCCCACCTTCTAAAATTAAAATGTACCATTATTTATAGCACTGGAGTGGGAAAAAAAATGACAGGAATTCCTGGACATACTAATGTATTTCCTTTTCATCTGAGCCTCCTCAGGCCATTCCCTAAAATGAAATTTAGCCACATGAGTAAACGCTTCACCAATAAAAGGAACGTCTCCTACATCACTACAGCCCTTTTACTTTGTGAATTGTCTGGTCTTCAGAGACCTCTTCTGAGGATCCCTCTTTATTCTGTACTTAGCTAGTGAATTTATTTTTAATAAGGAGTTAGGAATTATTTAAATATGAACAACAAATAAAGCTAATAAATCTACTGCAAGAACTAAAATGTTTTCTTTAAAAATTAAAACAAATAAAACATATAGGAAGGTGACTAGCCTGACTGGATCATCCATCTATCAACATCTGGATAATACCCCAAATGGGTCCACAAATTAATTTGCCAATAATGACTTCCCAAAGCAATCTGACTGAATTCAAAGAGGGGAAAAATGAAAATGAATGAAGAAGTGAACTATCTGTGTTTAATCTTCAGTTTCATCAGAAATCGATTAACTAGCTGACTTTGGGTCCAAAAGAATTAATTATACTCAGTCTCCGGTATAATTAACAACACTATGGCCATCTCCCAAAATATTCATTAAACAGTCAGGAACAATATGAAATTCAAATTAAAATTGGAAAAGAGATTAAATAGAAGTAGTCATCTCTAAAAAGAATCATACTACATCTGAGATGAAATCATTTAAGCAATACAAAATATGGAAATACATTTTGTGTTACATTTAATTATCATTAATTCCAGCACTGCAAGCTGGCAGCTATTTTAGGCTCATTACAAAGACTAAAATGGGCTGGAATTTTAATAGAAATCAATCCTCATTGGAATAATGGGAATATGATTCAAGCTTGCAGGAAGTTTAGTTCTAAAATCCAAGTTTTCTCTTTGATTCTAAGTTTAACTGAGGAAATTTGCATTCTGATGTACATCTACCATTAATATGAAATGCTAAGAAATATACACCCAGGTGGGAATGGAAGGAGAAAGAAGAGGGAGAAGAAAAGGTGTAGTTTAAATATATGTTTTGGAATCCCTCTTTTTCAAATTTCCAAAGCTAGTGTCTGTGGAACTGAGTAATGTTGCCATATGCAATATGGAATTTACTTTCAGATTTCTACATGTAATGTTTTTTCACCCCCTGTAATTTTAACTTGCTATATTTGGTACATTTTTCTTCTGACTTTCAATATCTTTTAACCAGTAACAGCCAGGTTTTTCTTACTTTGGATTTTTTTTTTTTTTTTTTAAATTCAACTATCACAGAGATTCCCATTTTAATAATTTCTGTACAACATAATTGCAGCAGAGAAAAACTAACTTCATTCAAAGTACGTCATCTTGAGATTTTTTAATGTCTTACACCAAGGGTTATATAGAAGAAAATACTCATGAGCAAATCATTTAGGAAACAAAAAATCATCTATGCAGGTAATTAATTATAAAAAATAAATTTCCTATTATTTTTTTAATTTTCTTTTTAAATTATTTTTTTTCCAAAGTCACAGAAAACACCTGCTTTCATTTATTGATTTCTATGCAGATCTCATTTTTGCTTACTATTGACACTTTTAATGAAGCTGTTTAATAAGACTGTATCAAGGAATTTGCATTTAGAGTAAAAAACTGTTAGAGTTTTTAATAGTTTAGTGTAATGTCATCATTCTACATGTCAGCTTTTCTCTTCTTCAGCCCTCTAGCTGTCTTGACTAAGGACTAAACCACTGCCAGAATTTTGATACTGTGTGCACCTTTGGGTTTCAGTTCCATGACGGGTTGATGCTGACTGGACACCAGGTGCCCACCAAAGCTGCTCCATCACTCCCCTCCTCATCTGCACATGGGGAGAAAAGACAATGAAAGTCTCATGGATTGACATCAGGGGAGACAGAGATCACTTACCAGTTACGGTCATGGGAAAACAGACTCAACTTGGGGAAAAATAATTTAACATATTACTAATCAGATCAGAACAGGGTAATGAGAAATAGAACTTAATCTTAAACAACCACCTTTCCTCCCCACCCTTCCCTTCTTCCTGGACTCAACTTCATTCCTGAATTCTTGACCTTGCCTCTCCAGCAGTGCAGTGGGATCGGGAATGAGGGCTGTGGTCAGTTCATTATATTTTGTCTCTGCTACTCCTTCCTGCTCAGTGGGAGGACTCCTCACACATTCCTCTGCTCCAGTGTGGGGTCCCTCCCAGGAAAATCAATCCTCCACCAGCTTCTCCAATATGAGTCCTTCCCATGGGCTGCAGTTCTTCACAAACTGCTCCAGCATGGCCTCTCCCACAGGGTGCAGTTCTCCAGGAACCAACTGCTCAACATAACTAGTGATTTCAATCATCTGGATGTCTGCTGGGAAAGCAATATAGCTGGCTGTAAGCAATCCAGGAGGCTCCTAGCGCGCATCAAGGATAACACAAACCAAACTGAGGAGAAACATTGCCAGACCTGGTGCTCACTGATTCAGGTGAGGTCATTAAAGAGGTTTAGATTGGCGGCAGCCTGGGCTGTAGTAACCATGCCTTGCTTGAGTTCATGATCTTGAGGAACATGGGCCTGGCAAATAGCAAAGTCAGAACCCTAAATTTTAGGAGAGTAAAATTCCAGCTGTTGGAAGAATTAGTAGATGAGATCCCTTTGGAAACTGTCCATGGGCTCAGAGAGTTTGATCAGAGCTGTCAGCCCTTCAAGGCTACTGTTCTTAGGGCACAAGAGCTCTTCATCCCAAAGTGTAGGAAATGAAACAAGGCAGACTAGAACTCAGCATGGCTGAACATGTATCTGCTTCTCACACAGAGAGGTCAGAAGGAAATGCAGAGCCAATGGAAGTAGGGAAGAGTGACCCAGAAAAAGAACAGGAATACAGTTCAAATATGTAGAGATGGGATCAGGAAAGCTAAGGCAACATTGGAAAGGAACTTGTTAAAAGATGTGAAGAATAATATGAAGGGCTTCTCTAAGAACACAATTCAGAAAAAAAAAAAAAAAAAAAAAAAACCCCAAGGATAGCGGAAGGGTCAACACCCCAAATAAGTGAGAAGACCAAACTGGTAACATCAAATATGAAGAAAGTTGAGGTACTCAATGAGTTCTCCACCTCACTCTTCACAGGCTTCCCATGTCTTTCAAGTCCTTGAATGTCCAGGTGGGAGTTGGGGAAGCAAAGTTCCTCCTGCTCTAAGGGAACAACAGGTTTGGGGCCACTTGGTGAAAGTGAATAGCTGCAAGTCTATGGGACCTGATGACATGTATCCCAGGGTCCTGAAGGAGCTGATTGATGCTGTTGCCAAGCTACTCTCTATTATATTTGAAAAGTCATGACAGTCAGGTGAAGTCCCTGTGACTGGAGAAAGGGAAACATCATTCTGATTTTTAGAAAGGGAATAAAGGAAGACCCAGGAAACTACAGATAGTAAGCCTCAGCTTTTTTTCTGGGAAGATCTTGGAGCAGATCTTCATGAAAGCAATGTTACACAATACAGGGAGGTGATCTGAGGCAGCCAGCATGGCTTCAGTAAGGGCAAATTGTTCTTGACCAAAGTGGTGATCTTCTATGATAAGAGTGACTGCAATGGTCAACAAGGGAAAACTGAACCATGTTATCTATCTAGATGTCTATAAGGCCTTTTCACAGTCCCATATGACCTCCTTATCTCCAAATTGGAGAGACATGGATTTGAAGGGTGAACTATTCAGTGGGTAACTCAGTGCATTAGCTGACTGGATATAGCCAGAGAGTTGTGGTAAATAGCTCTATGTCCAGGAGGCAGCTGGTAATGATCAGTGGTGTCCCTCAGGGCTCTGTCTTCAGACCGGTGTTCTTTAATATCTTTATCAATGCCACAGACAGTGAGATTGAATGCCCTCTCATCAAGGCTGCAGATGAAATAAAGCTAAGCACTGCAGCTGACACAACAGAAGGATGGGATGCCATCCAGGGAGACCTAGAAAACTTGAAAATTGAGCCCCTGAGAACCTCATGAAGTTCAGCAAGTCCAAGTACAAGATGCTACACTGAATCAGGGCAAATCCAGACATGAGATTCGGAGAAAATGAGAGCAGCCCTGACAAGAAGGGTTTGGAGGTGTTTATGGATAAAAAGCTGAACATGAGACATGTGCTACCAGCCAAGAGGGACAACTGTACCCTGGACTGCATAAAAAGAAGCCTGGCCAGCAGGTGGAGAGAGATGATTCTAACCCTGTACTCTGCCCACAATAGAGCCTATCTCAGCACAAGAAAGATGTGTGCCTGTGGGACTAGAGCAGGCCACAAAGATGATCAGAGAGCTGGAACATTGGTTGGAATTAGATCATCTATAAGGTTCCTTCCAACCCAAGCCATTCTGTTGGGTTGCTCTGATGATTCTATGACTTGTGACAACACAGGCAACTCATGCCTGGAGCAATCTGCTCCTGAAAGACTACACGCTGTGAAAAGGACCCATGCCAAATTAGTTTATGAAGAGCTACAGCCTGTGGGAAGGACTTACATTGGAGAAGCTCATGGAGGAATGTCTCCCATGGGAGAGACTCCATGGTCGAGCAGGGGAAGAATGTGAGGAGTTCTTCCCTAAGGCAGAAGGAGCAGCAGAGGACACCTGATATACTGACCACAGTCCCCATTTCTGTCCCATGATGCCACTGAGTGGGAGCAGGCAGAGAATTTGGGCATGAAGTTGAGCCTGGGGAGAAGGGAGGAGTGGGGGAAAGGTGGTTTCCTTTAAAATTTTGTTTAGCTTCTCATTACCCTACTCTGATGCGATCAGTAATATACTAAGTTGAGTTCGTTTTGCCAGTGAGTGTAACTGGAGAGTGACCTTTCCCTGTCCTTCTCTTGACCCAGAAGACCCAAACCTAAATACAAAAACCCAAACCTAAATAAAAAAAGATAAGAGAAATTCTACACTTTAACCAGAAACATGCCAGAATTGGCACTTATAGTAGTTTGTATCAACATCTGGTTAATATAAAAAGTTGATCTTGGATTTTTTTTCCCCCAGGGTCTACCTAAGATGAATTATATGGTTAAACGCTTCCATATATCCGTGAGCAGTATTCAGTTTTTTGAACCAGAGCACAGCCAGGTGCTATACACTATAACCATGAGCTTGGTGATGTGGATTTTGTTATTCTACAGGGCTCAGGGCCAAAATTTTTCATTCAATTGTTCTGCACCAACAAGATTTTCAATAGAGCTCGGCATATTGTCACTCCCACTGCAATGCTTATGGCCAAACTTACAAAAAAGCCAACAGCTACTGAAATGAGGCTTTAAAAAATTTGGTGAATACTAACATCCTGGAAAGCTGAAAATTACAACTGATGACTTTGCAGTTGTTTTTCAGGTTTTTGTTTGCAATGAAATGAGTGATGTTGTTTTCTCCTATATTCTCCTTTTTTTTTTAGCAGAATAGGTACTTCTCTTATTATCCTTCTATTTCTAAAAGGGAGTGATAAGCAGGAGTATACATATGTATATATATTAAAGAAGATCATCAAATCTGGAACTGTTCAGCTTATAAATTTAATTTAACAAAGTTTAAATGTTCATATGTATTATGTGTAGATGTGTAGAGCTGTTCACATACACTGCAAATGCTTCCAAGAGCTCCTTTATCAAGAGTGGTCAGCATATGGAATGGCCTACTGAGATTTCACTTTTCTTTGATAGTAAAATCCTGGGAGGAACAGACTGTGACAGACACTGATACTTCTCTACCCACAGTTAAAAAAAAAAAAAAAAAAAAAAAAAAAAGAAAGAAAGAAAGAAAAAGAAAAAGAAAAGAGTTATCAGTGCTTGGGAGTATAGACAAAGCACAAGATACTTTCACAATCATAATTTGTAGACATGGACTTATAATACCTCCATATCTAACTGCATAGTACTGGGGCAGAATATATTAAAGATGTCATGATGCTCAGATGCAAGTTAAATCACTGTCAGACATCTTCCACTTCAGGTGGTCACATACTAGATTATTTTTTATATGTAGGTGTGTATGTGTTTGATTATTTACACCTATATACAAAATAAATTAAATGTATCCAAGCTCAATACCAAGTATTAATGCTAACTGACACAGAAAGGCCCATATCTCTGCCAGTAAATTGTCCTGGGTTTCAATTTTAGGCAGCTGAAGGAAAACAGCCAGTCACCACTATGGCTCAAACTTTATTTCTCAGGACAATGATGTTATGTTTCTAAAGCTGTTTCCAATACACACTTGTAGGGGATCTAAATCTGATTCTTCCATACTTGATCTTTATAGTACTAATCTAAATAATTAAAAAAAAAAATGCACAAGTGTCATTTGGAATACTGAAGATTTGTTCCTCTTTTGTATATTTTTTTTCTAAATAGGTATTGGTAGATAATCTAATCTGCATATCACCTGCCAATAATTAATTCTAGCTGTGTTTTGCTCACTTGTTTGTTTATACCATTTTTAAGAATAATTTTTGTAGACCTTCTTTTTCATAAAAAAGATTAAATCTCATTTTCCTATTTGCCCCTTTTCACCAGAGAACAACCACAGCTGCAAGCACTGCAACTCCTTCTAATCTTCATCGTCAGCTACTTAAGCAGTTTCACAGAAAACACCTTCCTGCAAGATGATTCCCTGTCCCATTTCCCATACCTTCATGTCCTACCATTCTCTAAAGATTTTAGCCTGCTACAGCTCACTGAACTTCAAATGATCAGGAAATGGTTTAAGTCTTCACATGTTTTAAATATTAAATATTCTCTTAATATGAAAAAAAAGAGAACATTTTGAATCTTACCACAAAAACTTAGAGAAATCCATCAGCTACCTGAAAAGAGAGGGATCATCTTTCACATCCCCTTTTGAATATTTTTTAAACAAAAATGGAAGCAAGACATTCCAGCAGCAGCCTTGAGAAAAAATAAGACAAAGCAAAAGTGAGAATCTAGCTCTGTAGTTTACTTTTCCTTATAGTCGCTGCCCTTTATTAATGGCAGATCCATTATTCTTTCCTTTCTTAAGTAGTTCTCACCAGACTAAATTATTTATGTAGCTATTGTCTTTGTGATTTTTTTTCTTTTTTTTTTTTCTTTTTTTTTTTTCCAGTGTAAATGCAATACTCTGATACATGCTGGTAATTCCGGGCACTGTTTTTTTCTTCTTTTTATTGAATCTATGTAACTATACACCAAAACAGATTTTATGTGAAGGAGAACTCTAGAAGCGTCAAAGAAAATACATTTGAAGATTCATTCATTCTTTCTCATATTAATGGTTATTTTTCTAACAGAGATCTGCTGCTATAACTCAAAAGTTTACCAACAGAGATATACTCCTAGAATAATTGGAGGTTTTTTGTCATGTGGGTAAGAAAACTCAGAGAGCATCAGCTATTTGAGCTAGACTTTTGTCATCCCTGTTTCTTCTCAACTGAAAAACAGACATGAATACATTTTTATTTTGATGACCAAAATATTTATCTGTGATGACAGCCATGCTATATTCCATGCATAAGCTAATGGAATTTACCTTACATGCCAGAGATATTAAATATAAATAGGAAAAAAAAATCAGAGTGTTCATAGTAGAAAGCCTGACTGATTGTTAAATACAGAGATTATAAGGCATCACCATGAAGGAATGGTTCCTATTTTGAAATCTCAGGATGTTTTTCCCTACATTAATAGATTTATTCATGTAATAGGTGTCTCATTTTGGAATATCTTGGAAGTGATTCCATCAACATGATTTTCATGCAATTTTTATTTAAAAAAAAAAAAAGAAAAAGATATATCAAGCCATGAAATTGTTGCTGACAAAGGAACTTCCATCATCTCATAACATGTTATAATACAAGCTCAATATCTGACAAATAAAATCAGATTGAAGGAACAACTGCATTTGGATAATCCAAGTTTCTTTTCCCGCTTCTTCTTGCACAGTAAAATACTACAGAATTAAAACTTTGAAATAATTTCTTTCTTCCTCTTCATTAGCTCTAGTTATTCAACACAAATCACAAATGAATAAGATACCAGTGTGCAAAGCCAAATTTAAATCAAAGACCTAAGATACTTGGCAAGGTAAAAAGAAGCTGGAAAAAGAAGCTACTCTGACATGCTAATATTGTAATGAACTATTCACAAGACCTCTGTCACAGAGGATACTAATATTATCATTTGATGAGTAAATAATTTTGAGCAATTGCAATTTCCTTTTATTTATTTTGCTTACTAAATTGGGAGTGCAAAAGCAGAATTCATTATTATGTTTCTCTTTGGCAAGAAAAGATAAAATCTGCATTATCCCAAGTGGACTCCCTATTACTTTAAATTGTTTACTGAGGCAAAAATTGAACTTGTGTTGCAGAAACACTAAGTAGAAGAAATGTACAGCTCCACAGATTATCCAGTTATATTGAAAGGAACTGTATTAATAGGTACTGAAGGTAGCATTATTAAAATTGTCAGTTTACTCTCCCATAACACTATTCCTTTTACTTCAATGCATTTTCTCTATTAGTTAGATAAGTTTACAGAGAAAGTATTTTTCCCTGTTTTGAGTCTCAATTTGGTATGAAAATTCCTAATTCAAACATCTGCTGAGCTTGCATATACTGACTGACTCAGGAGTGTGCAAAAGTGAAAGAAAGGGCTATTTATAAGCCATATCATCGTAACAGGGAACTCCAGACAGCAAACTGTCAGTCTGTCTACTAAGAATAATGACATTGCATATCCAAAATATATCTATCCCAAATGTTTTCTTGCTACATTTTGGAAGATCTCTTTAACTTCTATAAAATCAATCACAGTATTGCTTCAGGTTGAAGAAAGTATCTGCTATATGAAAGTCTCAAATCATCCAAGAGATTTTAACATTTAGATTCTCCAAAATGGGACACAAGTATTAAAGATGTGCCCAACATTATAAAATATGAAATAAAAAAATATCAAAATGTGAAATATTGGAAAATATTCAAATAAATTAAAAATATATAGAAAAAATTGATTTAGGTAAGCTAGCTAGATACTGAAAACCTTAATGCTTTATACTAGGAGAAAATGGATTTATATCACCAACTTAAAAATAGTTTGAGAAGTCAAAAACACATAGAAAAATCTAACCAGAAAAAAAAAATTATGTAATAGAAAGCCAACATTAACAGAAGATAGAGATAATTTATACACATGTATAAATTCTAATTGGGAGGTATTAAAGCAGGAAGGTACAAGAAGCTAAATCAAAACTGAACTACTGAAATAGTGAAATAGTTAGAAGACTTTTTAGCCAAAATTTCTGACAAACTGCACAAGTCAGCCACACACGGAATATCAGCCGCAGACCTGATATAGTTACTGACATTCCATCTAGAAGCAGTAGATCAGTGTAGGTACTGAGGAAACTGAGCAGGAAGAGAGCAATGCAGCCGTCCTGCTGAAGGAGGCCGCATACTGGGATGCTTGTGTGGTCCAGCCTCCAGAAGTAGCCCAGTTAACAGCACTGGTAAAGATAGGAATGTAAGTAGAAATAATGTGGGATAGATAAAACAGTCTGCAACAGTATTTATAAAAAAAAAAACCAAAAAACAAAAAACAAAACAAAAAAAAACAACAAAAAAAAACATTTAAAGAGGAAAATTACCAACAGCCAGATTAAAAAGTAAGGAGAGAATGTTTGAAGTTCAATAATTGTAGAGATTTTTGAAACTAAGAGGTCACCTTGGAAAGAAATGCAAAAGAAACGTGAATATTTCTTTTCAGGCAGAGACCACAGGGAAGGAAGTAAGAGCTGCAGTATACCAGGCTGAACACTGCCAGGGGCCACACCATCAGCATCACCACCTGGTGCAGAGAGAGTCCTCTCACATGGGACCGATGCTGTTGGGGCAGCCTGCATCCCACTCACGGGCAGCTGGAATGGGAAGACCTGCCTCATCTGGAGCCCACACAGCCTTTCAGTGGAGGGGGAGTGCCATCACAGACCTTTGGGGGATTAGTTATAAAAGACTGCTTAGAAATTTGTAAGCATTTTTTAACATTTCGTAATGTCTGGTCTTGTGGTTTATTGCTTGTATTAGTGATATTCATCCTGGGTGTATCATTCACCAGTTGCAAGTTAATTGCATGTCATTAGCAAACAAATAAACCATTTCAGATACAATTTGGTTATAACTAACTATGAACTGAGCAGTTTTGCTTTGTGACAGCAGCTGTCTTCATTACCATAAGGCATTCTGAGATTATATTAGAAAAGATTGTGTGTCTAAAACACTGGAGTGGTTCTGCTGGCGCATAGGAAATCCTGAAGGACAGAAATGAGATTTGTAGCAAATGACCTGTGGATATCTTGGATAGATCTGTAGACAGAATAAACAGTACAGTACACTCACAAACTGTCTTGCAGAACCTTATTAACAACTATTTTAGTCCTTAGGACAGTGTCTATGAAAAGCTTTATTAAAAAAATATCCCCCACAAATATTCTGTGTCAGCCCTCTTTTTGTTTCTACATAACTGCCACAACTTAAGCTAAGTTATGGACAAATGCAAAATGTGACAGTTCTTTAAATCGATTCTTTCTTGATTGCAAGATTATATATAATTTACAGTGTGATCTCAGCAGTTACCAACCCCAGACTTCACCATCTAATGAGCTATCTGGTTCAGTATGGAATGTTTTAGACTACATTTTTGTTTTGTTTTTAAATGGTAGCAGGAGAAAAAAACCCTTTATATTCATTACAAAATGGACCTTGGAGCTGTATCCTTTTCCCCTAGGAGGCAGATTGCAGTATATCACAACAAATAGCTAAAGATACCTTCTATAATATGCATGAATTATATATGGATTTGTAGTTCATATTTTCTAAATCCAACTAGGCTTTAAAATTGCTTTACAGAAGTAATTTTCTTCTGTTTGTACCCAAAACCATTCCTGATGACTTCCTTTGAGTGCTGAGGGCAGAGTAGAACACAGCTATGTTAAGTTAGTTATATTCAGAATTACTGTTCCATGTAAGTAGAAATATTCCACATAAAAAACCCACAGCATCTGTTAAAAAAAAAAAAAAAAAAAAAAAAAAAAAAAAGTTAGTCTACTGTTAACTCTGAACTTGTCAGTTTGCTTTTCTTCATAATTCACAATATCATGTATTTTTGTTCTTTTTGCACATTCTGAGCCATGGCAAGAAATTTTAAAAATAATGCTACAGAGAAAAAAATAAAAAGTTTACTTGCTATCCTTATAATAAACAATGTCTCTCTTGGCACACTATTTCTTTAATATTCTAGTAAGATAAATATGATTTTAAATAACTTAAAGAAATGGCATCTGTAAATCACTACAGTTGGAAAAAGAATCGTTGCAGCAAGCATTGGAGAAATAAAATGGCAGCTAATAGCTAAGCTAGTTTCTAATTGTCTAAAGATAGTTAAAACATAAGGTAATAAAACTAGCACAATTTTATCACACAAAATGGCACGTCTCCACAAACACCCCCTTGTCACAGGGGAGAAACTTGCATGCCCTCATGAGGTTGTGTGCTATGCTGGCAGTGGTATGTGCCTCCGGTAGGGTCTCCCATGCCAGGCAGGTCTCAGCTGAAGAGTCAGACAGTGTGTCTTTAGACAGGATGGGCTTGCTAGCCGCCTGGAAACCATCCTAGGAGAAGGACAACTCTAACTCCAAACCCGAGCAGATGGAGCTCGCATAGCCCTGTATGGTTATCCATCTAAGAGAAGGATACTCTAACCAAACCTACATCCTGAGGTATTCGCTGTCACTGTCCAAACTCGCTAGGCCCTAGCAGATGAACCTTAGGAGTAATGGGTGGGGCCAGTTCTGTGCACGCTGTGCCTCACCTAAAAATCCACTGCGCAGGTTCAAAGGCTACACCCACATTGCAAAGCCCTGTAGCAATAGGTGAGGGTCGAAACAGCAGGTGATAGCAAGTGCTAGAAGTCTCTGGCCCAACTCTGCATTCAGGCAGCTCAGGATATTGGTCATTCGAGATTGACCCCAGAGAAGAGAGTCTGTTTCAGCAGAATCCTGAATGACCAAGCAGCCTTTTTCAAAGAAGGCACTGCTTGCTCCACATAGAGAAGGGCCTAGAAAAGGTGGCCTAATCAAAGCTCATCTGCCCCCCTCACCAACTTGAATAACTGCAGCCAACTGTCATCTTCTGATGCAGTCAAAGAGACAAAAGCATACACCTGCCACCAAAGGTGTGTTCAAATTGACACTTGCATGTTTGAACACCAGAGCCATGCTTAATACTGCAGATAGTGGATGTCCTGAGCACTGTTCTGTTCTAATTGCCCATGAACTGTCAAAACTCAACATCAACATTGCTCCTCTCAGTGAAGTTCATCTTCATGAGGAAGGCAACCTGAAAGAGCATGGTGCTGGCAACACACCCTATTGGTCGGGCAAACTCAAAACTGAAAGTCTATCCTGAACTGATGGTCTGAACATTTTCAGACTCTCTTCAGTGCCAGTCAGTGTAGTCCAAGGCTCAGCAATTCAGGACATTACACAACAACCAGTGGAAAACAAATTGGATATAAGCCCTACTATGGGAGAGACACTAAAGGCCATACAGCAAGTGAAACCTGGCAAGACAGCTGGGGTCAATGGAATTTCACCCAGTGTTTGGAAGCATGGAGGTCAAGCACTGCATTCTGAATTTCACAAGCTTGTTGCGCATTGCTGGGAACAAAGTGAACCACCACCAGATCTCCATGATGCATTCATCATCACGCTGTAAAAGAAGAAAGGAGAAATATCAGACTGCTCAAATTACTCAGGTATTACTTTGCTCTCCATTGCTGGTAAAATCCTTGTAAGAATACTTCTGAACAGATTAGTATCCGCTATCACAGAAGAACTTCTATCTGAAAGCCAGTGTTGTTTCAGAGCCAATAGGAGCACCACAGACATGGTATTTGTTCTCAGACAACTGCAAGAGAAGAGTAGGGAACAGAACAAACGACTCTACATAACTTTCATTGACCTCACTAAAGTTTTTGACACTATGAGCAGAAAAGGCCTGTGGCTGATCTTGGAACATTTAGGCTGTCCTCCCATGTTTGTCCAAATATAAGGATCAGCATGGACAAGACGGACATGGTGATGCACTCTCTGTACCCTTTCCAATAACCAATGGTGTGAAACAAGGTTGCGTTCTTGCATCAGCTCTATTCACAATATTCTTCAGCATGATGCTTCAAAGGGCCATGGCAGACGTTGATGAAGAAAACAGCATCTACATCCAATATCGTACCAATGGAAGCCTATTCAATCTAAGGCGACTGAAGGCCCACACCAAGACCCTAAATCACCTTGTCTTTGAGCTGCTTTTTGCTGACGATGCCGCCCTTGTTGCTCACACAGAAGCAGCTCTGCAGTGCTTAACATCCTGCTTTGCAGAGGCCGCTGAGGTTTTTGGCTGGAAGTCAGCCTGAAGAAGACAGAAGTTCTCTACCAACCTGCACCTCAGGAAGTCTTCTATCATTCCCACATCATCATAGGCGAATCAGAGCTTAAGTCAGTCCAGCAGCTCACCTATCTGGGAAGTATCATTTCCTTGGACGGTAAGATTGACAAAGAGATAGACAACAGGCTAGCAAAGGCATCCAGAGCTTTTGGAAAACTCCATGAAAGAGTCTGATGCAATAAAAACCTGAAGAAAAGTACAAAGATCAGTGTCTACAGAGCCATTGTACTGTCTACTATTTTATGTGAGTCTGAATAATGGGTCATCTACTTCCACCACCTGTGAGTCCTTGAACGCTTCCATCAGGGCTACCTCCATACAATCCTAATCATCCACTGGTCTGATTACGTGACTAATGTGTCTGTTCTTGAACACGCAGGTGTCACCAGTATGGAGGCCATGCTGATGAGAACACAGCTGTGCTGGGCAGGGCACATCTCCAGGATGGAGAATCACCACCTCTGGAAGATTGTGCTCTATGATGAACTTGCTACCGGCTGCCGCAAGAGAGGAGCCCCAAAGAGGAGATACAAAGACTCCCTGAAATAATGCCTCAGCCTTGGCCATATTGACTGCCATCAGTGGTCCACTCTGGCCTCCAATCAGGATTCATGGAGACACACCATTC
>JAWWEV010000083.1:95933277-95947766 GCA_035583235.1 Hafferia zeledoni
AAAAGAAAAGAAAAGAAAAGAAAAGAAAAGAAAAGAAAAGAAAAGAAAAGAAAAGAAAAGAAAAGAAAAAAGAAAAAGAAAATAGTATTCTTTTTAAAATCAAACTAACAATGTATCAGTTAAGAAGGTACTGAACTACGGCTAATCTTCCTCTGAAAAATAGATCAGTTATGTTTTTAAAATGGAAAATTGGAAACATACACTTTTTCAAAGCCTAATTTCCTTTTCAGAACCTACCTCTTTCACATGTCTAATAAATTTAGCAAGGGCACAGAGAAGGAAACAGTCACAAATATATTGTATAGGAATTTTCACAAATATATTGTATAGGAGTTTCCTTTTATGTGAGGGTTTAGTGTCTGCTCCTGAACCTGATTAAAGTGGCTGTGACATTTTTGTCTTTGACTTGGATGATACTTCACACACTGCCATATTCCCTTTTTGGAAATGAAGTTCTTGTTTCAGCTGTATTTTCTTTTACATCATCAGTAAAGACAATTGTAATTTTTGTTACTAAATCAGTCACCAATGAGATCAAGTTGTCCTTATTCATCTTCTTGGAGTTGAAAAAAATATTATTTGTTACTAACTCTATTTTGAACCCTTGTACAGTGTCCTACACTATGGACAAAATGAAGCAACTTACATGGAACATTTTATTAGTTATACAAGCCATTAAATGAAAATAAGGCCTTTTAGCTTTATGAATCTGTTACAGGAAGCATGATACCTGGACAATATGGATTTGTGGACAATATTTTCTGATTTTATGTATGGAAAATAAGTAGTATCTTAATTTGTCTGGCTATGTGAATAATGTTTTTTGATTCCTTGAGTTTCTCAGTGAGACTTCACTCATCATCTAGACTGAAGTTAGGAAGTATTGTATATTAAATAAATAAACTCTTATAAAATTTTAGATCTGAGTCAGTGTCTTACAGGTATTTTGTTACAACAGTTTGAACACATTAATTTATTAAGATATTTTAATTTTAGTCTGCTCCTACTTAGCATATCTTGATGAATATTTCTTATACATCTAAGTGTTAAAAGCAAAGCTGTACATTTTGCTAGTATAAGGTTGAGGCAAACCCTGTGAAAATTGTTCATACAGAGAACATCAGAAGAAGTTTGGTATTCACTGAAATAGCACGTACAATTTTGGAATCATTAGCAATTATGGAATCATTAGCAGTAAATTGCAAAAAAGTATCTCTACAGTATTGTGTTTTGCTTTTTTTTTTTTTTTTTTTTGAATCAGAGAAATTTGAATTCTCACCTATTTTTAGTATTTCCTAGAATAGCTATGAAGATGAGTGGTTGATGAGTGGTTTATGGTTAGGAAGAGGATTTGACAATCGTTTTATATATATATATATATATATAAAACAAGCAAGGAAATTCCTCATCTCCAATTTTCCAGTTTTTGAAACAAGAACGTTAAACTATGCAGAGTGCAAGAGAATTTGCTGCTCTGTGCAACATGGCATGAACACACTCTGCAAACATTCCCTTCAGGTTGTATAATTTTTCAATCAGCATGTTTAAATATTGAGCCAGACAGGTTTTGTTCCAGACATTTTTGTTTCCATTAGTATTCACTGAAGCTTAAAAGAATTCCAAGACCATATGACTGCATGTATTTCCTTATTTCTATAAGGGAAAAAAGAAAGCCTTGTGCTGACTTGCAACATGTTCTACCTCAGGCTTTTGATTTCAGAGCCTCTGTCCCTTCCTCTTAATTTTCTCAGTGCTGTGTGGTTCTTCAGACAAGCTAGGTTCGTCTGCTTATTTCTCAGTTTCTCAGTCTGATCTTTGAGCACAACTTGATCATAGTCTTCCCTTTTCTCCATCCATATTTTCACGCAAACACAAAAAGGGTGGTACAAAGGTATGGGAAAAGGACTCCTGCTTTCTGTCCTCATTTTCCAGTGAAATATTTTCATGTCATATCACTGTGGAAGAAAATGAAATTTCATCCCTGGAAACCCATAAATGACCAGGATATCTGAAAGGAATGAATGTGAAAAAGAACAGGGCATGAGGAAAGCTTTCTGTTCCTTTTCTTCACCAGTAAAGTTCCTTCAGTAATGAAGATATTATTATCATTTGCATGTTTATTATAAGTGTTCTGCCTCAATGTCTGATCACAGAGGGGACTCCCTGGACAGCAGATATGATACATGCACATACATAACTTCTAGGCCTAAAATGAGAGGTTAGAGGAGGTGTACTTTAAATAGGAAAGGACATGGTCACTACATCTGCAGAAAAATCACTACTCTACTAGGAAGTTCTTTTGACTTCCCAAGGGAAAGAGTTACTTTCCACAGGTATATAAAAAAGTGGATCTCTTCCTTTCAGTATCCAGGGATCATCTGATTCACTATCATCACATAAAAAAACCTGTTAGGACTACAATGAGAAAGAAGATATAAAGTCATTGCCTTTTAGAGAAAACAGAAAGGATGTTTGTTCACAGGAACAATCTAATTGTTTGAAAAAGCTGCTGTATTTTGGGGAAGCATTGTAATTCTGTTAGAAAGGATACCAGGTAGAGTACACTCCTTCCAACTAACACTAACTAGCTCAAAGCAGACTAAATGTCAGGAAGGTACAAAATACACAGAAGAGAAGTAAGGAAGAAAAGATAAGCTGAAAGCCTCAAAAGAAAATAAGAGATTAAAATGCAAGACAAGTAAAAAAAAAAAAGAAAAAAAAAAAGAAAACAAACACCCTCCCCCCCAAAAAAAATAAAAAAAGAAAAATCCCAAAGCAAACCACAATTCAAATTAAAAAAAAAAAATAAGATATTAGTTTCATCCTGCCAACAAAAGCCTTTTTATTTTCTTTTAGTGAGAACAAGAATGAGAGAAACTACCAGGACTACTTCATATTTTAATACAAGGAAAAGAGGTAAAAATGTAAGGGCAGCTTCTGAGTGTTGATATAATCTGGAGGCTTGCAATGAAGTATTGTGTTCTAGGAAAGAATCCTGTAGTATAAGAACCAAACATTATTCTGAAATTTAGCTTGAAACCCCCTTTTGAAATTCAATACTACTGTGCCTGGCCTTTTCATTAAATTCCTGAGTCACCTACCAAGCTTCTGTGGTTTCTTGGATTATGACACTGAGCAGGTCAACTCATTACCATGTACTTCAGGCTTTTTTCATTTCAGACCTGGCAGTCTCCTTCCTCTCTTGAGAAATTGCTTAACTGCTATTGGATGAGATATTATGATAAACAAAAATATTAATTAATTGGAACCACAATTCAGAAAAGCATTATCCCTGCATCAGAGTGCTCTTCCGCCAGTAAGACTGGGGTTAGAAAGGAATCCCTAGGGTTTTCTCCACTCACAGTCCAAGCTGAGTCTTCAGCTCCTGCTGTGCCTTCCAGTGTCCATTCACCTGTCTGACTCCACTGGTCTTCATGCCCTTTGTTATGCAAAGGTTTGGCAGTTCACAGTTCACAGCCTCTTGCCTTTCTGGGCTCCCACTCAGAGCTCAATCTACATCTTGAAATGCAGTTTGCAAATGGAGCTACCTGAACCAGATGTATTCCTCAAGATGATTTTCTTGAATAATAATTCCCCATGGTAGCTAACCCAAGGAACTGATTATTAAAGTTGAAATGTACCACATGCCAGAATAGTAATATTTCAGAAAAAAAAAAAAAAATCTTCTTAATAAATTACTTCATTATGGCACTTGAATCCCAAGCAAAAATTGGACTGGCTACAACCTCCTTTCAGGTAGTTGTACAGAGCAATAACCTCTCCCCTGAGCCTCCTCTTCTCCAGGCTGAACAACTCCAGCACCCTCAGCCTCTCTTCATAGGACTTGTTCTCCAGTCTCTTCACCAGCTTCATGGCCATTTTCTGCACCTGCTTCAGCAGCTCAGTGTCCTTCCTGAATGGAGGGGCCTAGAACTGGACACAGCACTTGAGGTACGGCCTCACCAGTGCCATGTGCTGGGGAAGAATCACTTCCTTGGTCCTGCTGGCTACACTATTCCTGATACAGGCCAGGATGTCATTGGACCTCTTGGCCATCTGGGCACACTGCTGCATCATGTTCAGCTTCCTATCAATCAGAACTCCCAGGTCCCTCTCTGCTTGGTTGATCTCCAGGCACTCTGTCCCCAGCCTGTAGTACTCCATGGGGTTGTTGTGGCCAAAGTGCAGGACCCGGCACTTGGCCTTGTTGAACCTCATCCCATTGAAATCAGCCCATCTCTCCAGATTATCCAGGTCCCTCTGCAGAGCCTTCCTGCCTTCCAACAGATTGACACTGACCCCCAGCTTGATGTCATCTGCAAACTTGCTTATGGTGGACTCAATCCTCTCATCTAAACCATTGATAAAGATGTTAAACAGAACTGGGCCCAACACTGATCCCTGCGGGACACCATTAGTGACCGGCCACCAGCTGGATGCAGCATCGTTCACCACAACTCTCTGGGCATGGCCATCCAGCCAGCTCTTAACCCAGCAGAGAGTGCCCCTGTCCAAGCCACAGGCTGCCAGCTTTTCCAGGAGTATGTTATGTTATACTGAAGTCCAGATAGACTACATTCGCAGCCTTCCCCTCATCCAGCAGGGAGATCATCTGATCATAAAAGGAGGTAAGGTTGGTCAGGCAGGACCTGCCCCTCCTAAACATGTGCTGGCTGGGTCTGATCCCTTGTCCATCCTGTAGGTGCCATTTGATCATGCTCAGGATGATCTCCATAACCTTGCCAGGCACTGAGGTCAGGCTGACAGGGCCATAGTTTCCCAGGTCATCCTTCTGGCCCTTTTTGTGGATCAGTGTGACATTCACCAACTTTCAATCATCTGGGACCTCTCCTTCCGAATGGACCAGAACTGTTGGTAGATGATGGTGAGTGGCTTGGAGAGCTCATCCACCAACTCTCTAATCACCCTAGGATGAATCCCATCTGGCCCCATAGACTTGTGAGGATCCAACTGGCTCAGCAGGCTTCTAACAGTTTCCTCCTGGATTACTGGGGGGCTATTTGGCTTCCCGTCCCTGTGAAACAGTTTTAGAGGCCAGTTGTCCTGAGGACAACCTGTCTTACTGTTGAAAACTGAGGCAAAGAAAGTGTTAAGTAGTTCAACATTTTCCTCATATTTGCTAACTATGTTCCTCCCATGTCCAACAAGGAATGAAGGTTTGCCTTGGCTCCCCTTTTGCTGTTGATGTATTTGTAGAAAGACTTTTTGTTATCCAGAACAGAAGTAGCCAGATTAACTTCAAATTTTGTCTTTGTCTCTCTAATTTTCTTTCTATATGACCTAACTGCGTTCCTAAACTCTTCATGAGTAGTCTGCCCCTTTTTTCACAGTTGAAAACTGTCTTTTTTTTTCCTAATTTCCTTTAAAATGTCCCTGTTCAGCCAGGCCAGTCTACTCATTTTGCCTTTTGGCACACTGGGACAGCCTGTTCCTGTGCAACGAAGACTTCCTTCTTGAAGTAGGCCCATCCCACCTGCAGCCATTTGGTTTCAAGGGCTGTTTCCCAGGGTATGCTCTGAACTGATACTCTGAGTAGACCAAAATCCGCCCTCTGGAAGTCCAGGGCAGAAGTGTTACTGATGGCCCTCCTTACATCCCTGAATATTGAAAACTCCATCATTTCATGGTCAGTGTGCCCCAGATGACCTCAGACCACCATATCTCCCACAAGGCCCTCTCTGTTCTTGAACTGCAGGTCTAGTGGGGCCCTACCCCTGATGGGTTCATTTACCAGCTGAAACATGAAATTATCCTCCATACACTCTAGAAATTTCCTAGACTGTCTCTTCTCTGCAGTGTTGAGTTCCTTAGCAGACATCTGGCAGGTTAAAGTCATTCACAAGAACAAGGGCTGGTGATTTTGAGACATCCTCCAGCTGCTTGTAGAGTAATTCATCACCCTCATTATCTTGGTTGGGTGGTCTATAATAAGTCTATAAATATGTCTCACCAGTTTAAATATCACTGAAAGTATGTTTTCTTCATCTTGATTTAGAATGAGGAGAATTATGATGGCATTCCTCATGTCTTTAGTCAATCTGCTTTTTTTCTAAGGTAGGCACTCCATTACAGCTTCAGTCAGAAACAATTTTAGATGCTTTGTTTTTCTGAATAAAATAAATGGCTGTGAAAATCAACTTCCCCTTGTATCTTTTTCATATGTTTAATTATACTCCTTGAAAGACCTGAGCTAAAGCTGATTTCCTATGCTGCATTTCAACACAAAAATTTTGAAATATCTTTCATAACTTATGTGTGTTTTAATAGAAGGTAAGTTGCAACTGATGCACAAAAAATACTAACAGAATTGTTTTCCAACACAGTAAATAATTTTGATGATTTTTTATTTTATCAGCATTTGCATCATTTTTATAACAACATACAAAAGAAAAGAACAAAGGTGGTGAAGAAAGGACCCAAAACATCTTTAATGTAATTAGAGGAATGAGTGGTTTTGTTTTGTTTTGTTTTGTTTTGTTTTTTGTCTTTGTTTCACTTAACACATTGGCTTTTTCTTTCTTTATCAGACAGTGATCAGTAGAAGGTTGTTGACAAGACTGAAAATGGGTACATTTGAACACTTGTATTTCGGCTATAAATATTGTTATACCCTTATTAGTGTGAAGTTGCCTAACAGACTACCCCTGACAAATGAAGTGCAAAAAGGCGTTGTAATTTTCAATGAGTAGGGAAAGACCTTGGGAAGGGAAGGAAGAGACACAACACACAAAGCTCCCACTGGCATTACCACCTATCCCTGCAATAGGTAGAACTCTCTCCTATAGGATGTGTTCCAGGGGCAGCCAGTGCCCCATTTTTTGTAGGTGTTCCTTAATAATCTCTGGCCTCATGGTTTATCTGCTGTACTCCTTGTATTGATTCTGCACACATACTTCACTGACTCTCAATTAATAAAGTGCCATTACTAAATCAATAAACTCTTTCAGTTCTGATTTTGTTTAAACTAAGCTAAGGGAGTAGTTTATCTCCCACAACAATTAGTTGTTTTCTTTTGATTTGTGTTTTTGTTATTATGTCCTGAATTCCAACCAGAGATACCATTTGGCTAGACATTAAAAAAAGTAATGGAACAAACATCATTGCTGCTTTTCAAGTGTTGGAGAGTTTCAAGATTTCTTAAATTACTTTGCAATTTTAAAAAGGCTGCTTTATTTACATTAGTGTTATTAATGGATGTAAAAGACAAAACTTCCTTCTCTTTGCTTGTTTGATGTTATTCAGATCATTAGCTATGCTTTATCTTATTTTCCATTTTTTTCAGTTGACTTTATTAATATTTTAAGCATATTGGAATTTAATAAATATTTTTCAAAAGTTTCTACATGAAATTTGTATTCTTTATTAACTGTACTGAAACTCAATAAACACTTCAGAACCTGGCTTAACTTTAATGTTGCATTTAGAACTCATCACATGTATTTCCTTAAGTCTGCTTTATTAATGACTATTCCAAGCTTTTTCATTGAGACAATAACTTTAATAAAGAGACTAGCCTAGCCAAGACTTGTTTATGATTAAGTTGCATGACTGCAAGGGTTTTTTTGTTTAACAAAGCAGTAATGGAGAAAAATCCACTTTTGCACATTTCCTTGGAGAACAAAGTGTAGCTATGACAAGGTATGCTGTTACTTAACATGATGTAGTTTTCTATTTCTTTCTCTATCTGAGTGTTTGCACTAAGAAACCCTGCTCAAGATCACTCCATTTTGCCTGACATACTAAAAAGCAGAACTAACATAATACCTGCCTTCAGCAGTCTGTAATTTCCTTTCTCAGGTCTGAATAGTCAATGTCTTTAAGAAACAAATATTTAAAGCTATTATTGTGAATCATAATTCAGAAACATTTCATCCTACCACATGTACTTTCTTATTATTATCTGTGGATATGCCTTGAACTCCTTTAGTCCCAAATCAAGACTTAAAACTACGAAAATTTAATTGCATGTAATAATAGTCAAACATTGTATTATTTATAATTCAATTATTGCTTCAAAGGCTCGAATTACAAGCATCCATCTGCTATTCTGGAAAGGTCTCCTATAAATTACACATCACAGCATGCAACAGTTAATCTTAAATACATGTGTCTTATCTTGCTACCTCCTGACTAGATTTTATGCCTATAAAAATGTAATGCTTGCATTGCCTCACTACTTCCTGTAGAATTATAACACCTATCCTACAGGATATAAATATTGCAGAGCAATTATGTAAGAAGAAACCCTGTATTCAGTTTCTTGGTACTTGGTTCATTCTTAGTCCTTTTCTTCACATATGTTTTCACGGACTGCAACCAAATCCCCCACATTTTTATCAACTTTCCCTCTATATTTGATTTCATAAGGGTTTGTTATACCTGTCTTAAACCAAACAAGAATAATCAGGTAGTGAAGCCAGAATTTCCTCTGTGATTGTGGAAGATATTTACCTACCACAGTAACATCACATCCCACTACATCCCCCTGTCCCAGCCCCAGATTTTCACATCTGCTTCACGGTGCACCCAAATATGCATGCAGCTTTAAGCATTTGAAGTCTCACTATTTTCCTTGACAATATTTCCATTAAAAAATTATATGAATTCAATATTCTTGCCCTGTAGTTTCTCCCTCAACATGATTTTCAAAGTAGAATCTTCATTCTGAAATTATTAGGATGTGGTTGCCCACACTGTTCTTCCCAAACATTCAAACTCCAGAGAAGGAAGGGGGTGGGGGTGGGGTGGGGTGGGGGGGGAGGCTAGAGGGGGAAGATAATTATCTTATTTCCTCCACAGTGAATGTAAAGTTTTGCTGATGTTGTCTCATCACTCTGTCCTGGAAATCAAGACTTATACTTGAAAAACACATGCTTCATGATCTCTTTCTTTCACAGTTGCTGCTCAGGGACAGGAGGAGATACAGGAGTCAGAAATGGAGGAGTGAAGCTTAACCTTGGAAGAAGGGAACCTGGGAAGAAGGGAACCGGTTTTGGTTTTGATATTGTTTCTCACAATCCTACTCTGTTTTCAATTGATGATAAATTACATTATAATTTTCTCCAAATCAAGCCTGCTTTTTCTGTGGTGGTGATTGTTAAGTGGTCTTCCTGTTTCTATGTACACCTGTAAGTTTTCTGTTTTACTTTCCACTCTGTCTTGTTGAGGACAGTGAATGAGTGTCTGGGTGAGAATTTGGAAATGAGCCATCCTTAACCTACCACATATTCTTATGTGTTTTGTTTGGATAAGGAAACTAAATACATGCCCATACCTATTTTTTGTGCACACTTGGAAGCAGAAGCTGTCCTTTCACACAGATCCTCCAAGCATATGAAGAGAGAGCTCTGTAAACTTTACCTTGCATTCAGTGAGATAAAACAGTGGGCATATTTAGTGATTTAAATGTTTGAATTCCTAAACATTGGATTTTATCTCCATTAGCTAATCTATTAAAACTGTATATATTTTGTCTTATGTGGATAGATCATACCTATATTTAATGGGATACAGAGCATCATATTCACATAATCTTATTCACATGTGAATTTTCCAAGTCAGGAAAAAGAAAACAGCAACAGAAGATTGAGGAGGGGGAGTGGATGTAGTTTAAGAGGTGGAAAAAAGCATCAGGACAGTGCCTCCATAAACAAACAACTATTCAGAAGCTCAAAAAGAGCTGAAACTTTTCTACTGCACTGTGGATATCTCAGAACAACAAAAACTTTGCACCTCAGCAGAAAACATGAAGCAAATGCCTGTATGATTTTATTTACTTCACAATATTTAGCATAATATTCTGGACAATGCATGTGATGAATAGCATAATGATTTCAAGTTAATGTTGCAAAACATTGTGAATCAGCTTCCAAGGCACTGAGGCAGAAGTTGTACTTCTGTTAAGGGCAGAAACGGGTATTAACTGAAGATGAATAAAGGGAAGGATTCATTTGAAATCTAAATGATAAACCAAAATCAATAGTAAAATGTACTCACATATTTTCCTCATTGTGTATTTATTACAAAATCTAAGCTGATGCTGCTCAACAGACATTAACTTCCATTTAGAAACATAAAATAAACACAGCAAATAAGGATATTGGAAAGAAAATTTTCAGTGATAAGTGAAGATCTTACATAATTTTTTTCAAAAGATTTTGTTAGACCAACTGCACATTGGATCACAAAATCTGAAATGAAAGCTGAGCAAATTATATCCAGATATACATGAATATGGAACCTGAAAAAAAAATAAACCTCTGAGATAAAGTAACTATGGATTAAAAGATAGAGATTGAATCCCTGGGTGACACTGCAGACAAATATATACCAATGGAATGGGTTTATTTCCTCTGCCTATATCATAATAATTAATTTTTGTCAATTCACTTTCTAAAAATGCTGATACTAGAACAATTTCTACAATTTTCCAGACTTTCAGTTAATCAGTGTTATTTTGTCTTAAATTTAAGATTTTTTTTTTAATGTACTGTAAAACTGTAATAAAAGCACTGAAGTGTATAAAGCACAGAGTTGCTTTATAGATCTGTTGCTTGGTGAAATATTTTGAGGTTTTAATTATTATAATTGCACAGATTGTTAAGGAAAATGGGCTAAAGTAAGGTGTTTATAATGGAATTTAAAACTATGACTCGTATCATCTATGTTTTTATGGACAGGGAATAAATATCTAAATATCCTAGGATACCTTCACAATAAATAAAAAGAAACAAAAGCATACATAGAGTCAACCTTAAATGTCTTACTCACACTTAACTGTTTATCTAAGTTTTAGATACCAAAGTTAGATAGGATAAAGCCTATTAAAAATGAGTTCAAAGAATACACTTTAAAAATTAAGAATTCAGAATAAGACAGAGCTTAAAATAATGTAAAAATTAGGTGGGAAAGAATATTAAATATTAAACAAATGATGCTAAACAGTAGAAACCAGTCACTAGGAAGATGTAATGCAAATAGACTGAATCAGTGATGGGATTACAATACAGAATTTCTTTCATCAAAAGGCAATAACAACATTCACAGTAGGATAATGATGCTCGAAACTGGAAATTAACCACTAATGGCCTACATACCTGATCTTTGACCTCTCCTGCCACCCAAGCCAAAGTCCATATTTATGTACTCTATTACCATATATATTCTGTGTCCAGAGAGACATCACTTTGATATTGTACAGTGCAGTGTAAGCTTTCATCTGTTCTGTATAATCACAGAGTTCTCTCTAATGATGTATTTACATAAAACATATTTCTAGCCTAATTTCAATAGTGAAGTCAAGCAAAACTCTCAGAGAACCCATGCAAAACCTTAGAAGTCATTTTTGCTGATGACGGTAATGAATGATTTATATTACAAATTCTGGATATTTTTGATAGTCTGCCTTTCAAAAATTGAAATGAATATGTACATGTATAAGCATCTCTATTTCTTGTTGTGCTGTTCTTACTTTAATTGGATTTCTATTTTGACTTGACTTCTATTTCTGAAGCACTTAATAAAAAATGTATATGTATACATACATGTATATATATTTATGTACATATTTCATACCAAAAGTTTTAGACAAAAATCACACAATAGAACATATAATCATGGCCTGCATTAAACAAAATATAAACATTTAATTATGCATATATAAAAATAAATATCTAGTTGATTTTTGCAGAGATTAATAAATTTTGCTAGTTGTTTTGAAAGGATTAAATTATTTCATCTCCATAGAAAGTTCACAAAAAACCCATGAAATTTAGAGCTTGATAGGAAAACAGGAAGGAGCAAATCTGCTAGCAGTAGAAATTAGGGAGAGAGAAACTATGCATTGAATAGTTCAGTAGTTCTAAAGAATGCTATTCCTTAAGAAATGATAAATTCATAAAATTCAACTTTATTCATATTATCAAGTCTTTATGTTTACGAAGCTCTTTTGGAACTAGAAGGCAAAATCTGAAACTTGATGCATTTCAACCTCAGAATGACTGAAATGTACATGGATATAACATAGTTTGGGCAAAAGAGTGAGGAATATCGTTAGACCTTAAAAAAGTTTAAAAAAAAATGTCTCCAGAAAGACAAGACTGCAAAGGAGAAATTAAAAATAAGTAAAAAAACCCAACCAACCAAATAAATAAAAGGAAAAATATATAAAACATTTTAATGAATGTTGCTGTTTCCCTTACCCTGTGTTATTATCATGCTTCAAAGCAGAATGATTTCTTTTTGGTTCATAGGAAAATAACAGTAACAAATTAATTGTATTAAGCAAATTTGATTTTTTCTTTCAAATATTTATATTTAAAAATAGTTTAAACTGTGTATGTTCTTACAGTGAATGAATTTAACCACCTATATGCAATCACACAAAGCATATTAGAGTTTGAATTTATTTTTTCCTCCACCTCCTAGAATCTTGAGATCAAAATATAGTGTTTCAATATCTATACAAAATCATCTGGTTTTTTAAAATTAATTTCTGTAGTACTTTACAGAAATAATTGTGTGCTTATCATTCAAAAAATGCAGCAGCTTTAACTTTGTGTATGAAAATCTTGTGAAGTGCCATTTACAACTCTTCAAATTTATAATTCCCTTAGACCATCAGTAAGCCAGAATCTATGCCACAGGTTTCCTTCAACTGGAAAATAGTAATAATTTTAAAACTTTTCTCATTTCAGAGGAAAAATGCAGTTCTCGTTCTTTTCTACTCTCTTATTTTTCTTCTGAGATGAATGTCGAAGAAATAGTTTTTCTAGAAATATAAATAAAATTTTAAGTGTTGAGGATTGAGCTTTTTATCATTTCATTGAGGACAGAGCAGAATTTTGGGCATGAAGATGTAACAGACATTACTCTGTCCACCATAAAGGCCTAAAAGTTCATTGAAGTAAAAAAAAAAAAAAAAAAAAAAAGACAAAGTGGCTAAAACAGAGTGTAGATGATTTGCTGTATCTTCAGTATATACCTTGAATTAAAATTGTACTGTTACTATATTTTTTTGGCAATGGCAGAAAGCAGAGACTACTCACAAATATATACACACACACATATGTGTACACATATGCACACTTTGTATATCTAATATAGGGCATTATTAATGCACTGGAGCCTGCATTCCCTTAGATATATATTAATTTTATGGTACAAGAAATAACCCTCTAACATGCCAACCAATTATCAAATGTCAAGGCTCTACTGTTTCCTTAGAGAAATTACCAGGGAAAAAGTATTTCTGAGATGAGCATAGATTACACTGATATATTAAAAACAGAAGAACAACAGAGAAAAGTGTTGCCATTTTTCTTTCAAGGAACAATAGAATTCAAAATGTAAAATAATTCATGCTTAATTTAATAAAGCTGTTTTCATTTGCGACACAGAGCCTAGCCAGTATTTTTTATGAAAAAGAATTAAATCACTTTTCAGATTTAGATGGTAGTTACCCTAGAGAAATAGTCAATACTATTAGAATGAAAACATCTTTCTTTTTAGAAACACAACTCGTTACTAATTATTAGACACATTATTTTGCCTGCTGTAAAACTCCCAGTGACTTCAGCGAGATGAGGCTTTTGTGTGTGTATTCACAATTGTTTATAAAATTTCCATTGGTTACTGCACAGACTCACTTTGTACAATTTGATATGGGTATTATTAAGAAGATTGACATATATACATAGTAGGAAAAACTGCTGCATTGAACTTAGGTCAAAAATAAAAATCCAAAGAAATTATACTTTTTATCAGTTAGCAACTATGCAAAAAAATCTTTTCTTGCGCACATGCATATTCAGTGACTCAAACCCACAAATAATTAAGTAGTAGATAAAATTATATTTAAAGACTCTTATTTAAGGACTACTTTAACCATAACAATCACTACTGAAGGATCTATAAAGCTAAATCATGAGAAGAACTCTTCTAGATTACTTGTAATCACAGGTTCCCCTCCCCTGTCCTTAGCCATTTAAAAGTTAAGTTTGGTAACAGCAATTTTAAAAGCAGTTCCCCCTTTCCTTTCTCATCATGTCAGATATATTTAACTTGCTAGAATAGACCATCTTCTTCCTCTAGTAAGTAGACTAGAAGCCCAGATGGCTACAGAAGACTAGATTGATTGAGTCCTACTTCAAAATACATTCTTTTCTCCAAAGAGTTTATATGTAAGTAAATCATATTCATAAATTCTTACTGTGGTATAGCCACTTGTGAGAGCTCTCTCTCAGAGCTTCCCTTTCAAAGCCATCTCCAAATCAGATGGGAACTGTGAGTGAATGCAAAGAAAGGAGTCCTGTGCTACTGGAGTCTTTTCAATCCAGGTGTGCCTGCATTGTGGACCTTTGAAAAACAGGGACCTAACATATGGGCTGATTCCAATGGGATGAAGTTCAATAAGGCCAAGTGGCGGGTCCTGCACTTTGGCCACAACAACCCCATGCAGCGCTACAGGC
>JAWWEV010000083.1:95947866-95969013 GCA_035583235.1 Hafferia zeledoni
CTGGAGCACCTCTCCAGGAGGGAGGCTGAGGCATTTCCCTCAACCCATCAGGCCTTATCAGCTCATCACCCCACAAGCAAATTCAAAAAATCATTTAATGACATTTCAATTTTTATAGTATGGTTTGAAATACAATCTGTAGATTACTATTCCTTCTACTTTAAAACATGGTGACTGGTAGTGTGGATCTAGTTAAAGGTCTATCAGGTTTCCTGTTAAAAACATCTATTTTAAAGGCTTGGAACTCCACTATAAAATTTTCTTCAGATGAGCATGTTGTAAACAACTTATACATATTCAGAAACCCAGACACACTTAAAATACAAATCAATGATTTTCAAAGGTAAAGCTAAAGAAATAAATAAAACTGAGACAAAAGAACAATGACCTGGATTCCCTAGGAAACATGCCTTCTTGAAGCAATATTAAAAGCCTAGAAATGGTAGAAAATAAAAACATATTTCTTTTCTTTTTCCTCTGTAGGACAATAAGAACAAGTCAGTACCAGCACTTGTTTTCTAATGAACTTCAGTGAGGCATCAGTAGATGAACTCAAAATACTTCTCATCCATTTTTCCCCTACTCCATTAGAAAAGAGAAGTTGTGTTGGTCCTACCCACATTATTTTTATGACTTGCTGTAATTTCCTCAATTTAGTCTTCTCACACTCGCTGCTCTTGTATGCATATAGTAACATGGGGGGGGGGGGGGGGGGGGGGAAAGAGTGTTAAAACAATAGATTTAGCTGTAATGAGATCAGAAAATAAAATTCTTTACTGAATTTTGAAACAATTTGTTAAAGAATGGAATTCTGAATATTATTCTGTTTAAAACATTTTCAAGCAGAAAAGTTAAGCTTTTTTACTGAGATAAGGAAAAGGCAAAGTCCTGGTTTAATATTCCTTCTGACACAAAGTGCTTTAAAATTAAAGGAAGCATTGAAAATATTTTCTCTACATTTACTATTAATATATTTTTGGATTTTGTAATACAGAAGGACACAGATACTTTTATTCACTAAATTTCTCTAGTTTATTACAGACTGTCACAAACATTGCAACAAACAAACAAACAAAAACCCCAAACACCAAAAGCCCACTAACAAGTATTCTACCATAAATATAATTCTGACTACCAAGTATACCTATGATTAATAATATATATACACATGAGATTTATACATATGCATGTTATTGTCGGAGGAGACCAGACCAAGGAAGAATTCAGCAAGTGGCAGATGTATTATAAACGCTGGATGGACGAAGATGCGGAGACCCGGGACGCCGGGCAGTGCGCGCTGCGACTGGATTGGGACCGGGGGGGCTTGGGAACGGGCATTTCCCCAGTTTAAACATTGTACCCTCAAAATGGATTCCCTGTTCCTTCTTCCCACAATCCCTCAGAGTTTTCCCACCCACCTCGCTCTCCTATTGGTCCTTTTGCCGTTCCTCCCCTTCCTCCTCCCCTTTGTTTGCATGCACCCAATGAAACGCGTTACTCCTCCCCGTCTCCGCCCCTCTTCGCCGCCCACATCCAGGATACTTGCACGCGCCCCCATGTAAGGAAGCGTGCGCTATTAAAATGTGCTTTTCCTCGTGGACTCTTGGCCTGTGTGGACTTATTCTGTTCGGGGGGGTCGCCGGGCTGGGAGCGGGAGGAGCCGACCCCAGCTTCTAAGGAGCCTGATCCTGGGGAAGCACCGCGTGTATGCCACTTGCTGCTCGCCGCTTTTCTAGCCTTGCTCCTGGGAGCGAAAAACACCCTTCCACTGTATCAGTGGGAAGCTACAATCCATTGATATGTTACTACAAATTACATTCAGCAACCAATAATATAGTATCAATAAGTAGTATGGCAGTGATCCATCATATAGCAACAATCAGATAGGTCCGTATTATGACAGGTTATTAGGAACTTACATTAGCAAAGCAACTAATCAACAATTAGAATGGTAGATATGACAGATTGCTTATATGGATATATAATACCTGTATCAGGTACATTAGAGAGTTTTCAGAAGAGACCTATCCATCCCAGAAGAGAGGACCAACCAACCCAAATGTAAAAGTATAAAGCGAACAAACCATGATCCATGCTGCTGAGTCTAGAATCAGTCAGGCATCTCCAGTGACAGTCCATGATCTCATACAAGGTTTAAGTAAGGAAGTACATGTAAAGAGAGTTATGGGCAGCAAGGAAAGTTCTCAGAGAGAAAGGCTCAGTTTTGCACAATAATCAGGTGCTTGTCCTATCAGAGACATGACACAATCACTTCAAGCAGTCAGTGGATGCTGTAAAGTTCTATTTTTTTTTTTTTTTCAGCTGTAACGGCCAACAGATGATTATGACTTCTGTTTTTTGATGAGTTTTTAGATCACACTGTATTTATCTTCTGAGAAGATAAGTTACTGCTACAGTCTCTTGGGGTTTTGTGCCTATCTGTGGTATTTCGGGATGTGTCTGCTTTCTAGGAACCCCAGCTATACATCAAGGGTACCAGCTGCACTTTTCAAGGATTTTTTTTTTAGTTACAAGGCTAATAGTTCCCAGACTGGCAGACATTTTCCTTATAAGCACTTTTCTGCAGACATTTTCTTTTGCAGAGTAATTTCTCCCTTCTAAAATGGTCTCTTCTTGGCTGCTTACATCACTTATTAACCCACTCAAATCACTAGTCAACTAGAATTGGATATTGACATACACAGACACTGCTATCTTGGGAATTATTACTTCTATAATAATTCGTATTATCTAGCTCAGTGGAGTCTTACGGTCAGGCATTAATGTTAAGTTTTCACACCTGGGAAGGAGCATTCATTAGGTGTTATATAAAGGAGAAAGAAAATCAGAGGAGTCATCGAAAAGTGGAACTTAAGTACTCTACCCTCCACCTGCACAAGAAAGTGTAAAACTAAAAGTAGAGATCGTTTTAAGAGAACTTTAGCAGTAAACTAGAAATATAATCTTGAGAAAGAACAACTCAAAGCAAGGATGGTATATATTTCAATCTGATTTTTTTTTTTTAATAAAATAAAGAATAGAGACAAACTGAAACTGTTTCTATCATTTTTTTCTTTTATGATCATCAGAAAACATGAGAGTATTTGATTTCAGCACTGGAAGGTTCTTTTGAAAATTGAGCAAACTCTTATATAAGTGGTATAAAATCAGTGTATTGGCACAACATTTACATTTAAAGAAGTCAGACTTTTTCAATGAAAAAAACAAAATATATGGGAAAATTTTAGACAATTGTCACTAAATATATCATCATCCAGAGAAATACCATGTACCTCTCACTTGCCTGAGAATACAACTCACTTCCTCCTCAGCAAGACTATCTGTTAAACAAAAATGGGTAATACCATACTGACACCTTAGTTTGCAAAATTTGAATTATATTTTTGTTCCTACTTAAAAGCAGTCCTCTTTATTTGATTGTTGCAAATAATTACTTTCTAGTCAGTTGCATTATGATTGAAGATTAATTTTTTAATTTCAGGGAGGTAGGTATACCTGTTAGGAACCATGTTTTACATTTATGAAGCCATTTCAATGAAAGATCTTAAAGACATGTGACTGGGTTTTTTTAATTTTTCACTTAAATTGGGCAATATTAATGAGCATGGCTGTAGATTTCATTTGATGCATGTGTATGTTTGCACAGCATATGTGCAGAAAAATATCCACCTGTGAATTAACAAATTATTTAAATATGTTTTGACACTTACTTTAATGATTTAACTAAGAAGACAATACTGATACTGTACCTGGGTATTCTGAATGAAGTACTGAACACATAATACCAGTCTTGTTCTTGCCAACAGGGTAAATAGAGTTTATTAAAAATCTAGTGTGAGATCTGGGCAACTACTGAACAAAAATGGAAGTATAATTATTCCTGAGAGAGGTTCTTACAAGAAAAGATTTCTGAGAAGACAATGGCTTTTTCACACAGATGTGCTTGGTATCTTGCTTCAGCTAGTCTTCTGGAGCTGCACAGGAGTTTCTATTCTTCTTTTTTTTTTTTTTTTTTTTGTTTTTTGCTTGTTTTTTGCTTGTTTTGGGCTTTTTAATCAGCTTTGTAGATATGTAAATACATCTAAAATGTTTATTTTCAAATAATATATTTTTATTTACTTTTAAAGCAATTTTCACATATTATCTCTTTATATTATGATTGATTTCAATTGGTTATGAATTTATTTCATGCATATTTCACTGTATCTCTTTATGGTTTAAAATTACCCTTCAGTCTGGGTTGTTAACATGAACTGAAAATTAATATACACAGTACTAAATTCTTTACTACTCCTGTTAGCTAAGTCCAGCTGCCATGCTGGATGGATGGCAGACCTGCATCAGTTTGCTTAAGCCAAGATGCTTTATTGTGAGAAGTTTAATTCATATTTGCTTTTTTTAACCTTTTCTCTGAACTGCAGGACTGTAAGGACTCTATTTTCTCAACTGTGATTTGAAGAGGGATTGATTGTCTTCAAATTTTACTTCTAGGTTTTCCTATTGGAAGTTTTGTATAAATTGCTCTTAGAGATTGTGTCAGAAGAAGGACAGGTTCAAAGGCGATGACTTAAATACTGTAAGAGAGAGCTAAAACATATCTCTTCAATTTCTCTTAGCACAGGTCAGAAAAGTGAAAGAAAATTAAATAAAGTTTAACATACAATCGTGTATAAACTAATTTTAATAGTAGCATTTTCTTTCAACAGAAATTTCCTTAAAGCCTTGAGAAGATAATGTTCTGATGTAAGGTCTACATTTAATTCTAATTACAACTCTTCCTTCCACTTTAGAAGCTGTCAGTTATGTGTTTTACTGTGCCATTTCTCCTAACATATTTGTCCTAAAGGCGCTGTTCAGCAATGACCTTAGAATGAATAAAAGACATTAGTCAAATGCATTGTTTATACTTTACAGACAGGTCAAACAGCTACAGCAATAGCTACTCAGAAAAGCATATCAGACCCCTATCAGTTGTGGAATCCTGTGCCTAGTGGGCAGAACCTGATACCTTGGTGCATGAAACTCTATAGTGTATTTTGCTTGTTGTCAATAATGACCCTGGGTATTAGGTGAAGAGAGAAATAAGACCAGATTGCTTGACAACTTCACAGTAAAAGTTTGGAAATGTACACCTTCTAAAAGCATTTTTTATTATGAAAATTGTTACTTGATTTTCCTGAGAAAGATAGGGGCATCAGCTTTTGAAATATATTGCTAAAATATATTCAGGAACCAATAAAGTGATTCTACTTTGTGATGGTAGCTATCTGTATCCCACATGCAAGCATAATTTTTGTTCAACTTTCCTTTTGTCCTGCCACTGGGCATTACACAGAGGAGTTGGCTCTATTTATTCCCCCCAGTCAGGTATTTATGGAAATTGATAACTTTTCCCCTTAGTCTTCTATTCTCCTGGATACAGAGTCCTTGCTCTCTTAGTTTCTCTTCCTATGATAAATTCTTCAAGCTGTCATCTTTTGTGGTCCTTAGCTGGACTCACCTCAACAGAAAGGATTACCTCCCTCACACCTCTGGCAACATTCATCCAATACAGCCCAAAGTACTAATGGTTGCCTTTGCCAGAAGGACACATTTCTGGCTCACAGTCACTTTGTTGCCTACCAAGATGCTGAGGGACTTTTCTGCAACATGGAAAATCCCTTGGAAACAGCTGGAGTATGGTTCAGATGGACTCTGCTCTAAACAACTCTTTATGTATGTTTGACTCTTTGGGAACATGACCATTAATGTGTATTTTCCAGGTAATGGCTCTTATAGCCACATGCTATTTGTATTTTAGGAGGAGTTTACTTATGTAATAAATTATGCACTTTTATTTTTTTTTTTTTCATCTTAGGAAACTGATCGTTGAATTACCAGTTCTTTCCCTGTCTTTCATCATTGCTGACCAATGGTGTTAGATAAATTATGTAATGAAATTTCAAGCTTCTATTTCCTGTTTCCACACTGGAAAGAAACCCATATTATCCACTATTCTGAAATCCCTTCTGGGTCAACAGTGTAATTACGTTATCTTTTGGATCCTAGGAATTTCCTCAGTTCCTTTGGGAATATAGTCTTTAATTAATAGCGTGGTCTGTTTGCAACACAAGATTGGAATATCCAGCAATTTTATGAGCTGCTCCACTGATGAAGACAGTGACCCTGTTGGGTTTAATGACTCCCTCAGCTTGTACTGGTTTGAATACATGCTAATTCCTATGCCAGTTCCAGTGGGGAAAGGAAGTGGTAAATACTAGAGCTGTATTGTGTATATGCCATGTGTCATTTCTCTCTTATATTCTCATCGGGAGAAAACTTTATACTTGTGTAACAGTCATGTGTCATCTTTCTCTTTGTTTACAACATACATATCACATGTGTCTTGTTGTTTATGAAAAAGAAGACAAAGATATGCCTTTGCAAAAATTCAAAGGTGCCATGTTTTAATTGGCCTGCATATCCTACAGCAGTTAGTTGCACAGAATCTGTCTCTTCCTAGAGTTCTTCCTCTGCAAATTGTTTCATGCTTTTAAATTAAAAATTCAAGTAGGGAAACTTCATCATCTCCTGCAATTGGCATCAACTGTCCAGAGACCTGTGGAGTTAATTAACTTTAGTCTTGAAAGTTATATTTAGGGAATATTTCTCAGGTGTGTGGTCCATCATACCTCAAAGCTAAGAATCAAAATTCACCAAATATACATGCATGCTCAGCAGAGGGAATTAACATTTTGAAGGAGAAAAAATCTTTTTTGTAATAAGAAGTTAATATTTACTATTTTATTCATGCTGAAAGTTAAAGAAATTAATATATATTTTGCTGCAAATCTATGTATCTGGAGCCAGCAGTTTTAATGTTAAGGAGTAGAGCTAAAATGAAGAATAAAGAATGGCCAGAGAAATAAAAGTGAAGGACAAATGGCTTAAAAAAACAAACAAAAAAAAACAACAAACAAACAAACAAACAAAAAAAAACAACAAAACCAAAAACCCCCCAACCAACCAACCAAAACTAAACAAAATAACAAAAACATTTTTATAGGAAAATTTTGGAATCAAAGTAGTAGAATGGACAAAAAATGTAGGATAAACATGACTAATAACAAAAATTATAAGGTACTGCTGAGATCTAAGTGCATTCTGTGATGAATATCACAGCTTTGGAATATTTTGACCAACAAAACTTGAAAAATATTTTCAATTGTAACTTCCCACTATACAATCTTCTACAATGCGAATAGAAGAATGTATATCTCCTTATTATTATAAGATCAATTTTTAGGTTCATGTATTTCAGAAATTTACATATGTTATCAGCCAAAATGTCCCACTTAATAAGTCAGTATGAACCTTATGTTAGTTTTAGTTCTTCAGCAAATGGCAAGACAGGAAAAAGAATAGAAAATAAAGGACCATCGTTAAAGAAAAATAAAAAGGAGCTAATTTGCATTCTTTAAATAACTGTTTTGAAGTTGTCTAAAGTAAAAAGCAGTTGCACATAATAATGTCTTTCTAAGGAACTCTGTGTGATGTTCCTGCAAAATGATGAGATTTTTTCTTCCCATCACAGACTGACTATGATCAAGAAGATTAAAAGAAATGGATGATTAAAAGAAATACATATATACATACAGTTCAATGCTGATCTTCGAAAATTGTGACCTGCCAGCAAGCTACAGTGTTTCATATTCATAATAGCACAGTTAAAGGCAAGTGTGCTTTTTAGATAGATTTGGGAAACAACAGACTTAATCTGTGGTACATTGAGGAGGCAAACATCAGAAATTAAATATTTGCTCTTCAATTGACTGCTAACAGCCACTCCCTGTGTATGTCTAGTGATTAATAACTTGAACTTCCCAGTTTTGCTCACTGTAAATTGATTTATCTTCCACAGATCTAATAATATCATAAGTATAGATCAAAATCATCAACTTGTAGTGAATATAAAAGATTACAGCAGGTACTCTGTACAATTATGAAGATTTTGTGTTTTGTGATTAGCATGATACTTATTAGGAAAAAAAGCCAGAACAAAAGAACTAAACCCAAGAAATATTTCAGTACATGAGAACCATGAAGCATTTCTGTTTAGAAAAGTATGAGCTGTGTAATTAACCTAGAAAGAGTGTACAGGGATTAAACAACCTTTTGATTTCTTAATGTGTCTTTTGAGTGGAGACTGATCTAGGATTCTGCAGTACAGTCTATGCACTGCTTAAGTGGTGAACAATGAAATGAGGGACTGTGAGCTTGCAGCATCTATAAACTCTAAAAAAAGGAGGAGTTGATATCTACTTGTTCTGGTTTCATTATGATGTCATCAAAGTATTGAGAGAAATATACATCACTCACAAATTTGCCTAGAGGGTCATGCCTAGTTGTACAAATATATCACAGGAACATCCTTTGCATCTGGTTTGTAGTCTCCTGAGAGAATTCCCTAAACTAGTGGATCAGATAAAAACATATGATAAATTATTTTGTCAACATGGTAATGCTATGCAAACTGATATTGAGGGCTAGGAACTAATATATTTCTATACTAATCCTGTTTATTTACAAAGTTCTAGAATGAAAATGTAGAGAAAATTAGGCCAGTGCAACATAAGGTTCAATCACACTTTTAAAGGCAATAAATGGAAATACACAATAGCTGAGTGATGTATTTTTTTCTTACAATTTTGCTTCTTGTAACTATTTGGACATTTTTAAAAAGAACAGAGTTTAGTGATACTGTCTTGTGATTTTTTGAACTAATTTTCAGATATGAATATCAGTCTTATATTCCATCTAATTTCCACTTATGTAAGAGCATAAACAGGCAACATTACAGAACATGCAACAATAAAGGTAAAAAAAAAAATAAAATGCTGCAAGACTTGACTTCAGGTGACCTAGAAACAGATTTGACTGCTAAAAAAAATTATAACTGAGGTCTTAAAGCACCTAAAACTTGAAAACAGCTGGATTTTACAAATCTGAGATGTTATTTTTCCTCTGAGGTACATGGTATTCAGCATAAGAGCTGATTTCCGAATCTATCACCATGGTCACCTGTGCCCCATGTAATTTCTTTTCTTTGATTCCACAGTCTCTGGAATCCACAGAAACTTCTAAGCAAAGGAAACTTTTGGAAATTTGTTATTCTGTCTACACCGTATAATTCCAGCTGAAAATTGGCCACTATACTGAAGGAGTGTAGACTTTCAGCAGAAGCAACTGTTTAATTTTCATTTTCCACAGAAGGGAGTAATTCTTTTCTCAGCTACAAGTTACTGCATGACATTTTTGCCCTGCAAAGGAGTCAAGAGGGAAACTTTTCTGGACCATTCATCATAATGAGGCTTCTTGCATTGTAAGAACATTATAGCTCTTCAGAAGTCATGGACTGTTTTCAAAATTATCACTTTGAAATTAGATACGGGTATTTTTATGGAAGAGATAAGATTTTCCATCCTGCTGAACCCACAACACAAAACTATGCTTCTGCATTTGTGTATGTTTTTATATATGTACATGTACAATTTTTAAATGTTTAAATGTTTCAACTGTAGACACTTATGAATTATGATTCAGAGCCATCCAGGCCAGGAATTACTCTATCATAACCGAGGATTTCTAAAATACAGCAAAATGCTAAAAATAAAGATTTTATATTGATGCATGTTCTTTCAGGTTTAGTAATATACATTTTCTTTTTATTTTACTGCTTGGAAATATCACATACATATCACATTCAACAAATTATTTGTGCCTTGAAGGCAAAGTAACCAATTACTTTGGCTAATTGTGACATAGTAAATTTTGTTTTGTTTTGTTTTGTTTTGTTTTTCCTGTAGTTTTCCTCATGTTAGAGTACATATCCACCACATTTAATTAATTATAAGATTTAATAAGGTAGGACTGGTAACATTAGTTATTTGGCCTGAACTCAGGGCCTTTGTAAGAGGTAAGCCCAATACTGGAAAGAAGAGAACAAGCATTTCTGTTAAATAAATTTTCAAAAGAACTGAATTCTGATAAAACTGAAAATGTCTCCAAATTTTTAACTTTGGAAAATCATTAGAAAAAATTTAAAGGGACAATACCAAAGAATGTTTTCATTTCTAAAACGAATAGGTTTGTAGTTTCTTTTTTTTAATGGGTGTGGCCTTTCTTCTGTAGTCACAATTTATCTGTTTAGAGAAACTAAAGAAAAAAAAATGTTAAAAGAAAAGGCTTAAACCCCCCAAACTTAAAATAATTTGCCTTGTGCTTAAAGTTGAACAAAAATTTTCAGATTGCAGTTACAACATTGACATCTCTTCATAGAGTTATTTCTTCTGAAGAAAACAAACTGAGTTTCTGATCCTTTTACTTGGGCATAATCAGGAGAACCCTGCTTTGGTATTCTGTTGTCTGAACCTCTTCTCCAAACATATTATTTACTCGTATGGGAAAAAGACCTGATTTCATCAAGGCTTGTTTCAACGCAAAAGGGGATTCTATTCATCTTGAGATTCGTTTATACACTGAAGACTCGCTTCAATAGGGACTCAGTCAGAGAATATTTGTAGTTGACTGTGATATTTCTCCTGCTGGAAAAAAATAAAATCCCTCTGTTTACTACTTCTGGTAATCTGTGTCTTTCTACAATGTACAATACTTTTGAGTGGTAGAAGAATATTATTTGTGCTAAAAATGTAGATGTCCTGCAAAGCAACCCTAATACTTGGAAGTCTACTTAAAACCTGAGTTATAGGTATGTTCTGATGATCTTTTGCTCTGCTTGGGGGGAAAAAAAAAAAAAAAAAAAAAAAAAAAAAAAAAAAAAAAAAAAAGGCTGGGAGAATAGATCTGTTTCATAAAGGAAAATATACATCTCTTTCAATTTACTTCAGTTACCCTTAACATATGTCTCTTTTATGTCAGTAATTGCATACTATCTCTTAATTTTCGCAAAACTGAAAAAAGAAATACGTAGCAATCTGTTACACTTAGGATGCCCTCTTAAAGTTAAAGGAAGACAACTTCAGATTTTATGAATAGATCACTTTCTTCCAATTTATCTTAATCAATTTCACCATAAATCAACATAATTTAAGTGCTTAAAAATAAGGTCATGCTTCTAGAAATCTATGAGATAGTTTAATGTTCAGTTTTCTCTGCATAGCATGACACTTTTCCCATCTCTGAGGAGAAAAATGAGTAATCTCTAGTGAATAGTTTTTTTTCTAACTAACTATTCAAACAGACCTTTTCAGCTAAGCACCCAATTCTGCCCAATTTTAGTTAATTTATGCAGGTTTTGTGATCTGGGGCACAACAGTGCCACTGAACACTCAGACTTCATTTGCAATCAATCTAGAGTAAATTGTTCATTGAAATAATTGACCTTTTATTTCTATACAGAGCAGATGAGTCTCTAAGGATCTTCACATTTATATCATCTTAAAAGTGGGAAATATTTTTAAAGCAACCAACCAATATACTTTTTCATACTGATAGCCTGTTTTTGTGGACTAGAAATTCAACAATGGCATTGGGTGAAGATAGTGGATGTAATAATTTACTGCCTACGTAACAACTAATATAAAGTTGAAATTCCACAGTGGATCATATACCACTTAGTTCTGTCCCTTTTCCTAACTCCAAGCTGTCTCATACCAATCACTATAGACCAAATACAAGTACTTGTTTACTTTCTACAGTTATTTCTATAATTGACTCATAGAAATATTTCTTCTTATCTTTATTGTTCTTTAAACAAAGATATTACATATCTTACAATCATTTTTTTTTCTAATATAACAGTGTTCATGTCCTTGTGTTCATGTTTTCATTTATTTCAAGGAGAAAACTTTCAGCATTTAGATGGAAATTTAGAAACATGCTAGTGAAAAATTCATGGAAATGGAAAAAAAGTGAACTTGAGAAATTTACCCATATTTCAGTTTAAGTGCAACTTGAATTACCATAAGTTTACATGCAATTAAAAGCAAAATTAAAAATAAGTACACAAACAGGCAGCACAAGTCTGAAAACTTTATGTGAGAGCAATAGGTTCAAGTTCACTCCACATCTCTCAGTGTCTTGACCAGCATCCTTAATATTGGGACAGCTCCATCACTCTCCAATGTAAGTTAAAATATAATAACCATCCATTCCTTCTTTTAGATGAAGTCAAATAAAAGAGCCTACCTGACTGAGTACCTATTAACTCCAGGAAACTTCAGACCTTTTGGAAAAAAAAAAAAAAACAAAAAACAAAAAACAATTGCCAGTGAAAAAGTGGTGATTTTTTAGTGATTCATCAGGGGATTAATGGGGCAAGTGACACAGTGAGATAACTGTGAGATTAATGTGAATAGAGCATGTAAAGGCAACAAAAGTCAAGCTAAAAATTAATAATATTCCTATATAAACTGTATAACTGAGCCATGAAATTCACCATCAAAGTCTATTTATTAGATTGAAGCTTGGTAGTACACCAAAGAAAGCAAGGTATTTGAAATGAAACACCGTCATTTACTTTGGCTAGAACAAAGCATTGATTAAAAATATGTTCCATAATAAGCCTACAAGAAACAAAAAGTGTGATAATACGCAAATTACACTGCTTAGGATTTGTTTTAACCTGATAGTTTTGGACCAGTACAGGGGATGGCTACCCTATTTCTCGTCATTTGCTTTTTATTCATAAATATTTTCTCACTTTTAATGGGATGAAGCCAATCAACAAATAACATTTGGAACCACACTGTGAAAGCAATGAGATTTCATTCTACATCGCTCTCCACCCACATCTCCACTGAGAATTTACTTACAGAATTTAGAAGTTTCAGGGGCACAACCCCAAACTTCTGACATTTTAGTTGCTGTTCAAATTGAGAAATAAGCATGTTTCTTATATATGACCTTTATAAATTGAAATAATTTTAAGATAAAAAAAATCACTGTATTCCTTGCATATAAATAAAGGCTTTATTTTTACAGCTGTATCAATTTATTTTCTGACCCAATACTATTCAGAATCTGCTACATTACCCTGACTATGATATAGTTCAACTTGTTCTTTACCTTCAAATACTCATAAAAGTTTGAGTTATGTAGTGTAGACTAATGGTTGGAGTAGCAATGAAATGTTCCCAGATGTTTTTGTCCAACAAAACTTACTAATTTTTTTTTTTTTTTTAATTCTGAATTAAAATATCTATGGCATCCTAAGGGTTCTGTGTTTTTCTGTGCTAGCTGCTGCTAGCTTTACAAGTATCTCACCGAAAACTGGGACTGTAAACTAGACTAATGCCCTCCTTAATTTCTAGTATATAGGATATTGAAGATTTTATTCTGTTGCAGAGAATAGAACCAGGCTGGAGATCTGAACAGAAACACTGCAGCTGATTTAATGCACTGTAGATAGAGAGACAAAAAAGATAGAGATGTTTTTTCACCTTCCTGACCCTTCTGCTCCTACCTAAAAATGTGTAAGTGATAATTTTAGATGGAAACAACTGCCCCATCACTTAAAGGTTCTTCATATCACAAAGTATCTTCACACCATCCTCAGCCAGAATGCCAACTTTAAAGACTGACCTATGACTTCTGTCTATATTTTTATGCTCTTGTAGAAGTCAGCCCATTCTAACCAGAAACACATATTAACTATGAATCCAAATTAACTATGAATCCAAATTTAAACAGAAAATTGGTTTCCAGTGTAAGGTTTCCAATTGATTTTCTTCTAAATTATTTGAGTAGGTAGGGGAATTTTTATAAGTTTCTGAGCAAGAATCCATGCTAGACGAAGAAATCAAAACTGTTGGCAGACATTAGCACTACTAAGAAAAAGAGTACCTTAAAGATATCACCATAAGAAAAAGGAAAATAATTCTTTGATTACAAGGAAGTCAGTATTAAAAAATATAACTACTGGTATTAAACTTGCTTCTAAACAAGCTAAGTGCTTGCTAAATAAGACAGTTGGTATGTATACAGTGTGATTTCAGTTACTAATTTTAAAAAGACATGTCAAATTTTTCCACAGGATCATTCCACCCTTTCCATAAACATGGGAACCATTGACAGAATTTTTGTAATTGTTGTTATTTCCTGCTAGTATTCAAAACATTATCATATCTATTGTCATTATCATATCTCAGCTTCTTTTGCTAATAAATCTTAATATGCAACACTATATAGAGATAACTATTTATATATACAATATAACATATTTGGAAATTATTTTATCCTCACAAATTTTCTACTTTTCTTCCAAGACTGAATCATATTTTATAGAGCTTATTATGATTAGCCCAATTTTGTGTAGTACCTATAAAGCTGATAAAATCTGAAAATCTGAAGGAAGTAGACTTTTCAGGGGAACACAAATTTTGTTCATTTCTCCATGCTTGCAATATATCTAAATTGTGCAAACCATCTGGGAATACATAACAAAATATTTTCTACTTGCAGCAAAGACTGAAAATTTCAGGATTTGAATTTGACTTTCATAGGCTAAATACACCAGCAACTTTTTAACAGTAACTGCATTTACAGTCCCCAAGTGCTCTGCACTAGATAACAGTGTGCAATGCAATCTTCTTGGGTATATCTGCCAAAACCCTCAGTATTTCTATCTGCATTGCACCTGTAAATTGACTTATTACCCAGTGTCACTGAGTCTAATCATTGTGCCTGATACCACATAATCTGTGCTACTCCAGACACAAAATACCAGCTGTTACAGTTCCAAAAGTTTAGTTGCAGTTCAAGAAGGAAGTCAAATGTTGTAGTTTTTACGTTGGTCCATATCTTGTTCCTGTACTGCCTCTGGGCTGCTGACTAATTATTAGAGTCAGAATAAAAAAAGTATAAATGAAAATATCCATACATTTAATTTGTGACACTTAGATCCAACCATGGTTCACCCATAGGCTCGAACCTGTTGCTAAGTGTTCTCTGCACAAGAAACCTTTTGTCCTCCAGTGCCACTTATAAGGGTGTGACATCTGTTAGGCACCAAACTGCCTGGAGAAAATGAGGTGCTCTGTGGTGGCATTACTGGCATTCTACAATGCTGGAGTTGGGCAGGACTAAACTCTATTCAATCAACTGAAAATTACATTCTGGTCATCAGATTAGGGCAGAGACCTTGTTTTTGTCTATCTATTAACTTCTCACTAAGAAATAAAAAGTACAAATCATCAGCAGCTCTATCATCTCTATCTATCTATCTATCTATCTATCTATCTATCTATCTATCTATCTATCTATCTATCTATCTATCTATCTATCCATCCATCCATCCATCCATCCATCCATCCATCCATCCATCCATCCATCCATCTTTACACTGCAGTAACCTAGTGATACAGATACCCTCAGTCAGGCAAAGAAGTCTTAGCTACCCTTGAAGCTTCATCTGGCTTTGTAGCCAGACCCAAAAGTGAGTTCTTAATGAATTAATTAATAAATTTCATAAATAAAATCATATTTTTTCATACCACGATCAAAATCTATTCAATATTTCATGCAACTCCTCTTTAAATTACTGTAGTACAGCTTCTGCCAGTCTAATTCAAACTGATGTTATTCAAAGGCTGACCCTATTTTTTCTGTATTTTGAAATTAGTTGTAGCTAAAATTATTCTATACTGTATACAGCACAGAATCATAGCTTATATGAATTCTATAGCTTGCAGTTTCCTAATATACATTTTATTTTTTTGCTTTTCTTAGTGGAATAGATATACAGACCATAATCATTCTATGTAACTTATTTTTTCCTCTCAATAATATATACTGTGAAAATAGAAAACATGCATAACCATGCAGTCTTAGAAACTTAATTCCCATTTCTTTGAAAACTTTCCAAGTGCTTAGTGGTATTTTTGATGCAGCACAGAAATTCACCACTCATATTCAAACACCTTAACATCCTTACTGACATAAAATGCAATATTTATGTCTACAGTCACAAGTGTCTGTGCTATATTACTGGTCTGCAGACATGACCATAAAACTCTTCTGAAAGCCTTCTTAAATTTTAGAGTTTTCAGATGCATAAACATGGTATTTATCATTAGAATTACTGTGGGATATTTTTTGTTTTATCAGCAGAAAATCAAAATATTTTAAATAAAGTAAATATAAGCACAGGAAGAACTGGTTTAATCAGGAGTATACAGAAAATAATCATGAGTTAAGAAAATTCACAATGAAAACACGAGTGTATAGTCCTATGCAATTATGCAATGCCATACTTACAAAAGCAATGAGCATAGAATATGCAATCCCAATTTATTTATTTAAGTACAAACATGAAAATTAAACCTCAGTAGTTTAAAAATTGTGAAAATTGAATCCAGTTGATACCAATTTATTAAAACAGTGTGTTAAACATCAATTGAAAGAAATGGACTTTCTTGAAAATTTGCTTTTGCCAAAACCACTGCAAATAGATATGCTCAGAAAATGCAAGACATTATTGTATGAGTGAGGATAATTTGGAGCCGTATGACCACTTACATGAGTACTGATCATAGTAGAAAGTGTTTTCATTATTCTCTGAAGTTTCACTTACTGACACAGAGGCTTTCAACAGTCAAGTACTAGTACACTAATTGCCCCATGCAGTCCAAAGGAGAGAGAAATATAATCTCCAAAAGTATTTTTGAGAATATTGTCTAGTTCTAACCAAAACTCAGTGCAATGTGCCTAAGAATAAAGCTACTTAATTTGAAACTTGTATGCTTATTAATTTAAGAAATCCATTTTATATATATCACATGTAATGGGAACCAAGTGAATACTTATGTATGTTCATAAAAGGACAACCCTGTTCTCTTCCAATCAGCTACCAGCTGCTTTGTGCCCTAAAGCTTGATGTTTTATTCCCATTATCTTAATTTCTCTGCAGGAAAAAAAAAATACCTGTCTGTCCATATTTATATTGTCCATTTTGCCTGAAATTTTCCAAAGTGCCTGAAGGACTTAATTTCAATCAGAGATAGGTGTTTAATGATTTTAAACCCTTTTGGAAACTCTATTTTTAAATGTTTAATCCTTTTGCTAAAGAGAAATCTTGACCTACTGGCATCCTTTGGCAAGAATTTTTCATAGCTTTCTTTCTTCATTGTCTTTCCAAAATATTATAACACGTATTTCTACTGTGCACAGATGTTAAATTCTATGATAAGGGAAAGATTAAAAAACCCCAAACATTTTCCTTGTTTAAGAAAGGGGGAGAAAAAAGAAATTTGGTACTAAATATTTTCTATTTATACTTACGTCTAATGGAGAGGTCTAGAAAAGAAAAACCAAGGCAAATACTATAAAGACAAAGTGATGTATGTTTTGCTCCTCTTATTAAGTTTAGGGACAGCAAGTTGCCATGGCAACCTCTTCACTTTTGCATAAACTGTGATAGATTTGTATGTAACAGCAAGTAGATGACAACAGCCAAAGCAATTGTCAGGTATTCAGGTGAGGGAGTCTCATTTGGAAGCAGTTACTGTATAAAGCACAGATACATACTTCATTCCTCCTGACAAGAACTGTTGACAGGAACAACCCATCCTTAGACTGACAAACTGGAACAGAGCACCGTTTTCCAGCCTTAGAGCTGAAATGACAGCGTGTCTTTTTAATAAGAGCATAAAGAACACACATTATTCAAGGGGTTACACGTGGGTATGTACATCCATATGACTTTCAAACCTGGGAGCACACTGGCACTTTTCAAATTGGCATGCCAAATTAGTTTCTGTTTTGGCCTTGTTCATTCCTGTTAGCTGGGTATTAAACAAGAATCCCATGCCACCTTGACAAGGACTTTTGTTTCTATTATGCTGTTATTGAAACTTATCGAATGATGGATGAGAACGGTGCATGTCTGAATAAGCAGAGGGAATCACCTTAATGAATTATCATCTGCATTACAATATGCCATGGATAAAACGACTTATCCATTCTGTAATAACTGCTGTGACTGCTTCATTTCAAATACTTTTCATAGTTGCCATCACTCAGGAAGGCTGGGGTTTACAGCTCTCACAGGAGGAATATTTGTCTGACAAACAGTGTTAGAGGTATGAAACTTAATGGAAACAAAACAGAGCCATAAGAATGTGCACATCAGTAAAACACAGCCCCGGGATCCTATTAAGATTCCAACTTTTCTATACATTTGAATTTATTTGTTTCTGTTGTGTATTTCCTTAGGTCAATTCAGCTCTCTGCAGCATCTCAATAACAGTCAGCCTGTTAGATTTAGTCAGATAGTCTAATTGAATTCAATCTCCCAAAGGTTTTCTGGTCATCTTAATGCCATTTTAATACTGAGGCTTATTTTGTTGTATGTTATGTGTATAGTACTATAAACAAGCTTGTGGGGTTTGGAGGTTTTTTGTGCGTTTTGTTTTTTTTTGTTTAAAATCATGTTTGTTTACAAGTAATTTATTCTGCAAACACGTTTTGTTTTCTGTGATCTATCTTTCCCTGTGTGTTTGCAGTCTGTTTTTCAATATGTTGTTCCTATTTGCACATTTCCATCTTTGTTGACAATTAACTCTGTCATCAACAAAGTAGAATAGTTCTTTTAAAGTAAATTATTTATAAATTTCAGTTAAATCCAAAATATTTCATGGCTTGCCAATAGTGTATGTGATTTAGAAGAAGACAATTATTTAAAGAATATTCTGTAAAACAGAAGTATTTTTTAAAAATGGAACACAACTGGGTTTTAAATAGAAAGCAGAAATTATTTTAGGAATTATTTGAGTATTTAAGGAACAGTTAAAAATAATTTTGAAAATTGGCAATATGCCCTGGATTGTATATGTATCTAATCATTTTAAGACAATATAGATCACACCACAGTCTTATGAGCTAGGCTGTCTCAAGGCAATGCTGGGCACCTCAACCAGAAACAGGCAAGGGAGTCATTAGTTAAATAAACTGCTGATATAAGATGGCACAGCTCCACTTACTTTGATGAGACTTCACCCTTCACATTGACTGAACTTTAAGTGCACTTGTGAAGAGACAATAATTTTCTGGATAGGAAGGTGTCCTAGTTCAGCAGCCAGGACCAGTTTATCAGTGTGTCGGTGTGACCAAAGCTATGTATTCTACACCCTCTATTCATTTCCCAAGAAGTGTTAACAATGGACCATTTGCAGGAGCTGCCCAGGGCACACCCAAATCCTCAGGGTGTGAGCTGGGTGTGAAAGACACCTGTGAGATAAGAGCTGTGATAACTCCCTTCCAGGAAGTCGTTAGTACATTCACACCCAGCCTTAGGGGATGTGTCTGCTAATGGACCAGCAACAATTCCAAAATATCTCATGACTCACAGAGGCAGATTACCCATGGTGTAACTCACTGTCCTGGGGGAGGTACTGGGTGCTCCCACCTTGACCTGAGGGTATACAATCTTGGGGTCTGAAGACCTCGGAGAAGTTCTCGTTGGATCCATAGGAGTACCAGAACCTTGACAGGAGAAGACCACCACTCTTCACCAGACTGCAACCATCATCTGCACCAACTGGGTTTTTTTTCACTTCCTTTTGCTTTGGACTTGGAGGACCCACGTAGGGTTCAGCACAGGGGCTAGCAAACTCCTTTTATGTTTGTGCCCCAGGGTGCTGGGTTATACTTCTGTGTTTTGTGAGTTAAAACCAATTTCTCTTTGTGCTATTGCATTTATTGTAATACGGTTATTAAATTGTAACTCTGACTTATAAACTCTGTTGTGTTGGGTTCATTTCTCCTGTTGGTTTACCTTTAAACAAGCACAGAAAGAATGTTCAGTTTTCATGTACTGTCACCATGTCCTTTTTGGAAACAGTTTGACCGACAGTATAAAGCTGGAATGGAGTCAATAGATCCTTACAGATAATGTTTTAAAATCATTCCCAGGACAATGAGTTTTGGTGTGATTTTTTTAGAAGATCCTGAAAACAGTCTATAGTAGGAACTTTGCTCTCTCAGGGATTAATAAGATGATAAACCTGTTCAAACATTTTCTTATGGATTCTGTAGAAACCCTGTTCATGGGAGACATACCATAAGAACATTGTGGACACTAATGTTGCCCAAGCATTCTGTTCATGGAGCTAGTCATAATTAGAATCAGAAGCACCCCATTTTTTATCTCCTACCAAAGAGGAAAAGAATCCTTAACACCAGAGGGTAAGTTTAACTTGTTCTCCTTTTTTCAGTATGCACTATTTTATTTTTATTACATTGTATTCTGTGCAAAAAGAAGAATGAACATGTCCTATTAACTTGTTATTTCATGTTTGTTTGTTTGTTTGGTTTTTTTCTTTTTGGCAAGAAAAGGGGTTCTGCTTCTATGCCAGTTATTTTTATTCTAAATTTGAATTGATCTCTGTCTACTTTATACTCACATAAGTCTCAGGATTGTGAGAAACTGTGTGGATAACCAACTGGTGTATGTTTAAAGGGTAGGAGAATTCCTTTAGTGCATTCATTAGGAATTCTAGTACATAAGCATTGTACTATTTTACTGGGTACAGCCTACTTTTAAATCCCTCTTCTTTCTGAAATTCAAATAAAAATCACATATGAAAGCTTTAAATATCTATCTGATGTTAATTTGTACCTGGTAGCCTGTTGAGTTGGAAATGCTCCCATAGAATAGTCAAGGCCACAGAATTATTCATCTCACTATGAGTTAAGGAAGAAAGAAGAAAACAAGAACTCCATCAGTACTAGGTATACTATTTCAGTTACAGTACTGATTTGGAGAGGAAATGCAATTATGAGTAGATTCAGTTTTGATACCTGCTGTTATTGCAGCAGTCTTATATGCATTTGCTGCTGGCTGCTGAGTGCAGAAAACACTGAGGATTTAGGTTCTGTCCTGCCTTGGAGGCTACTGTAGAGTCATGGAAAGGAAATGGAAATGCTCTAATTGCTGGAAAGATATGCCACTGGCTACTTAAAACTTGAAAACAAAGTAGCAATATCATTTGTATGCAGTGATAGCAAGTACTCAAACACATTTTGGAAAAATTAAGGAATTTTTACAAGGATCTCATCATGGCTAGGCTTCGCGAATGAAGATTTGGGAAGGGCACTACCCACGCTTGCTGCAAGCGTGCTGATGGCTAA
>JAWWEV010000083.1:95988028-96009181 GCA_035583235.1 Hafferia zeledoni
ATGAGTAACTGGAAGATGTCAGGTTGAGAGCCAGTTCTCTTGCAATCAATATGATTCTCTGGGACCATAAATCAAAACTTCACCCTAATAGATGCACCCAGGAAAAAAAAAAAAGCAACAACAACAACAACAACAACAAAACAAACAAAAAAAGAAAAGAAAGAGGAAAAGACTAAAATATAGTAAGAATTATCAATTACCTATTCCTGAAAAAGTAAGGATAAAGATTATTCATTCTTGGAAATAAAACTGAGACTAAATTAATCTGCTTTAATTAGGAAATAAATCAAGATCTAGTCCAAAGTAATAAAGCCTATCTATAACTATTCATCTATTTCTTTTTTAATGTCGTATTTAAGTTTCATACATGTGAAAGAACTTTCATTTTTTAGCATTCACAAGAAAAATAACTTCTTTATTGTAGTTTATAATTTCAACTAAAAAAAATCTAGAATTATTAGAGGCTTTATATAGGTAGATAGTAACTACTCATTCATTCCCCCTTCCCCAAGTTTATAATGTAGAAATACCCACACAGATATAAATTTCTTCATTTATATGAAAGCATGCTGAAGGATAACATTCAGTTCCTGAGCACTGTTCTGAATCTACAGCATTCAGTGTTTTACACCATCTGTCTTACAAGCATGCCTATAGTAGCTGTCAAACCACTGGAGTGAGCAACAAAATATTTCCACAAACAATCTATGACTACTCCTTTAATAAATAAAAAATAAGAATAAAAATTCCTAGAATAAATTACAAATAGGTCAGTCAGTTCTGACTTAATCCAGTGATATGTGAACAGCAAAATGAATATTAATTTCAAATTAGCCACTAATTATAAATATTGCCTGCACATCACAGATACCTGGATCACTGATCTGTAAACTAATTAAGTAGCAGCATCTACATGCAAATGAGGATGTGTGATATAGGAAACAAGGAAATAAAGTATTAGCCAATTTCTGTGGCATTCAGTGAATACAGAATTATGAAGAAAGTTTTATTTGACATTTATTTTCAACTCAGCATACATGTATGAACACACATATTGATAAATCTCTAAAAGCCAATGGAAATATCATTTATACTCTTGTTTAAACAAACGCAGTATGGCTCACATTCTTGATTCACCACTGTGGCATAATCATTCGTCAAATATTGGGAAACTCAGATATAACCAGACAACAGGAAGGACCATTTCACCAAGAAATGAATGCAACACTCCCACATATATTGGCAACTTGATTGTGCTCTTGAGGACAGTGAAGCATTCTCAGTTATAGATACTCAGGGATGGGCTTCTTTTGCATATGTATATATGTATGTATGTATGAATAAATAAATAAATAAATAAATACCTTAGACTAACTAAACCATAAGGATTAATTGAGTCTTAGCAAAGTCCTGTTTCTTAATACAAGATCAATCAACAGCAAATAAACCCAACACCATAGCTATCCAGTGACATGTTTCCCTCCACTCTAACTATTCACCTAGTGGAAGCTCCCAAGTGACTAAAGGGAATAATCAGTCGTACATTCAACTCTATCAAACTTTAATGATGGACACATCTATTATAAGATTTGATGCAAGTGCAGCACTCCTCATGGAACATAGGCCATCCTTCAGAAGCAATTAATTTTCTTCAATGACTGTCACAGGGATCACCCCAAACTTGGCTGATTTAACTGTGATACTTTTCTTTGCATTTCCATGAATTTCAAAATCAATATGCAATTTTCTAATTGCTTAAAACAGCCAATGTTCACAGAATCAGAACTTAACTGTAGGTGTTTGGGGTTTTGGGGGGATTGTTGGTTTTGGGGTTTATTTGGTTTTGTTTGTTTGTTTGTTTTTGTTTTTGGTGTTTTTTTTGATTGGTTGGTTTTGGTTGGTTGGTTTGGATTTTGTTGGGTTTGATTTGTTTGTTTGTTTGTTTGTTTTTGAGTTTTTTTTTATTTATTTGGATGTAAACCAGTTGTCAGCTTTTGAATCCAATGCTTTCAGGTGTCAAAATAAATATGCTGCACGTCCTTTTAGATCTTCATGAAGGTGATCCTTCCCTATTCCAGGAAATTATGATTCAAATATGCTTCTGTCTCCAGTTAGGGAGTGTGTAATCTCTCTATTCTCTATTAGAGCTATCATTGAGCCTCACTCTTTTATTCTTGGTTAGGAAAATGCATGTAATGAACCTCTATATTAAAAAAGAGTTAGATGTTTTTGTCCATGTACATGTATTCTTGCTCATACATTTGTCATAAAAAAATGTATTTGCACTGTGTAAACACATATGCTTAGAAGCAGCTAAATATGTTGCTGAATCTCTTTGCCCCTTTCCATTATCTGTAGGAGCGGCATTGCACTTATGTAGAGCTCCACTCAACAGCAGCTGAAATTCTCTCACAGGAGAAATTATTTACATAGGATACAGGAATCAGTTATCTGACTCATTAAACCTGACAGGAACAGGAAAGCCTATATACAAAGTAATATTCCACAAAATAGTGATAATGAAAGCCATCATGCATTTGGGATGGCAAAACTTTGTACTTTGAGGGATTGACACTAGCTTTAAATAACAGTTTGAAATGCCTTTGGAAGTTCTCTTGAATCTTCATTCTCAAGTTTTTAACTTGAAGTATTAGAGAAAGATCAACTCATAAGGTGCTTTTTGCACTATTTCTCTATCTTTATTCAGTATCTTATTTCTTAAACTGTGCTTTCTGTTAAAAAAAAAAAAAAAAAAAAAAGTGATTTGTATAAAATATGCCAGGTACATGTATAGCAGTGCCTTATGTGTCTACCCCCAGTGAAAGTCTCCCAAAAGCCATTTAAATTCTTATATGCTCCACTGGAAAATATGTTTTGGAATATGAGAATGCATATTGTTAGTTAGAGGAAGAAGTTAGCCAGATCATGGTGAAATCAGATGTCAGCTGTAGCTTCTTAGCATGCATCAAGGATGTGAGGGAGATATTTGAGATGCTGGACTCTGCTGGGAACAAATTCCTCAAGGGAGAGTCACTGGAGCATTTCTTCAGCGCACTGACAGCTTAGAAAACTTTTATGTTGATCACAAAAACTCTCTCACGTAACTTTTATGCTATTCAATGGCCACAAAAAAACTATTTTCTCCAGGGCTATGATACTCTGTGTAAACTTGTTTATGACTACCTCAGATCTTCTTTTCACAAATTTGCCTTTTACGGTGTATCAGTTCCACACACTGAGCGATTATATCCTCCCATCCGATCTTACTGGCATGCTTTTCTTGACCTGTAAATTTCATCTTGTAATGAAAATTTGAAAGCTATAACACTGGAGATTTTAATGAAATCATATTGGTCAAAAATTGCCTTATTGACTGATTCAGTATTAATTAAGACAAGAGTTTTCAATTATTTAAAGAAGAGGAATTTTTTTTTTATATGTCAAAACATTTTGTTCATATCATTTAAACTAGTTTTTAATTTTATATTAAACCAGTCATGTTATGAAATATTTTTTCTATTATTCTCTTAGCATGAATATTGATAAAAGAGTTTTTAAACATTTTGTTTAGTTTGGTGTTATCCACATTCTTTGAGTGGATTGAAAATTATATAGTTTTGCATTTTTTTAAATTTCATGAAAATAGCCATTCCTTAGCTTGATTACACTTAACAATTGTTCTTTGGATTAGCCAGAGGATATCTATTTTTTTCTTATGTATAGTCAAAATATATATGAGACTTTATGCATACTCTGTGAAGGGCAATAGAAAAATACTGGCCAATATCAACATTAATAATCCCACTCTCTCACTGAAACCTACTGCAAAATCTCAGAAAGGTCTGTAAGCATACATTGAGAACCATTACAAGCAAAGAAATCAAATTGCTGGGTTAAAGAAATTTGTTTCTCCACTTTCAAATGGTTTGATATGCCTGCTAGAAGGATTAGTACAAACTAATAAAATTTATTAAAAACTGTTTAAAAAGGATTCCTGCGATTTCATTCTTCTCAATGAAAAATATATATTTAATATATACATTTATATGTATATGCAAATCATTTTACTTATATAAGGAGAGATGAGTGATTCCTAGGTTACTGTGCATAGAACTAAATTAAAAGTTCTTTGTTTAAACTCCATATTCAGCTCGACTTTCAATTTACCCCATTGTAATTTTTTAGTACTTCATGTCTTTTCTTTACCAGACCTGAACTTTATGCTATTAATTAATTACTGTGAAGTATTTTTTTATATTTAAAATAATAATACAAAGATTTTTTCTATTTTAGTTTTATCATATTAAGTGTCACATTTTTGAAAAATGTCTCAACATCAGAAAAAAATAATTTTGAATAAAATAAATAACCACGAATTCTCACAAAAGGCTCTGTAGGTTTGCTCTTATTTATGTAAGAGTAATGTTATGTTCTTATATTTTTAACACTCTTCCCAAGTGGTAATGTGTCTATTAATGTAATGACAAAAGCCACAAATAAGCATGATACATTAATGTGATTTTTAAAGAATTTAAGTATTCTGACTTTGCAGTTAAGGGCTGTTAGATTACTCACTGAATGACACATGTCAAACATTAGCATTTTCTACAGAACTTGTGCCTGTACTCTTAATTCCACTGCCTTTCCATTAAGCTTCTCAAGGCTGAAATTATTCTGTATCCATCCTCTGTAAGGCAGATGGAAGGAAATTATCAGTCTTGAGTAGTGTTCAAATCTCCTGGTTTGGAAAGAGCATCCTTGACCTTCAGAAATAAAGCTAGTTATTAATAAGTCTTTTCACATAACTTTGGGGAAAAGACTTTTTTCTATTCTACCAAAAATACTGAATGTGAGCACTAAAGAGAGGGATTACTGATCTGTCAATTACTGTTCATGACAATTTAGGTATTATTTCATATAATTTCCAACCTGTGTTTCTATCTGTGATATCACAGGGTTGAGGATTCTTGCCCTGCTATTAGAATAATAGAATCTTGGTGATAAACCAGTGCTGTGCTGAGTGGTGACTAATCACAGAATATGCTGAGTTACAAGATAAGGTCCCAGTTAGCCAGACAAAGACTTTGATCTAGTTGGTATTAGAAGCATCCAGCAAGTAGTTAGGGGTGAATAGTATAGGTCTTGAAAAAGTTAACAGTACTGGTCAGTAGGAAACAGAGATCTAAAATAGTTCAGGCATGTACATAATTTGCTATCTTCCAGAGGAGAAATAAGTCTTTCATGGAGTAGATTTGTTTTCAGTTATAGGGCCACAAAGATGAAAATCCAGCAGGAGTTCCTCAGGAAGGCAGTCAATTTTGGTCTAATTATTTCCAAATTAACAAGGGCCTGGTCAGGGACCAGGTAAACCTCCTCATTTCCTTCAATCCCTGAAGCTGCAGTTAGTGCTTAGGCTTAGATTTTCAGACAAGCACCTGAGAAAGGGCCAGTGAAGCAGACATTTGTTAAAAATACTGCTGTGTGAGTCTTCCAGATCAACACTGAATTGCTACTAACCTTGGAAAAACATACAGTTCTAATTGGAAAAGGAAATAAAGTGCAGCTGTTTGCTGACTTCAAGATCAGAGAGTATGAAAACTACAAATATTAGTCAATGTGAAAAGCCATGATAAACCATGTCTGCTGTTACTGAATACTAATATTTATCCTGAAATTATTCAGTAATAATATAATGTGCTATAACTTATACAATTTGGATGTTTTTATCTAGTAATAGGGGTACATTCTTTTTAGCAGTTACTGAGGTTAAAATACAGATCTGTTCTTTCAAAAAGAAGCCAACTTCTTGATAAATTATCTGCATAACTGCATTATCTAAAAGGTGACTTAAAGGTCATCATTTAGTGTGTTAACAAGAGATATTCCTCGGCAGCTTTTTTTATAATAATATGTATAAAAATATGTAACCTTTTACAACTATTTCCCTTATATTTTCTCAATTCCTACCAAGATGCAAAACTACAGACACCTTCAGTTTGACATTTTTGCAAATATCCTTTCTGGGTTTTGGTTGTGTTCATTTTTTTTTTTTTTGCTAGTTTTTATATTATTATTTTTTTATATCAGATATATCTTATGTAGAACACTCTAAAGACTCTGTTTCATGTAAAAAAAAAATATTCTAATAATAACTTTTACTATCTCTTAATTATACATTAATTCATGTCAGAATTTTGCTGGCTTATGATAACAAGGTTCTGCCATATAAAATGAAAAAACAGTTTGGAAAAACAATGCTGAGAAATGCCAGCTGGAAAAATCCCCTGGACTTCACCAGTGTAGATGAGAACAAAGCATGGAGTTCAGGCTTTCTGTGGAAGTAGTGGCATTTATGCACTGTCTGCTTAGGTAGGTGATTTACTTCACAAAAACATGTTGCACAGTTCTTTTTCTGTTTGCTTTTAAATGAGAAAGAGTATTTCTTAATCAGGAAGAGCTCTGCAGTAGATTGTCATAGCACCACCATCGAAAAAAAAATGCTCTCACAGCAAGAGATTCCAGAAGGTCTGCGTCTAAAAAAGAACTGTTCTCAGGGATGCCATGGATGAGCTGTATGAGGAATGATGATGTATATGAAGATGAGGGATGCAATTGAAGTAGTCTGTGCCCTTTCAGTAAGTTACTTTCACTGTTTGAACCAGACTGATGGAACAACTTCTGAAATCTCAGAGAAATTTCTGAAGCACTGCTTATTCAATGGACTAGATGACACATAAGCACATAAAGAGACACATGAACTCTTTAAATTATGTGTAGAGAGCTGTGATTTTCTACAAGAGAAAGATTTTTGTTATTCCTTTGCTTGCTTTACTTCTATATGCTTGATTATAATTTGAAACATAGTTTGAGATTATAAAATTTTGTTTTTCTTAAATAAAAAGTATAAATAAGCTCATATTGTATAAAATTATATTGTCAGTGTTTTGACTCAAATTTGAACATTTATTTGCCAACATCTATGCAAACAAAACAATAATTCTGAGACCTATTATCAAAGCTGTAATTATAGTGTAATACAACTCAGTTAAATATAAAGTTCCTTTATGCTTCAGTTGTCACAGTCCTTTTGCATATGTAATGACTCTGAGAGATTACTTTATAATTTATGTACATAACCATACCTATCATGATAATGCAGAAAATAAATAAAAATCATAATAATTAAAACCCCACAAGTACTTCCAAATGATTTGTTTTTCATACACATGCCTCTGGTGTCTTTTTACTGCTCAGCATCTTAGCTTCCTTGCTCTAAAATAAACTAAACTCCTTGTAAAGTACTCTACAATCTCCTAAAATTGTTCTGTAAGATTGTGGTATTATATGGATTTATAATTTTTTATCTAAACTGCTAAAAGAATCCTGTCATGACAAAATTAAATCTTCTGAAAGGATTGAAGAAGGCACTTAAGAAAAATTCAATATTTGGTTCAGAGTGTAAAGCCCTAGAAAAGTACTATAATGCAATAATATTTAGCTCTTTGGTAGAAGGCTGTATTTTTCTTTGTTTTGTTTTTGAATTCAGGCCATCAAAATGGTTGGTACTTCATAAGAAGGCAAATCAGGCAGAAAAAAAAAAAAAGGTAATTATTAGAATAATTGAAAGGTGGCTGCAAAGAACAAACTATATAAAAGATGTTATGGCTGAATAGAGATGTAACATTCCTTAAAAAGTTACTAAAAGTAAGATTCTTCTAGCCTTCACCTTTTGTCCCTGGAGATGCATGGTGGGTATGTTTGCTCTTACTCTGTTTAATCTCTGATTTTTCTGTTTAAATTGGATCATTCAGACACTGAGTCTGTCAACAATCCTCTGTAATTTGGATGATTTTCCTTTTCTTGCTACAGAGTGCCAGAAAGCATATCTATAAATCAAGACTCCCTTTGAGCACAAGAAATCAAATAATTTTCAAGTTACTCCAGAAAGCAAAGTTACTGCTCATGTTAAGGCACAAAAATGGGGAGTCAGGATGTGGATGCAGCTGCTATTTATGGTTCAGCTCACAATCCCTGACTAACGTGGTATACAGTCCCTCAGGATCTCAGTTTCCAGCTAACCATCACAAGGATAAAAATAACAGCAGATTTTATTGAGGCTTGGGGAGATCAATTCCATGAATGTTGATAGCAGCTGTGGGGTAGAGTGATAAAGGAAATAGAGAAACAGGAAGAGGTGAATAAAAGGGGAGGAACAATTTATTTGCTTTAGAGACTACCTCTGCACAGGCTTCACTTCCGTACTCAACCCGTCATCGAGGCCTTGGTCAAGCCTCAAGAGTGGCATTTTGAAAATGAGCTTTTAAAAAGACACCTTCTTAAAAAAGGAGAAATCCAGTTTCCGCTGGATTTCACTATACTATCAGTGCCTAACTTTAAACTTCTTGAAAAATGCGATCTTAAATGCTTAATTTTTTAAACAGTGAGCGTTTGTCCTTGTGTATGTCCTCTGGTTGCTTGAAAGAAAAGCTCTGGTGATTTTTTGACAATACCTAAATTCTGTATAGACAGAACATGTTACAGCTGATGCATGTTTGTATTGTATTAACCTTTATGAGATGCAGTTTTAAGAATTATAGATCTTAGTTCTGAACCATTTCTCCACCTTGAGTGTTCAGCTTGATTAGACATGGCTTTTCCGTAATTTTAGTTTGAGGTTCCTGACTGACATACAGAAAAAAAAAAAAACCAACAACCAAACAAACAAACAAAAAAACACACAAAAACCAGTCCTAGCTTCTTTCAATATGCATCCATAGGATAACGAATTTGGTGTAACAACTGCATATATTTTGAATTCTGTCCTCATTAGTCCTTAAATAAAGGAGTGGTAAAAAGAACCATGATATCATTGCTTCAGTAGATTTCAGCAGATTTCAGAAGGATATTGCCCATCTACCTTAGTCCAAAAGCTAAAGGAGAACATAGCCTAGTAATCAAGTCAAAAGACTTGTGGATTTCAGGAAGTAATTTTTCACTGATAAAGTCCTTGAACAATGACCTTGAGCAAGCAATTTAATCTCTTTGTTGCACATCCTCAAAGGTGCTTAGGTATATAATTTCCATTAATTTCTGCCAGATCAGTAAAGTTCTATGTGCCCCAGTCCCCTATGTCAAAAAAAAAAAAAAAAAAAAAAAAAAAAAAAAAAAAAGAGATTCTGCTTCTGTATGTCAGAGGTCTTCTGTGTATCTTGTCAAAATGTGTTCATTAATGTACTTAGTTACTCTGGTGATGATGGTTCTGCTTAAGACAAAGTGATTTAATTCACTAATTGCCACATAATACCACTGAGATCAAGAGCTGGAAATTACTCAGAAGGTAGGGATATATAAAGATTAAAAAACAAACAAAAAAAAAAAAGATAAACCAAAAATTTTATCAGAAGAAAATTTTTTTTCTTTCAAATTTTGATAACATTATTTTCATTTCAGAAAATGCAAGACAGCCAGTAACTGATGGAGAAAAAATAGGTCTTTTCTCTGGGTAAGTTACTGCTCTCTCCAGGCACTAGCACATCTTCCTGTGAAGTATCTGATATCTAGTATTCACTATTACAACCAGAGTATTAATCCCAACAAAATCCACCAAAATAAATGCCTAGTCCACCCCGGCCCACCCCCCCACTCCCACCCCCTCCCTTAACCCCCCCAGATATCATGTAGGCCTTGGCAGCATGCACTGTTTTTGAGAAAGGAATACAAAAGAGGTAAGTGCTGCGACATTATTGGAATTCAGTAGAAATCAGATTTTGTGCTCCCCTTGCAGGGAGCTCCTGTCTTGCAGGACTCCAGTTATAGAAACTATTCTGAAGCATTTGTTGATGAAGAATACAGAGACGAAAGTTCCATGGCTAAGGGTATTAGGGATTGTATAACTTTAACTAGCATGGCTTGACCTGGGAACTGTGCCATGTGTGAAAACACATAGATTATAATGAAGAAGGAGATTTTGTTGAAGGCACAGTGGGCTTTGCTCCCCTTCAGATTGAGGATCCTGAATTCTGGTCCCAATATTCAGAAAAGACAAGCTGAACAGCATATGTGCTGTTCACCCTTAGCAGGAGTCAATAGTCGATTTTAAACACTTCTTGGAAAGTGTTCAGAAGAAAAACACGTGATTGCAGAAAGGTGGGAGATTACTGCAGACAACTCAGTATAACTGCTCTTTAGCTGAAGGACTTGGAGAATTTCAGACAATGTCAGACTCACAGCAAATTTAAGTGCAGCAGCTAATTACAAAAGAATTTTACTGTTCTCGTGAGTTTGCTTTTTAGTAGAATAAAAGAATGATTTTACCGTATCACTTTAAATTAAATACCACATAATTAATAGGGATTTAGCATAATTCCGTGGGTCTAAAAACATGGATTTGAGAGACATAGAATAATGTAGAGAAGAAGTCAGATTAATTGCTTAGTATTTTCCTTAAAGCATTTACCATAAACATGTGAATGAATGTACAGACTAATATTTGGACAGTAATTCCTTAGCCAGATCAGAGTACTAATTATGGGAAATAAAAAAGGTTTTACAAACATAAACAAGAATCCTCCTTCCTAAATTATTGCAGTCTCCAATTCTTTTCTGCAGAAAACTATATATCATTTATATAAATTCATAACCTGCATGAAGAAGGAGTTTATGTCTTCAAACTAACACTGATCAGTGTTGATAGCACAGTTGGAATGTGATACCAAATTGTATAAATCTCATGCTTTATATTTACCTTTAAAATGCATAGGAAACGTTCATCTCCAAATTTCAGTTAAGCACTTAAAGAGAGTTCATAAAGCTTTAAAGTAGAAAGAAACTCATAGTACTTTAAAAGTGTACTTGAAAAAGACAAAAAATACATCACAGATACAATTCAAATAGATGGCAGCAATTGCTTTTAAGTGTGATTCAGAAACTATTCTCCTAGAAAATTTTTTCAGGAACATCTTTAGCTCTCATCTAGGTCACCCATCCTTAAAGGATAGAAGGAATTGTTAACACTTCTTCATCAAGTGGTCGAAGCATAGAGTCATCAACTTTTTCATGAGCACTAATTTTGCAAATAAATTATAATGAAGATAATTCTTCAATTGTATGTGAGTGAAAAGGAGTAGAGAATGGAGGGTTATTAAAACAAAAAAAGAACACTCAACTGTGCTATTAACTTCTTTTCATTACTATTTATCATTATTTTAACTTGTGGAGATTCAGGAGTATCCTTCACTTTCAATAAATCATAAAGATGTAAACTAATAGCTTCAAAGCACTCATTTAAAGGGTGAAGAATTTTAAACAAGCACTCACATACTTCATTCTTCTTGAAGTTCCTAACTTTTTTAATGCTATTTCAGTATTCTACAAAAATAGCTACATATCCAGATCTTTTTTTTTTCCCCCAAAACAACTTCTTTTAAAATGAAGAAGCTTTCTAATAGCTATATTTTTTTTCTTGCTCTCTTCAAGTTCTTTAAAATGGTAGAAGAGTACAAACTACAACTTGTTTCTTAAGCATGACATGCTTGTGATTATTCAGTTATCTAAAATCTTAAATTCAACTATACCTATCCAGTGTGTGTAAGTGAATATCCAAAAGAAAGCTAAAGGTAACACTTAGCAGAATACTCAAGAATAAATACAAATTCAGATCCTGAAAGATAAATTATAAGTGAATGCTTGATATGTATATATATATATATATATATATATGTATGTATAAAAAAATATAAGATCCCTATTTGAAAATTATGAAAATACAATCATATTGCTGCTTGTGGATCTGCTATTGATACAAGTGCCATTAAATTTAAATTCTGCCATTATTTTCAGGACTAGTTCTAGTTTCTTGTGAAAAATATATGCAAAGAATATTATTTATTTTTGGACTTGACACTGAGTATTATGTCCCAGTAATGTCTGCAGGAAGCCTATGTATGCAGTCTTTAATCTCAACATTTTGATAAAACAAAAAATGAGTAGAAGTTTATATTATCTGAGAATTTTAAGTCATCATGCAACTAAATTAATTAAATCATACTAACAGTTCAATCTCCCAAAGTCTGGGAATGCTGCTAAGTTATTAAGATTTTTAAACAATACTAATCATTTAAAAAGCATTGTCATTTAGAAATTAAAAGAGAAATTAAAATGGCACTCAGTTCATCTTCTTAATTTTTTTTTTTCTAAGAAATTGAGATTGTTTTATTTAAAAATCTGTTTTCTAGTAACAATTTTTTTGTAAAATTACTCCATAGGAACTGAAAATGGGCTTCTACTACAAGATAGTTTCTACTATCCTATTGCAAAGAATTTAGCAGTAAACCAAGGTCAGTAGGCAGTTTTATTAGAATAAAGGTTTCACTTACTTCAAGAAAGGAATAATTTTCCCACAGTTAAAGGAGACTATCCCTCCTCTGTTATTTAAGGAGTAGCAAACCAACTGCAGATGTTTTATTACCCACATGGAATATTTACTATTTACCAGTAAAATGACTTATATTCTATGTCGTAAGCACAGAAACAGTTAGTTTATAGCTCCTCTGGCTAAAAAATAGCACCGTATAGTCCAATATTGTGTGCAATATCCTGCAGCAGTTTTCTTTTCACAACAGCAAGGCTATGCATACCAGTGACAACATGCATGTATCAAAATTTGCAGTCCCACAGCCTATTTTGAAGAAGAAACAATGGTCCTAAAAAGAAGCTGGTACTAAGTCAAACTCACTAATTCATATACTTAACATAAGAAGAAAACCATATCACCACTTTACATGGGATAAAGCCAGAATAATTGCTCAAGCAAACTTTCAAAATGTCATCCTCAGAATTAGTCCTTTGGAGTGCACCTCTTGAGAAAGAATTAAATATTCTAATTAGTCTAAGAAAGACAACAGATTAAAATATTTCTATTGCTTTTCCCTATAAAACCTCCTCCTAACAGAAGGTGATAGGTTTTGACAAATGGAGTCCAAGCTGGCATCTCTGACTCACTGGCACCGTGAGTTTTCACTAGTAGATCTCAATTAATTGTACACAGAACCTCATATTTGAATCTGTTTCCTTATTCTCTAGGTTGCATTTCTGTCCTCAAGTCTCAGTTTATCTTTTGGCACTTACTACAGCACTTCTCAGCTCCCCAGTAATCCAAATTTTCTTGTTTTAAGTGCATTATGCCTGTTACTCTCCATGTCTTGCTTTCTGCTGGGGTAGAGGAAAAGGAGACACAGGAAGACTGTGTTCACTTAAATCTCTCTCTGTATTTTGGACAAAATAGAATCATCAAAATTTATATCTAGATCTCTGCTACCCAAATGCCATATCATATGCTTATTTCTTGTCGATTTTTAAATGTGACTTTCATTCCTCTATTGTTATGTATTAATTATATCAGTTTAGAACATATTTTCACTTTAAACAACAAGAACCAGCTCAAAGTATGTTAACTCTTACACTATTGGTAAAGTTACAGTTGTGAGCAGTTTGCTCTGCATCAGATTAAGACAGCCTATGTGTATTATTAGATTTCATGGAAAAGGAAAAATTACAAATAACTTTTGATTTTTTTCTCAGGTTGAAGCTTTGCACAACCTTGAAGTCGAGTACCTAAGAGGTGAAGCTCTTTCATGCTTGTATTTTTTTCTGTCATGGCTGTCACTGCCACATGTCCTTGAGTCTGGGTTCCATTAATTGTGTGGTATTTCACCTGAAGTCTAGTTTTGTGTACTATTAATTTTTATGACATTTCGATCAGGGTTACAAAACCAGAGAAAGAGAAAAAAAAGACAAACTAACAAAATGAAAAAGCACTTCACAATTATGATTATTTGGAAATGAGAAGTACCTTACACATTTATGTTATGATTTTATAATTTTTCTCTCTGGATAGAAGATTCCTTTCCTTCAAATAAAGGAAGAGGAATGTGAAGCACACCCTCGTTAAAGGAAAAGGTAAATAATATTTTGATTATGGATGTCAGAAACCCTCATTCAGATAAGCTATTATAAACTAAGAGTCTACGTCTTTATTTCCCTCACATTCGGCAATCAAGGATTTAAGAGTAATTCCAATGCAAGCAAAAAACCCCAAACCAAAACAAATTAAACAACAAACAAACAACACTTTTCCAAAAAGCTTTAGCTCCAAGAGACTATTGCTTCCAATTTGTTGCCAAAAGAGAAATATTCCCCATATGAAATCCCCTTTTAGAGTTTCTTGGCTTTACTAACAAGGTGCTGCAGACTGTTTCAGCTTACTACCTCAGCCCACCTGACATTTTAATTCCCTCTCTTTCACTTCTCTTTGTCTTTTCTATCTCTCTTCCCCAAATCCTGTGAAAATATGATCAAAATGAAACTACTGATGAATTACTGACAATAGGATGTATTCTGATTCCAAGATTAAAATCTCACATGCCCATGATGAAGGTAAGTAATAGCTCAAGAGTTCTGGAGGTAAATAAGTGAAAATTTGTTTACTGAAAATTAAATCTTGACTAGCATTCTTTATTTGTTTTATATAGTGAAGTGCTGTATATGTGATAAGTACTAGAAAGAGAGGGAAGACAAAACAGATACATATACAGCAATGGACACAAAATGAGCCACAGAAACAGAAAAAAAACACAGAAAAAATGCAGAAAAAAAAGCTCTTTGCTCTATGAGCATGATGCTCTTCCTATGCATTTCTGAGACAGTGCTGCAACTTTCATATATTTTCTTTTAGAATAGCTTGAAAATTGTGCAGCACAAACCAAAACAATGAATGAATGTTGCCCCTTACCTTTTACCCCGGCCCTGTTAGGTAACCTAACATTAGAAATACCACCACACGACCAAAGTGGGAGGAGATCATTGTCTCAGGATGAGCAAATGCCCTCTCATTTGTCATGGGACTGCCTTGCTCTCATTTGTAAGCATAAATTTATTATCTTAATTTTAAAATCTGTTTGTATGGGCTGGATTTTCTCATTAATAAGGAAAAGAAGCTGGTTTTCTGGAATGATATTGAAGACCAAGGGGAAAAGACAGGAAAACAGAAAGGAGAAAAGTAACCTGAATATTTTTAGCTCTGTCTCTAGTTTTTTATGGCAGCTTATGTTACAGCATTTTTTCCTCTAACATCCATCACTAGGAATAAACATACTGAAGGTTAATTCAAGATTTTTGTTCTACTTTTTCTTTCTGCCTTCCCTTCACAAGGACATCTACTTTCATGTTTGCATTTAGTCATATAGTGTAACATTATATTCTAGACTTGGCCCTCCCTAGGAAATGTAGTTCACCTTTGGAAGTTGTTGCCTAAGGTGTTTACTGTCTCTGGACTCCAGGACTGTTTATTTAATTACTCTTTCTTGGTGTTCTGCCAGTACACAATGAACAATAACGTAGTTTTCCCTTTGACTTTGCTCTGTGCTCCTACTGTTCTGTAACTAACAAGCTGAACTAAACTGAAAAAAAACAAAAAAAACCCACCAACAAAAACAACAAAAAAACAAAAACAAAAACAAAAAAACCCAAACAAATGGATAAAATCTATGCCCCCTTTGGGAATAGCACAAAATACATGTTCTACAGAAAATAAAATAAAAAAAAAAGTAAATAAAGCCATATTTGAGTGGAACTAAGATTATCTGAAACTAGGGTTCAGTCAATACAAACTAGAATTTAAATCACATTGTTCAAGTAGTGCAATCCAAAACCTCTTTGTTCTCCCTTACTCTAAGGGTGTCTTAAGACTTGATAAAAATTTTGCCCTTGCATGATCTTGCCTTTCTGCATGTGTTGGAACCCTTCCCAATCTTAGAAATGTAGAAGTTACAGAAATATTAAGCTTAGATAGCAGCTTAGACCTGCCCCACAGTGGCCCCTTAAGGATTCCAGTCTAATGAATGTTCTCTGATCATACTAAATACACAGCAGCTGCAAAAGACTGTTTGCAAAGATACAGATGATGCTAGTCTTATAATAGGACTTTTTAAGGAAGAGATTGTGGCTAGAAGATACATCCAAACTGATGTGTAATGCTCTGGCCTTTAGAAAGCAGCTTGAATATTAGCATGGTATTCAGTCCATCAGCATTCAAACTCCCACCTATATGTGAAGGATTTTAATATATATCTCCTATCTATTGAGACACAGAATCTTATTGTAATGGAGCTCTTCTAATCTATCCAACAAAAACATTTCTGTCTAAAATTTTTTTACGTCAAAGACAGAGCTTAAGAGTAATCCTATATCTCTATGATTAGATTGCTCTTTGAATGAGAGCCTTAGTAATCCATGTTTCTTTTAATGCTTACATTTTTATATGAAATGCACAGCCAGGTCTTGAAGTCCTTTTCATGATTTAGGACCTATTGAAACACGCAATAGAAATTGCAGTGCTTGTATAAAACTAGTAGGAGGAATCATTTCCTACTGTTCAAATTCATGAGCTAGGTCTATGGGAGTCTTTTTGTTAATGCCTCCTACTGTTACACATAATGCACTGAAAAACAGTAGGCATTAGCTTAGTAAAGCTATTGTGAAGTATTGCCAGTGACTAAATGGAAACAAGTATAGATCTTCCCTCATAATGGCATTACACCAAATTCTGTATTACTTTATTCCTTTGCATGACCTGCTTCAATTCAGTAGAACTATCCAGATATAAATATAAGGAAAGGTTTGGCTAAAGTAAAATTGTCCTAAAGAAGTGCAGCTACTCTAGCTGAATACCCAAGCATTTGCAAGCAATGAGAGTCACTGAATTAAAGGTTCTTTAGTTCTTTAAGGAACAGAAAAATAGAGGAAAATGTCTTTATCATTATTGACTTTTTCCTCCCCCTGTTCTGAATTCAGTTTTAAAGTTTATGAAATTCCTTAGAGTACTCCCAGATCCTATACTGTAAGACATTAAAAATGTATGGCACTAATTGGTAGACAGCTCTTAATTAAAATAAGTTTCTGCCAGACTTACAGAAACAAAGGTCAGAAAGCCCTGCCAATTTCTAAGTTTTAAGCAACAATGACAGCTAATGTACCATACATAGGAATGAAAGAGCACAGAACAGATGTGTGGACAATTAAGGCATTGTCTTGAGCATGATCTACAGGACTTGGTGGAAAGAGCAAACACCTCAGACAACATAAAAGAAGCAAATATCATCCTTAAGGAGTAATGCCACTAAAATGTCAGAAAGATTAGCTTGGACATGTCAGTGTCAACATCTGCTACTGCTAATGATGGCTGGCCAGTACTGAATCTCTTACAAATAGAAGTTGCAGAGACTTCTAGGAAATGCAACTTTGAGAGCTAACATACAGACTGATTCTGTGAAGAGCTATATGCCCTCCCCTTCTTTTGACAGCAGATGCTTCATCAGAAGGGGACCAGAGGTGTTATACTTGAAGAATAAACTACAAAACAAGCATTTTATTTATAGCAAGATATATAAAGTATAGATGAAATAGAGGAAGATAACAAAGACTATATGGAAAGAATAGGTAAATAAATCAACTACCTATGAATACATATGTCAAGATGATGAATATGGCTGGAGCTGAGTTGGAAAATATTCCCTATTGATATAGATTGTGTATTCAGGATGAAATTTAAATCCAAAGATCTGAACCAAAAAAAAAAAAAAAAAAAAAAAATAACATGAATCTATGGAATTAACTGAGCTGTCATGGAAGGTCACTGAGATCAATTTACTAATTTTTGAAACCACACCTTACCAAGCCCTGATTGGATTTTAATTGCTTATTCCCTTAAACCCTTGTTAAGATTCTTGTCCAACTCTGAGACTCTGGATTATTCTATAGATTTTGATTCAGCTAAATTTAAAAAAAAAAAAAAATGTACAGCACATGATTCTGTGATAAATGTTTAAAACACATCAAGGAAGGTGAGAATCTTCACACGAAATGAATAACAATCTACTTTGTGAGTGGATTTAAAAAAAAAACAAATTGAGGGTTTGGAGTTGCATTTTGGATTAGGAACTAGGCTTAGTTTTGGGAGCATGTAAAACTTAGGCTAAAGTTTTCATTACAGTCTGATTTTTTGGTGGAAAATAATTTTTTTACTGAAGTAAATATTTAAAGGAATACTTTCGGTTCATATTCATTTATTTTCTTCCCTGTAATCCTTGCTTGCTATCCTTTGTGGTAAACAAAGCAATGCAAATCTCTACCCTCAGCTGTCACTATAGGAGCGGAATTTGCAAGAAATTGCAATCCAAGTGGGAAACTTGATCCTGTAGAAGAATGTGGGATATATGAACTACAACTGTGTTGAAACACTGCAGTAGTGATATGAAAAGGACCTTTTGGTGGTCATGTACTTTCCTATTTTAATAAAACTTCTTGTGATTTTTACCAAATCATGCATTTATTTTCATTAAGGGTGAAGGAAAGCATAGTTTTTGTTTGTTTTGTTGTCTTTACCAACACTCTGTATAAAGATTTTATTTGCATGTTTTATTTGTTTTCCCAAAGCAAATGGTGGTTTCAACTTGCTATCTATCATCTCAAATTATGTTAGTCACTCGGAAAAATTATTTTCTTCTCCTCTTCAAAAACTACCTAAAAGTTAAGAAGCTTTCAGCCTATGCTATGCTAAAATTAAGATCACTTTTGTAGGCAACGTTCTAGAGATTTTTGGTTTCTTTTCACAGTTATGTGCTTTTTTTTTTTTTCTTTCACCCAGGGGTGATGCCATGATGTGTGCATCTGCACCTTGGTCAGAGTAGCCCAGTCAGGAATGGAAATATGTATTCATTTTTACTCACTACAATGGGTTTTCTGACCACATCAGAAACTAGTAGCTCACACTTCTCAAATAGTAAGTACTCGAGTCACTGTGAAGACAAAGATCCCAGTCTTTCTATTTGGATATGGCTGAGAGAAGCCTGGGAAATATTTAATTCACTACTAGAGGAAGGAAAACAGATGATGTCTAAACTTTGAGTATGCAGGTGATAACAATATTGTCTGTAAGCAGACCTGTCATATAAACTTCAATGTAAATTTATTTCCAGATGAAGGTGTTATTCAATATACTCAGCAAGTCTAAAATACCATATAAATTTAATTCGTTTAAAATGGGAATCCTTTTTTTTTTCTTTTTCTCATCTGTATATCTGCAATTACAGGATATTGCACTGATGGAGAGATTTTTGGCAACCATATTAAGAGACATCAATAGTATATCAAGCTCTTTGTGGTATAAACACTAATTGAAAGTTTCAATGTGTTGTTTGTAAATGCTTCTTACCAGGAACCTTGGAATTCAGACAAAAATTGACATCTGAGATACCAGATTACCACTAGCTATGTTAGATTACAAAATGCTTGCTAATTTATGTAACTTTAATTGAAAAAGAATCATAATGAATTATTTATTAAGAAGGTTATTACCACCAAGGCAAAAATCTGCTGCTCTATAAAGACACCATAACACGAATAATTGCAGAATAATTTCAGCTGCCATGGACACTACTAGGAAATTAAAGTCTTGACTCCCGCTGTGAGACACTGGAAGCACTGTAACATCAAACTAATAGATACGTCTCTAACATCAGGTAAAAGGGAAACTGAGATATGACCCCATCACAGGGGTTAAGTGATGTATATTGACACATGTCCATGTGGTTCAGACCTTCACCTTACTACTCTACAAAATTCTGGAGGACTATGGACAGTGGAGGAATCCAAACGTGCTCAATGTTATGCATATTCAATTTGGAATAATCTGTCTCTAGATTGATGGTCTCAGATCGTAGAAACAAGATATCATAAGTGAGTGAGATACAAGGATATGATGCAACAGACCAAAGAAGGAGTAAACTTAAGTGCAACAGCTGGCTGAACTGTCAAATCAGAGACAGAGGGACAGATGTTTAGAACTGCAGGTGACCAGGTGTTCATTGTGATGCCTCAGGGGTTTTTGATTTTTTTTTCATTTTTATAGATTTTAGAAGCACTTATAACTGTAGTTCAATGCAGATTTAGTGTGTTAATATTTCTGGCAGCTTAAGTTCAATATTTATGTATTGTAACCCCTATTCCATATCAATGCCTTAAATTCTTTTAGTTATTTAGATGTCTTTTCAAGGTAGAAGGCTGAAGAATATCAGAAGGCCTGTAGCACGAGACATAAACAACAATCTTGGGGTCTAAAGAACACTGGAAAAGCTCCAAGGGCCCTACAAGTGCTGAGGAAGATAAAGATGATGAATAAAGGCTCCCACTGTCCCCCAGACTCAAATCCTGATGAGGTGTGCCCAGGGGCAGGACGGGGCAGGACTGAGAGATGTGTGAACCATGGAAATCAGAGTCTGAGAGGCACGTCATCATGTATTCCTGAAAACCCTAAGCCTAGACATTTAAGAATCTATCTTTTTATGTTATCCCACACTAACTTGACTTGAAGTCCAGCTTTCTGGGGTCTCTCAAGGCATCAATTGAAAGCCTAATTTCTGGTCCTGTTTTTGATGCATTCTATTATTTTGCAGAGCCCAAGCACAAATTCTATGTATACCACAGAAGCCAAACTTCAGGGACACATCTAATGTATATGGATATGTTGATTCCCACAGAAGCAAAAAGACCAGGGTGACTTTATCAGATATGATGTAAGAAAAATTGAGCATGAAGAGGCTTTTCCAGAGTTAATAATAAGGAACTAATTTTATTTTGTAGCCTACAGGCAAGCTTTAATTTTTCACCTGTAAATTGCTGATCTAAATAACTAGATTTACACATTGATTTCTTCATTATTTTTATTTTGGATTGCCTAAGAAGTTAGGGATAGAAAGGGAAAGAGGAACAAGAAAGCAAGTTATTACTAGCATATGCTATGTTCTACAGACCATATTAATTAAAATGCTATTGCATTTCAGATGAGATGTAACTCCCCCACCTATCTACCAGCAGTATCAGGTTTCCATATTCTTAACTCGTTACATAGGAGAATAGTGGATGATAGAAGAGTCACCTTCATCTGTATATTCTCTTCTACAAAGATAATTTTTTAGCTAATTTTTATCTTAGCTGTTGATGACTGCCGCAGTCTTGGTCTCTTGGGATAGGGACCAGACCAGCGACGGGGGTTCATGGAACGCCTGCTGAACCTGATGGTAGATGTCCACTTCGGCTTCC
>JAWWEV010000083.1:96014563-96064652 GCA_035583235.1 Hafferia zeledoni
GACGGAGGTGGAACTGGACATGTGGACAGTAGTGATTGGATAGATTATATTATAAAAGCTATAGAAATTAGAGCTTGGACACGGGCGCGGGTCTTTGCATTCCTGGATGAGCAGGGTTTGCTAATTAAAGTGCCTGCCCATTATCTTATCTCATACAAAAACTTGGCTTGGATTCTTTTTGTGGACTTTTATGGCAACATTGTAATTTTGATAATACTTTAAGCTAGCAATTCAGAAAGTATATTCAGCTAAAGAATACTAGTACACCAGCAACTGCAGGGTAGCATATGCACTAAAAGCAAGAAGAAAATTTCTGTCAATTTAATTTAACCAAGCATTTGAGCACTTAGGATCATAATTTACAAAAACATGAAGTTTGAATCAACATCTAGTTTCTTTCAGTTCTTTTATTTCTCACTTATGCCTCTCACTGTGAGCCACCAGCAGCAAAGCAGCAACAGCATTGTTAAGTCTATTCCTACCATTCCAGATTTATATTTTATTGTCTATTAAATTGTCTAATAAGTTGTTGACGTTTAGAGTGCTTCAGTAGTTATTTAATAGCTTTTGAATTATCTTATGAATGCTGGTAAAACTGAGAACTGAGAGTGTTTTGTGGGTAACACAGGAAAGGAAAACTGTCATGTTGAAGAATTGTGAGAAAATTGTCAACTTAAATATTTAGCATTGGTGGAGAATAATTGAATAGTCCTAGAACACAGTTCCCATAGGCTAACAGTGGAGCCAACAGATACAGCAGTTTGTGTAAAACTCTCTAGTTTGTTCTTTGGGAGTTTCTGGACACTCTGGGGACAAGGTTCAGGATTGTTGAAGTATACCTGGAAACCTGAGAAACATGAAAGGGTGCCTGATGCTTCTAGATGAGGTAGGGGGACCTACAAGGGTGTGAGCCTGAGGGAGCTCTAACACTTCCTAACAAGCTGAATTAGTTGACTTCAACCCAGGGTGATGGGAACCTCCATTGAAGCTAAATGCTTAATTAGGGTGGGTCAAGTTCTCTTTAAGCCAGTGCTCAAGAGAGTCCTATATAAGAGCCAGACACAGAGCACAGCCAACAATCCAAGTGTTTGATTCTACTAGAATGTTATGAACTGTTCTGAATGTCTCTACACATGAATTCTAAGCTGGTAGATACAAGCAAGTTTTCATAGAAAGTGCTCTCAGTGCTTAGCCCATGATAAATAATCCTGCCTCTTATCTAATGAACTCAGTTGTAACAGGTACTTTGAATTTGCATGATTTACAGCATGTTGTGTCAGGGAATATACAAGAAATGTTTAGAAGTTATAACTGGTTTCAAAAATTCTTGTTTGAAGACATTTATTTAGAAGTAAATGATACTACTATATGCTATTCTGTATACAGAGCATTACACTTTTGGTAGTTTTTTTTTTTTTTTTCCATTACAGGAAAGACACTACATCAGTTACTCAAATACATTTATTTTCTCTATCATACAACCTTTTATAGTGGTCTAATAAATTTAGTTTTGTCCACAAACCCCCACCCCATTCTTAAATAATGAAAGAAATGGATTCATCACTTACTTTCAGAGAAATGTGAAATTTCTGAAAGTGCAGACATTTCCTGGGTACTTTGTAAGTCTGAAGAAAAGTGTTACAAGTTTTCAATATTTTTACTTTAAATAAAAGTGTGAGAGTAACGTTGCACTGGTACTCAATACTTCATTATTTGGGAATCAACATACATTTTGCTTCAGAATTTTAAACTTCAAAATGTATAATTAATAAATTTTTCCTATGTCTTAGTTTCTCAGAAGATTTAGGAAAGATATGCTTGTGTTTAGAAATGGATTCGCTGAGAACATAAGTGGTGAAAATAAAACAAACAAACCAAAAAAAAAAAAAAAGGAAAATGTAAATACATCTTAAAATTCTGATTTTATGTAGCTCAGCACTGCAGAATTATAATCAATTTCTGTAAGTACAGTATTGAATAAAGAATATGGAAAAGATTTTCAGTAAATGATACAATCCTTACGTCAGAATTACTGAAAAACAAACTATTTTCCAAGGGTTCAGTTCACTGAATTCAATTACAAAACATTACTGTTCATTATAAATGCAAGTCTAAAATTTAAACTTCTAAAGGTCCTTAGGCTGAAAAAAACAGAAAAAGATGCTAAAAATAATTTCTAGCTTGAGTCTTTTTTTTATAGTTAGTCTAGTAATATTTTTTAAAGTGATTTGCATCTGAATATTTTATCAGTGTTGTTACTTAACCCAGCAAAACAGAGTATGTAGGTAGTTTTCTTATAAAGAACATCTGGCTGTCTTTCGCCATGTCTTGTGGACTCTACCTGAAACTGTTCCAGGTTGTTCAACTGAGAAACATTTTGAAAGTCACCCCCTGAATAAATGTTGTTCTTATCATACTCAAACCAAACATCGCATTCCTAGCTGTTATAAAATTCATTTGTTGCTTTTGGAAAATTCATGGGATTAAGGATAAAATATTATAGATCAAAACACTGATATTTTCACTTTTAAAATGGTTTAAACTGAGTTTTTCTATTTCCTGTACCAAAATTACACAAACTTATCTAGCCTTCTCCAAGGCTCCTATCATCTCAGTATGATTGCTTTTAATATTTATTCATCCAATGATATGCTGCTATTCTGTTTCACTGCAAAAGCCTATTCTTGTTGGTCTTCAGAAAACTGCATTTCAGAAGGCTCATTTAAAAGATTTAATTTTACTTATGTGAGAAGCCTTATTAGAATCCCACTTTAAATTCTGAATGCTATTTTTAATAACCTGTCAAAGACTTCATTTTTGTTTTTCCATTTCAGGTAGCCTACATGCATACACATGAAAAAAAAAAAAAAAAAGCCTTTTTACATATGTTTCTGCCATTGTATTGGGTCTCGATGAGGTGTTATTTCCCATAGCAGCCCTCATAGTGCTATGCTTTGTGTTAGTAAGAAAGGTGTTGAAAACACACCAGTTTTTTGACTACTGGCAAGCAGTGCTTTCACAGTATCTGTACTGTTTCTCCCACATTCTCCACACATACCAGTAGGCTGGGGTGGGCAAGATCTTGGGAGGGGACACAGACAGGGCAGCTGATCTAAGTTAACCAAGAGGGTATTCCATGCTTTATGCCATCTGCTTAGATATAAAAGATAGGAAATGACAGAGGAAGAGAGGGGCATTTGATGTTTATAATTTTTGTCTTCAGTAATAACTGTTGTGTGTGATGGAGCCCAATTTCCCAGGAAGTGGACAGACATTGCTTGCTGATAAAAAGTACAAAAGAAAATCTGTCATGTTTTATCTTTGCTCACACAAGCATGACCTTTGGTTTTGCTTTAGTAAAATCCCTTTATCTTGACCTAAAAGTTGGGGGTTTATTCCCGTCTTATTTTCTCCTCCTGTTCTACTGAGAAGGGGATAGAGAGGCTTGGCAGGTATCTGGCATGCAGCCAAGTTCAACCCATCACGGCATTTCTATAAATACACATATAATTTAAAATATTAATTTGTGATTAAACACATGGCTAAAAAAACAAGCAAGCAACCAATCAAACAAAAAAACCCCCACAAAACTAAAACCCCCACACCTACATAATAGCAGAGCTTTTATATTTAATATTGGTTTTCCTTTGTGCAGTCAGCTGTAAACTTACAGATTTAAAACATTATAGTTAATACAAGAACTCACTAAACATGATAATGGTGGAGTGGACATTTCTTGACATACATGTGCTTGAAAATCAGGGCCATAAATAAATTATCATCAGAGGAAAAAATAAATATTTGCCAGTAAAGATACTTTATGGATTGATTGTGAAGTCCATATATGCAGAAGAGTCATAGCAATCTCTGCAGAAGGATATATTTTATTCACTGATGTTTGCTATCAAATGGAAATATTTTAATTTATGGTTGATCATGTAATTAAAAATTAATTTTTCCATAGTCATAAAGTCATCTCAGAAGATATGATAAGTTTTTGTTCTGGTTTTGTTTGGTTGTCTTGTTTTGCAACAGCTCAAAAGATATTTAGGGCAAATAAAACATATTACAGCACCCTGAAAAATAAATGCTGTTACATTTATTATAACTGGTGTTTAAGACCTTGAGAGTTCTGCGTACAAGACAGCAGAAAAACTAATCTGCAAACTACAAAGTAGTACTGAACATTTTAATCTTGTGTTTTTAATTTGATCTCAACTTTATTATAGCTTCATTATCTATAAACGTGCAAGTAAATCTAAGCACTACTCTCATTATCATTCAGCTACATGGGTTGACACTTCATATATAAAGTGTTTTGTCTTGCAGATATATCAGCTGGTTACTCCTATTGCATTTTGTACAGTAATAAGCTCAGAGAGCACACTTTCACAAAACCCCAACAAATGTAACAGAAGCCTTGGCTCAATATCTTCTCTAAAGGAATAAATAGAAGAACTTCTGCAGGAAAAAAAATTTATTATTTTGCCTTGCTCTCCATACTTTAAAATCAGAATGTCCCCTGGGCAGCCTGTTCCACTTCTCTGCCACCCTCAATTTAAAGAAGTTCTTCCTCAAGTTGAGGTGAAATTTCTTGTGCTTGAGTCTATGGCCATTACTTCTTGTCCTGTTGCTGAGCACCACTGAAAAGTGCCTGGCACCATCCCTTTGTCAGAAATCTGAGTTATTTGTATGCATTAATGGCATCCCCTCTCAGTCTTCTCTAGACTAAACAGCGCTTTAGTACTGTTGACGTTCACCTACTTCTGAGCTCTACATGCCCTAAATAGTTTTACAGACTTCTATTTGCAGATTAAGTAGGGCTCACAAGTTTAGTTAATAATAAGAGAGCTCATATTAGTTTTCATCTAGATGTTACTGACAACTTAATGGCCCTTGCTTATCCCATGGTGCCTCCTATAGTTTCTCATTCCTTGCTCATCATTTCTTTTTGTTTTTCCCATCCACCAGGATGTGGTGAATTTTGTTGTTACCAAATCTTTCAAAGAAAGGATCATTTTCTCTACAGCTACTGTGCTAAGATGTGAAGCAAGTGGAAAGAGATTTTCCAAGAAAATTCTGCTCTGGTATTCTGTATCCTCTTTCTTGGTTTTAAATTAATATATCAAGCTATTTCCTGCTAAGGATAAATTATAATTTTAAATTACCTGATTTAAAATCCTTACCAGCTTTGACTATAATAGACTTTTGTTTCATCATTCTTTACTGGTTCTATATAAAGCTATACCAAGATGTCCTTTCTAACATATGTTACTGGTTATTTGTAATTTATTACAATAAATATTTATTAGTATATTAAGTAAAGATACAGGATTTTATTGATTATTTTCAAAATGGCACGGGAAATATATCTGTGGATTTGCAGGTGCCAGGGCATTGGCAGTGGCAGGACTGCAGGGTGGCCTTTGTTAGGAGAGGGTGGGGCTGCCTTGAACCTTTCACAGTCAGTTCCAGCTTGATCCAACCCACCCACTGCAGGGCATGGCTGAGCCCCACAGCCACGGGTGGAGGCCATTTAGAAAGTGCAAGTCTAATAGGGTAAAAAATTTCCCAATATTTATCTCATCTCATGAGTTCATTTGAAGAGGGAAAGTGAGAGAATGGCTGGATGGGCATCTGTGATGGTCAGACAAGGTAAACCTTCAACAATATCATAGTATAAACATGCATAATGAATCTTCAGATTAAACACATGTCTTCCCTGTAAAATAAGACCTTTGTATGAAAACCCTCAATAACAGGTGTAACAGCTATAGGATACTCTGAATGACTCTTCTTGCCCCGGACTGATCTAACACATCACCGGAAATTCACATTTAGAATGGTTTCAGCAGAATAATTGAATTCCCCCTTCTGCATATCTGAGACTTAGAGCATCATTAACAATATTAAAGGAGGAAAAACCCCAACAGAATGTTTTTCATCTGAAAACAAACTTGTACCTTTTTTTTTTTTTTTTTTAATAATCTGCAAGGCAAATCAATGTGGTAAAAGACTCATTGTCTTTTACATAATTATCCACAAAATAAACTCAGTTGGTGAAACAAAGGTGATTACACAATATTATGAGATTCTCTTACTTCGGGTATTTTATTGATAGACATGATGATTAAAATGAATTACCAGTCACTTTTTTTACTAGCTACTTGACTTCAAAATTATTAGAGGACATTAATTTCATTCTTATCACAGTTTCTCATTCATATTTTACATTGTATGAAGGAAACGCTCTTCCAAATGTTATAAGAAATCCTCTCCATGAACTATGTAATAAAATAATAAATAGGAATGCATTATTCCTTTTTTTCCCTACAAATGCATAATTACAGAAAAAATGGAAAAGTAAAAGGAACTACTGGTCTATAATATTCTTTCCTTGAGAGAGATAATCAGCAGCAGCTTTCCCTTTGTCCCATATATCTGTATTCTCCATGGTCACCTACTTTATAGATATTCAAGTACTTCTGTAAATCCCCACTGCATTCCTTCTGTTTATACCTTCAGGTTACAAAGTGATTGGCTGAGTGCCTGGACGATGATGTCAAACTTGAAATATCTTCTAGGACTGTTAACTGCAACACACTTGTTTCCACTGCTGTAGGAATGTTTAAATGTTGCCAAAAGGCAGTGGTTATTATTATTTTTTTTTTTTTTTCCAGAGGAACACCACAGTTCTTACATTTTTGCAAACCTATGCTATAAAGAAGACTAAGAAATACCTAGGTCTCTGGAGTCTAACCATTCCTTATTTTGAAGAGCAACTAAAAAGGACACAGAAGTAGTTATACAAATTGCCACAGCTTCAGTCACATGAAAAATAATGAATTATGAGACAAAATGCACCACACTCACTAATTAATTTACCTTATACGTTTCAAATCTAAACCACTTCATGTGCAACAGACTTTCTAAAAACAAAGATTTCCCTTGAATGACTGTAATCATTGAAAATTGAAAGAATGCCCAGCCACTTTGTTGAAATGTCTTGCTTATACCAAGTGTAAATGAAATCATTCTTGTCCTATAACATTGTCAGTAGATCACTTAAACCACTCCAAAAGGAGCTCAAGATTTCAGTGTGAATTTAATACTCTTTTTCTTTCCCAAAGATTAGCTTCTGCTGCTTAAGACCTTGCCTTTTCACCTTTCTTTTTTCATCACCATTCTTTTGTTTTGGTTTTTTCCCCCCTAGTTTCTTTTGAATTGAGAAGCTGTGACCTTTGAGTAGAGAGCTGCTCTGTCTTTTGAACTATGTTAATAATACATAATTGGACAAAGTTTCCAGCAATAATGCAGTCCTGCAAACTTTATTGGTAGTATTATAAAATTCAAGGTCAACTTTAAAGTTATTTACATGATTCTTGGATGCAATTTCCTTTAAAAAATAAAAACCTTTAAAATAAATGAAGAAATCACAATCACACCAGAGAATATTTATGTGGAAATGGTACTCAATCAGGAATGTATTTTGTTAGAGAACCTTCTCTGGCAGAAAATTAATGTAGGATCTCATGGCTTTGCAATCAGTTGCAGCTGTAGTTGAAAATATGACAAATAAAAAAAAAAAATCTGCCACTACTTTTCGTATTTTATCTTCATATAATCCTATTTTATCTCGTTCCTTTCTTCTGTCATTCTTTTGAATCCCTTGGATAATAATTGTTCTCTTATCCAACACTAGTGCACCTCCAAATTCCATACACAGAGGAGAAAAATATTAATGTCCTTTTCATGGTCCATATCTACACATGATAAAAGGTGGCATAAAAGCAAGAATTAGATGTGGACATATTGAAAATCACCATTAATATCTCATATTTTTCATGCAGAAGAAGCACTTTTCTGTGCTCTGCTTTGATACTTTTATTCCTTCTTGCAGGCACATATCCTCAAAGCCATCGGTTGCATATTAATTCATTATCATTTTTACCTGTGGTGGTTTTTTCTGCACATGGCTTTTTAAATTGCAGTAAGACCTAGAACCAAACATACATTGATGACATTCGACGCCAAAAAGCACAAAGATGCATTCCAAAATGAACACCCTCACCTGACAAACACTGGAAGATCACAGTGACTTGAAGACTGATAAAGATCAAAATATTTGGAATTAAATAAAGAAACTGAAAAATATAAAAACTGACATAAAATATTGCAGTGTTGTAGAATAATATTTGTCAGATTTTTTTTAATCACGTGATGCCTTAAGGTCCTGGAGATTTTTTATATATTTGTAGATTTTAATATAGCTGTATCATTTCTTACAATTAAGGTAGCAGGTCAGAGTTTCTAAACCCCTTTCTCATGTGCCACATTCTTGAAATTCTCTTTAATATTCTTTTCAAGGAAGAGATTTCAGCAAGGACATCTTGTTTTAGACACATACATAGCAGGACATAATAAGATATAATTGTAGTCAAAGCAGAAGGCCCAGAAACCTTGGAGAAACTCCAAAGAAGGCATGTGTTGTGAAGATGATGATGGTGAAGAAGTAGGGAGGTCTTGAGACCTCTGACTCAATTCTGGGGAGGTGTGCCAAGGAGCAGACCTGAGGGAGGTTCTGGGAGCACACAATTCTTGGGTTGGAGGTAACCATCAGAATGATAATTAATTAGTGTTATAAATTTGTAAGAACCCTATACTGTGTGTGCACCTATGCATTTCGCTGCACCTGAAAGCACTTTCATTTCTCTCTTTTACCTATACTAACATTGTCTGGAAAATCATTTTCTTCCCTTTTAGACAACAACAGTTTTGTCAATTACTGAGGAATTACATTAGTTTTACATTGAGAGAAGTGTGTCAGAGGCAGTTGGCATATCATATAACACTGAGTGTTGAAAAATGGCTTTCTGCATAGTGACAACAGCTATATTTGATGTAATGATCTTTTGTTGTTGTTGTTGTTGATTTTATAAAACAGAAGTGTTCCCATGAATATGAAGGTGATTGTCTGTTAGAAACTGACTGCAAAGATGATTCAGTTTTTTTCTGTGTAACTTTAAAGTTCCTGGACTACAGCAATACAGTCTTCTGTCTTTAATTTTAGATTCCCCAAGAAATACATCTCTAAACCATAAGATGACTTTACACAGTAGTGGAAAGAAATGGTAAAATAGAAATAACTAACTTCAATAAAACAAAACCTGGAGATAGAACAGAAAGTGGATGGGCTTTTGGAAAATAACATCCTTCTATAACATTGACACCAAAATTAGCAAGCTTCTGCTGTACTTAAAACTAAGAATATTAAGGTGAAAGTCACAGTCCTGAATTAATATGTTAGCATATAGGATAAAGTGAACAGAAATCAGAAAAGCAAAGATGGGCCATTTAGTCATGTACTGCTCTTTTTCTGCTTTAGCAGAGGCATTGAGCTACCGAACTGATGACTGTTCATAAATATCTGCAATATAGTTGGTCCCAGCACCGAGTATGACAGTTTTCAATAAAACATTCATTGTGATGCTTTGAGGTCTTCAGAGGTACATAAAATAGTTCCCAAACTGCACATTACATGCAGTTTTCCATTATACACTGCACAAAATGTCCTTGACATTCAAGAGTTTGCCATACATATTTTAACATGCATCACTCCAGGGTGTATTTGAAAATACCCTCCATTTGCCTTTAATAATAATGACTTGTCAAGTAGAATCCAGATCTTGGTTAATCTAACATAATACAGACTCGATGGTTTTTATTAAGTGTCAAATGGAGCCCAATAGCCGTCAGAAACATTTTTCCCTTCTGTCATGCATTTGTTCCCAGCATGCTTCAGTTCTGACCACTCCCGTAAAAGGTTAATGAACTGAAGTATTAAATGTAATTAATATTCAATATGGATGGGAAGTGAATAATTTTGCAGATCTTTTATTTTAAAGATGTTGGGATGTTAATGTGGCTATTCTGCAGCCTTGTACAAGTGTACTGTGCGGGCATGCATTGGCTAATTTGCCTATGAAGAGACAGTGAAGCATCTCTGCAGCATTAGATGCAGAACCTTTATTAAGATTCATGTGACAGCTTCAGAAACCTGAAGGGTTTATCAGGTTTCCAGGGCTATCTCCTTCCCCGCCCCTCCCCTTTTATCTTCTTGCTATCACAAAGTACAATTAATCTAATATTCTTTCATAAACATTTTATCCTATATCAATCATGAAATTACCATAGGAAAAAAAAACAAGGACTGATTATCAAATATCTATTTGGGTCACTGCCAGTAAGAAGCTGGTTATCAATGCTTGTTTTCGTTCACATTGCTCTGCTTCTCAAACAGAGAAACCAAGTCAAACTTTGTTATGATGATAAACAAATTTCCTGTGCAACAGTCAAGCTTATCAAAAATTCAAAAAGTTAGAAGAACATAGATAGATTTGTTGTTAAAATGGTGCAAAAATATTCTACTGAAAGCTGTTCTGGCTTTATATCAATAATAATGGCAAATGAATTTGATAAAAAAAAAATCTTAGAATGAGACATGAAATAGAATAATAGGTCGAACTAGAGATTACTAACCTGTTCTTCAAACATACTTATTGCAAATTATTTCTTAAGATTTTTTTTCCATAACTCTCAAGTTTCTAGAGTCTAAAATATCTCCACTAACCAGGATGAAAAGGATGTTTTGTTCAATATATTTAGCTATTAGTTGAGTGTCTGCTTGTGTCTTCTCGGTAAATCACATTTTGATTTTAGCTCAAACCAAAATAAACCATTTCATTTGAAGTTCTTGAACTCACACAAAAATTCCTGTCAGTCTAATCAGTAATAAAATGCATTCCTTGTAAACCTGAACATGATAGACATGAGCCTTATTGTATGTCAGTGCTGCTATGTACCATTTGCAATTCTCTTTTAACATTGACCACCACCAGGGAAAATAATTTTCCAGTTACTCAGTGTCCAACCTACACTATTAGTTTTTTCTGCCTCCGTAGGTAGAGTACAGGTCTACATATTTGTACCTTTCTACTTTCAGAAATTGGAAAATAAGGGTTTCAAATAGTAACTGTTGTATTCTGCATATGGCTAGAAGACATTGTCATCATTAGTGTGTTGACTATGTAAGAATCAGACAGATGAGATACACTGATTCCTTCACTGTACTCTATGTTGACTCAGTATATTCATAAAATACTAGAGGAAACATGGGCTTTTTTTACCACTAACATGCAAGTGTTTCTCAATCAAATAGAAAACACACCTATAATTGAAGCATCATTTTTTGTTAATACTGAGTATTAAAGTTGTTTAAACAGAAAAAGCAGCAAAAATACTTGTGGTGGGATTTTTAAGTTTCAGTTGAGGTGAGGAGAAATTAATGACTACTTTGTTAAGGACTATGTGAAACCAGTTTCACTTTACACCATTTCTGAGTTACGTAGAAATTTTGTTGTTTTTTTGTCAAAGTTTCTTAGAAGAGAGAACAAAACATCAATGTCCGTCTGCTTCCCTGACAGGACATTTAATCATTTAAAAGTCCAGTGTATTTGTGGCTGAGTTAAAATTCGGTGTTTATTTAATACTGGGTCAACAGGTGAAACTTGCACTATGAATGCAAGTTCTAATGATGATTGACACTTCTAACCCAGATGATCATGATGTGTTGGTTTGATGGTAAACCAGCAGGAGAAATGAAATCAACTCAAACGAGATTACAAGTCAGAATTACAATTTAAGAAAAATATTACAATAAATAAAATGATACAGAGAGAAATATCCACAAAACCATGATGTATAACCCAGAACTCTCTTGCACAAGCAGAATGGTGTTCATTAACCCCTATGCTGAGCCACGTGTGGTCCCTGTGAGTGTAAAGTTGAAGGAAAGGAAAATCTGTTGGTGAGGATGATGGTCACAGTCTGGTTAAAAGTCACAGTCCTTTTGAGGTTCTAGTTCTCCTCTGAATCCCAAACCCCAAACCAGAAGTCCCAAACCCCCAAGATTATATATGCTCAGGTTGAGGTGGGAATGCCCAGTACCTCCCCTCAGGGCAGGTAGCTTCACGATAGATGATTTAACTCTGAGTCATGGGATAGTTTTGGAATCTTTGATAGTCTAAGTCATTGCAGCTGCCTATTGTGCCAGTCCCTAACAGCCTATTAGCAAACATGACCCCTTAGGGTGGGTGTGAAGGTGCTAATGCCTCCACGGAGGGGAATAATCACACATTGGTGTGAAAACAAGCACTCCCCCGTCTTTCAGGGATTCTCTAACACCCAGCTTGTAGCCTCAGTTGTCAGATGTGCCATGGGCAGCTGTTGCAAATGACCCATTATTAACAGTCCATGAGAAATTACATAGAGGGTGTAGAACACACGCTTTTGGTTACACTCACACAGTGGTAAACTAGTCCTGACCGCTGTAACTGGCACACATGAGCAAGCTCTTACCGTAATAAAGTTCCTACTTCTATTTGTTACTGTCTTCTGTGAAAATAAAATGGATTATTTAGCGCCTGAGAGTTTATGACACGATGTGCCGATTTCAGGCCCTATGAAACCTTCATACCACCAGTAGACATTGCTGCACTTCTATACTGTTTTCTACATTTTGATCCTATTAATAAAAATTATACCTATCTTTCTTCAGTATCTCAAAAGTAGCTCTTTATAGAAAACTAGTAGCAATAATATATTCACAGAAATGAATTATTCATGAATAATAAAATTTACCTATTTTGCACAGTCATTCAATCAACTAATTATATACAAAAAGTTATTTGCTCCTTGAATTACTACTTGCCAAAGAGCACTTTTGGCAGGCATAGCATCTCAACACTGCCAATTACTTTCTTTCATATACCATATGGAAAGGAAAAACCTGAAATAATGTTTGGAAAAGATGGAATAATTGCTTTGTTACAAGATGGGGTGGTTGCATTTTATCATATCCCATTATGATGTTAATTGGTTTTCACCAGTATAAAGAAATCTAATCATGCAATGTGATCCAAATGCAGGACAGTCCATACATTTGGTCTTGTGTTATGACAGAAATTGATTTTTGATGATAATATACATAATGTGTTGCCAGCTTGTATTGTTAGGACCTGTCTCTGCATTAACATGCACTCTTCAAAATGAAGAATAAGACAGAAATTTTCACTGGGTACTAACCATGTTAAAAATGACACAAGGAAAAGAAAAACAGTAATGAAAGGGATGATAATTATTATAGAACTTGTAAGAATGGATGAAAGATATTTAAAGTTTTCCTAAACCTTTTTTTTTTTTTTTCTTTTTTTTGTCCTATTAGTATGGTTTGGTCTGTCCACCTCCATAGTTATTGTACATTAGAATTCTGGTTTTAGTAAAGCAGGTCTGTATTTTAAAATAAAATATGAGGATTTTGTTGTAAAAATACTAAGAACATTATGACTTTTCCTATAAATGCCAATTGTCATTTTACTCCTATGATGGTGGGACCACAGTACTGCTGGACCAAAGCTGGGTGACATCTAACTCAGAGTGGGTATGGTGGGAACCTGTGTATGACACACCTTGTGGGAGTTTGTTTGTAGTTCCACTATGCAACACACATAAAATCTCCAATAGGTGAAGAGACAAGAAGCAGATAAATGCTCTTCAAGATTCATTATATTCTAGTCACAGTCATTAGGGCAGAATATTCTGTTAATTTAATATAGAAGAGTTCCTTCAAGTAAAGGGACATATTCTGCTGAACTGCAAGGGATTTACTCAGTATTTACAGCAGCAAAACAGGAAAAAAAATCTGACCCCTGCTCAGAACAAGGGATTTTCAATTTCCAAGATTAATGTAATTTTTTTCATATTTCTGATAACTCTGCACACCATTTCGACGAACTTTCTAGCATAGCCAAACAGAAAAAACCCCCAAAAAACAAAACAACCCCAAAAAATAATTTCCTTCCCTTCCTGCCACTCTTTTCATTATAAATGGGCAATTGTGCAGAGGTGAAATCCTCCCTTGACAAATAAATATACAGACTTTAAAAATTAGAATAAAATAGAAACAGTTTAAAATACAACTGCATTTGTGCACACCTTTCATTAACATTAAAAATATTTTTAAAATACTAACATTTTTACAGTGGCCATAAGACACTCCAAAATGAACACTCAGTAGAACTAATTCATGCCTAGTTGCATTGGTGATGACTTCTCCTTCAGCCTCATGGCTAGCAGTAGCATAATAACAATGAATTAATGCAGTACAGTTTATGTCCTACCATATCTTATTGCTTAATTAAAATGAACTAGTTTATTAAAGTGGAGAGATGAAGCTTTACCCCCTACATGCCTGAATGAGTCTTTGAGCAGCGCAAAAGTCACTTTCAACTTTCCTTATTTCAAGACTCACAGTGACTATTCATACTGAGATTTGTTGACTGTTCTTGACTGCAGTCACTGCTTTCATGCTGTGGCAATCCATGTATTTGCAGGATAATGAGGTGTGGGAATGCCGAGATTCTGCACCCCTACCTTTCCTTTTAGATGTCATCCTGCCATAATAAACAATTTTCTGGCAATACACCCTAAATAACTATTTCTGAAACAGCAATATAGTTCACTTTCAGTACTTTGAATGCAAAAACACTGTCGATGTGCTCACAGAGACAAGATTTTCAAAAGAAACATTTTCCTCCCAAAGCTTTTTAGGTAATGTTCATTTGAAGCTGGAAGATAAAACCTATACATGGTAATAATGTTAATGCACTTGCTACAGAATTATTCTAAATGTCATGTGAAGTGAATTGATAACAGAAAATGGTAGACTTGAAGTAAAATTAGTATTTCTAATGGGGTTCAAAGATAAGTTCATGTAACTAATAAAGAAATAACTTACTGCTAGTGACATGGTTCTGTCATGTTTTAATAATTTTGGAAACTTATATAGACGATAATTACATTAACCCAAACTTGATTCATTGATCAGTGCAATTTTGTGCCATTTACATTTAAAGAACTACTCTTCCTAAGTTGTGCAGAGTTTTTTCCCACACATCTCTGTTTTAAGATATTACTTTATACAAGTTATGCTTCCTATCCTATCCTATCCTATCCTATCCTATCCTATCCTATCCTATCCTATCCTATCCTATCCTATCCTATCCCTTTTTCTTTGGTGCTCTTTCACCCAGCCTCTTAGAAACCACAAAGAAAAGGTTTGCTAGGGTGCTTTCTATGATTTGTGAAACTGGTCACAGTAATCAGTAATACTTGTATCCTTCTATTCTTCAAAAGTTACTCAATTATTTCAATGAGGTGTTTTTTTCCTTATTTGCAGCTAGTTAGAACTACAAACAGCAGGGATGGAGGAAGATGTTGATATCAGTGCAGAAAGGCAGTTTTAATTTTAATCTTTTAAACTTACAGCTCCTTCAGTTCAAATATAATTTTCCATTTATATCTTCCTTCAATGAAAGGGTTATCCACTTCAGTGAGATCTCAAGATAGCAGATTTATTTCCATTACTTTCTCTTTAGTAGGAAACTTATCACTACTTTTATAAAATTATGAGCTGTCTTTGTTCCTCTATTTTTATCCTTCTAAATGCCCATTTCTGTCACTAAATAATGTTTGGAGTACATTATCAAACCTTTTTGTGATGATTCATGCAAAGTAGAGACATGTTTTTTCATTTACCTAATCAGTATCACACTTTTCAATTTTCCTAGATCATTACCTTTGCCATGTGTCAGAATACTTCTGGGGCCTATGAATTAGGGCAACAATTTTTCAAAAATGCAAAATGTTTTTTGCAAGCAAATTACTCCTTTCTGTCCAAAGTATTCACTGAAATGCGTAGACAGGCATTTGATATTATGAATGGCTTTTCTTAATACGCTTTTGGCCCTGGCTGATGTAGGATTGCTCAGAAAAGAATTCTTAGTCATATTTGTGGGTATGTGAAATACACAGTATGGAAAACAGGTGTCTAGAAGGTCATGTAGCTCCTGATGGTGCTTCATATAAAATTTACATGCTATAAATTGTATAGTTTGGGCATATGCTCAGCTGGAGAACACTTGCAATGTTTCCTGTTCTAATGCTGTTTTCTGCAGTTGATAAAATGACACTCCACACTCCCATCACGTGCTTCAAATCCAATGACATTATTGTCATGCATTCAGGAGAGACCTGTTAAAGATTTGCTGCTGACCTCTGAAGCTGAGTTACATGAGGGCACACAGTTTCTATCTTCTGAACAACTCTGAGCCCCCAAAGAAGTAATCAGCTACAGCCAGAATCTATCTCAAGTTGTACTGCTTCACATGATGGACTAAGGAGCACGGGTCTGAAAAATGACACATATGTTTCTTGATTTATTCCCTTTCCTAAAAGCTTCAGGAGAGTGAGGAGCAACTGAAGACATAGACAAGAGAGAAATTGTGGGACAGATGAGAATGTGGTGAATTAGAGGTAGGTGTAAAGAGAATTGTGATATCTGAGAGAGAAGCAGAATGGCTGAATCAGTAGGGAGAAAAGCTATTTGCTGGGAGGGAATTTGGAGGTGCACTAGTGTTGGATAAGAGAACAATTATTAGCCAAGGGATTCAAAAGAATGACAGAAGAAAGGAACAAGATAAAATAGGATTATATGAAGATAAAATACGAAAAGTAGTGGCAGATTTTTTTTTTTTATTTGTCATATTTTCAACTACAGCTGCAACTGATTGCAAAGCCATGAGATCCTACATTAATTTTCTGCCAGAGAAGGTTCTCTAACAAAATACATTCCTGATTGAGTACCATTTCCAAATAAATATCATTCTCTGGTGTGATTTCTTCATTTATTTTAAAGGTTTTTATTTTTTAAAGGAAATTGCATCCAAGAATCATATAAATAACTTTAAAGTTGACCTTGAATTTTATAATTCTTCATATAGAAATTTAGATTATTTCCCACTAATTTGCCACAAATTCTGCAAAGCTGTAATACAAAGCTTGTTAGACTCTGCTGTCATCGTGGAAAGATCACCTTTCTTTTGTAATAATGGGAGGGAATTTTAAAAATTTCCCATTTTATATACTTATTATTGTGATAAAAAAGAATTACCTTACCTTACAGAAATCTTATCTATGATGCAACATATTATATAGATAGGAAAAGGTGAATGAGAGCTCTTCTTGAATCTATTTACTAATTGAAATTTAATTTGTTACATAAAAGACTATGGCGGTCATTCATTAACCAGCAGGAAGTTATGTAACTTTTCTGAAATATATGTGCTTGTGACCATTTAACACCACATAAAAATGCAAAGTTATATTGTACTTTATACGTAGCTCTCACAAAATTCGTGGAAATCCTGGATAATAGAAAAACTAGATTCTTCTATTGACCAAGCCTTGTAGGTGTACATTTCTTATTGTATGTATAAGGCTTTTAAACATAATCCCTGATTGAGCAGGGAAGTTGGACTAGGTTGCTTGCAGTGGTCCATTCCAACCCTACCTGTTCTGTGTGATACTTTGTTAGAATCCAGTCCTATTAACTTTTACTCACTTTACTGACTTTGCTGTTGACCCGGGTCTAGGAAAGAAATGAAGGGTGTAATTAGGAATGCTGGGCACTCAGTCTTCCCTTTCTTATTTGATTTCCAATTTGTAACTAAGCAGAATTCTCTGAAACCATGTCTAACATTGATATTCCTAGGTAAAAAAAAAAAAAAACAAAAAAAAACAAAAAAACAAAAAACAAAAAACAAAACACATTCAGATTGAGATAGGAAAAAGGGTTTAAAAAGTGTTAAAAAGTGTTTGAATAATTATTATAATTATGCCCCAAGGTAATCGTTATCAATCCAGAAAAATAAGTTTCAAAGTTAAGAGTATAGGAACAGGCACATGGAAACAACAACAAAAAACAAACAAACAAACAAACAAACAACAACAACAACAACAAAACAACGAAGAAACCAGAATCATAGAACAAGCTGTGTTGGAAAAGACCTCTGACACCATCAAGTCCAATATAAGACCTTATCTCCCAAAATGACTCATCATAAGAATTTTAGCAAAAAAAAAAAAAAGCTGAGAGAAACTCCAGAGAGCTCAACTTTCCTTGACTGATCACTTAGGAACTTTGTCAGGTCTCTCTGGTCTCTTGAAATATATTCTCCATGAGGATTTGTGTGTGGGGGTTTGGTTTGTTGTTGTTATTGCTTTGAGGGGTTTTCTTGGTATGTGGAAAAAAAAAAAAATCTTCATTTTTTTTTTAAAGCGTCTGATAATACTCTCTCTTTTCCCCTAGTTTCTCTATTATGAAAAATAAAAAGTAATCATGGCTTTACATACATTTCAGAAATCGTCCTAGGTCATTATGTTCCAGGATAAAGAAAACTTCTCTGTGGCAGCTATACTATACTTTAAATAATCTCTCATGCCCTTCTCTGTACTCTGTCTGTTCTATTGCATTGTCTTTTGTAGGTCATCAGCTTGGTAAGTATGGCTTTCAAGCATGAGAACAGTATAAATTTGTAAGTAATACAAATATTTATTTACAACTTTATTTACAAATTCCTTCCCAATCATTCCTAACATTCTTTATTATTATTGTTTAGCTCTCAGCAGTACTTTTTTCATAGACCTATGGAGAATAACTCCAAAACACATTTTCTGGGCCTAAATAGTTGAATTAAGCCTATGTTATCTGTCTGCATATATAGCCAGAATTTGGAAATATTTTTTCATGTGTGTTTCTTTTCATTTTCTGGTGCTGATTTTTTAGGTGCCAGGGGTCTCATGAGATAGTTTTTGATAACCTTCTCAGTTTTGCAGGTGTTTCTGTTTTGTTTTTAATATGATAAAAATTCTATTTTTTCAAATAATTTTTTGTCCCTAGAAAACATTTAGCTGTCAGCATTCACAACTTACTGCGTATCATGTAGGAGTTTATAAAGCTCAGTTTTCACTACAGAACTTTTTGACATTCTGGTGACGATGTATTTTATACATAAACACTGACTATTTGTATTCTCTGAACTTTTTTCTGGTCTTTGTTTCTTGCTTATTAACATAGGTTAGGCACTGACATTTGAGAGAAAGGAATGATACCAGATTTACAAGTGTAACACTGAAAACAACTTGTCTGTCCTTCAAAATATCATTGCTGTCACTTATATTTTCCCTAATTTTAGATTTCACTGAACTGCTGCAGTCATGTGCACTTCTATTAAACACCTTATTTCTATAAGTTATTTATTCAGAACTGACCTTTGTAATAAAACCTTAAGGTGAGAGATGTAGCCAATAGTGAAATTACAGAGCTGTTTTTTGTAACACTTCAGTTATCTTATTGAGAGATTTGTAAGGAGCATGATAGCCCTAGATGTCTCAGCATGATTAAATAAAACACAAGATATGGAAATAATAGAAAAAAAAAAATAAAAATGAGGACGAAAAGCTAATATTTTACTTCCATTAAATATAAATGCACATGTAAAAGTCTTGAACTTTAAAGTCATTATAATTAGGACAAGAATTAATTTAAATGTAAAGGAATCGAAACATAAAGAAGTGTCAATATAAAGGTAACTAGGAAAAGTTTTAAGAGTGTTTTTTGTAGATTTCTGAATCAGCATGAGACTAGACACCAGAAGAAACATAAGAAGATCCTTGCTTTTGAACTCTACAGGACTTATGACATTTATTCTGTGCCCTCTACATGGCTTAAACATTCCTCATAGGCACTCTTTCAAGTGGGACTACATGCCCAGAATAAATCCAAAGCATACCAGTATCTCTCCATGCAGCACACAAAAAGAAGAATAATACAATGTAAAAACAGGGGGGTTTTAAGACTCAAGCTGTATATTAATGTTTATCAATAAATTCATTTTATAGACTTAGCAAGATTTCTTCTGCTAGTGTTGCAAAAACAGGTGGGCAAACAGTGTGACAAAAAAACTAAGGTCTTTTACATTTGGTTCTTCAGCAAAAATTGACTGAAAATTTGAAGAATTATGCTCCAGACAGGCAGTTTATTCTTATTTTGAAACTCTTTGATTTGCAATTTCCTGTACATATATGAAAATTTCAGTTTAAAGGTTTACACTTTAAATATTTTTATCACATAATAGGCAAAATCAAAACATACAAGTGAAAAATGGACAATTTTTAATGCTCACTCACACACGTCCCAGGTAAAAGAGCTTTGTCTAGAGTTTGGCACATTGTTACTCAAAGATTTTATGTATTCAATTTTGGGGTTCTGGCGGTGATTTAAAATCTTTGACAGACAGCGATAGATTCACAGTGATTTTGTTTACTCTTTAGATTTTTTCCAGTTTATTTTCCAGAGAAATTCTACCTACAAGTGACATTTAAGGCTCAGAACAGGATCAGTAGTCTAGTTTCATCTCTAGCCCAGGTAGTGTAAAAGAAAAATACTAGAACTTAAAAGAAAAAATTCAAAGCCTCCAGTTTCCTACCCCTTTAGTGGTTTTGGTTAGGTTTTTGGTTTGGTTTGGTTTTTTCCCCCTGGCATCAAGCTTGCTGTATATCATCATTACTCATTTGTCAATGCCAATAGTTCTGGTTTTCACTTGACACAAGGTACCAAGAATGAAGACATGACAAATGAGTCTTTCTCTTGTTTGAATGCTTATCTCCACCATAAACACTATTTTTTTGCCAGAAATTTTCACCACCTGTAATTTTTTTGCTGTGTTACTAGTGCCACTGTTTAGTCACTAAGCATGGATGCTTGATTGCTTTTGCCCATGCAGTGAGCACTTAGCAGAAGGAGATATGCTGTGGGGAATACAGGAATTACTGAGGTAAGGAATCTGACAGATATTGGCCTCATTCAGTTCCGGCTAAGCAGAAAAGCACTAGCACTTGTTTTGATACCAGACATTATAATAAGCTACATGCAAAGTAACATATAAAATCTTACTGGTATCTTTGTAAATGCTGTTAATGTTACATTTCTATATATAAAAGCTATTTTAACAACCAAACACTCAGAAAATAGTTAAACAGGTATGACAGTAAAGGAAGCCATCCTAGTTCAGAAAATTTTCTAGGTATGGTACTAAAAGAAAGCATTGTGCATGCTCTAAGAAAATTGATGTTTGTCACTGCTAACAGCATAATAAGATACAAGAGGAGATTTCAATTTTTATTTATATTCATTTATCATAATATTTAAATGAAACAGGAGGAGAGTAGGGAAAGACAGATAAAATTGTGCCAGCAACCAAAATGTCCCAACCAGCTCTGAGAAAAAGACACATTTACAGCTGAGATTTGTTGTAGCATATTCTTTTGTTCAGCAGATTGTATGGGGCTGTAAATATAGAAACAGCACAGTAAGGAAAAAAAGCTGCTATCAGTTTTTGACTTGATGAAAAAACTGAACACTTTGGGTTTTGGTTAAAAAAACAAAACACATAATGCCAGATTTCTGGTTTCTGTGACCTGTGAAAGCAGTTTCCAAGTAGTGTCACAGACTAAAGGCAAAAATGGAATTCAGATGAACTGCACAGGATCCAAATCTAATCCAGCAGTCAGCTGCATGATATCAGGGATGCATAGGCATAGTGTTACAGCCAATTTCAAGTTTCTGGCAAGAACTTCTTAATGGTAATTTTCTATAGCTCCCTTCCTCAGAAGAAATAATAATAACACCAGCTGTATTAAATTATTGATTAATTTGTTCTTCTAAGCATCTTACTGTCAGTGTTTCAGCATGTCTTATTGAGTTACAAATATCTATCTTGCCCCACAGAAATATTACAGCACTGAACACTGGATGGCAGCTGGATCATTCATCCTGACTTATGCCATGCTTTTTATTGGCAGTTTTATTTGACTACCACGGTTGTTTTCTCACAGTTTCCTGGTGATGCAGCCTGCCAGGAGTGAGAGAAGACATCTGTAGCTGGAGGACAGCATTAGATTTCAAAGAGGGGCACAAATCAGCGTTCACATACCCTCAGGTCTGTACTATGGTCAGATCTCTGGCAGGAGGCTTTGCAGAGATGAGTCTGGCTGGAACAACCTGTTAGTTTAATTGGTCTGAGGTCATCATCATTTCTGGTCTCCTGTATCTGCAAAGTGGGAAGACTTAATTTCATAAGTCTCATCACCTTGTTAGCATATGCCATAGGTTTTCACAAAGTACATGCTGTTGTTATTTATTCAAGACTTTGTAAATGTGTGTTTCTTTATTTTTAGGTTCTCTCAATTCTTGAATGATCTTTTAGTTTGAGTGATTCAAATGATTAAAAGGTAGCCAGGACCAGAAAGGTAGGAATCCCCTAAGCTTTTCTCATTTCAAGAATCAATCTATCTATCTATCTATCTATCTATCTATCTATCTATCTATCTATCTATCTATCTATCTATCTATCTAATCTATCGTCTGTATGTGACCTGATCACAATCTGAAAGGTGAGTTAGGTGACATAGCTCTCAGTGTCCAAAATAAAATATAGAACTATAATGACTTGAATTTGAACTAACTCTGGAATTAGAAAAGCCATTACAACTGATTAATATACTTAAAAATGCAACTTAAAAGAGTCATTACTGAGTTACTCACCATGGGAATGCAGGGACAGTTAGAGACCAACCAGTAACATTTTGTATTGACTTTGATCAATAAAATATTGTTTTCCATAGCCACAGGTGGATTAGTGGAAATATCTAAAAATGTAAAAATACTTAAATAAACTCAGTATAGAGATGTTGAGTTTTTAAGGCAAGAGAAGATTTTCAGAAGTAATTACCTCACTATTTAAACAAATGGGGCTAAAGACAAAAAAAAAAAAAAAAGTTATCCTTTCCCCCCAAAAAACCTCTGCATGTCCATACTGAAGCAGCATCAATTTAAGGCAGCTGAAATTTTTTTTTCTCTTTGCAATGCAGATATATTATTTGTGTTTCTTTCCTTCCTATTCTTTATTTCCCTCTTTAATTTATCTTATTTTCTCTTTCCCTTTATTTTCTTGCTTATTTACTTTTGTGGGTTTTATTTTTCTTTTGATTTTTTTTTTTTTTCTTTTTACTTAGGGTCTGAGGAGTGGGAAATGGTACTATTAAAACCGGCATGGCATTTTGGTGCACCATATGTCCTATTAAATATGACATAGGGAATAGAATTTTATATGGTGTCAGGGAAGATGACCTTTCCCTGATAATATGGAATTTGCAATGAAATATAAAAAAACCCCTATGCTGAGGTACCATAAATAATCTCAAACTGTGTTTTACAGGGTAGATCAAAACTCAGTATCATATGTATTAAAATTAAAAAAAACCCTATAGACTAATAGCAATAATGGCTAATATCTAAATGTATTATTTTTAAATTCTACATTATTATAATGTAATGCAACATTTTTAGTGCATTTATATAGATATGTAAGTGCACATATATATGTATACATGCATATGTATAATTAGCACAATTTAAACTCACCTCATTTTCTCCAAGAGAATATTACTGAACAGAAGAAGTCAAAAGAGATGAAGTAATACTTTGAGAAATAAACAGATTTTTGAAAATCATGTTTCCGCATTTTTTTAACAATTATATCCTTTCTTTATAATAACCAGACTATCCAAACCTACAGTTGCATTTATGACTTTCCTTTAAGCTTTCTTATTTTCTTTTGTTGACTGAGTTTTGTGGTTTGTGTTTTTGTTTTATTGTTTGTTTGTTTGTTTGTTTTTAATTTGGTTTGTTTGGTTTGGGTTTGGGTTTTTTGTTGGTTTTTTTTGGGGGGGAGGGGTGGGTTTTTTTTCTTTTTTTTTCCTTTTTTTTTTTTTTTTTTGTACTGGGAAAAACTCAAAACTGTTTTTGAAATCCAGACAGTTATATTATTCAAATCTTTGCTGCATGCTTGTTTAATTCTTTAAAGTTCTGACTTTTCCCAATGTGTGACAAAGAAGAAAGAAACTCTGGTCTTTTGATAGCTTTGTTGTAGAAGGATTTTAATCCTTACTTTATACTGTGCATCTGTGCATGAGATTAGCACACACTATAAAAAGTATGTGTCTGCCTCTACTATTGCTCCTTTGGGCTTTTGCATGTGGACACTTAAATTTTGTAATGTTCAAAAAAATCATTTATCAGATTTAATCACAGAGTAGCTTCCAAAATTTATTATAAAAAAATAGGGTCACCATCATAAACTCTAAGGCCTTATTTGATTTTCAATAGCTGTGCATTTAATTTTATTGTTGAAATTTTCTTACCCATACTTTCTGATTATTGTTAAGGATAAATGCTTTCTCTCTTGAGGTTGTATTTTTTATTATACATTGTGTTAATTTTCTTTTTTCGTAGCATGGTGATGTGAGAACTTAAATTAAGGAATAGAGTGCCATATTTCAAGCCTTTTTCCCCCATCGATTTGAATCCCTTTTCCCCTGTATTTAAGGAGTACAGATTATATATTGGCATTTAAAACCTCGAAAACGCTCCCAGTACATTTATTCTTATTAATGGGTACCTCTATATTCTCTTTATTGTAGATGACCCGCTAGTGACTTTTTCCCTCCAACTATCAGATTTATAATTTTTATTCTGAACTCCACTAATTTTATTTATCAATAGTTCCCACAGGTGTCATTTACAAATGGTATTAGCTATAGGACATGTATCCCACTGTTGTTCTTTTGGACTCACAAATTACTTTAAAGTATCCTATTTTTACTGCCTTTCCTAGAAATTTTCATATCAAACATTCTGAAAACTACAGACAGAAATCTATTTAAACTCTCTGTCTCCTGTGAGCTCTACTTCAGCTCGGAGAGTTGAGCTGCAGTTCCTTTTCATTTAGTAATACTCACTAGTAATGAAATGTTAACAGTTTTACACCACAACCTATTTGCAATATTTAGTTGTCCTGTTCATGTTTATGGATTTCAAAGTGGAATTTCTGATTTGTGCTAATTCAGGGCAGAACCATTGTTCACACAAGGGATTTGTAAACTTGTATCCACCTCTGTAAGATACAGATTTTTTCCTACTTCCTAAACTTGACATTATGAGGTAATTTAAAAAACAGAAGGAGAAGAGGAATAAGGAAAGGTAAGAAAATGGTCAAAAAAGCTTCTACACAAACTCCTAATTCCAGAGAAAGAAAAAAAAAAAAAAATGCACTGGCTTGGATGTTCAAGGGACTGCAGCTGATGGTGCCACTCAGCAGATAAGCAGGAACACAGCCACAGACAGTTAGCCAACATATAATTAGCAGGACATCATCAAGATCTATATTTCTCTCTGAAATTAAGTGTCACTGAATCAATGAGTTCAACTATCACTGAGGTTTCAGAATGGGAAGGAGCAGGCAGGCTGTGTTATGTTACTACATAGTTCTTATTTTCATCCAAAATTGAGTTCTCGAAATGGTAATAGTATTTGTTGACAGAGTGAAAATAATTAAGAGTAAGGCAATATTTACCAAAAGGTGTATTTGCTTGGAAAGATTGCAAAGAGAAGGAAATTATATGATGCTGACTCAAGGAATAGGGTCTATTCTGTCTGCCACAAATATATTTTATCACCTGTATATCTCTTAGTAGTCTAGTGTTCTTTGGAAAGAAATTAAAATTTGTAGCATTCTTTTTCAAAATCTATAGTGATGGGATTCTTTGGAAAGATAGTTGTCCTTTTTGAAAATAGAAGAAATGGTTACAGTCTTTTCTAAAACAAAAATATGCAGTCTATTATCATCAACTTTCTTTGCATGAGGCTAAGTTTCCCCCATGTTTCATTAAATCAGCTATTTCTTTGGGGTTTATTGGGGGATAAATTAAACAAAAGCAGCCAACCAAATGAATTATTTAAAAAAAAAAACCCAAACAAAACAAAAACAAAACCAAAATGAAACAACAAAAAACCCCAAACAAAACAAAAAAACAAACAAAAATCTCCTCTGTGCTTTTGATATTCTTTGCCTCTGCTTTTAATAACATTTTCTATAGTCTATCATGAGCAGAGCTGGCTAGCATTCCATTAAAGTCTGGAAGAAAACAATCTCCAAGCTCTATAAACAATCTCTTCACCTTTATACATATGTATTCTTTCCCCTGTCTTCTTATAATAATTTTTGGGGTTTTTTGACAAAGATATTTTTATTTTCTCTGAAATTAAGGCCTTACTTTCCTAGGAAAACTGCTAAGTTTATCTAGTTTCAGTTGCAGTAGTTTACCTCCTTACAGCAGAATTTCATTGAGCTCGCTTTGAAAGCCCCTCAGAGATCTAACATAAAACATCAGTTTGACTAAAAGAGATCTCTTCTCAGGTTGCCAGTTGGGAAAGGGATACCTCATGGCTACAGAGGGGCTACTGAATGCTCTGTAAATTCTACAACACTTATGCCCTGAAGAATTAACAGTTACAAAATCAACCTGAAATTAACATCAAATTTAACCTCCTAGGTTTATGAGTCTACACATAAGTTCCCACTTGAGCACTAAACAAGTTCCTGTTACAGTTGTTGCAGATCTATTTTTCCATGGTTTGTACAGTGAAAATAAGGGTTTTATTGGTGACATTGCATTTTAAGTACTCTTCAGAGCCATTAGGCAAAGACTATAACTTCTTATAGTCCCTGGTAATACCATTTTGACCATTTTGCTTGTACTATAGTAGCTTATGTTTTTAGTTCTGAAGTTCATTGGCTCAATTCCTATTATGTCAGCCAAGACAGCAGCTGCCATGTCTGCATTAAATATTACAGTTCATGAATTTGAGACACAAGCTAAAATTCAGCAAGATCACTGATATAATCCTGTATAACTAATTTAAGCTAAAAGAAACTCACAGTTTACTGAAAAGGCAATCAAGTTTTATCAAACTTTTTGATTAACTGTCAGTTTAGGTATCCTAAAATTTCTAGTTTAAATATAGAAGGGGAGTATATTATTTTTAAATCTGAATTATAGAATTTATTAAATAGGATGCGAACAATATAGAGTGATTAGGATTCAGACCCAATCTCTGTTAAAACTCAAAATTCTGAGGTGGTTTTTACTTTGATTTTCTCCCAACATCTGTATTTCCTGGATTAAAAAAGAAGTTATAGGTTCCTAATGTAAAATAGGTAATGATCTACACTATGTTCACTGTTGGAGTATTCTGTCTTAAAAGCAGGTAACTATTAACATTTTGAGAAATTATTCAATCTCAATCAACTTCAGTCTTGACTCAGTTGAGTCTTGAGTCAATTCAGTTTCAAACTCAATACAGAGATTAATCCAACCTTAATCAAAGAAGTCTTTACACTGTGCAAGAGCATAATCCAGTATAAAAATTGCAGCAGAATAATTTTTAATTTTTAAGGAGAGATACAGACAATTACCTGAAGCGTTTACAGAAAGAAGTTATCTTAATGGAGCTAAAATAGTCTATGATATAGTCAGAAAAAGAATACCAAACATTTAGCAAGACTTATGAATTTAAAAAATCATCTAAATATGCTTAATAATTATACAATGTATTTTATCCACCCATATCTTTACAATGGTTTGCCTATAAATGTTTTATCAATGGATGTGTTTGGTATTATTTTATAATCAGCAATTAAACATAGCAATCACTTCTTAATCACAATCTACAATATTTCACATTGCTTTCTAATTTTGCAGTTAGAATGCTACTACACTCTTATGACACTGTAATTTTGTCCCAGAATAATTAAACTGGAAGAGCAAGGCATAAATAGACTCACATGACAAAGAGATAAAAATTATTTCCTCATAAACCAACACAGAGGAATTGGTGTCTCTACTACAGTGAGAAGTTGTATCCTTTATAAAAGTACGTCCCTGACAATGCTGGGTCCTTTGTTTCTTTTTCCATAATAAGATGACCTACATATGTCCTGTCACAGCTTTGGTGAAAATGTTGGGCAGTTACTAGAACACCATGTTTTTTATTCCTGCTCTCTGAAAAAGAGAGCCTAGCAGCCTGAACACTAGATTAGCTTCTTTACTCACTCTTATCAAACACTTAAATACTAGGTATCATTACTTTCAAACTTGAAAAAATAGCACTAAAGTTCAGACATCCAAAAATCACAGATTTGGTTTCTTTTAGGCTAGATAATAAACAAAACTAATGCTGTAAACCACATAGACAATTATTATAAAACATTAGGATCATTTATATATGTTCTGTTGCTGCCATTGGGGGGGGAAAAAAAAAAAGGCAAAAAGTGTGGATAACTTAAAAGAAAAAATAGAGATAAGGAGAAAAACCTAGTCTTCCAATATGGTGTTTGCACTCTGAAGAAATGTGGGATTTAGGACAAACATCTGTATTGCCTTGTTTGATTGTTACTGACGGTACCTTTTATCACTCTTATTAAATGAAGCATCTTATTTTCACATATCTTTATCCTCTCATCTCTTAGAAAATAGCGGGGGAAATGCTTTAACTTGTGACAGACTACTGTCTGTGATCATTCTGTATGTTTAGGTAGCTGAGATGTTCAAGCAAACACAAAGTTTTCTTAAATGCAAGGCTCTTTTCTAGCAGAAGTAAGAGAATGAAGCTTTCAAGAAAATCTATGAACAAAAGTTCTGATCACTAAATACATTTTCACAGTTCTACTCCCGTTAGCTATATACGAAAAGCGTCAGGAGTAAAATTCACATAACTAAGAAAGAGTTGGAGCTGTACTTGCAATCATAAGTTCACATTTTCTGAAGTTCATTCACAATAAATACTTTTGCATGACATTTGACCTTTTTGTTTTCTGTGTTTAAAGGTGAAAATCGTGAGTCATGTTATAACTTTTAACTAGCTGGAACCTCAGACTTCAGAAAACTACCAAAATACTTAAATTTAGAGCACATTGTGTTCATATAAGGATCACCTTGCTATGTTTTTGTTGGTACTTTCTATCTTTAAAAATCTGGAGAATGCGTTTACCAGGTATTTGAGCATACCTGCAGATAGGTAACCCTCTTCAACAGAGGTCCTAGTTCTACCATAAAGCATACAGGCATCATAACTCTTATGCACTGCTCTGCAGATGCTTCTGTCCCTACTGCATCTCTCAAGCTCCACAGGGGCCAAGCGAAAAATCAGTTGGTGTTTATAACTAAATTAAAACCAATGAAAAACCCTCAGAGAAGCAATTCATTCTGGTGGAATTACAATGGTGAATTGTATTTCTTAACATGATTAAACTTAAAACAGATAAAACAAGGACTGTTCAGTCTATGGAACTTTTCAGTGTTTGGAAATGTATAGGCTGCTAAAATTGTATTTAATTACATTTATACATTACTGTCATGAATGAGAGCATGATTATCCTGAGTGAAAATGATTATTCTGACTAAAAAGCTGTTTGTAACCAAGTAAGACAGCAGAACTTTCTGTTTGTGAACAATACAGAAGCAGATAACTTTGAACAGGTTGATGTTTCTAGTTTTAGATAGCTTAAATATATCTCAGCATTCTCAGAAGCTCAAATGCATATTCCTAGCACAGGGCAGGCAAGGAGGTAGCTTACATGGAGTTACCTACTGAAGGTCTAGTCTTTCTATATAGTTTTTTGCATACATAAATTACTTCTATTTCTTAGACTGTGGCACATCATTCTTCCTCCCTACTGTCAAAAAATTCTTCAGGATTTTCATATTGCTAGTATTTATCATATAATTTTGGGGGGAGGAGGTGTGGGGTGGTTCTTTTGGTTTGGGTTGATTTTTTACTGCACTAACTTGGAAACCAACATGCTTGAAATCCAAGGAAAACCTGAGACAATGAGACAGAAGAAAGAGAAAAAAAGAATATTTTAATTAATTTAATTTTCATTGATTCCTTTTTTTTTTCTTTTTTCTCCCAGGTGAAATTCAAGGAATCACTCCTTTAAAATGCATTTTACATTTTTACATTTTTACATTTTTACATTTTGAAGCTCAAAATCCATAAAGTACTTATATCTCATCAAGTTTATTTCTATTTGTACACAATTAGAATCTGAGCTGGCAAATCACTGTTTCACAAAGATCACTCAAAGACGATGGGTAAATCATGGGGGTTTAGAGAAATATAAAATGAAGGCATGATATATGAAGACTTGCCTTTCTATTTTCAAATTAAAAAATTATAATTGCCACCATCTAAGTACTTGTTTCACTTTCACCTTTGGCTGCCAAACTTCACATATTTCTCTGTTAACTCCTAGTGGAATTTGTTGCTCACATAGTTTGCAACCTAGGAACAGCTATGGAAATCTGTTCACTTAAGATATATATTTAAAGTTTTTTAAGCATTTACCCAGATGATATAATTTAATTCTACAGAGCACATGAATAAGTGTTTTTTTAACCTTGCCTTACCATGAATATTAAGAATATTTGCAGAGATATGGTTGTTAAATTTCATGAACAAAAGGGAAAGTTCAGAAGAGTATTGACAGGAAGTTCTTATTTAATTTTTAAGCAAGAATAAGTTGATTACATATATTTTTAAAATATAACTTCCTAGATTCAACATAAAAAAAAAAGAGAGAAAATATTAGAACAACAACAACAAAAAAAAAATCCAAGTTTCCATTTTTAATACTAAATGCTACAAAAATCTTCAAAATGTTTCCTTTATAATTGTAACTGGAAATGCTCATTGAATTCAGTCTATCCTAGGCAGAAGAAATGCAGATGCAGTGTAGTTCAATACAGTAAATGGTATATCATTAGAAGAGATACATCCTTCAGGAACTAAACGAAAATGTAAAAATCAGACTAGAAAATATTTTGTGATATTTGAAACTTCCTTCTCATAGTTTAGGACAAAAATAGACATTTATTAGAGGGGCATTACATTAGTAATTAATTGCTACTATAGAACTTAACACCCCCTTGGTTATAATAATGTTATGCAGTTAAACTTATCTTGAGGTTATTCAGGATTAAAGTTCATCCTATTGAATTGAACTTTAAATTTAAATCTAATGATTTTGGGGTATATATGTTTATAGTTTAACTATATTTCCAATATGAAACTGGGATATGAAAGTGGGAATCCAGGCAGAACTTACTAAAGTATTTTCTAGGAAAACTTTATAAAATAATACTAATAAAATCACACATAACCCTGGATAAGAAGGGAATTTGAACCACAAATATACGGTCTGAACAATAACTCTTTTACTTGATTTCAAAGTTTGTACTTCTGCTCTACAGTCTTAAAGCCAAGAAATTAAAAACCAAATAAACCAAACCAACAAAAAAGAAAATAAAACAATCAGCAAACTGAAAAAAAACACAGTATTTTCTATATGATTAAGAAAATCAAGTTAAAAAAAAACAAAACAAAGACTTTTAAATTGTGTTTGGGATGAAGCAACTTCTTCATGAGTGACATATGAACTGTTCTTATGGCTGAGGAGTAAAATGGGTGCAAAACTTAGTCTGCCACAGTTTCGTATGCACATGAATGACCCTGGTTTTATCCTTGCATCATTCAGCCTATTTTATTTTCTATTTATTTCCAGCTGTGTGAGCTACAGACCGTATTTATGAACTTTAATATATGATATAATATAAATATATTGTACTAATGATGTATTATATAAATATGATCTGTATAGAACACTTATGACTCAATAGAAATTTTATTTCAGAAATGTTGACATTTCTTTGCTTGTACTGGTCACTGCATAATATTATGTGATATGGTTTTCTAGAGAAAATTTATTTTTCTTTATAAATATATAAGGTGCGCAAAGCTACGTTGATGTTTTTCTGTTTCACAGTTTTATGGATAGCAATGTCATTTGACAAGCTACATCGTATTGAATTTGAGATTAAAAGTGTATCCTATGTTTTATAAGCCATCATTTAAAGTGAAAAATAATGAAATCACAGTTCTCAGTTTTCCTAGTGTTTCAGTTTTCAACTGTTTGTCCAAGAATTATGAAGGAAATGTACATTTTCTTGAACCTGTATATCTAAATTCAGTGGCTTTCTTTAAATGTTTAATACTGCTAAACTCCTATTTTCAATTCCATATAAACAAAAATGGCAGTTTTAACAAAAAAAAAAAAGTAGGCATTCTGATAGAATCAATAACAGATGCTATTGTTTCACTTAATTTTCTGTATATATTTTCCAGCACTGTTTTATTCTGAAGTATCATTCCAGCTGAAGTACATGGATTTCCGATGTGCTATATTATCATCTTAACCATGATGCCTTCAATTCTTACATAAATCCAGAAATTAATTCTAAAAGCTCATAGGCCATAATAGTTCAGATTTTAATAGTTGGCTCAAATAAACTATATTTGGTCTAATTTGGGATGAATCCTTCCCAGCTTCTGTCTCCTGCCTTTCTGCAGAATTATTGAGTTCCAATTCACAATAGGTCTTACATTCCTTCTCTTCTCCAGTCAAATAAGGTGTTTAGGTCTTTCCTTCAGCTTGTGCTGTACTGTTTTCTGTCTGTCATTTAGAGACCTTTATGGCATCACTTCTCTGTTTTCTAAAGTTTTTCCTCCATTTCATGTGATCAGATTTTGATTGTTCTTTCTAATTTACAGAATAAGGACTGTCTCCAACATGCTGAACTCTTGATACGTTTGCAATTCTCTGACATGTTGGAAGCCCACTGGAAGGCAACATAAAGATGGATTTGGTCACAGAACCAGAGAATCACTGAATATGCTGAGTTGGAAGCAATGCTCAAGGATCATGAAGTTCAGCTCTTAGCCCTGCACAGGACCATTCCAAAGAGTCCAGTCCTAGTGGTAGAATTTATGGAAATCTACGGATGTGGTAGAGTTTATGGAAAAGGTTACTTCCTCTCTCTATACAAAAAAAGGTACATTGATATATTGAGAACTTGAAAGATTCTTGATTTAAAAAAACAAAAACAAAAACAAAAACAAAAAACAAAACACAACAACCGAAAACAAAAAACAAAAGGAGGCAAGGCAAAGGAAGAATTTTCTTTAGTCACTGTACCACGAGCATTGACATTTTTCTTAAAATTATTTGGATTTAGATTTGCTGTGAAGGAGTAATATGTTTTAGTAACATAATTTTACTTGTGTAAATATCCCTTGATTTTCAACAGCACATTACACAAGTATAAACTTGAACATTGCATATTAAAAAGCATATGTCTATAGAAATTTCATCTCAAGATTGTTTGTGAAGTATATGTGCAATTATACATTACTGGATAAACTTCATTTAAATATATGTATACTGATGTTGCTTCAGAGGAAATAAAAATTAAATAATTAATTAAAGAATTAAAGCCCGCAAAATACATGATTTACCAAAGTGTGGAGAAAATAAGGAATAACCGTTTCTTACGGAAAATTCTGAAAATATTATTTTAATTGACAAGACACCATCAATCTAAAATGCAGTTATTACAAATTATATATAAAATTATTTTCAAGTATTGTATATGGTAGTTAATCTCTCCCTTAACTCTTGTGATTTTAGAGTGATGATTTTCAAATAAAATAATATTCAATACCAAAGAAATGGGAGTCTGCCTAGCAGACATTACACAAGAAACTGAAACTGACTGTAGATAAAATGCTATGAAATGCATACAGTAAACACACTGAAAGAAATTGGATTATCCTCCCATCACCTTTCTTTATAGAAATATGGTCTATTTCTTGCAAGTTATAACAAGAGCAACCACAATGTTTTCAAACAGAATTTTTGAGGTGATAGTATTCCTTAAGACACTGATCTATTTGATTACATTATCAAATCCAGAAAAGCAATCTACCACTCCTTCACAATTGCAGATGAAAAATTGTAACACTAGAAAATAAGGGTGGACTCAGGAATAATAATAATGAAATTCAGAACCAAAACACAACCTATTTTTCTAAGCAAGGGAATCCACAGGAGGCCACAAAATGTGCTTTGCAGCACAGAAAACACATATACTCCACTTCTTCCTCATAACGACAGAAATCAAATACAATCACAGAAATAATCAACTCATTCTTCTTTCACAACAAGAACTCACAGGAACTGTATGAAAAATATTTTAAAGCATTTTGTTTCCACTTTTAAATGTTTATTTTTTTTAAAAAAAGATAGTGCAGATGAAAAAGTACAATTAGTAAAATGATTCATAAAAATAAAATAAAAACAATACTTTCTTTCAAGCCTTTAATTTCCAGAACCAGACTCTGTCTATACAACCACAATTACTATTACAGAAAAATCAGAATTATAAGTTCTTTTACTGGAAGTGATGTCAGCCTCATTTGCTGTCATGAAACAGAATGACCAGAAAATAAGGTCATCCAGAACTGAAAACAAGTTTTTTTTCTTATCTGCTTCATTGTTGAATTTTAGGTGCTGAACCAGTGTGTGAGCAATGCTAGAAAAACAAGGCATTTGTCAGTTAACAAGCGCAGACCTCAAGCTTAGAAAGCTGGAGGAAAGGAAGGAAATTTGTGGCACAAGAAGTTGAAAAACAGCCATGGATAGCCTTGTGTGTTCCCAAGGCAAAAAACCCCCCAACAAACAAACAAAACCAAATAAACAAACCAAAAACAAACAAACCAAAAACAAAAACAAAACACCAAAAACCAAAAACCACAACAAAAAAACCCCCAAACCACAACAAACCACAACACACACGCACACACACACAAACCCCCCAAACCAATCCAAACCAAAACAACAAACAAAAAACACACGAAAACAGTGATGTGGAAGTCTTTCTGGAAATAAAGGAAAACATTAATGGTACAAGGTAGTAGACCTACTGTGAAACAATTACACTTAGTGACTTCTAACAAACACATGGAACTGGTGTAGGGGGCGAAGTGGATATGTGAAGTGATAATACTAGTAAACTTAATGGAGAGCACTCCAGACTGTGAATCCCAAGGTTGTGAGTTCAAGTCTCAGTAGGGACTGACCCCTGGCAGTTAAATGCCTCCCTGACATCCAATCCCATCAGATCTCGGATGCTCAGCAGGGTCAGGGTCAGCCCCGGTTAGTACCGGCTGCTGTAGACAGTCTCGAGGACTTCACTGTCACTGTCCAAGCTCACTCAGCCATGGCAGATGGACCTTAGGACTTAAACGGTGGGGCCAGTTCTGCACATGCTGCGCCTCACCTAAAAAATCCACTGTGCAGACTGGAAGGGCACACCCACATGGGGAGAGCCCTGCCCAAATCTTCGTTCGCGAAGTTTGACCATACATACAATACTTGTAAACTGTAAGAAGATAAAATTAGAGAAAATAAAATACTATTTTTACAAGATAATTTACACTCTATGTGTTTGGGAATTAAGGTTGAATACCTTATTCTCAAACAGTGCAGATATCTTCAACTATGCACCCAGCCTCGATTTGTATAATTTACAATAGAATCAGGGAAAAAAAAAAAAAAAAAAAAGAAAAAGGAAAAAAAAAGTGAAGAAAATGTATCTTTATTTAGGGATATTGCCTAATTTGCAAGGTCTTCCTACTCTTCCCTCCAGTTAACTGCATTTCAGCTACTATATTTATAAAATTAAAACAGAAGAGATAAACTCTCTTTTGTACTCTTTCTTAGCCTTTGGATGGTGACAGTGATGTGCTCAGGACTAGAACCTACAGCATCTGGTAGTTCCAGGAGGTCCCTCATCCAAGTAACTAACTGGGCCTGATCCTGCTTAGTTTACAAGGTCTGACAGGATCAGGCACCAGGATCTATCTTGGTACAGGCAGATAGCTTGAAGATTAAGTGTACTCTTTCACGTAGACCTGAAGAGTTTTGCATTAACTGGATAAAATGACCACAGTTACACTACACTTTTAGTTTAGGACCATCTTTTTAAGCACATTTAGGTAGTTCTTGTGGAATCCAGATTGGGGTGAGTAGGTAGCCTGACAGAACTATTTATAGACAATAGCAACAGCTGGAGACCAAGCTATCTTACTTGATATGTCTATGTCTTCTACTGCTTGGAGTGGTGACTAATAAGCGGGATTAGTAAAGCTGCAAATGCATTGACATTGAAGAAGAAAAAGACAAAAAGAAAAGGGAAAACCATACAGCAAAACAAAGCGCAGTGAAATGCAACAAAACCTGTTGTGTAGAAAATGAGAGCACAGCACAATATGTTATAGCTACCCTCTCTGACCATTCTGAGTATTGCATTTTCCATGTATAGTATTTACAAACTCAGAAACATGCTGTTTTCACCTTCATTAGAGGACTCTGTAAAGGTTTAATATACAGCAGCTTTTTTTTTTTTGCTTTTTTTTTTTTTTTTTTAGATATATATTTTGTTTTCAGTTCATAGCAGGAAAGATCCTTCCTGAGATTTTTATCACAGCAGCTTTGTATCACTTTTTAAAGGATATGTCTGTGGCCAAATTTGTGTTACCAAATGAAGAAGCATAAAAAGCAGTGACATTCCAAAGCAGTATGAAAAATACTGCTTAGTGCTGTTCAATGTTTTATCACTGGTTTTCTCCATTTGAATTTACAAGAAACAAGCTAATCTAATACAAAATAAACTTACAACAACTAAAAATCACCTAAACCAGAAATAAGGGAGAAAAAAAAAAAACTATAATGAAAACTTTAGGTAGAAATGAGTATTTTACAGTGGTCATGTCTTTAGGTATTTCAGAAATTTTCAAATTAGTAAAATATTGGTATTTTGTGAAGAACACATTAATACATGTGGTCTAGTGGAATAGGAAGGGTCAGGTATTTTTATTTATTATTAGTCTCAAGGAATAACTTGAACAGATCTAGCAAATTCAAAGCAGAAATCTCAGAATTTGCCAAGTGACTTACAGGTATCTTGATCAGTATGAAGTTTGAATATTAATATCTGCTTTTTCTAGCAGTTTTACAATGATTCATATACAGACAAAAATCTGCTGTCCTTTGAATATGACATTAAATATAAGAGGAAGCAACCTGAAATTTTGTTAGTTCTCTTTGTATCCCTCCTGGATGTTTGAGATCCTCACAATAACAGCAGTAAGGGAAGCTGGTGCTCTCCAGATGTCAATCCAGGGCCTTCTGGAATTATTTAGGCAGAATTTGAAACACTCAATGTGCACAGTCTGTGGGAGATATGAAAAACTGATGTCTTCTGAGAACTTCAGGCATGAAACAGTGATCTGTATGCTGGAGGAAAGTTTAAAAAGTATCAAGAAGAAAAAATAGAAGTTGATTCAAAACAAATAAATAGCTTTTTCTTTTAAGTTTAACTGTTAACTGGAAGCATGGCATTTTATAGAATGAAGGTAAGAAGATTTTCTCATTTTTGTTTTAGAATTAACATTTCCCTTATGCAGTAAAATATCTTAATCAAGCTGTAGATTTTAAGGAAATTAAAATCATATGCTCCTTTCTGAAAGCTGGGATCTTTAATTGTTTTGGAAGACCAGTCTTGAAGCATTTTTTGAATAAGATACTTATATCTGTCTATGCCAGAGTAATACATCCACCTTGACATATCTTAGAGATGTTGGCTGAGAGAAGCAGTACATAATCGTTCTTCTAAGTAATAAACAGGATAGTATGTATATGTGTCTTTGTGTTTTGCTTAGTATATCCAGAGATTTAATTGAGTGTTGAAGTGTCAGTTATTTTGCATGGAAGAATCACAACTGAAGATGCTGGAGTAATGAATTTTCAGAGACATCCAGAAAATAAATCACAATCCTCATTGTCGTGAATGATAATTCTGTGAAATACCTATTTTAAAGTGCCCAACCCAGAATTTTAAGCTCTCATGTTGAAATATCCATGATTTTATTCAAAAGAAAAATTTTCATGTTGAGTCTGAACATGCTACTCTGTTGAATAACTCTGCATAGTAAACCTCCTCAGAAATTCCTACCCCTCCTTGCCTTTTTTTTCGTTGCAGTATTGGCTGAAGTATAGTTAAAGTTTAAAATGGCTTTTTATACTTGGGATAAACTAGGAAGAAGAGAAAATGCAAGTACTGTGCAAGATGCACTGCAGTAATACTAGCTTTGAATTTTAAGCATATGAGTAAAGTTGTCTATAGCAGTCAAATAGCATAACCCATTAATGACTATAAAAAGAGAAAAAACACGTTTAAAATGGTATTTTCATACACAAGTTTTGAATGGACAGCTGCAGATGTTGAGAAGGGTTAACTATTTTATCATGTTTGCTACTGTATACATGTATCCATACATAATTATAGTTAATTTCTAAAATAATTTTAGTGATTAAAAATAAATAAATAACAACTTTGTTAGGACTTAGGATAATTGCAGTAGGATTACATGAATTTTACTTCTTGGCAGACAATCCCTTGTCGCGGGGGAGAAGCTTGTGTGCCCTCATGAGGTTGTGTGCTATGCTGCGGTGGTTTGTGCCTCTGGTAGGGTCTCCCATGCCAGACAAGTCTGAAGGGCCAGTGTGTCCGTGGGCAGGATGGGCTCTCTAACCCTCTGGCAACCACCCTAGGAGAAGGATAACTCTGACTCCAAACCCAGGCAGATGGAGCTTGCTTAGCCTTGTAAGGCTATCCATCCAAGAGAAGGATACTCTAATTAAACCTACATCCTGAGATATTTGCTGTAACCATCCAAGCTCATTTGACCATAGCAGATGAACCTAAGGAGTAAAGAGCGGGGTCAGTTCCGTTCACGCTAGGCCTCACTTAAAGAATCCACTGCACAGGTTCGAAGGGTTTACCCACATTGCAAAGCCCTGTATCGACAGGCAAGGGTCAAAACGGCAGGTGATAGGAAGTGCTGGAAGACGCAGACCTAACCCTGTATGCAGGTGGTTCAGAATATTGGTCATTTGAGACTGACCCCAGAGATGACAGTCTGATTTAGCAGCACACTGAATGACCAAGCAGCCTTTTTCAAGGAGAGCACTGCTTGCTCCACAAGGAGAGTGGCCTAGAAATGGTGGCCTAAACAAAGCTCTTCTCCACCCCTCACCCGGTTTACTAACCGTGGCCAACAGGCATCTTCTGATGCGGTCAAAGACAAAGAGACAAATGTGTGCACCTGCCTTCAAAGGTGTGTTCAAATTGACACTCGCATGTTGGACCATCAGAACCATGCTTGATAGTGGATGTCCTCAGCATTGTTCTGCTCTAATTGCCCACGAGCTGTCACAACTTAACATCGACATTGCTGCTCTCAGTGAAGTTCGTCTTCACGAGAAAGGCAGCCTTAAAGAACATGGTGCTGGCTACACACTCTAGTGGTCAGGCAAACCCAAAACTGAAACACACCTTTCAGGAGTTGGCTTCATGATGAAAAACTCTGTCACCTCCAAACTTGAAAATTTGCTGACAGGTCATTCTGATTGCATTAGCTCCTTATGCCTCCCGCTACACAGCAAGAAACATTTTGGTTTTTTTAGCATATATGCCACAACCCTCCAAGCTGACCCTGCAGAAAAAGACAGATTCTACACTGACCTGCACAACCTCACCCAAAAGGTTCCTGCAGATGATAAGATCATAATCCCTGGTGGCTTCAATGCCAGAGCAGGTAAGAATTCTGAAGCCTGGAAAGGAGTCCTGGGCAAGGATGGTGTAGGAAACTGCAACAAGAACAGATGTCTCCTGCTAGAGTTTTGTGCAGAACAGCAGCTCACCATCACCTACTCTATCTTTCAGCAAAAAGACACCCTGAAGACGACCTGGATGCATTCCTGATCCAAGCACTGGCACCTCATTGACTATGTCTTAGTGCAACAGAGAAATGTTTGCAATGCCCATCATACCGGAGTGATGCCTTGTGCATTGCAAACTTAACCTCCACTTCAAGCCCAAACCTAAGTGACGTGGCATTCCAAGGAGGAGGCTCCAAGTCAACAATCTTTAAACAGCTACAGTGAGAGACAGGTTCCAGGTAAACCTTCAAACTAGACTTAAAGATAGTCTCATAGATCCCTCTCCTGAAGCACTTGGGCAACATATTAAAAATAGTATCCTGCAGTCCTATGAAGAATCCTTAGGGTTCTCCTCCAAGTAAAACAAACAAACAAAACAAAACCAAACCCCGAAAAACTATTTTGATGAAAGCAAGCAAGAGATCCAGGAATTGTTGTAGAAGAGAACTGCTCGCCAAGCACACCTTGCTCAGTCATCTTGCCATGTAAGAAAAGCTGCCTTTCATCTTCCATGCAGTAAAATCCAACAGAAACTTCGAGACATCCAGAAAAAATGGTGGCTCAACCTAGCAGAAAAGATTCAATCATACACAGATTTGCGTGATCACAGAGGATTTCATGAGGCCCTGAAAGCAGTGTATGGACCCACACACCAGGTTCAAAGCCCCCTACTCAGTGCTGATGACCAAATGCTTCTCACAGATAAAACCTCCATCCTGAACTGATGGTCTGAATATTTTCAGACTTTTCAGTGCCAACTATGTAGTCCAAGGCTCAGCAATTCAGAAAATTACACAACAACTGGTGAAAATTGAATTGGATGAAGCCCCTACTATGGGAGAGACACTTAAGGCCATACAACAGGTGAAAACTGGCAAGGCAGCTGGGGTTGATAGAATTCCACCTGAAGTCTGATAGCATGGAGGTCAAGCACTCCATGCTGAATTTCATGAGCTTGTTGTATGTTGCTGGGAACAAGGCAAACTACCATCAGATCTCCGTGATGCAGTCATCATCACCCTGTACAAGAAGAAAGGAGAAATATCAGACTGCTCAAATTACCAAGGTATTACTTTGCTCTCCATGGCTAGTAAAATCCTTGCAACAATAATTTTGAGCAGATTAGTACCCGCTATTGCAGAAGAACGTCTACCTGAAAGCCAGTGTGGTTTCAGAGCCAATAGGAGCACCACAGACATAGTATTTGTTCTCAGATAACTGCAAGAGAAAAGTAGGGAACAGAACAAACGACTCTGTGCAACTTTCGTTGACCTCATTGAAGCTTTTGACACTGTGAGCGGCAAAGGCGTGTTGCAGATCTTGAAACACTTAGGATGTCCCCCCAAGTTCCTCCCAAAGATCATCCTGCTACATGAGAATCAGTGCAGACAGGTCAGATATGGAGATGCTCTCTCTGCGCCTTTTCCGAAAACCAATGGTGTGAAACAAGGTTGCGTTCCTGCACCAACTCTATTCACAATCTTCTTCAGCATGATGCTCCAAAGGGCCATGGCAGACCTTGATGAAGAAAACGGCATCTACATCTGATATCGTACCGATGGAAGCCTATTCAACCTAAGGCGACTGAAGGCCCACACCAAGACCCTGAATCACCTTGTCTGTGCGCTGCTTTTTGCTAACAATGCCGCCCTTGTTGCTCACACAGAAGCAGCTCTGCAGTGCTTAACATCCTGCCTTGCAGAGACTGCTGAGCTTTTGGGGCTGCAAGTCAGTCTGAAGAAGACAGAAGTTCTCTACCAACCTGCACCTCAGGAAGTCTTCTGTCAACCCCTCAACACCATAGGTAAATCAGAGCTTAAGTCAGTCCAGCAGTTCACCTATCTGGGAAGCATCATTTCCTCAGACTGTAAGATTACCAAAGAGATAGACAACAGGCTAGCAAAGGCATACAGAGCCTTCGGAAAACTCCATAAAAGAGTCTGGTCCAATAAACATCTGAAGAAAAGTACAAAGATCAGTGTCTACAGAGCCATTGTACTGTCTACTCTTTTATATGGGTGTGAATCATGGGTCATCTATCGCCACCACCTGTGGCTTCTTGAATGCTTCCATCAGCACTGCCTCTGTACAATCCTAAACACCCACTGGACTGATTATGTGACCAATGTGCCTGTTCTTGTACAGTCAGGAGTCATCAGTATTGAGGCCATGCTGCTGAGAATGCAACTGTGCTGGGCAGGGCATATCTCCAGGATGGAGGATCACTGCCTTCTTAAGATTGTGCTCTATGGCAAACTCGCCACCGGCTGCCAGAAGAGAGGAGCCCCCAAAAAGAGATACAAGGACTCCCTGAAACAATAACTTTGCCTTGGCCATATAGACTGCTACCAATTGTCCACTCTGACCTCCAATCAGGATTCATGGAGACACACCATTCCCGGCGCTGCTGGTTCCTTTGAAAACTCACACAGAGTCAGTCTTGAGGAGAAAAGGCAACACAGAAAGAGCTGTGGCTCACCAGTATCGCCTAAGGAGACATTCCACTGTGCCTTTTGTGACTGGACTTGCCTATCCTGCATTGGCCTTTAGCCACCTGCATGCTTGCAGCAAAAGTGGGTAGTGTTCTTCCCAAATCTTCATTTGCGAAGTCTAGGCATGATGATGACATGAATTTCAAGAGCCATCAGTGTGGTCCCTTGGTGAAAAGGGTGGAAATGAGCAAGCCAGAATCACCAGGCCATAAGGAACATAAGGTAGGAGTTTCCAAGAAGCCCTCATTTCACATTAGCGTAGTGTAGCTGCAGCGCCTGAGTACCCTGGGATCTCTAAAGGCGAGATCTAATGAAGGCAGAAGAAAGATCTGTGAGCTATTAAATCCAGAGAAAAGGCAGAAATACTAGAGCCAAACTGCTCTGAAGAAAACCATAATTACTCTCAAGACATCATATCTATGTCCAAGGCAGAATTATCTATGATAACTGTTGGGTATTCCTTAATTTTTCACTGTATTTAAAGTGGCAGTAGGTGCAGGTCTCACACATAATATGCTATATAAAATGGAAGACTGATGATTCTTCATATATGGTATAATATACTAAATGGGACTGGGGAAAAAAAAAAGAAGAGTGAAACAGTTATAAATAACACATGAAAACACGTATTTAGTGTTCACTGTCCCTTTAAGCATAGTATGTTACCCACTGAAGCAGCTCCCATTCAGTTTTTCAATTGGGAAGCAGCATGTTACAATTCCTCTTGTAGTGTTTTGTAGTCTGTTCATTTTCCTCAATCTAGAATAAATCAGTCAGAATAAAAAAAAAGATATTTGCTCTATATGTATAGCAAAAAAACCATGACAAGAGAGATTGATGTCTCTATTAAGGAAATAAGTAAGGGAAATCATATCTTAGTTTTGTTAAGGCTGTGCTTGCTTTCTTTTTCTAAATGCTTCACAGTACAATTTTGTGTTTGAACAAAAACCAAACCAAAACAAACCAAAACAAACAACAAACAACAAACAATAAGGAAAGAAGAATTCACCCCTTCATCTGGCAGTAGAAATTTAAAGCCATAAGCAGTCAAATAATAATGTAGTTTACAGGAAAAAAAGAAAATATTATTCATGTCAACACAGAGATTCCAAACAGACTATAGCGTCAATGATCAGAACCTTTCCACACAATTCCCTGACAATCTCTTTGAGACAACTGAAACATTGCAGAAAGTAAAAAAGGCTTATGGGACTTGTTTGGTTGGGGGGATGTTTTTAGTGAAGAAGACCAACAAGATATTATCATATAAGGATTGCTACACAGAAAGCTGCAGTATCTGTCATAAAGAACAACTGGAAAGATTCTGAGTATCAAAAGTTACTTTAAACTACTCATAAATATGTAAGGAAACATCGATGGTGCTGTTAAGATGGTTGGTTACAGACTCAAATGAAATCATTGAAACTGACATTCACTTGCAGAAACATGGAGGAAAAGCTCTCCATTAAAACCCTGTTAACATTTGCATTTTACCACTTAAATTCCTTTAAAGTAAAGGACTTTAACATACAAAAATGACTCTGTCAAGCAAGTCTGAAAAGAAAACAAACAAACAAAAACAACCCAAACCTCCAAAGAATCCTTGTTACAATTTTCTAAATTAAAAGAGGTCTGGAGATGAGTCATAGAAAGGGAAGCAAAAATAACCTGCAAGTTTCAGATTCATTCAGTACCCATTCATTACTGTCAGTGTAGTACCTCTACCCCATTCTCTGCAGGAGCCTCAAAGACTGAAGATCAATGCAAGTGAGCAAAGTTACAGTGCGCTCATGGTTTGCAACTGGAGAAACAGCAAAACTGTTGGTCTGATGAGACGGCTTAGCTGAACCATCATAGTTTGCCTATGTTTATATATAGTCATGTTGCTCTTTGGAACTGATTCAAAACTTATGCATCAATGCTTGTAAGGTCAGGCAAACAGGCCGTGATATTTCTTAGTCTTCTAAGTTTAAGAATGAATATTATAGGGCATGTGAATTGTTTGTCTCATACCTGTAGAATGCTTTCATGGGTGCTGTGTGTTCATGCAGGTGCCTGTCAACCTTTTTTCTTGACACATGAGTCAACTAGGGTGTAGCAATAAAAGACAGGATTCCTCTCCATGTTCAAAGACTACAATCAAAATTGCTTTCAGAGATTTTAGTGCTTTATGGCTTAGGAATGGCAAATCTGAAATAGTTTTGGCTTCTTTGGTATGCCTATGAATGTTTATTAAAAGCTTTTTCAAAAAATCAAGACTGTATTACATAAGGGGCAGGACAGTAGACAAGCATTTAAGGCACAGTTGTCCATTTCTATTTTCATGGCTTGTCATCAGTAGAAAGTCCTTTGCTCACCCTCCTCCAGTATTTGTCTTGTCCATTTTCTTTCGTGAACTTCCAAAGGCTAGGACGTGCCTTTCTGTATATATGAACATCATTCTAATAGGAGTGCTGTTCTGTTGTCTCATTTACTCTTATATAAACATGTTTTGTAGTACAGGTGAATAATACCAATAGAAAAAATAAATTATGACTGCTCAATAATATAAATGTGAAGTATGGATACATCACACACAAAACTGAAATTTAGAAGAAACAAAATTTGCAAGTTGCAACCAGTAAAGGATAAAATCTTCAGAAAATAAGAAGAGCTTCTAAAACATTTTTGCATGAAAAGTACCCAAGAGAATTTACTAAGGGAGTAAATCAAGTGTCCAGATTCTTTATGAACCACAGCCAAAGGCACTAATTTTTAAAAGCAAAATAAACTGTGAATCTGCAATAAATCAGGATAATCTGTAAACCATTTTACTATCAAAGAAGACAAATGCAGATAAACAAGTATTGTAATTATCGTATCTCTTATTAACATTAAAAATTCTTATGTAAGTCTAAAGATTGATATTGCATGACAAATGCTTGTATGGTCAAGCAGAACCTGATCTGAACTATGCAAAGTTTTTTGTATTCTCCATAGGTACATAATACAAAATATCACCACTGTATGTTCTCAATCTCTGTCAACATTGTAGTGATTCTAGAAGTCCATAAAATCATTCAAGAAATGCTGGAATTAAATGGTTGTTCTTCACTGACAATAAAACTAGCATTATCAACTTAATTAAACCCTCTTTTTTGATTTTTTCATCTTTTTCTAATCTTTGTCTTTTTTTACAGATGAGTCTTGTGGAATACCAGCACATGTATAAACTAAAACTCAGTACATAACCAACATGTATTTCAGTTGGAAATAATGAATTGTAAAGAAATATGGTCACAATAATTGCTAGATGTTGAAACACTGTAGAGCATTTTTACAAGTCAACACACCCATCCCAAAAAGCATGTTTCTGTTTTTCATGAATTATAGCAAAGTCTGAGAATAAACTAGAAACTTGATACTTATCTGTTTTCTCCTTTACTATCAAGTCAGAGAAATATTTTACTATAGAAAAAAAAAAAATCAGTGTCTTATGAAGCAGTATTAGGACCAGACAGGATTAACTAACCTGATAAAACTTAGAAATAATAATACAGAGAGGTGAAAGTGCATAGATATTTTCACAATTACATTTAAATTCTATATCTTAATTGTACTACTGGTTACCAAAATCCACTTCTGTGCAATGGGTTTTGAATGTTGCAGATGGGAACAACTTCTTAGTGTGTGTGAGGATGGTTTGATTGTAAGCACCTAATTTAAGGAGTGTTTCCTCCTATCCCTGCCTAAACTCCTATCTACTTTTCTGTCTTATTATTTATCTCACCTTATCATATAAATGATAATCACAACGCTTCCCACTGCACTTAGTATTAATAAACCACTTGACAGAGTCTGAAATAAAATAAATTTCAAATGAACCTGAAACCTTAACTAACCTGCCAAGACTTTAGAAAAATCATGTAGCTCAAAAGAGGAGGACATGGAAACTGCACTGGATTGCAGAACTTGGTATCACTTCTTATTGTGCCCTGGCAACACCTCAGGGCAAGACTAAAGTGACTACTCCCATGGCCTTTCATCTTTGTGAATGGAAATAAAGGGAGAGCAATCCCTACATTTCCCATCTGGAGGGTACCTCCAGAAAGCCCCAATGTCAAGGACAGAACAGAAATTGAGAAATTATTTCATCTTCTGTATTGGGTCTGGCAGAGATGGAATTCATTTCCCCATAGCAGCCCTCACAGTGCTGTGCTTTTCACTGGTAGCTAGAAGGGTTTTGGATACTGCTGAGCACAGCAACAGCACTTTAACATTCCTTCCCCAATCAAGGGCAAGATTCTGGGAGGAGACACAACTAAGCCAGCTGACCCAAAATAACCCAAGGGATATTCCATACTGTATGACCTCAGCTCAGATATAAAAAGCTAAGGAAAGGGGGCATTCATTGTTTCCAATGGCTGCCTGCTGAGAAACTATTACATGTTGTTGAAGCTCTGCTTCACAGGAAGTGGTTGGACATTGCTGTGGACAGAAAGTAGAGAATAAACCATGTTCTTCTTTGCTTCACTTTTGCACATACAAACTTTTACTTTGTTTTTTGCCTTAGTAAACTGCCTTATCCCAACCCGCAAGTTGTTTTCCATTGTATTTTCTCTCCCCTTTCTGGCTGGAAAGGGGAGTGATAAAGCAGCTGGGTGGGCACCTGGTGTCCAGCCTAGGTCAACCCACACCTTCTTCGCTCTGAATGCATGTGGCTTCCAAGCAGGGACTACAGAGATCCTGGTGCAGTCTCCTTCTTACAGATCTCAGCTGTTTTTCTTGCTAGCACAGCAGTGACAGAAACCTTGAATGGACATCATAGTGAGAGATGAGTCAGACCTCTCTATGCATCAAGAAGTTTCCTCACGACCAGCATTTCTGAAGATTGGACTGAATGATGTAGATAGGGTAGTTTGTTCCAAAGAAACTGTCTTTTGTGGTACAAAATTACGTAGTTATATTTAAAGGAAAAAATTGCTTTTACCAAAGTGCAGTGTGAATGAAATTGCTGTCAGCAACGTATCTACAATGTGCGAGCCTCCTGGGTCTCAGATCTCAAGTTTGAATTCAATATCTTGGATCAGATATGCATGACTCTTTTTATTGACTGAAAAGTATAGAACATTAACAGTCTTTCTTTAGATACCTTCTGACAATTAATGAAGACTTCTAATTTAGACACTAATAATGAATGTTAAAACTTACCATATTACTCAATTTAAAATACAATTTGAGGAAAATCTACATTTAGTATGTTTGCTGTCTTGCTAATATTTATTCAAAACCCTTTCCTATTGCAGCTGGGAATGTTGTTTCTAACCACCAAAGACAAGTGCAGAACACTGGGGATGTAGAACAATTGGCATTGTTAAAAGTAACAGGGAGAGCTTTCATCCAAAACATACTACGTATCCCACAGATGCTGGTTAGCTTCCAATGCTGATACTGATAAATGATGTACAACATGAGTGAATGCTGAGACATAGCCACACAGACAAAAGGGAATCTAAGAGGATTTCCTTGACAGCAAGAAACAACTCATTTTATGAACAGAGCAGGTATGGCATTTATTTTTCCTTTGCACATCTGTCTTCTTACTCACTAAAATTGGGGACTTTTTTTCACTCCCTCACAGTGCTCTCTTTCAAGACAGAGTCTTGGTCATGACAGCAGCAAAATCTTTATTTCTTTGTGGCCAGGAAGGGTTTATATAGATATAGATGGTGATCAAGAGCATGTAAAGGTGATCTTGTAAAGATGTTTCACACTTCTGAGAAAGCAGTATGCACATTTAAAAGGGTTTCAGTGATTCAATATGCCTTACTGTTACTCCACCACAGTAGCTAGCATGTTCCAAGTTTTTTTTTTTCCTTTCACTTTATCTGCTCACACTTTTTTTCTCAGTTTCAAAATGTCTCAGTTGTCATAAAGAGCATCTCTGTTGTTTCAAAGGCAGTACAAGTTTTCTAGATTGATGGTTTTGGCTGAGGTGGAGTTAATTTTCTTCAGAGTTGGTGGTCTTGGGCTATTTTTTGGATTTGTGCTGAACACAGGGTTGATAATATTGAGATGTTTTTGTTATTGCTGAGCAGGGCTTACATAGTGCCAAGGCCTTTTGTGTTATTTTTTGCCACATTGGCAAGGAAGCTGGGGATGCACGGGAGGCTGGGAGGAGACACAGCCAAAACAGGTGACCCTAAGTGACCAAAGGGATATTCCATACCATGTGACTTCATGCTCAGTATATAAAGTGGGGGGAAGAAGAAGGAAGAGGGGATGCCTAGAGTGATGATGTTTGCTTTCCCATGTAACTCTTAGAGGTGATTGGGCCCAGCTCCCCTGGGGATGGCTGAACATCTACCTGCCCTTGGAAGAAGTGAATTAGTTCCTTGTTTCATTTTGTTTACTTTTTTGAGTGGCTTTTGCTTTCTCTGTTAAACTGTATTTATCTCAACCCACAAGTTTTCTGGCTTTACACTTCCATTTCTCTCCCAGTCCCACTGGTAGGGGAGTGAGCAAGTGTGTGCATTGTGTTTGTTTGCTGGCTGGGGTTAAACCACAATACAAGACTAACCTGCCTCATATATTGAACACTATAAAGAACATTTGCAACTAATTGAAAACATGCATACACTTCACAGATGAATGACTCAGTCATTATCTTTCAATTATGAACCTTGGCTTGCTCTATTCTTCAATATCTGCTTTTGAAACAACCTTCAAATCCTGACCTGTAAGCTTAGTAGCTTGTGTAAGATCTGGAAGATAAAGAACACTTTTGACTCTAAATTATGTCCAGATCCTATCTATGGGGAAACATAAAAATTACAGTCTGTAGTGAGTATAGTGTGGCATATATTTCATAAAATAAGCATAATTTTATTGGAAACAACTGAGTTTGAAAGCAGAAATCAAAGAATTTGAAATATATTGTACAAGGCTCTGATCTAACTCCAGCAATAATAGGACAGTTTGAAAAAGAAATCATAGACCTTTATCCACTTTTCTTTTAGGTTCTGAGCCAACCAGTACTAAGAATTAAAGTGTGGCTCACTGACACTGATCCTGGAGTCACTGAGGAAATTTTAACTCACTTCAGTGTAGGTGATAGTAGATCCATTTTAAGTGGTATAGCCAGCAACTATGAGAACATACAAATTTCGAAAACTTGCAAGAATAGCACATTTTAACAGTCTTGTTGCTGATGTTATTTTTCTAGAAAAAATGTTTCTTTTTAGACAATTGCTAACAGATATGTGAGAATGTTCTAATGAAAACTTTTTTCATTTTTTTTTTTTTAAAGGCTTTGTTGAAAGTAATGTGAATAGGTGGAGAAATGTAAGTGTTCACAAATGTCTTTGTTTTATACAGGAAGGAAAAAAATTATATTATGAAACTATTGTGCTTTAACAATTTTAAATTTTAGTTGCTTGTTTGAGATTTAGTTATTTGATTGAAATTACTTTTTATTTAGGATTTTTTTTTTTCAATTTAGGAAAAAAGTTATACAAAATTTTAAATTAATTATTAATTCATAAGATTAAAAATGTTGGTTATCAAGGTTTTTATTTTTAAATTAAATTTCATTTTTTATTAAATTCAGGGCTCATATGCCAGAGAAATTAAATATATACTTTATATCTATCTATCTATCTATCTATCTATCTATCTATCTATCTATCTATCTATCATCTATCTATCACAGCTAGGAATAGAAAAGTGAATAAATTGATCCATATTTTTATCATTTAATTTCAGATACTTTATTTCTCAGTTCAACTTTATAAATATAAATACAGAAAATGTTACAAGTCATGCCATGTCTCCTATGATCATTGTAATTATGTTCAGTTGAAAAGAGGATTAGATAGTGTCTTGGGTTGAGCTGGCAAAACACCAACTGTCCGAGACAGAGTGAAAAGGGTTCTTCCCCCCCCAGCTAGCTAAAGGAGAAAGCAGAGGGAGAGGGAAAAAAACCTCTAAAACCCAGGTTTATGCTTAAAACTAACTACATGT
>JAWWEV010000083.1:96064752-96096821 GCA_035583235.1 Hafferia zeledoni
GTCACCTGACCATTTCAGGCCTGGCCTGAACTTTAAAGCCTAAATTTAGGCCCCACTTGGCTGAAACCATAACAGATAGGTACAAATTGGTCAGAAAGCAATTTGACTGGTCACTGGAAGAACAACCTTAATCATCAGAACATATATTCCTTTACTCCTTTTCATTCTTTCAGAATTAGTTCTAGAGCTTAGAATTATTCCATGGCCAAGGTAGTCCGACTTTAAGCAACAAAATCAGTTATCTCAATTAATCATCAATCCATTGATTTTTGGAAATTGTGATATAACAGCAGACTATGGTACTCAATGATTAATGAATTTTCTTTAAGTCCTGAGAAGTCACAAATAGAATTATGGTTTCCCTGTCTATTTCTACCAATAATTACAGCCCTCTATGCAAAATGTCACACTAGTTTTATAATAATTGACACTTTCAGTTGTTCTAATGCTTGTTGAGATTGAGAAGAGGCTCAAGGATTTACCCATCCCTTTCTTTGTAATCAGGAGTAGTAAGACTGACTAAACCAAGAAGCTTCAGCATTCTGGTTTTGAGTTATGACATGGTAGACAGCCAGGTCCAATTACCTTTCCTACCTCACCTGCAACAAGGGTCATGTTTTGAAATGTAACAGACAGGAGTGCAAACTCCTTTCCCCAGAGTAATCGGAATCCATGTCCACTCCTTCTTTTCCTTATAGTGGAATCACATTTATACCCTAGTATTCCACAGAGCATAGAGATCTGGGATGCATTTATCTCTTTCCTTCCACAATGGTGGCATAAAGTCCACTTCACTATAGTAATTGTTTATGATACCCTGAAGAAAATCAGACAATGAGAGAAAGCTTTATGGCTGTTGTGAAGGATGAAATATTTCTATGCAGACAGTTTGGGATGGGGAAGGCTGTTTGCATATTTTCTTATGGACTATCATATGAAAGTGCAAATCTAACAACATAAGGAACAAAAATTTGTTTCACAGTCTAATAATTGTTTTCCATAGTCTAAACCCAGAGCTATCCCTCCCATGGAACAAAACTTAGTTGCACTTTCCTTTGCAAAAGTGTTTTTTCTTTGCGCTGTCTGCCTGGCTGTGATTACTCTTCAGCTGGATAACTCGATATACTTGCTTATGAGATAGGTACTAGCCACAAGTATTAATTCTTTGTGCCTCTTCACGAATATTAAAAAAAAACCAAAAAACAAAAACCAACCAACCAACCAACCAAAAAGAAACATATTCCCCTTTATCAATTTTTTTTAAAGACGATGACTCAGTTGCCCCCCTGCAAAGCTTATTTGTCTAGAAGCTTTAGTACATTACAGTACACAGAAATCATACCACTGATTTTACAAGTGCATTTATGAGTAACATATTCAGTAACAGTGCCCACAGGAGATAGGTCATAATCCCACTCTTCCTACAGAAACCAAATAAACCCATCAGCAGAGTTCAGTCTAATGCTGGTGTACACAATTCTGAACCCTTTGTCTATTTCTCTAGCAACAGACTGTTGTAAGTCACCAAAAGAAATAGAAGTCATTGCCTTTTCAGTCTGTCATGTTAACGATCCATGAATAAAGAAGCACTGGTGCCAAGAATTAGAATAGATTGGTGATCTGTTTCTTTTGTCTTCAGTGTACTTGAAAAACAAAGCCCATTATGGAGATTTGTTTATGCATTGGTTTCTTGTTATGTTTTGCTTTTTTTTCTGGTAAAAAATCCATTTTTTTCAAGACTGACTTGTATGCAAACACAGAATTGTTATACCAGTGCAGTTATAGAGGAAATATTGAAGTATGTCACACATACACAATAATTGAAATAAGAAATGCATTTTACCAACTTTATAGCTGCAGTTTTACTACAATTATTCCAGTGATTTAGTACAAATCAGATCTTATACTTACATAATGTATTTATTTGAGTATAACTAAGGTTAACCAAATGAGATGAGAGAAGAGGAAAACTCTTAGGTAAGATAAGACTGTCTTTTATTAAGTTCAACTGTGGTTGTTATTCTGCTGTAGAGTAACAGATCCAGGACACTGAAGATCACTTCCTAGTAGTAGAAGTCAGTAAACACTGAATGCAAATATGTGTATATGTGGGAATGTATGCATATATTTTTAAATTTTATCAGTCCTTCTCACACAAAGCAGTAGTTTAGGGGTTGGTGTTAAAAGGGAAAGAAAGATATGTCTACATCTCCCAACTTATTTATTCTTTCAAATTTTAATTTTTGAGCCAACAGTTCTATCTAATCTGTCTGAGTAGGCTACAAGTAAAACAGATATAATCATCATTGTATTTTTTTTGTTTGTTGGTTTGTTTTCATTTGTTGTTTTTGTTTGGTTTTTTCTTTTTTTTTTTTTTTCCCATAAAATTCGTGACATTTCTGTCAGAAAACACAAAACAAAAATCCCTTGGTTAAAAAAAAAAAAAAGTGTAATTCCAAGGATTGGAATACCCAGCACGTACAAGATGATAATGAATAAAGCAATTTGTGGTGAAAATTGTTCCTTTGGTGTTTATCCTGATTGACCAGACTGCTGACTGGAAGCTTTCTTAGACTCTACGTTTCAAAGGTGCTCTTGGGTTTTGTGGTCTCTGTTGCATTGAAAGGAAAGATTGTTTCATCATGGTCTAATTTGTCCCATGCCAATTACCTGCCAAATCCAGGGAAAATCATAGTCTTGAGGACACATATATGACAATTTCAGTGAGGAGCAGAGGTTGTTTATACACCAAGTGCTCTCTTCTTTTAAGTATCAGATACGAAATGAATAACCAGAAGTGGTGATAAAGGGAGTCCAAACATTCATGACCAAAAATCCAACTATAAAAAAGCTGATTTGTTGTTGGTTGGTTTTTTTGGGTTTTTTGGTTGTTTTTTTGTTTTGTTTTGTTTTGGTTTGGTTTGGTTTGTTTTTGTGTATAGGGCCTTGACAATTGTACTGCTTCTTTGAGAAACACCAAGGAATCTTAGAATATTCAGTTAAAGGCAAGCAGCATTACAGAAGGAGGAAAAAGCAGAGGAAAAAAATGAAACATGTCAGAGTGATAGTCAATACAGACAGTCAATACAGTTTTATGTGTGTGATCTTTATGGCAAAAAAAGCACACTAAGCTACAGTAAAGCAATGCTGAAGACATGGCTAGGCTGCTGTAGGATATTTATTATCTGATTCCCAAGAATGTTGTGGTAGACTCACTGGGATCTTAAATTTAATTACTCCTATTTCAGATAACATTGAGAGAAAAAAGGGGACAGAAAATAATAAAAATATCTTAGAAGACCATAGATAAAATAAGCCATTGTGAACCTGATATTAATCTTTAAATTGTGCCATGCATTTTAGGCTGATTTTCTTTAATAGACTTTAACATGCTTTCAATGTTTCAGAATGTTTCTAAGCGATTTTTAATACTAAAGATAACAAATATTATTTCATGTGTATATGTGTATAAACATACATATATAGCAATAAAATATGCTTTATGAATTTGAGATGCTGACCATAAGTAGAAGTTAATAAAGTGGACTGAAAACTGTAAATGGAAGATAGGGTTAGATCAAATGCATAAATGCAGTGCTTAAGTTACTATACAACTTCTAAATTACTCCCACAGATTAGAAAATATTTTTCATATATATTTTTTGGAGGTAGGTTTTAGAACAAAATAATGCATCAGTCTTTAATTATTCAATTTTTATAATGGTATGGAAAATGAAGTTTAGACATCACTGCTGATATGTAAAAAAGCCAAGGTCAATACAGTTCCACTTTAAATTTTATTTGTGTTCCCTATATTCACTATTTATTCCTCTTTAATAGCTGTGACCTTAATTCTTGAAGAATATATCAAACGATGGTGAATTTAGAAATCAGACCTTCACACTAGTTCCAAACTGGTTCATTGAACTGATTCAAGAAAGGATATAAAATCAAATTTGAAACTTCTATCTCAATGTTAGACACATGCACATTGGTGTAATTGATAATGTCTATGAGAACAACTCTGTTGGTAGACACTGATTTCATAAAAGCTATAGTTTCACTGATAAGAGGAGAGCACGGCATCATTGAGCCATAGACTCTCCAACAGTGAATATTTTCATCAAAAATCTATAACGTTTCTTACAGATGTTCATATGTGTATGTTTAGTACAAAACAAAAAAAAAAAAAGAAAATTATCTATCACAGCAATGCTATAAATATAGTGAACCAAATGCTCAAGGAATTTCAATGATTTCTATTGCAGATATCAAACTTCACTCTTGATCTTCAGTTTAAAGACATGTAATATGTCAGGAACAGAATCTTATCATGAAAAGATCGTAATGTCTTGTGGAACATGAACTACCTGAAAGCAAAAGTACAAGCACCTGGAAGGTGTCTTGTAATGAGCCATTATTAACATTAATATCTACTTTCACTTCTGACTTTTGCAGAAATATTGTAGTTTTTCTTCAGCATAATAACTCCTTCAAAACAATCAACTTTCATTTTACAGTTAGCAAAGAATGATATGGAGGAAGAAGTGAAACAGTAGTAAAACTAGTTGGCAGCATTTCACCATTACCTATCAAGATGTTTTGCCATGATTTCACCAAATTACTGTGCAAACAAGGACTGGATTGGAGTTTCAAACCTTTGCTTTTGGGAAAGGTCTTCTGTGTGTCTGAGACAATCTATAAGTCTACGTTCATCTTTTTAGTTGATAATTTTGTGGAAGACTTTGTTGCAATCAAGATATGGGAGCAGGTCATGTAAATATTATTTGTCTATTTTTGACTAGATGCCTTGAACATTGGACAAAATAGATAAAACAGCGAAGTCAGTTTTAGCTATTCAGGCCTCCAAAGCAGAAACTGTTTCCTGGAAACCTCAGCAATGTTGAAACTAGGGAAGCCATACAGTTTAAAGCTAATTGTGATGTATCTATGGGACCCATATCAAAATATTTGATACAAATAACCTTGAGTTACTGTGGTCATTTCTAGCAGTACAATATTGATATGATTTCATAGCTTGCTTGACCCAGGTTTTTATAGTGGCAGAAAAAGAAATAGAGGAAACAGAGCAACTATGAACTATTGAAAAAGCAGAGGAGGAATATTTGCTTAATTTTAAACTTTGCCCAAATTTTGAATTAAGATGTAGCTTATTATAAAAAATGGAAACAAAATAACTGTGCTGCACTTTCAATTTCATGTAATTTTACTGATTTGTTCTGCATTTTTTATTTCTTTGCATGGAATGCAAAATCCTGAAATGCCTGTGTATAAAATTTGAGTCTGGATATGTATACCTATGTCATCCAATTGAAAGAAAAAAAAAAATTCCATAGCTAATATTCATAAGCTTCCTATAGCATAATTTCAGTTACATAAAAGGGACATTTTGTTTACTAAGTTTTCTTTGACATTTGAATTCAGTTATTGCCGTGGAAAAAGACAAGCTAAGTCATTTGCATCATCTAAATGGAATTCTTAGTAATGTCATCATTCAGTGGGTCATTGAGAACAGACAAGTGATTGTATCCCATCAAACCAGGCTTTATAAGCACGCAAATAATACTTGGAATGTATCATTAGTCTGTACAGATACAAAGTCTGATTGGCTGATATTCTGATAAGGAATATGGACTTTGAATTTGAAAAGGATGCTTAAGAGGGGGAAAAAAGCAAACACTAAGAAGGAGGAGGAAGAAAACATTTTTCAAGTGAACCCATGTTTGCAGCCAAACTTTTTCATATTAGATTGATTTGAGGTCACCCCTAAACGGTCTGTGATGCAGCCAAAAAAATATATATATTTTCAGTAACAAATTCATTTGATTTATAGACATTATTGTTGGTTTAATGTGAGATGGAGATAGTGTATTCTATAGTATATTATATATTTTATGATGTAGAAATGTTCAAGATATGCCCACATTTCAAGAGAAATAGAAAGTCTTACTCTCTAAACCATTCTTAAACAAACTTGTATAGAAATATCAGACTTCAGCTGCCTGAAGTACTTGACTTTCAATCAGCCCCAAATGGCTCCTGTTAGTCCAAACTGTAAAATGCACTTTCATTTAAAATGTATACCAGCACTGGAGGTGTGTTGAATCTGTTGCATATTAACTTAGCCTTTGTTAGCAGAATATTGCAGGGATTTAAATGTTGTTAACAAATTACCTTAATTCAGAACACCAACTTGACCTGAATCTCCTGAGTTATAAAATTCAGCATTATCAAAAAAAGAAAGGTGAGTGACAGTCTAGGTTAAACTCTTTTGGAATTGTAATGTTTTTACTTTCAATACAACTGGCAAGACTTTTAAGAAACTGGAGAATTTTTTTTTTTTAAAGGAATATGAAAGAATTCTGAGAATAATACTGTGTTTAACCTCTTTACTATAAGGAATATATATTCACTTATATCTGTATATCTTGCCTTAGGTGAGTGTCAAAGAAGAGAGGGTGTTCAATTCAGTAAGTTACTGAGTACTCTGGCCGTGATCCAGCAGTGCACTCAACTATGTGTTTGAATATAAGTACATAGATCATGCCACTAACTTCAATGGGATTATGCTTAAACTAACCTTAAATGCTTTACTGGATCACAGCCACAGTGCCCAGTACTGGCTGAATGCAAATCCAATCGGAGAGGAGAGTTTTTCTCTCTGTTTCCAATGAGGGTTCACAAAATACATAAAAAGTTCTTTTCAGACCAAACTGAATAGGTTCAGAAAGGTGAGACGACTAATAAATCTTGAGATTTGTGTTCAAACAAAAAACAAACCAACAAGAAAAAGCATACTTTGAATTTCCAAGGTTTGGTTATTCTTATTTTTTTCTATTAAACATAATGACTGAGTATGGACAGGGATATACATAAAGCAGAAGAAACCAAGTGAAAGACTAGGGATAGAGACAAACAATGTTCCTCATTTTCCTTTGCCAAATTTCTGTCTTGATTTTAGCTGTGGTCTCTGTTAATTCTGTAACTGAAAAGAACAAAAGGTCTCTAAGTTTAAGTATGTATGAATATCTTCACAAAATACATGCCAAATTATATCAGAGAATACAGCCTATATAATTAGACATAAGAGACATTCTTATGGAATTGATGCTGTTCCGGTTGAAAACAGCAGGAAAGCAAGCTTAGGAAACAAAGAATATTTCAAAGAGCAAAAGCAAGCCTGTGCTTTTTAGAGTAATATATTAACACTACTAACTTTGTCTTTTGGTATGCAAGTTTTGAACCTTCCTTGGCTCCAATCAGTGTAAAGAAGACCTGCTTGGAGCACTAGAGCCTGCTGAAGAAAGATAGAGGAACCATACTTGTCTTTCAAAAAGTGAAGAAGTGAAGAACCTATCATGGTAGAATTCCACCACTCACCCATTCCTGATTAGCAGCAAGAAAGGTTTGTCACCAATTTTGCTTTGCTTGTTAATTATTTTCAGTCCAGGTCATCAACTTACTGGGCAAACTATAAATTTGTCTTCAAAACTCTAAATTTGTCACAACAACTACTCTCAGATGGAGAAAACTGTTTTACCAGGGTGATGATATGACTTGAACAAACATGTAATAACCGCAACATCCTGGACAGCCTGGCTGCCAAAATGACAGTCAAGTCACATTAAGCTTACTTTTAAAAAAGGAAAAGAGAACATAACCCCTAAAATAGCATACAAAGACCTAGGGCTGCCTCAGCAAACTTGGCCACATGTGGCTTTCTTGAAGGCTTGAATCTTATTTGAAAATAATACGCAATACACACAATAGGGCTCCATATTTCAAGAGAAATAATTAAAGACAGAATCACACTTTCTAGCTAACAGCTCTTATTGAAGCAATGGGCAGCTCTGGCAAAAGTCTGCCACAGTGCACCCTGAAGTACAATCAAATCAAACTGATAAAGAATTCTATCAGAGGTTACTGAACATGAAACACTTTTGAACTACAAAGTGTCCAAGCAACTCAGCATGTGTACTTTTTTTTTTTTTTTTCCCCCTAGGTTTATCTTATTCCCACAATTCAACTTCTCACCTTTTCATCATATCCATCAATTTCTTCCTTGTTGAGAAACAATTGTATCCTCGGAAGCTCTTGAACTCATTTATACCCTTTTATTTATTCTTGAACCTTGAACCTTGTTCTATGGCTTTTTATTTTTTTATAGAAGCCATGCTCTAATTCTCTATTTACTCCTATATCCTTAATGCTACAAGATGTTCTTCATATTCAAAATCTGTCACCAACATCTATTATTTTCTTTCATAAACTGGAAAGCTTTTAATTCAGCTCCTGAAATTTGAAGAATGTCATCTAATTATGCAGCTATATTTTATGTCTTCACCAAATGTGAATAATGTTTTAAGACATGTTTTCTTAGTTATATTCCCATAGATCTAACTTTTTAACTACATAATCCATTCAGATAAAATCCTAAATATTGAACTGTCTGATATCTGGTTTCTATCATACAGATTTTTATTTCTCAACCTATGAAGCAAATAGATAATAGGTTACTAGTTGTATTCAGTGTAGGAACTCATTGCTTAGTTTTCTGAAATGTCTTTGCAAATTTTTTACAGAAACTTAATTTTGTTTGACTGAAAATTCCACTTGGCTCCAATATATGAATATATTTGAATGTGTAGTTCATTGATCTCCATTTAACTCGAATCAAGACATACTTACACTTTTAAAGTCAAATAACTCTTTCCTAACATCTTTAAAATTCACTGTAGTGACTGTAAGAGATCTTTTTCTGGGAGACAAGTGTCCATCAGGAAATTCATCAGTAGAATTAGAATTGTTTGGAAACTTCATCACAGAGACTGAGAAATAAAAGCACTCAGAAAGATAATTTTATCCTAGGGTTAGACTTAGTTCTGGACTAAGGCTTTTTGATGAAGTTCTCTACTGGTTTTTGACTATTGCAATGCTCTACTGAGGTCCCCAGCAGGTGGTACAGTTTAGGATAATCTCAAGTTTAGTCCCTTATGCAAGCAAGTTCTTGGTTTGTTTACACATTGATGCTAACTCAGGTTTTCAACACTTAAGCAAACACTTTTTACCAAGTCACTGTTCAGTGTTTGCAATAGCAGCACACAACAACTGAGCTTTTGATTTTGAACCCCAAGTATCACATTGGAAGGATTACTCAAATTGAAGATGCTCATTAACTCCAGAGAGCCTCTAGCTGTGAATATGAATGAAGTTAAGATCAAAATGGACGTTAAAGCCTGAGTTTACACTTCAGTAGGAAAAAGAGGATCTCGGAATTTTTTACCATTTATCTTTTAGATTCACAAGAAAATGAAAAAAACAAATATCACACAGAGAATGAAAGCATAATTAGGAAGAGAAAAGTAGAATATTTCTTTTATTTTACTGGTATATGAATACATTTGATACAGACTTGTCCCTGTGTCAGTCTTGAGTCAGGAATTTACTTCAGTGTAGTTCCTCTAACCTCAGTAACACAACTAAAATAAAGCTCCATTTTCAAGAAAACTAGCAAATGCCATCCATTCTGGGAGGCAGTGGAGATATTTATATTTAACTTGTGTTTTGAATTAGTGACTATGCATAAGCACAGTTTAGACTTCTATCTCTTGGTAGATAAGTGCTTTAAAAATTGGGAAATGGGAAATAAGTTAGTAAAAATGATGAATTACTTATGTGGTGATTTAATCAAAATTACCCCATACTAAAAACTGAAAGTGGGAGAAAATACAGTCTTCAGCTATGACATGAAATAGGATTTAATCCGTTCTTTAGATGTAGCTTAATGAGTCAGCATTGATGTTTCAAGGATTTGACATATCTCCCTCTTCTTCCGCCTCTAAAATCATTCCTCTCATCTCCAACTGCTTCTTTCTCACTTCATATTTTCTTGAATCGCTGTGCAGCAATCCCACATCTCTTGTGTCTGCTCTGATATGTCTTGAAGGCAAATGCAGATAAGGCTATGAAAGCAAGGGATAGATAAACCTATTTTACTTGTCTTAACACAGAAATACTTGTTGGTTTAATTTTGTGTGTGTGTGTTTTGTTGTTTGGGGTTTTTTTGTTGTCTGGGGTTTTGGGTGGCTTTTTGTTGTTTGGTGGTTTGTTTTGTTTGTTGGGTTTTTTTGGTTGGTTGGTTTTTGTTTGTTTATTTGTATTTTTTTTTTTCCATTCAGGTTTAGTTTATTGAATTGATTTGCTGCACAGATAATGTTTTGATGGCTCAAGATTGGGAAGGGTTATACAGTGAGAAATGTTGAGGCAGCAGAGGCAGGGGAGTGGCATATTGCTGTCTGCCTTTTGAAGATAGAAAGCTCTTAAGTCATCTCAGATTTCTACATAACTACACCACTAGGATATGATAGTTTGGAATGGGTAACAGTGAAATCTGATGTGGCCTTGCCACATAAAAACCTAATTTATCGTCTTACTTGGTAAGTATATGCTAAGCTGGAAAATTTAGTTTTACCTCCTAAATATTGGCAATTTTTTTGAAGAATGGTGCAACACTCAGCAAAGAATTTAAGAGCCTGACCACTTCTAAATCAGATGCCCAAAGTTAAATAAGGTTTGTACATGAGTATTCAACATAGCTGTCTTGGATTGAACTGGCAAAACACCAACTGTCCAAGACAGAGTGGAAAGGGAAGAAGAGGGAGAGGAAAAAACCTCCAAACCAGTTTTATGCTGAAACTAACTAGATATATTTATACAGAAGAGAAAGTTAAGGAAAAACTACAATATAGCACACACTTACACAATTTATATATAACAAGAAATAATCTCCCACTCCCCAGTTAATACAAAGTAAAGTCTATTACTCTAGATCTATAAGTACTCAAAAAGACACAAAGCAAGAAACAGAAAGAGTAACAGCAAAATGTTTCTACTTCCCTGAATTCAAACAAAATGCAAGCAGCGGCAGCAGCAGGAGCAGCAGGGCCTACTCTAGCAAGACAGGAGTTGCACTACGTCTTGTCTGTACCTCAGCTATGGTGGAATTGACCTAACACCTCCCACTGCTGCACTCATATCTTAAGTTTGCGTCATCTGGTACGAAATATTTCCTTGGTTACCCAGTCATGTGATAGCTGTCTCCCAATCCACATAGATTCTCTTAGCCTTCTAATTTGAGGCCTAGCTAAAACCACTACAACAGCATATCCCTGAGTGCCCAGTGCAGAAATAGGGATCTTGAAGTTTCTCCCAGGGCTCATGTTTTATAGTCTATGAAGAAGCTGAAGAGATCATTTTTGGCCATGTAGAACAAACAACTGCAGAGGTAGAAGGCTCTTACAGAGAGTCTCTTACTATGCCTGCAGCCAATACAGTTTTGCTGAGAAATGAGCTCTTTTGCCAAAAATAAAGTGGGATGTAGCTGGTTGTCTGCCTGTACTCTGTGATAGTACAGGATTTTAATGGGGCTTTGCTGCTGCACAACTGGAATAATGTAGTACAAATAAGTCCTGTACTGAAAATGAATGTTAACTTATACTAACACACTTTCTCATATTATTTTCTACCCTCTCATCATCATCATCATGGCTAGGCTTTGTGAACAAAGATTTGTGAAGGGCTCTACCCACATGGGTGTGTCCTTTGAGCCTGCACAGTGGATTTTTTAGGTGAGGCACAGCATGCATGAAGCTGGCCCCACCCTTTAACTCCTAAGGTTCATCTGCTATGGTTGAGTGAGCTTGGACAGTGACAGTGCAGTCCTCAGGACTAGAACCTACAGCACCTGGAATTCCCAGGTCTCCCATCCAAGTACTAACCGGGCTTAGCTCCCGAGATCTGACGGGATCAGGTGTCAGGGTGGCATTTAATTGCCTTACCCTGTCTCAGAATAAAAAAATAATATTAGCTTTTCTGAGTACTTATTTGCATTGAGAAACCAAGTTCAACATGCTATGTTGATACATGGATCTTATTCCAGTTAGGCTAAAATGAATACTACATGTATTAATTTGTATGGATTTGTTTTCCTCCTTGCCAGTTGTATTACATTGCTCCAGACTACAATGAATAAAATTTCGTATCATGTATCTTCACTTTTGTTTTCATATAATCCCCCTGCCTTTCATTAACATGTGCATGGGCTAAGCTCATGATGCTTTCTTTGACTTCAAGTTACCCTCCTCAAACCTTCCAACTTTACTTTAATTGTGTAGTTCCACAGAAACATTTCTTTCTTCTTTCTTCTGTAGCTAAAAGAGGTCCTCTCTGTTCGTCTCAGCTTTGTTGCTGTAATTGCTGGGTAAAGCTACTTCAGTTGCCTCACAGCTAGACCCTTTGAATTTTATTTTGCGCACCTTTAGATTTTCTATATTAGAGGAAAAGACAGGAAACCATTTTGCATTATGTGTCAGAGCATAGTCTTTACATTCTTACACCATCCTTGCACTTGCTGTTTAAGGCCCAGTAGCACCGTTATCATAAATGTTAGGTCTTGAAATTTCATCTAAAAGCTGTCATTCTAGTATGTATTTTGATACTGCACAATCTGAGTGTATGATTGCATTAGCTCCAGTTTGGAAATAAATTGGAATTCAGACTCCCTCTTAAGAAATAAATGTGTGTATTTCTTTGTAACTAAAAGTTTGGATATTTATGCTTTGAGGATACAAAGGATTTGATCTCTAGCTCAATCTAAAGCCTACCGAATCAGTGAAAACACTTCCTCTCGCAGCAGCTACTTTTGCAGCAGGTCCCTTGTGCAGTAACTGTCCTCCACTAATGACCTATGCCTTGTCCAGTGACTCTCCCAGCAAAGAAAGAGAAAGAAAATTTAATTAACAGCTGATACAGGATGCATCCTTGCTCATCAGAGCTAAAAAATAGCACCTTCTTAGAAGATGTAAATGTATTCATAAACCAAGAGTAAAATTATGATCCTTTACAATTAATTTATCCCTGTTTGCAGTTTCTAATCCATGGCAAAAGAAATAACAATAAATATTTACCAAATGAAAGTGAGTCTGCATTTAGAGCATTTTAATAAATGTTTAAAAGAAAATCAGCATAGATCACTTGGCTTTGGCTATCACTTTTATCTTCTATCTGTCTGTCTTTGATGGATGTTGTTCATGCTCTTTAGTTTACAGTAACAAACAGGTTTTTAATTTTTCTATCTTCCTCCTCTCTAGTGCCAGGCTATGATGGATGATGTGACAAAATGATTCATCTGTACATTCTAAATCCTGAATACAAATTAAATTAGTAATATAAGAAGCAGATTTGCATTCTTGTTTGACATTGTTGCAACTGCATCTGCTACACTTTTTTTTTTCCCATTTACTTGTTTAATCTTGGTAATAATACTAACTCAGCATAGCGATATCTTGCATTTTGTTTTGAGCATGCAGTATTGCCTTAATATATTTTGTGTCATTATTTGAGCTGCAGGATTCAGATTTTATTTTGAAGCAGCAGTGGCTGAATGATAGACAACTATCTCAGAACCAACCACATTCCACTCTGTAAGCAGCATTTTTCAAACATCATGATACCAGCTTTCCAAGTACCATGTTGTTCCTAAAGACTAACCATGTGCATGTAGTGGTGAAGATGCAAGTCCAAGGGCAATCACGAGAAACTTCAGGGCCTTGAGAAGACTAGTTAAGGTATCAGGAGAACGAGTAGTATTCTTCTCCATCCTGACATTGCAGGGAATAATGAGGGAAGAAACAGGAAGAGCCAGCAGATCAATACCTGGCTCTGAGCCTGGTGTCGCAGCAGGATTTTGAGGGTTTTGATCATGGGTCAGTTTATGTGATAGATCTGCTGGCAACAGATGGGATACATTTGTCTCAAAGAGGAAAAAGTTAGCAAATGTGACACTCATCTATAAAAAGGCCAGAAGGAGGATCCAGGGAACTACAAGCATGTCAACCTGATCTCAGTGCTGAGGAAGTTCATGGAGAAGATCATCTTAAGTGCCATCATGCTGCACGTGCAGGGCAACCAGATGATGAGATGCACCTGGCACAGGTTTAGGAAAGGCAGGTGCTACTTGACCAACCTGATCTCCTTTTATGATCAGATGACCTTCTTAGTGGATGAGGGAAAGGCTGTGCATCCTGTCTGCCTGGACTTCAGCAAAGCCTTTGATGCCATCTCCCAAAGCATTCTCCTGGAGAAATTGGGTGCTTATGGTTTGGATGGGTGCACTATTCCCTGGGTAAAAAGCTGGCTGGATGGTGAACGGAGTTACATCCAGCTGAAGGCCAGTCACTAGTGGGGTTCCCCAGGTCTCAGTGTTGGGACCATCCCTGTTTAATATCTTTTATTGCTAATCTCAACGTCTGCTGCAGTTAAATTAGTTAGAATCCTTCTGAGATCCTCTATCCTCCAAGTAGAGAAAATCAAGGTTTCCTCATAGACAAAAAGAAAAGTGATAGAAGAACTAAAGACAATTAATATTTTTTCTTCTATTTTAAATGCATTTTCTTTTACACACAATTTCTAGTTTAGAAAAGAATTTCATAGTTAGTTACTCTTGTACAAGACCTGTTAGGCACAAATGAACACACACACATGCACGCGCGCGCACACACACAGGCACAGAAAGCTGTTATGCTAACGATTTCCTGAAGGAAGAAATAAAAGTTCAGGAACTTAAAAAATTATACTTATACAAGGAAGGGAGGATTAAGTAAAGTTATGCAACTAAAATAGTTACCAGTTAAAAATCAATAGTGAGAAAAATGCTGGAAGAAATTAAAATATTCCTTCATATATACCATATTTTTAGTAATGTTATCTAAGCATTGCAATTATTCACTCTGTCTGAAAAGCTACTTTAAGGTCAATCTCAACAGTGGTTCATATTATCTCCAAATAAAGGCTTATTTTTATAGTGTGAAGTGCATCTTCTGCAGTTTCTTTTACAGCTGCCTTCAAAGGTAAGACTGACTAGGTTGAAAAGAGATGACAAGGCACCCTTATTCTTTAATCAATTTCCATTCACTGGGTTAAAATTTTGTTCATTTATCTAACCTTTTGAATTACAAAGGTGACAGATTTCCCCTCATAATTATTATATCAGTCTTAAGGCTTTACATTGTTACTTAGTATTATAGTATGTGAGCATAGATAATAACTTTTGGAGTTATAAAATTTGTTTTAGAAAATTTCTTTGTCTAATGTTAAAGACTTGCTGAGACAGAGCTAAACAGACTATTGATTATAGGATTTCAGTGTTATTGAAAGTGTGAAAACTAAAACTGATTTCAAGCATGAACTTTACGCTTCTGGCTAGTTGATTTTTTGATAATTATAAAAATATTAACACTCTGTTAAACAACAAAAAAATCTAGCTGCATAGTTTGCACTTTGAATGGCCAGAAACGAAATATGCCTCGGAGGGCATATTTTGAAACATTGGATTCCATGTAAATCAAACACCTAAGAGAGTAAAGCACTCAGCAATCAGAACTTCAGATCACCCCTAGCTTCCCCTGCAAAACAATTAAAACCAATAGGCCAGCACAGTATATTCAGTCAGATATAGGCTGTGAAGTTCCATTCATTTTTGTTTTACCTGTTATATCATTGAATGTTTCAGCAAATGTGGAAGTTGTTGTTGTCAAAGAGAAGCTGAAACAAATCTTTCTTGGGCCAGGAGCAAAGACATCATCATGCCCATATTCTCATCAGGCTATGGTGATGTCCTTGGATGCTCTCAAAGAGGTTACTACAATATCCATCTCAGTGGGAATATAATTTGTGTGAGACTAGAGCTTTAGCAGTAAATATTTGTAGAACATAGAATAACATTCCTACCCACATTACTGGGAAAATGAGGCAAAATGGGTAAAATCTACAAATTCACAGAGAATTCTTTGGAAAGGCAAATGATTGATTTCTTGTATTTGGGAAATTATCCTCTTAAGGTAGAGAGGAGGTAGGATTATTATCTTGTTTAAATATAATACCAAGCATGACAGGAGAAAAAAAGGGCAGAGAGGTGATTTAGAACAGCCATGCAGAGAAAGGCTTGGGGATGATTGTTGATGGAAAACGTAACATGAACCAGCAGTGTGCACTCACAGCCCAGAAAGCCAAACAAATCCTATGCTGCACCTAAAGTTGCATGGCCAGAGGTCAAAGGAGGAGATTCTCCCCCTTTACTCTGCTCTTGTAAGACCCCATCTGGAGTACTATGTGCGGTTCTGGTGCCCCTAGAACATGGAAATGTTGGAGCAAGTCCAGGGAAGGGCCACAAAGTTGACAAGAGGACTGAAGTACCTCCCCTAAGAAGACAGGCTGAGAAAGTTCAGCCTGGAGAAGAGAAGGCAGCACGGAGACCTCATAGCTACCTTCCAGTATCTGAAGGGGACCTACAGGGAAGCCCCAGAGGGCTCTTCATCCAAAACTGTAGTGATAGGAAAAGGAGTAAAGAATACAAACTGAAAGAGTGGAAATTTAGGTTCGATATTAGGAAGAAATTTTCCACTGTGAAGGTGGTGAGACACTGGAACAGATTGCCCAATGAGGTCATGGATGACCCAACCCTGGCAGTGTTTGAAGTCAACTGGATAAGGCCTCGAGCAACTTGGTCTAGTGGGAGGTGTCCCTGCCTGTGGCAGTGGGGGTTGGGACTAGATGGTCTTCAAGGTCCATTTCAACCCTTAACATTTTATGAAGTACAGAAGACACTAGATTCTAGCATATCCTTGAAATGCAGAGGATGCATAAGAGTATGCTTTAAGAAATATTCCAGAACACCTCATAGTAATGAAACCACTAAGTCAGGGAAGGATGTGTTGTTGTTTATTGGTTTTGTCTGATACTTTTCATGTAGTATGACATATAGTCTGACAGAAATTTGCTTTCAAGTATGAGCAAAACGCCTATATGTGTAGTACTCATACCTGTCACAAATTCTTGAAAACATTTATTGTAAAGCTGAAAGAATTTCATCTTTAGCTAGAGCTGCTGGAGGTGCCTAGGGAAGGCAAACCTTATTTTCAAGACCTAGTCTCTCTGGGTACTTTGGTGCCAAAGGATTACCAGAGGTCACTATGGGAAGCTCATATATATTATGTGCCTCAGGCAGAGGCTGTCCGGAGGATGACTTATGGGATTCAAAGTCTATAAAAGCTCTCACAGCAGTCCTGCAGTGTTCAAGCAAGGGTGCTCAATTAAATCTATGACATATTTTGCTTTCCTTTCTGTGCTGAGTTTGTCACATTCATAGTTGAGAATTTAGTCTAATTTGAACAAAACTAACATATAAAATGCATTCTAATCAAATTTATATTCTGTTTGCAAATATAATTAAAACATATGTATTCTTTTTTTTTTTTTTTTTCACCATATGTATTATAGGGCCAGAAAGAAAACCTTTTTACTTTTCTTGAAATCTTTTTCATTATAAGATACACCACAAGTGTGATTGTTTTTCAGTCCATAAGAAAAAATTAGCAGTTTTTTACTTCCACTCTATGTATTCATCAATGATATCTCCTCACAGTGTTCAGTGTGAGTGAAGGAAATTGGGATATCATATCTGAAAGCGCATTCAGATGTTCCACTTTGGGTGGAAAATACCCATCATTGCAAGTAATGCTTGGAAAAAAACCGAACAACCACTCCTTTGTTTCACAGTAATTCCAAAGATTTAGCATGAAGTGTTGCTATAAATAGCAGCAGTTACTGAAAATGCTCTAGTGTATATTACGAATGTGTTTGAATTACTGTGCTAGTGCTGTGTAAAGGGCCATATGAGTATGCAAAAACTATGATGGATAATTAAAACCAGGGCAAAACTTGTGGGATGCAAAACAAGCTATAATCACCAGTTCACTCATCCATTTCTGCCCTTTGAAGCTCAGAGCTTCTCAGTGAGGTGAAGCTAAATAGATACTAGAAAAGAAGAGAGAAAAAAAGTAGCATGCTAAAATGAAAACTTACAAAGGAAAAGCTAATGTGCTATGGCAGTTTACTTTTTTTCTTTAACTAAAAGAGAAAGGAAAATGGAAGGGAGAGTACACAAAGATCTTCAATTAAGCATCACAGGTTACTTCTACAAACTTGGGGAGATAAAACTTACCCACTCATTAAGATTAATCTCAAGTCTGTGTTAGGAATACATTTAAGTCATGGTTTCAGACCTTTGTCACCAAACCTATTAGGAAACAACTTAGCTGTCACACACTGGGACACAGTTCATTGCTAAATGTTTCTTTTTTATGAAGATCTAGCCAAAGAAATTGGGAAGAAAACACTATCTATGAAATATTATTATAAAGATTATACTCTTATTTGCTAAAACTGGAACTATCTGTGGGGGCTGAAGTTGCCCCTTAAAGGGGAAGCCATCATGTTTCTGGATTTTCCGACTTCCTTAGAATAGGCAGATTTAAAATAAAGCTAAACTAAACCAACCAAAAGGAAGGAAACAAACAACAAGCAACAAAAATCTTTGATGAAAAGCTGTATTAGTTCCCCTTGGATCTCATTACCAACCTCAAAAAGGTTTTCATTACCCTCTTTTTAAGCATTTGAAATTTTCACTTCATCATTGACTGTATAAAGCATACCTTGTGCACTACCTTCCCAGTTCTGACACATGAAACTAAAGAGAGAAATGAATTTTCAAAGGAACAGGATGAAAAAGGATTCTCATTTTCCTTCAGGTGTATGAACCCACTACTTATGATGTATGGCTGTCTGGATCCTGAAGATATCCATGAGAAATTTTCTCCAGACTCATGACTCCAGGCAGGCATTGCAAAGCTTCTGGATTTAGGGAGCAGTAAAGAAGGCCTCTGTGACACATAAAAGAGGAAGTTTCTATCAGATATTACATATTAAGACCAAGAGCCTAAGTCCTCAGCTAGTGCTTTAGTAGCTGGAAAATCCCACTTTTCATTTTAGTTTTCTTGAGGTGAGGAAAGACAGTCTCTTTCAGTAACACTTCCTAGTCAGGTCAGAGAATTGAGACCTGTGCAAATCACTGCTGAAACCTGATGTGTTGTCAGGTGAGAACCGAAGTTTTAGGAGGGTTTTTCATGGCACCGAACACCTTTTCTGCATTTTCCTGAAATCTTAAGACTAAACTTCACTTGAAAACAGGATGTCCTTGTACAGAGAAAATTAATTTGTCTCTTTTGAAGAAGCTACCATATTGAAAATGCATGTTATGTTATGTCGAGTCTCAGAATTCCAGTTTTTCATGCTGAGGTTTTAGCATGGTACTTTAAGGCATTGAAAATCTGTCCGTTGCTAGCAAGAGAAAACTTCGTATAAATTACAACTTTAGTCTGGATGGTTTGTGTTCTGGGTGTCAATGAAGGGCACAAGGGGGAAGGGACTGAGTGGAACAGGGAGCTTGTGTGAATGACTTCAAGCCTCTGGGTGAGCTCAGGGCAGACCCTGTGCCTATGAAATCATTTTCTATTGTTAGCCTGTACAAAATGTTTGACTGTAAGACCAGAGGGAAACTAGGCTGGTTTTGTGCCAGACTACTGTTATGAGAACAGTGTATGACTACTGCACTGCACATACAGAACAAAGAATTGTAGATTTATTTTTTCTCTCCTGTGAGAGTCAGCTTAATAACCATTATTGAGATTTTCTACAACAAATCAGTAAAAAAGCCTTGTGTTCAGCCAGATATGTTTTTCATGCTTTAGAAAAGGGAAACCTTGACTTTCTGTCTACTGGGGGTGAAATGAGAATTATTTCTACCCTTGGAAAGGTGACCTAACCCAGAATATCTCAGCTGAGATTTGCTGCCCTGGCTTTGTACAAGCCTTTACCTTTACATGAACAATAATCCTGGCTATCCACTTCGGTGAAAAAGAAAAATGTTTCTGCATGTGAAGTCATATAACTTGGGTTTTCTCGGAGAGAACAAATGCATGCTCAGTACGTAATGTAGGGGAGGGGGGTGGGAAACAAAAAGGAAAACACTTTTTGAAACATGTCTAGTAATAAACAGTGATATAATTATATGCTTGAAAACATCTTATGATCCCATGTCTCAGTAAGCTCTGCAGTACAGTATTCTAGTGAGAATGAGAAAGAGAATAATGTAGAAGCTAATCTAAAATAATTCCATTTTAGCATCTCATATGCATTATTTTCAATCCCTGCCTTTTAGCATTATCATCTGAGTGTGATTCATCTGGTGAGTTGCATTTCTGCTTTACTAGTTGTAATAACTACTTGGGCTGGGAATCTTAGGTTTGGATATTGATGGACAAGACTTTTCATTTTAGATCCAGGTTACATTTTCTGCTCAGAGTCTTCAGATATGAAAGTGTAAGGCCATAAAAATAGAAAGTACTTTTCACAGGTCATTTGATTCAGCTTTGGAAAAAGTGTTGTGATATCGATCATGTCAGAATCTCTTCCTCTGCTCTAACTAGTCCAGTTTAACGTTAATTACAGAACATTTAAAAGTCATCTGTTTAAAGTTGAATAGCTGGGAGGAAAGCTAGATGAATTTAATAAAATGCTACCTGAGTTGACATGTATTTTGAATGGCAAAATGTGTTATTAACCTTGAATATGATTCACATTCTCTCAGCATGCTCAGGAAGTGGTAGATTCTTTTGCAACAATAGTAAAATGAATGTCATTTTGAATGTGAAACAGAAACATAAAACAAGTATCCTAAAACATAATTTCTCCAAGGAAGTTGTCACTGTCAACAGGCATGAAGTGATTTATTGTAAAGGACACTCTAGATAATTTTGCTCCTTTCCTCAGGCTTCACTGAAATTAATTATTTGCGGGAATTTATATATTTCTATGAAACAATAAAGACAAGGAATATTGACTCTGAAATAAATTGTTTCATTAAGTAAATGCCTCTAGGTAAAAATACACTGTGAAATGCAACTCTCTTAAAGCCCTAGATATGCTTGTGCTGTCACTGATCCTAAACTGTGGTTATGTGAATACTTCCAAAGAGGTAAGGTGTATGTCATGCTGCATATCTACAAGTAAATGCTGCATATCTACTATATTAAGATGTTTTTTAGCTAGATTAAGCTGATGATTAAGGACATAGGGTTTTCTTTTAGATGTCACCTGAAGCTAAAGTTTTTGCTTGTTATAAATAAGCTACAGCTTGTACTAAATAAAATGTACACTCCTTAACTTTTTAACTCTTTTCCTTAGCTGAAGTCATAGGGCCCTTTAAAATCCATAAAGTGCTTGCCAAATTCTGAGAAAACAATATTCATAGACACTTTTTAATAATTCAGGTGGCTTATCATAGTAATCCCATGTAATGGTAAGGGCCGAATGCAGCCATATATTGGCTTGTAAATTCCTCTTAGTAACATGTCTCTGCACCTGAGGAATGGATAAACAGATCGCATCTGGGTAAATTCAGTTTTGGTCTCTATATTTGCAAGTGTATGGTCTGCCTGACTTGTTCTGGCAAGTAAATATTAGATTATACTTAATGATGGAAGTCTTGATTTATCTTTACTGCTACTACTTTTGTGAGAAAAGAAGTGATGCACTTTTTGTCAAGCAGGTCTCAAATATCAGGTCTGATAGTATTTTTTAATGGATTAGCATAAAATAGTGGATTTACAGTAAAATTCCACCAGAACAGGCTTGAATTCATTTTTCTAGAGATTATATCCAGCTCTATTAAAAGTTAAAAAAAAAAACCACCAAAACACAAAACAAACCAAAACCCCCACGAAAACAACAACAACAACAAAAAATCAAACAAACAAACAACAAGAAAGCTAGTTATAGTGATTCAATTTACAGATTATACCATAGAATTATAGAGTATCTCGAATTGGAAAGGGCCCATAAGGACCATTGATTACAAGTCCCTGCTCCTCAGGGAGGTAACTTACCTCTTATAGAGGAAAAACTATCTTATCCAGTGCTACTCTCATACTTAAGAATCCTACTGAACACGAGACACTTCATAAACAAGAAAAAAAGCAGCCCATTCTGGTGATAGATAACTTTGGATTGTCTTGATGTAAAGAGATCTTCATCTTAAAGGGGTATTTGAAGTCCTCTGGATAACCAGTAATGAAAAATTTGGTTGTTCTCTCTTTTTTTTTTTTTTTAAATTATTGTTATATTGTTTATTCTATTAAACTAGATGATGGGGAAGCATTTGCAAGTCTTCCAACAGTTTTTCAAAATGTTTTTGATCTCTTTGATGGCTGATGTCCTTCAGTATTAAGAGTTCTGTTGAGAAAACCACATGTTTCCTTGAAAATGATGTAATGAGAAAACACTGGTAGATAAGAAGTAATACACAGCAGGGTGAAAATTTTGCACCATGCCCCTATGAACTAAGACAGTAAAATGTTATTTCATGAGATCAAAATTCTGGAAAATTAAAAATTGTAGTTGAAAATATAAGGGAAGGAAAGAAAAAGTTGCTGTTATTGACAGTTAGACGAGTTACTCCATGGTTAATTTTAGTGTCACTGGAACTTTTAGATCCTTCAAATCTGCTCAGTCTTCACTGAGTGCAGTTCTTAATGTCAAAGCATGAACAAAGGATCCTCTCTGTTTAGAGGGTACCTGTGGTATTCTAAAATATGTGTTTTTAATTGCTTACTTTTTAAATTATATATCTATTCAGGAGCCCTCTATAAGCATGGTAATCAGTCAAATAGTCTGCATTTTGAAAGAAACAGTGCAATGAAGAGGAGGGTGATGAAGATGATCAGAGGGCTGAGAATCGGGACTGTTCAACCTGGAGAAGAAAAGCCACCAGGGAGACCTGCTTGTGGCCTTCTAGTACCTAAAGAGGTCCTATGAGAAAACTGAAGAGACTCTTTTTACAAGACTATGTAGTGATAGGACAAGGGAGAATGGCTTCTAAAAGGAAGAGTGCAGATTTAGGTTGGATATTAGGAAATTCTTTACTGTGAAGGTGGTGAGGCACTGGAACACGATGCCCAGATAAGTTGTGGATACACCATCCCTGGAAGTGTTCAATGACACACTGGATGAGGCTTTGAGCATGCAGGGGGATTGGAACTAGATTATCTTTAAGGTCCTTTACAAGTCAAGTCATTCTGTCAGTCTGTAGTCTAAGTCCCCTAAGTTCTCTCAGCTCTACAACTGAAAGGCATCATCTGCTGGCCATCAGGTGTTAGAGGCATGTCAGGATAGGCCTTCAGTCTGAAGGTGAAATTGGTGCCTGAAGTGGATATTTATACAAATGTTTAGTTAACAGAGGGCAGCATAATGTCTTTAACATTCAGACAATTCCTATTAATGGAGTGAGGAATTTGGTATTGTACATAACAATTCTTCTCAAGCTCATCAAAATGCACTTTTTCTGCTTGAATGGAAGATTACAGCAAAGTATACTTTGTAAAGAAAAGCTTATACAATCAAAATGAATATTCAGTTCTTATAGGGGAAAGATTTTATCAATAAAAGCTGGAAAAATCTTCTGGAAGTCAGATTCAGTCCAATCTGACACAATGAATTGTTTTACCATTGAAGAGAGTCCCACTAGCAAGTATAGATGACATGTGTAAGACCCATTTTTGCCTGCAGATAATGTACCTAGAAGATGTATTAACTGTGCAGCTCTCCTGTTTGCAGGCAGTAGAAAGAATTTAGTTCTATTTAAGTATCAGGGAAAATGGAAAAAGAATATGTACACTAAAGCTTAGGAACAGCCAAATATTCAAAATGTTTAACACCAGTAACTGACTTAATGTTGCAAATAGTCTAAGGAGGTTACATCCTTACCTACAAGTAAAATATGTGTTATTATTTACCAGAATAAAAAGGGATGACATTAACCACTGATATTAAAATGCCAGATGGGGGAAAAAGAGGTGTGCTCTGTATTCTGCAGCATGCTTCCTTGGAACTGTTAGCACTTCATGCTGTAACAAGCTGAAAATGAAGTGCAAATTCATTAGTGTAATTATTTCTTCTTTTCCTTTTGTGGAGGCTGTGCTGAAGGATGGACATCTTTAGCTTAATCACTGATTACATTTGTTGCTGTATGAATCTCTAAAAGGAGTGTAGCAAATCTATTGCTATGCTGAGTTGCTGGGAGCCCCAGTTCCTTTCTCAAATTTTGTAGCTCTGCTGTATGAAAAACAGAAACCCCACTTTTCCCTGCTGGTGGTTTGAATTGCTCTAATTTGTTCTGGTAATGGCTCCAGATGTCACAGTATAAAAGGAAGCCCGACCCAACGAAAAAGATTGCCATTCTGACCTTCTATTGAATTCTAGAGCTCTTGCCCTTTTTTGTCTTCTGAACAAACCCAGCACTCACAAACATGCTGAATGGAGTGGAAAAAGCAGCTTGACACTTGTGAAAGAAGTTACAAGCAGAGCCGAGATGGCCGCTTGCCACTTTCCCTGTCAGGGTGACATCTGCCACTGCTTGCTGAGCTTCTTTTTTGGGGGAAAAATGAACTTTCACCCCAGCAGGGCTGACCCTCTCCCCCCATCCCTGCACCTTTGTTGTTGCTTAATTTTTTTCAGAAATATTTTTATTTTTCCTTTAGTTTTTAGAGTCAATACTTTAGGAGAGATGAAAACTGTATCTTATGGGGCTTTTACTTCTTCAGCAAAATCCTCATACTACTTATTTTCTCATAAAATAAACATTTAGTTTATTATATTTACCACTCTATTTGTCTTGGCAAAAACCACCAGCAAAGTAAATCAAAATTAATACCGACAGATGTCTGCTTGCATCGATAACAGTTCACTTACATGATATAGGCAGTCAACTTCTGCATGATTCATGTATCTTAGCCTTTAAACCATATTTTTCTGTAACTGATCTTTGCCATGTTCAAGACAATCTGTGTGAAGTTCTGTTTTCCTGTTTGTAGGAGAAGTAACAAATCTTAGCAATATTGATTTGGGTTGCAAATAGTTCATTTGTGTGTGCCTATACATTTTCAAGTTCTTAGCACTTACTTTACTTCCATAGCTCCTATTTATATAAGCCCAAACATGGCTCTGCCACAAAACTAAATACCCAACAGGATATAGTTGGAGTTTTCACTGGCAGAGAAAGGGTCATTTAAAGGAAAACAAGAGAAAAATTCAAAATCCTTGGCTGCTTGATGAGGATGTAAGTACCCTTGGCAACCCAACAAGTGCATAGATTTTGATCTGTCCTTCTAACTGTCTCAGATGTACTATTCAACATCCTCCAGGGCAGAGACATGCTGCTTGGCAGAGGGCATAATCTCCCAGTGCTACATGAGGCTGTCTGTATTTAGTGAGTGAAGAAAAAGAAGGAATAATCACCAGGGAGAAGAACAAGTGACAGTCAAAGATGTAATGTGCAAATCACCCATAGGAAGATTTTAGAAGCAGACTATAGCCCTTGCTCATGCTAATTTATATTTCCTCAATTAGAGAAACCCAACAAGCATGTACAGTACTTTATGATAATATTCAGCAAGCAGAATTACATGGATAGATATTTTGTTCAGTGTAAAGCAAGTGGAAAGCCTTTCTATATGCTGAAATAAATTATTCTTTGTCAGTATCATGTTCAGGAGAGTGAAAATCAAGACAGAATTAGAGACTAAAGTTACAGCAGGCTAAAAATATAAGGAATTTTAGAATATTAACATCAGAACCTGCCTTGGACATTATAATAGAATTCAGAAATGACTGTTGAGTTCTTTTGATCTTCCCAATGAGATTTCCCATAGGATACACATAAGAGGAGAAAACTCTCTACTATAGAAGAAATATGGAATTTATATATATTTTTGTAACTTTATATCTATCTTCATGTCTTTATTCTTTACTTCTATATCATGGCATATTTTTAATAAATTTTATTACCACTGTATAATTCATTAGGCTAGATCACTCCTTTTGGAGTTGCTGTCAATTTACACAGAAGAAGCAATTAAATAGTCACATATTGAGTTGTTCTTTGGTTTCTGTTCTTGTTTTAAAATAGAATTCATGTAAAAAGTATGTCAGTTATGAGGCTTGGATTAAACCCACAATGGGCAGATTAGAGAATGTAGAAAACTGGGGCAAACTTAGTTATTCACTCATGTCTCTGACAATTCTGAGTTCAAAAAGACCTACAGTCTACTGAAACCCAGAATAAGAGTTTGACTATTTCATCTTGTATCTGATATGATCTTTAGTCAATTAGAAAATCATGTTTCCTTTTCTTTGTGGAGTATTGCAGTGCATTGCTACCTATTTCTTTGTTTGAATTCTGTTAGAAATGTGTAACTGTCAAATTAAATTATTCTTTCATCAGAATAATTCTAATTTTTACAATTCAGAAAGCATTGTAGGCTGTACAGAAATGTGAAATGTACTTATTGTCAGTAAAACAAAGCTGCATGAAATTTAAAAAAAAAAAAAAAAAAAAAAGAAAGAAAAAAAACGAAAGGAAACCCCCTCAGCAAATATGATACTTGCTGGGGCAACAGCCCTTCTCTGAGGATTCATGATGTCTGGAGATTTCTATCCAGCTGTTTGCTTTTTTTCTCCCTCCATTCTTTTCTATTTACCACCAGTCCACATCTTCTTTTTGTTCTTTGCAGCAGTAACTGACTCCCACCAGCACTAGCAATTGAGGTCACCAAGACAAGTGCCTGTGTCCTGCTAGAACTGATCATTGATCTGGGAGTATGACACACATATGACAGAGCAAGATCACTCAACTCCTTTGCCTCCATTTTTCATTTCTATGCAGGTAGTTATGACTTCAAGGTTCTTCCTCTCAGCCTGTCATGTTGTTTCTTATTATACTACCACAAGAAAAATAGAGAGTACTCCAACCTTTATGAGATATCATCTCATAAGTATAGCTCTGTTAACAGTTCAGAAACACACTCTGCACTGAAAAAATGTCACTGACATACATTATTTTAAAACTACAGGGTTTTTTGGTTGTTTGTTTTTTTGTTTGGTTTTTTAATTGTTTTTTTTTGTTTATTTTGTTTTTTAGTAACAAGTGCTACTATGGGAAAAAAAAATGTGAAGAAAGAAAGAAGCCAACTCATTAGGAATAACATATTAAATCTTAATGAAAATATGTTGCAAAGGAGTCATATATCTGCAGGGATGACATAAATAATAATTCAATGTGAAGTAAAAATTCACTCAAATACCTATGATAGTAACTTCTGTTGATGTAAAGCACTTTAGGAGATTTCAGAAATGCCATTAGACTATTTATCTTCTAGTGAAAAAACATTTGGGAGTATTGTAAGGTCTTTTTTTTTTTTTTTTTTTTTTTTTAAGGGATAAACTTGCATATTAAAAATAAGCCTCATTCTCTGGCAATACTACTCCACTCTCAAATGTGTAATGTAAAAATAGTTGTATTTTTGTGAATATGTGAAGCAAACTTCCCAGCTTTTTGTTTTGTTTGGGTGATTTGAGATACTCAACTCTGTAGGAGTGAATTGCACATTCATTGACAGGTGCCTAATACCATCATTTCTATCTGATGGCCAGGGTCTGAAGTCTCAGGAATGTTTTTATATCAGTCCTAATCAAGAAGTGAAATAAATTCTATGAAGGAAGAAAAATTATCAAGTGTTCTATTCCACTGATTTTCAGGGAAAAAAAAAAAAAAATTGGATATAAAGATAAAACCTGAGGTTAGCCCTTGCTAGACTATCTTCATGATCTAGCAAAAATAGAAAGTATTATGCTTTTACAGGTTTTATAATCATGCCATAAAGGGAAATCAAAATCATTGTCTTTATACCAATTTTGGTGTCAGGCTATCTGATGTTGATGAGAGCTTACGAAGGCATAAGTCATCAAGTTATCATGGCTAGGCTTTGCAAACAAAGATTTGGGAAGGGCACTACCCACTCTCCCGGCAAGCATGCTGGTAGCTAAAAAGGCCGATGTGGGATAGGCAAGTCCAGTTGCAAAAGGCATAAGCACAAGGACAAAAAAACCCCACATTCTGAGGCCAGTGGCATAAGAAGATTTAGAAGATTTCAGAGAAGTATAGAGAAATAAATTTTAAAAGAAAGGATACTTCCACATTTCATTCAATGGGTTTAAATCTAGTGAAGACTGAAAATATATTCATCGATGCAGTATAAATCATTCTCTAACTGTTGGATAATAGGTAGAAAGATTGGCTAAGGGCAATTATTACATTGTTGAAAACTGACTTTTAGAACAAACTGTTCTGACAGTCTTTTGATATTAAAAGACATGATGTTAAGATAACCTCATAACCTAGAACCCTGGAATCAGAGAAAATAAAACTCAACCAGACCTTAAAGCATCATTAGATAATTTCTTTATCAAAAGGCAGAATCAACTGAACTTAAAACATTGCTAACAGATGTTTCAGTAGTCTGGCCTAAAAGCCAAGTGTTATTATCCATCTTCCCTCCTTTATCTAGACCTCCATCACCCTCAACCCTCAAACTTTTTTTTTTTTTTTTAGGTGCATCATGTTGTAAACTCCTGTATGAATCACACCTAACTCAATGCTTACCAGTTTGTAATGAAGAAATGGCATTTACCTATTTTCACTGCTATATTTTCCCCCCAATATCTATCCTTATGCTGTCTCATGTAGAATGACATTCATTATTTTTTATCCCACCTATGATGATCACAATGAATACTTTATCCCATTCCTTCATACATTTTTTACCTTTTTTCCTATGTTCTTAACAGATTTCAGTTATTTCAAAAAGTCATAGAACGACCTTTCATGATTCTATTTTTCTTTATTAAACACCATAATAACTAGGTAGGCCTCTCGAAATATTCTGCATGATGAGATTTGCCTCAGTTCTGTGGAACTGTAGCCTTAATCGTAGCACAATTTTATTGCCTGGGTGTTCAAACAATGTTCAGATGTAATGATCTGTATCTATCTCTATCCATTTTGAAATGTTACCTTCATTTTGATCTTTCAATTTCTTTAAAAAAACCTGCTTTTTCTCTTCATTAGTAGCCTGACCTCAATAGCTGTTCTAAAACACATTTTGCTACACTGCCAACTTATATCTAAATAATTTCATTATTTATCCCTGAGATTGCATGAATGACCAAACTTGATATTAGTTTGGTGAAGCTCTCATAACATTATTAAGTTGTAACCAAAGTAAAATGATGCGACTAAACCGGTTATGATAAACTACAGATACAAAGGTTTAGGCTTGTGAATTTGTGCAAATATACTTAAGTGACCATGTCTTTCCTCGGCTGAAAGATATGTAAAGCTCATGGAAAGAGGCTGTACACAAGAAGACTTCTGTATATTGATGTTTTTACAGGCATATCATGAGTGTTTAATTTCTGATAGCTCTGTCTCTAGATGATAATATATCCAAGAATGTCATCACAGACTCATTAATTGCCATGTTAGTCTCTAACTTTGTAAGCCTGCTACTGTATTGCTGTGAAAATACCTCTCTCAGCCCCTCCCTCTCCACAACATCCCTTGTGTTCCCTAACAAAGACACCTTCACTTTAAAACAGCAGCAATTCCCACTATAAGTTGAATAACTTAAAAAATTACTAGAAATTATGTGAAAATTTCTGCTTGAGAAAATTTAGTGAAGAGATGAGCTTGTCAAATCTGAAATGCTTTGAAGAAATATATAAATGTATGTAGTCATCAGAAACTTACTAAAGGTAAGGGCCCAGCTTTCCTGTTCAAAGCGGCTGCTGCTATCATTTGGTAAGTTGCAGACTAAGAACACTTTGGATCATGAATTGTAGTCTGAGTGTGGAGCATATCATGTCTGGTTTACTTCTATTGATTCAATTTCTCTCTTCTCCCACCCCTTTGTGAAATATCAGAAAGTGACATATTCCAACAGCATGCAAAACAGAACTGGAGAACAAATTAATGGGGAAAAGAAGTTACAAATATCTGAAGACACAGACAAGCTACTCTGTAGACAATAAATGAGAATATTCTAGCAACCTCAGAAAGATTGTTGTAGTAAAGGACATATAAAATGATAATCAGACAGTACTATACATACAGTAAGTATCAAGAGTAAAAATAAGAGAAAAAAACAGCCTTGAACTGTAGTTATGTCAGACACCAGATAAATTAACAGTACGAAAAGGTCCATTGAAGTCTAAGGCACTGCTAAGAGTGGTAGACCATTAGTTGCATGCTTGGCTAGGTTGTCTTAGAAGTAATTAAAAATATTGCAACCTGAAAAACAATCTTCGTACAAGTAGATAAAAGAACAGAAATCAACTTAATATTTTGCATTATTCATATTATCTAATAAAAAAAAGTTTAAAAAGTTGTATTTTGAGAAGGTAAATGGTAGCTCACAAATAAAAGATGACATGGTATCTATCACTTGTAGCTTTTGTGCAGCAAAACTATACATTGGTTTAGAATGTCAATGTTAAAGTCACCATCCCCAGCGGTAGTATAAATAATCACACCACCTCATCACTTTTTCCTGTGTGAACATGAAATAAAATTGCTGAAACTTGAAGTGAATTATTTATCTTAGAAGACAGCAATAGCAGTAAGATCAACAGTTACAGGAAATGAAATAAAAACTTCTATTGTCTTAATCATTTTGTGGCAAAATGCAGCATTGTGTCCTGCTGCCTTGTGTTCCTTCTCCATGGCCCTGAGGAAGAAAAACTGAAACCAATGCCAGTGAATGCAGCACAGATCTACCCCTTCTCCACCTCTCTGTGCTTTTCCGCTTCCTGTAGGGGTGCCTGCTGTGACATTGTTCTGCCATCCATCTGCAGGCCAGCTCCTCTTGCGGGAGGAACAACCTCAGAGGCAGGAAGGACCTGCCTGCAGCAGGACCAGAGGCCAGAAGACATTCCATCACCCTGAGGATTCATGTCTTGCTGATAGATACCTCTTTTTACTTCAGAAGCAGGGAGCTATGTGTGAACATATGGATCTTAGAAGGATTAACTTTTTTGGGGTTTTTTTATCTTAAGTCCTGCTTTACCTCAGGGTTGGCAATTTAAGAGACTTTCAATTATCCTCATCAGAGTGTTCACCCATGCAGATTCAGTAAGTAAAATAACTAGGTCTAAGCATGTTTTTGTTTCTGATGGATGTTGTGGTTAAGAGGACATGACAGTGAGCTGCAAGAGTCATTATCTATTAATTTTGCTGGTTTATTTTAGTAAGCAATTTATAGCTTTTCCAGAACGTCTTTTACATTTTCCGCTCATTAATTGAGTCCAATTTATACTATTTCTTTTGCATTAAAAGATGTATTGCACTACTTAAAGTCTTAATTTAGCCCATATGTCAAAACTATATCTAAATGAGCCACTTAGAGCACTTTTGTATGAATTACATTATGTATGCCTTTCCCTCTCTGTCTTTTTTTATCCTTGCAGTTTCAGTTTCCTTATTAGAAGGTAGGAAGGAAGCAAATAAAATATAATTGTAATAAGCAGCAACATTAAAACTCAAATTTGGGACTATTCAGGTCAAGTTCAACCTGTAGAAGACATTTTAAGTGCCCCAAAAAAAGACCTTAAACATTGCACAAAAGTGCAAGTAAATGTGGCTCTCCCATGTAAACTAGGTAAACTGCAATGATTTTTAAATTTACCTGTATATGTATTCTTTGGAGGGTTTGGGGGTTTTTTTTGTTTTCCTTGGGTTTTTGTTGCTTGTTTTGTGGTTGTTAGTTTGGGGTTTTTTTCCCCAGATTGTGTCATATGGTTTTGAAGCTTGTAATCCCAGACTTTTCATTTATCTGTTTTCCTAAGATGGATACTTAAATTATTTCTGCTATCTTTAACAATAGGAAGGTGCATATTTTCTCAAGATAATCTCTTCTTTAATCAGCATTAGGAGAACAAAGAAAAAGGAAAAAAAAATCAGAAGGGAAGATCAAGATGGAGCATTGTTGGAAAGTCTTTATCAAAGCTCATCTAATTTTCCAACTTTTGGCAGTCTCTAGGAAAAGACCAGGGATATAAAACCAAAACAAAATGGCAACCATCCCCACCCTTTGATCTACCGCAGTGTTACTGAGTCTAAGACACATTTTATGTTTAAACAGGGTTGATCTCTCTCTCTCTTTATTAGCTTCACATGTCGAATCTCTCTCTCTCTCTCTCTCTTTATT